>CM031603.1:81880559-81890559 GCA_018398815.1 Conus ventricosus
TAAACCTGGTATCCTTTAAAGAACACTTCCGGTTTTTCTTAACCCACAAACGCCATGTTCCTTCGTTCTCCTTCTTCTTTCATTTTCCTGCCATTGTTACACAAAATCAAGAGTTACCAAACTGAACGTAAATTAACAAGGACTGTGCATCTTGCCTCCTCAAATTTCATCCTTTGTAGTCTTTCTACAATTTCAGCTTCATTTGCTGTTTTGGAAAATATCTGATCAGTAAAAGCTTCTCTGGAAATAGCTGATTGAATGTCAGCCTGATTTGCCATAAGATAGTCATGTAATTCTTGTGGCGTTGAAAGATCTGTTCTCCTTTTTTTGTCTCCTTTCTTTCTTTTAACAATTGCTCAAGCTTTCTTTTAGGCTTCTTTGGCAAATCCTGCGGTCCTTCCCTTTTAATCTTTTCAATTATTTCTGTCATTTTTTTAAAGTAGTCTTGATTCTCTTGCAAAATGAGCATTTCTTCCTCTGTCCACAATTCCGTTGGTGTTGGCGGTGGTAATGGAAGATTTTGAGCTTGATCCATGTCAGGTAGAATTAAAGTTGATGGCTGTGTTGAGAAATCTAATAGATTTTGATGAGCAACTTGCGATTCCAGAATTTCTCTCTCTAATTCTGAGGAAATGCTGTCTTGAGACATAGATAATATTTTGTTTAAGCAAAATCTTTACCAGCAAAACACTCTATCACTGAAACACGTCCGTTCACCACAGCACCACAACACCAAATGACGAGATAACTTAAGGCCCGTTGTCAACAACACTAAGTGCTGGGCGGATGTGACGTCTTTTTAACTATCACATGATTAAATCTTGACTTATGATAGGTGAATGTAAGAAACATGTCTATATCTGTTTTAACCCAGGCGGGAATTCGCCACACGGCCAGTAACGCCAGCCCTACCTTATGGCGCCATAATTACAGGCCATAGGATCCGTCCAGAGTACTGCCTGCCACAAACCCCAAGCCCTCTAATTAGGGGTGTTCGCAGAGGGTCTCAGCCAAGTTTTAGTTTAGTGACTGTCTCTGCAAAAATGATGGTATTGAAATGACTGTATGCGCAAAATGATTAAGAAAACATAGTTTGAAGTCTTACTTGTCAGAGAACTGTATTATGCCGCTTCTAGTCACTTTCGCCCGAAAACGGTTTGAGGGCGGAAGTGAGTTAGAAGCGGCATAATACAGTTCTCTAAAGGAGCAAAGTGAATCTGGTAATGCATCAAATGCAACAAAGCGACACGAAAACGCGACTGTTTCTCGTTTTCAGAACAAAACAAAAGGGAACAAGAAGAAACAGAGAAGAAAATAATTAATTAATTAAAGTCTGCGGGAAATACGTGAAACAGAACCAAAATAAACCGAAACAAAACGCACTCCCGACACTTTCTTACTACGAGCGTGCTCCTTCAATACACAGACCCCTTGACTTCCGGCCGGCCTCTGATGTCAGCAGGCCACAGGTTTTCAACGCTCTGAGTGTTTTTGAGAGGGAGGTGTGTATAGGAGAGAGTGGATGCTCCAAATATAGTACAGAGTTTTGCTGTGTGCAGTGGTAGGTATTCTACTTGTCTAATTCCGTAACAACAACGCCTCGACCGAAGCCCGGAGGAAAAACAAGGTCAGTGAACCAGTGTAAGCCCCGGGGCAAAATGGCGGTGGCCGTGCGGCCCCGTCAGTGGACCCAGTGTATGTGACCGCGCGTGCTTTGCCACAGTACGAGTCCCTTCCAACAACCTACGACATCTGTGTAGCAGCAGAAGCGGTGTCAGGAAGGGGAACGATTCGGGAGCACAGCGAATTAGAGGACTGTGGCAAATTTATCCTAAACAAAAGAAAGACAGAGACACACTACTGTTAGAAGGTTTTCTTTTCAGGGGGCACGAGTGGCTCTATTAGACACGAACCCCTTCAATGTTAGAGGACAGGGGGAGGAGAAACCTTCCACGAAACTGTGGGTGGATAGTGTTCCACTGCACATGCAAAACAAAGACATTGAGGATGCGCTTAAAAAAATTGTGTGGAGCTACGCTCCTCAGTGCGAAATGAACTTGCACGAACCCCAGGGGACAGCTGACACAGTTCGAAACTGGCCGCAGATTTGTGTATATTACACTACCACGCACACCTCTCTGCCAGTTTTGAAAGTTGGTGTGTTTCACGGCAGGCATCTTCTAATAGGAGATGAAACAAAAACTCCGATGTAACAAGTGCCTGCAAGTGACCATGTGGCAGCCAACTGTGCAAATCAGATTGTGTGTAAAAACTGCCTACAGCCAGGCACAAGAGAATTGACTGTCCGAAAGATATGACAGAGTCAAGTGAACAGAGCGACCAGGCCAGCGCCGAAATACCCGCCGACAACACACCCGCACGGAGGTGGTGGGGAATACAAATGTAACGGTAGGCCTACCGCCGCAGCAGCGCAAGGCGGGCCGACGTGTCTCGGAACACGGAACACGGCACACGAAAAGAGGGGAGAAAACGGACAACACCACGCCACGCGGCACTGCGGAGAGTGGCGCACCAGAAGAAAGGAAAAGAGAGAGAGAAAGCGAATCGCCGACGGACGAGCTCGAAGCGAAACGCCAAACAAAGATGCTAGCAGACGAAAGTGGAACCTGAATGTGTGCACACGCAGACGGACTGACCTCACCCTTTCGACCTACAGCTCTGAGTTACGGACTAACGATTATGGTACTCTGATCTATTAATACCTTTTCCTATGAAAATAACAACATATGTATTGGTACACTTAATGTACGTGCTTCAGAAATAAGTTTAAAAAGAAGAACAACATTTAATTTCATGAGGAAACAAAACATAGACATCTTATGCCTACAAGAAACGTACGTAACAAACGATATAATACAAGAAATCAATAGGCCTACACAATGGACAGAAACGCCTATTACAGTCCAGGCACAAACAGAAGTAATGGACTCATTATTCTCATAAATGATAAACAAATGAAAACAGAACTCATCCAAGCAACAGATCGAATACTGTTAATAAAGGTTGTATTAGAAAATAAAACTACTGTCATAGCTAACTGCTATGCTATGCCCCTAAACTCAACAAGTGATAAACTAACATTCTAAATCACTCAATAAAATACTACAAGGACAAGATTACGATCATCTTTGGGTCTTGGAGATTTTAATACAGCAGTACACCCCATTGACAACATTTCAGGAAAATTTCACCCACAACAAGAAAGAGAAGCTCTTTCGAATTTATTAACATCCTATGACTTAAAAGATACATGGCGAACATTCCATCCTGATGCCAGAGATTACACTTGGTCCAAATCTGCCCCGTTTATTGCAAGAAGAATTGATTACATATTTTGTGATGCTTTTTCATACACATCCATACGAGGAGCAAATATTGAAATATTCCCACACTCAGACCACAAACTTGTGAAAGTTAAATATAATACGAATAAAATCCTAAGAGGTCCTGGATACTGGAAATTTAACAGCTCATTGCTGTCAAAGGAAGAGTTTCTCAATGAAACGACTAACTTCATTGACGCCCACTTTATTCAGTATGACAAGGAAGCCCACAAAAGGCATGGAAAATGTTTAAAGTAAGGTATAAATCCTTCTGTATAAACTTTTCAAGGGGCACAAAAATTTGGCCTCAACAGAAACAAACCAAAGTCAAACAGCTGGAAGAAATTGAACAAAAACTGTCATACAACCCCTTGGATAAAGGCTTAGCAACAAAAGCACATCAACTTAAAAAAGAAATAGAACTGCAAGAATTGAAAGACGCACGCGGCGCCCAAATTCGATCAAGAGTTCAAATGGATCGAAGAGGGTGAAAAGAACACTAAATATTTTCTGCGCTTAGAAAAGACACAAGGAGCAGCAAACACTATGCATCACTGTGTGTAAATCAGTCATTAACAGACAATTCCCAAACAATACTAGATGAAATTAAGGAATACTACACTCAGCTATACAAAAAAGACATGCCAATTAAACATGGAGAGACGATAAAAGACGATTCCTAACCGATGATGACTTCCCCACCACCTCACAGATGAAGAAAAAGAATTCTGCGACAAGGAAATTACACCAGACGAACTCACGCAAGCCCTTAATCATTTAAAAAATGAGTCTGCACCAGGGAGTGATGGCCTCACACCACTCTTCTACAAGAAATTCTGGATAAATTAAGACAACCTTTACTGAATTGTATCACAGCTTCACTTGAGCAAGGTGAATTATCCTTTTTCTATGAAAAAAGGAATCATAACATTAATACACAAAGCAACGATCTAGACAAACACAACCTCGCTAATTACAGGCCATTACACTCACAAATACAGACTACAAAATATTCACAAAGGCACTTGCCTTGAGACTACAGAACATAATAACATCAATCGTAACGAAACCAAGTAGGATTATAAAAGGCAGAAACATAGCCCTCCATTTAAGATTCTTTGATGATCTCACTGCATACCTCAACAGAACGAACCAGCCAGGTGCCCTACTGCACTAGACTTCTCTAAAGCGTTCGACACCCTGTCTAAAGACTGTATCCTAGAAACGCTTGATTTGTTCAATTTCGGCCCACGATTTAAAAGATCTGTTTAAAACCGTTATGGAAAACACACAAAGCTGTATTCACAATGGTGATGGTTATCTGACTGGTTCCCAACAGAAAGAGGCATTAGGCAAGGTTGCCCACTCAGTCCTCTCCTTTTTGTGATAACTGTTGAGACACTAGCTATCCGAATAAGGAACAGTAAAGATATTCAAGGAATAAGTTAACACAAAATCCTGACGTAAGCAACGCATTCAACTAACTAAAATAAAACAATTTGGGGATGATACAACACTGACCCTTAAAGATGAGCAGATATTCAGGAAGCCACAAACATAGTTGTGAAATTCGAGGAGTTTTCCGGCCTAAAACTAGATAAAAGCAAGTCAGAAGGCATATGCTTAGGATCACGAAAGTGTGAAACGGGCACTGTTAGTAATATACCTATGAAATCGGGTAAACTCAAAGTTTTAGGCATTTACTTCTCGGCAGACAAAGAAATCTCTGAGATCGAAGAAAACTGGAAAGCCAGAGTAGACAAGATGACCAAAATCATCAAGCAATGGAAAACAGAAACCCATCCCTCTATGGTAAAGTTATTCTAACTAAAACATTTCTGCTGTCACAATTGTCTCACATATGCAAGCAGCATCTATACCAAAACAAACCCTCCACTCTATTAATTCACTGATTTATAGGTCCTATGGAAAAAAAAGTTCAATAATAAAAAAGCATTCGAAAAGATAAAAAGAGTGTCCTTAGCCTAAAAAGGAAAAAGGCGGCCTAAGTATGATTAACATCGAAACATCACCAACAAATGTTCCTAGTCAAATGGGCGGCAAGACTCCTCAAACAAACCAAAGCTCACTGGAGCATCCTCGCGCGAAATAACATGTCACCTTTCCAGAACAGCCACTGCGTTTTTAACTGTAACGTTGATCCTAAAGAAATCCAAGGATTAGAAAAAGTTACCTCAGTCTTTTGGAAAGACGTAATCATTGCAGTCACCACCTTTAACAAGACCGACCATAGAGAATGTTAAAACAGAACCTCTGTGAACAACAAAATATAAAATACAAAGAAATACACTACATTTTAACAAAATGGTATAAAGCTGGTATCCTTCTCTCGTTCAGGTTCTTTGGCAAAATGACATATAGTGACCTTTAGAGAAATAGAAGAAAAATTAGGCACTTCCCCAATCCTCTATTCGAATACAATGCGCTGACAAACGCAATCCCATCCACATGGAAGCAACAACTTGCTAACATTGAACACAAAGACGAACCCCCTACTGATGTTGTAACAGACGAAGGAAACCTCACAGCCCTATCAAATAAACAAATCAGAAAGGTTTTGCCCAAAAGCAAAACCATGAAATATGCGCGACATATTTTTGGAAGCGTAAATTAAACATCAACATTGAAGACTACTTAACCTAGCGTACGAATGTACAAAGGAAATCTAGACTGAGGCTCCTTCATTTTAAATTCCTTCACAATATTTACCCCACCAACATATTGTTACAAAAAATGGGTGTAGTGGAAACAAATAAATGCCACTGGTGCAAAGAAATAGATTACATTGAACATGCCTTCTATTCTTGCCCTAAGTTATCCACATTCTGGAACCAAGTAAAACAGTATAATCTTCCACACGCTACAACATACAGATCCCTATGAATGTAACAACAGCTCTGTTTGGCATTACCAAAACAGATGTATTCACAGATAAACCGAGAAAACAAGTGAACATGGTTCTATTAATTGCAAAACTTCTATTTCAAAGTTTAAATATGGCAAGTGTAAAAATCTGGAACTGATATTTGAGACGGAACTAATGTTACGAAATATATGAAAAACCCCAAGTTGAATAAGAATAAAGAAACAAAATAAAACAAAACAAACACAGAGAGAGAGAGAGAGAGAGAGAGAGAGAGAGAGAGAGAGTAATGCATGAACCTAATGATTTGTCTTATATTAGGGACATGTGCATGCTGGAAAAAAAAGAAAAGAAAGAAAAAAAAGGAGAGATGATGAAAAAGGGAATCAAATATAATAGGTACATAGAATACAGACCAACAAGGTGACAAATGAATGATTTAAGGAAAATAAAACTGGCCCCGGAGAATCACAGCGAACGGCTACATTTTGGAACAGCAGGCGAACGAAACGTGAAAGTGAGCGAAACGGCAGCCACGAAGAGGAAGAAAACCAACGCTCATGGTAGTGACGCGAGCGCAACCACAACACAGAACATCCTTGCCTTTGATGGAAAACAAGAGAGAACTCGACCTTCCAAGACATGAACCCACACCACTACGGCTCAACTGTTACTGAAAGAGAACGCCGTACTGAAGAATGAAGACCTCCACCGACAGAAAGCCAAAGTGAACAGAATAGAAGACAGTCAAGACACACCGACGATGATGAACACTCGTAGAGAGAGAGAGAGAGAGAGAGAGAGAGAGAGAGAGAGAGAGAGAGCTTACATTAATGCATGCGTAACTTGTGTCCATTTATAACAGAAATTAGCAATACAAAGTAAAGAAAAAAGATTCCCGTCAACTGCTTTTCCTCGTGGTAGAAACATTTGAAAATTCTGATCTCCGGAAAAAAAAAAAAAAAATACACAGACCCCTTTTTATTCCCCACGTTAGGTCTGTGCCCTGACCGTTCGACAAAGACAAAGCAGGGCGGCTGGAGGAGTTAAGGAAAGAGAGCAGAGAGAGAGTGTGTGTGTGTGTGGTGTGTGTGTGTGTGTGTGTTCCCACGTGCATTCATGTGTGCATCCTTGTCTGCAAGGTTGTGTATTATCTCTCTTCTTTGTGTTACATCTCGAAACTTAAACTTGCAACGGAATCATCAGCGAAATGTTTGTACTTATGCTGGTGGTCAATGCAACGGAATCATCAGCGAAATGTTTGTTACTTATGCTGTGAGTCAATGCAACGGAATCATCAGCGAAATGTTTGTTACTTATGCTGGTGAGTCAATAGTCAGTTGGATCTGTCATAACGGAGTAGTGCGGATTGAGATGCCGTGGTGCCTCACTTCAAATCTGTAAACCCTGATAAAGGTGCACATTCTTATTCACCACCATTTCAGCCCTCCGTTTCCTCTATCTTGTCCCCTTCTCTTCCTCCTCCGTCTCCTCCTCCTCCTCCTCCTCCACGTTTATTGTAGTATCAAATCAGACAGCCATCAACATGTTTTGGCGACAAATTGGCTCCGACGAGAAAACAGACTCTATCCAAAATAACGCAGGCGACAAACTGGTCTCCTCGATCTACGTAAGTCGTGGGTTCTCTGTCAAAATGTCACCAGCGACAACCCGGTTTAAAGCATCAAATTGGTTTGGCATCAAGGTGATTGCCGTGGTGCTATCTGCCGTGCTATCATCTGTTTTGATGCTGGCGTCAAAATTCCTCTGGCGGTGCCTCCAAGTCCCCCACTGTTTGTTCGTATGTCTAAAGGCATTGCCATAAACTGCCATGATCATGGGAACGAGAGATTGAAGCCCATGACGTAGATGACGACGACGACGACGATGATGGTGATAATGATGATGATGACGATGTGGATCTTCGTGTTTTTGAAAAAACAAGTGCTGCCGTGAACTACGGGCAATTGAATGTTTGAGTGACACTGCTTTTTGTTTGGGATGTTGACAGCGTTGATTGGTAGTTTTCTTAGGGGGAAATCTAGAAGGCTTTTTGATGTCAATTCGGTGTGCCAAGTTTGGTGACGTGTCGATTTGCACAGCTACTTGGGGAAACGTCAGCGAGAAGTTTCGCAACGTAGACATGCGCCGACAGATGGATTAACAGGAGCTATTAGTTTGTTTCAGTTTCTTCTACTTGCGGAGATGTTTTGTTGACACAGGGCGGTTCTCTAATAACTTCCTGTCCATCATCATCTGTCCGTGTGAGGCGGTCATTCGGTTTGTTTATCTTTCTGTCTCTGCCCCTCCCCCCCCCCCCCCCTGTCCGTCAGTGTGACTGTCTGTCGTCTATCTGTGTCTGTCTGTCTGTCTGTCTCTTTCCTCTCTCTCTCTCTCTTTCTCTCGCTCTCTCTCTCTCTCTCTCTCCTCTCTCTCTCTCTCTCTCTCTCTCTCTCTCTCTCTCTCTCTCTCTCTCTCTCTCTCTCTCTCTCTGAGTCATCCCAGAGTTTCTTCCCTTAAGTACACATAAACGTATAACACGCGCAGTGGCGTGACAACAAGCAAATGGTGAAAGGGTATGATCACATAAAAAGACGTTAACATTACACAGGTGAAAACTAATATACGTAATCTGTTTAAAGGGTATAAACATGTGCACACATGATATGATCATGGGATTTGAACATATGTCTGAATAGTTTTGACCACGGGGTATGAAAACGTAAACGCAAATCATATAATCAAAGACTGGCCACAAATCCTCTCATGATGTGGTCACAGGCTACAAATATGTACGTACAAATTGTGTTAGCAGGGTGTAAATATGTGCACGCACAGAATGATGAGAAGAATATAACATATGCAGACATAAGATAATCAGAGGGTACACACATGATCAGATCAAAGAGTATACTTTCAGGATATTATGATGAAATGGTGCACACATCATGATGAAAGCGTACACACATGTCACGATCAAAGGGTACGTACATATGATGAAAGGGTGCACACACATCACGATGAAAGGGTACATACACTGTAACACAACACGATCAAAGGGTACACACATATGCTGAAAGGGTACACACGTCACTTTTATCACGGCTACAGGAAAACAGATAGATGAGATGACAAAGACTGTGAACCAAGGGAACAGGAACAAGAGCGAGTCAAGTTCACCCGGCCTGGCCACTTACGACCCATCGCTAAGAAGACTGTGAACCAGAGGGAACAGGAACAAGAGCGAGTCAAGTTCATCCGGCCTGGCCACTTACGACCCATCGCTAAGAAGACTGTGAACCAGAGGGAACAGGAACAAGAGCGAGTCAAGTTCACCCGGCCTGGCCACTTACGACCCATCGCTAAGAAGACTGTGAACCAGAGGGAACAGGAACAAGAGCGAGTCAAGTTCACCCGGCCTGGCCACTTACGACCCATCGCTAAGAAGACTGTGAACCAGAGGGAACAGGAACAAGAGCGAGTCAAGTTCACCCGCCTGGCCACTTACGACCCATCGCTAAGAAGACTGTGAACCAGAGGGAACAGGAACAAGAGCGAGTCAAGTTCACCCGGCCTGGCCACTTACGACCCATCGCTAAGAAGACGACGAAGAGACAGACAGATGACAGAAGTTAGAGGATAACGTCAGACAGTGCACAGTCATCGTCGTCGTCAGCGCTCGGAAAACCCCCACAGATCGAGGAATATTGTCAGAGAGTCATCAACGATGCCTCAACCATCTTTCCCCAGGGGGTACGACAGAGGCAAGGCA
>CM031603.1:81893059-81897378 GCA_018398815.1 Conus ventricosus
GTTGCACCGTGTCTATTCGTTAGTGTGAAAGAAGTCCATCTCTACTGTTGCACCCTTAAATTCTTCTGCGTGCAGTGTGTGCGGGTATGCCCATTTAGCCCCGCTCCCTACAATTTTGATGTCGGGAGATGAGCTGTGTTTCACACAGTGTTAATCAGTCAATCCTGAGTGGATGTTGAATTGCATGTATATTCGTGTGTGTGTGTGTGTGTGTGTGTGTGTGTGTGTGTGTGTTGTGTGTGTGGTACGTGTACGTGCATGCCTGCTTGTTTGCGTGCGCGCGTGCGTGTTTGTATGTATATGTGTGTGTATGTGTTTGTTTGTGTGTACGTATCTCTGTATGTATCTGTGTGTATCTATGCATTTGTGTGTGTGTGTTTGTTTGTGTGTATTGTCTGTGTGTGTATCTATGCATGTGTGGTGTGTGTGTGTGTGTGTGTGTGTGTGTGTGGGTGTGTGTGTGTGTGTGGTGTGTGTGCAGGCAATTTTTTTTGTGCGCGTATGTATTTTATGCCGGAGCGCGCATGTATGCGTACGTGTGTGTGTGCGTGTGTGTGTGTGTGTGTGTGTGTGTGTTGTGGTGTGTGTGTGTTGTGTGTGTGTGTGTGTTTGCGTGCTCATGCATACAAGCCCGTGCATCAAAATTGTTGACGTGATAAGCTGATTGAAAGATTTTTGTTGGTGGTGGTGGTGTTGCTCATGGTGCTGTCATTGTTAGTGTTGTTGTCATGATTTTTTGTTGTTGTTGCTGATGTTGTTGGTCTTGGTTTATCGTTGTTTTAACTAATGTTTATGCTCTTTCCATTATCATCAGTGACAGTATACTGATAATGATAATGGTAGTTTATCGTTTTCTACATTGCTCTTCTTCTTCGTTATCTAGCAATAATAATGTGATGAACAACAACGGTATTCATCATTATCTGTATTCCTCCTGTTATCCATCCTTCTCCTCCGCTTCCTCCTCCTTTTCCTCCTCCTCCTCCTCCTCCTTCTTCTTCTTCTTCTTCTTTGTAGATCAGTTGTTACAGAAGTATAGTAGAGATTAGTAGTAGTAGTAGTAGTAGTAGTTTAGTAGTAGTAGTATAGCAGCAGCAGCAGTATGGTATTAGTGTCCTCCTCATCATCACTGCATTATCATTATTTTTGTAACTCCCCGTTCTTATAGAATAGGAGTGCTTTACAATGGGAACGAAGAAATGCTTCTCTGTGTCTGTTTGTGTTTCTGTCTGTCTGTGTGTCTGTCCGTATCAAAACGTTTTCCACTTGCTCCAACAAAACTACTTGGCCGATCCTTCTGAAATTTTTTGGAAATGTTCTTTAAAGGGTCACAGATGATGCCCGATGTTTTATATTGCCAGAATAGCCGTTGTAACGGCCAAAACGGTTTGTCTTCTTTTTTGAATATCTGAGTGACGAAACACATTAAAACGCATGTTTGACGTCGTCATACATTATGACGCATGTTTGATTTTGACGTTTTTCACTTCCCCCCCCCCCCCCTCCCCCTTCGCGTATTCAAGATAAACTGGGAGACGTTTATATGCTTTTTCATCTTGTTTGATGAATGTTTCGTTTACCTACTTTTTTTCCTCCCTGCAAGAACTTAAGCTCTGTGTTGTGTGTGTGTGTGTGTGTGTGTGTTTTGTGTGTGTGTGGGGTGTGTGTGTTTTGCTTAATTGTATGTGTGTGTGAGCGGCAAGTAAGTTGTGTTGTGTGTGTGTGTGTGGTGTGTGTGTGTGGTGTGTGTGGTGATGTGCGTGCGTGCGTGCGTGCTTGCACGCGCATGCTTGCACGCGCATGCTTGTGTTTTGTGTGTGTGGTGTGTTGTGTGTGTGTGAATACTTATCAATAGCTGACGACAGCGAGTTTATCTTTTTCCTCCCCTTGTTTGTGGGCCCTTACAGACATAATAATTGTCTGGCACGTTCATTTCCTGATATTCCACCGACTGATTTCACACCAGCCCCAAAACAAAAATCAGCATTATGGATGAGAAGCAGCCCGTGATTTCTGGTCCTATTTGCCCGTAAATTTCAACACAGACGCTCGGGTGTGAAAGGCGTAAATTACAGTCACGCTGGCTTCTTGATGGTCAGGTTGCCCTCTCTCACAGGGAAATCGTGACGTGAAAGGTGAGCACTTTCGGGATTCATGACCTTGTTTGGATTTGTTTCCTGTCCGAAAATTTCACCCTGCTATGAGGGACTGCCCAGTTATTTTTCTTAGAAGTCTGTGGTTTGAAGATTTTGTTTTTGTTCGATGCTCGTGTGCTTGCTTGTCTGACCGTTTGTTCGTCTGTTCCTCTCACTGTCTGTCTGTCTGTCTGCTGTCTGTCCTGTCTGTCTGTCTGTCTGTCTGTCTGCTCTGCTCTCTCTCTCTGTCTGTCTGTCTGTCTGTTTCTCTTTGTCCTTCCCCCCTCCCTCCCTCCCTCCCTCTCCCTCCCTCTCTCTCTCTCTCTCTTCTCTCTCTCTCTCTCTATATTATCTTTCTATGTTTTAGTCAGTTAGTCGTCAGTTTCATCCATATGTTCAGTGTGTGTGTGTGTGTGTGTGTGTGTGTGTGTGTGTGTGTGTGTGTGTGTGTGTGTGGGAGCGTGTTTGCAAACTTTTACCTGATAAGCTACAATTTTTATGATCATCATCACCAATGACAGTGTATCAATAATGATAATGGTGGTTTGTCATCATCTATATTCCTCTTCTTCTTCTTCTTTTTCTTCATCTAACAATATTCTGTATTCTGTTCCTCAGTGTGTATGTGTCTGTCTGTCTGTCTCTCCGTCTTCTTCTTATTACCAATCCTTCTCCTCCTCTTCCAAATCCTCCTCCTCCTCCTCGTCTTCTTCATCAAAGTAGTAGTAGTAGTAGTAGCAGTAGTCAGTATAGTAGTGTGTTGTGTGTGTGTCTGCCTGTCTTTACTGTGTAGTCATTTAGTTCCATCCATATGTTCGTGTGTGTGTGTATGCGAGCGTGTGTGTGTTTGCCGCATGTCTGTATGACCATCTGCCATATTTTATTCACCTGTTTCTGTCGATCTGTATGTTTGTGTATCTCCCCTTGTATCTTCTGTTCACATGTGTATCTGTATAACTATCTGTGTCAGAGTATTTATCGAGCTGTGCACCTGTCATTCTGTCTTTCTCTCTATCTAACTTTCTGTCTGTGTCTGTCTGATCATCTGCCCGTCTGTCTGTCTGTCTGTCTGTCTGTCTCTCTCTCTCTCTCTCTCTCTCTCTCTCTCTCTCTCTCTCTCTCTCTTTATATAGATAGATAGATACATAAATAATGAATAATAGATAGATAGATAGATAGATAGATAGATAGAAGATAGAGAGATAGATAGATACATAAATACATGAATAGATAGATATTTCTACCTTTCTATTTGTATTTCTGTCGTCTTGTATATGTTATCTGTTCCTCAGTGTGTATGTGTCTGTCTGTTGTCTATCCGCCTGTCTGTCTGTTTGTCTGAGTCTGTGTCTGTGTCAATGTGCGCGCGCGCGCGCGCGCGCGCGCGCGCGCGTGTGTGTGTGTGTGTGTGTGGTGTGTGTGTGTGTGTGTGTGTGTGTTGTGTGTGTTTGGGGTGATGGTGGGATGGATTGGTGAGAAAAGGCGCTTTGGGGTTTTTTTTGAAACGCGTTCGCTTGTTTTTTTTTGCACAACGCCAAACAGAGTGTTTTTTTGGTTTTTTTTGCTTCTTTGTTCTCTGACTGCCTTCTCAGGGGAAATTTCATTTACTGGATGTTTATTGTGTGGGGGCTGGATTGTACAGCCCCGTAAAATTTTTTTGACCAATGATGTGACTGCCAAAATCAAGAAACATTGAAAACAAAAAACCGGGGGTTTTGGGGGGAATTCTGTCTGTCTTCTCTCTTCTTCGCGTCTTTCTCTCTGTCTGTCTGTCGCTTCTGTCTCTCTCTCTCTCTCTCTCTCTCTCTCTCTCTCTCCTCTCTCTCTCTCCCTCCTCTCTCCCCCCTTCCCTTTCCCCCCCTCCCTTGCTCCTCTTCCCCCCTCCTCTTTTTCCCCTTCCCCCTCCTTCTTTTCCCCTTTCTCTCTCCCCTCCTCTCTCTCCCTCTCATTTTTTCCCTTCTCCCCTCTCTCTCTCTTTATAACATTTAAAAAATAATTTGTCGCAGAAAGAAAAAGAAGTGAGTAATCAGCATCAAACAACAAGGAAGCAAAAAACCTTGACAACAACAGCCCCATAACTTGGAAAATGGTTTAAAGAAAAAATAAATCTGCCTCATTCTGACCGAAATAAAAGATAAAATTAGAATTGAAACTGTGTAAAGAAATGCTGCGAAGAAAAAAACC
>CM031603.1:81900878-81923378 GCA_018398815.1 Conus ventricosus
AGTGAGAGGAACAGAGAACAAACGGTCAGACAAGTAAGCACACGAGCATCGAACAAAACAAAATCTTCAAACCACAGACTTCTAAGAAACAATAACTGGGCAGTCCCTCATAGCAGGGTGAAATTTTCGGACAGGAAACAAATCCAAACAAGGTCATGAATCCGAAGTGCTCACTTTCACGTCACGATTTCCTGTGAGAGAGGCAACCTGACCATCAAAAAGCCAGCGTGACTGTAATTTACGCCTTTCACACCCGAGCGTCTGTGTTGAAATTTACGGGCAATTAGGACCAGAAATCACGGGCTGCTTCTCATCCATAATGCTGATTTTTGTTTTGGGGCTGGTGTAAAATCAGTCGGTGGAATATCAGGAAATGAACGTGCCAGACAATTATTATGTCTGCAAGGGCCCACAAACAAGGGGAGGAAGAAGATAAACTCGCTGTCGTCAGCTATTGATAAGTATTCACACACACACACACCACCACACACACACACACACACACACACAAACAAGCATGTGCGTGCAAGCATGCGCGTGCAAGCACGCACGCACGCACCACACACAACACACACACACAAACTTACTTGCACGCTCACACCACAACACACACACACACACAACACACACACACACACACACACACACACACACACAGAGCTTAAGTTCTTGCAGGGAGGAAATAAAGTAGGTAAACGAAACATTCATCAAACAAGATGCAAAGCATATAAAAGTACTCCAGTTTATCTTGAATACGCGAAGGGGGGGGGGGGGGGGGGGGGGGGGGCTGAAAACGTCACAATCAAACATGCGTCATAATGTATGACGACGTCAAACATGCGTATAATGTGTTTCGTCACTCAGATATTCAATAAAGAAGACAACCGTTTTGGGCCTTTTATAACGGCTATTCTGGTAATATAAAACATCGGGCATCATCTGGGGACCCATAATGAACATACCTAAAAAATTTCAGAATGATGGGCCCAAGTAGTTTTGTCTGGAGCAAGGGGGAAAACGTTTTGACTACGGAAGACCACACACAGACAGAAACACAAACAGACACACAGACAGCATTTCTTCGTTCCATTGTAAAGCACTCCTATTCATAAGAAGGGGGAGTACAAAAATAATGATAATGCAGTGATATGTTTGAGGAGGACACTAATACCACTACTGCTGCTGACTACTACTACTACTACTACTACTACTATTTACTACTACTACTACTACTACTACACAACAACAACTACTCTGTAACAACTGATCCTACAAAAAAGAAGAAGAAAAGAAGAAGAAAAAGGGAAAGGAGGAGGAGGAGGAGGGGGAGGGGGAAGAGGAGGAGGAAGCGGAGGAGAAGGATGGAAAACAGGAGGAATACAGATAATGATGAACTACCGTTGTTGTTCATCAATTATTTGCTAGATAACGAAGAAGAAGAGCAATGTAGAAAACGATAAAACTACCATTATCATTATCAGTATACTGTCACTGATGATAAGGGAAAGAGCATAAAACATTAGTTAAAACAACAAATAAACCAAGACCAACAACATCAGCAGCAACAACAAAAAATCCATGACAACAACACTAACAATGACAGCACCATGAGCAACACCACCCACCAAACAAAATCTTTCAATCAGCTTATCAGTCAACAATTTTTGATGCACGGGCTTGTATGCATGAGCACGCAAACACACACTGACTGACTGACTGAAAACCATTTACTGTCAGATTAACATATTGTTGTACTGACATTTTAAAAGAAGAAACTTAATAAATTATTGAGATACGAAATATATACAAAATAACATCTGAAAGACATAAAATTATAAAGGGAAAAATTAAAAGGAAACATTTAACATTTGTAAGAAAATTTAATAAAATAAAAAAATTGTAAAAATAAGCAAATTACATCTTAATGTACTAAAAAAACAATTTTCTCTCTCTCTCTCTCTCTCTCTCTCTCTCTCTCTCTCTCTCTCTCTCTTCTCTCTTCTCTCTCTCTCTCCACACATAAACACCATAAAAAATAATAATAAATAATAATAAAAAATTAAAAAAAAGGAAACGATAACAGCACACACACACACACAAAAAAAAAACCCACACACACACACCATCCAATCACACGCACACACCACAACACAACACACACTACAACAACCACCACAACACTCACACACACACACACACACAACCCCACACCACACACACACAACCCACACACACACACCACCCCACACACAAAACACACACACACACACACACACACAACACCCCACGCCACCCCAACCACGCTTCCCTTCCCCCTACTCACGTGTGTGCGAGCACGCACTTTATTTTCACTTACAGACAAAAACCAAAACTCTCTCGCACGCAGCGCGCGCGCGCGCACACACACACACACACACAAACACACACCACACACCCCACACACACACACACACACACACACACACACACACAACACAAAAAGCCCCCTCCCTACACTCATTCAAAACATTACACACAAAAAAGTATAGACGTACGCACAACATGCACTCACACATAAACAAAACCAAGTTCCCCCCCCCCCCCCCCTTCTCTCTCTCCTCTCTGTTTTACGCGCGCACAACCTATGCAAAAATTTCGTAAATGGAAAAATGCGCCCTTAGTACATGTGAGAGTCGGACGCTATGTCATGTAACAAATTCTTTGCTCTACGTGTACATCAGACCACTAAACCAAGAAAAACAACCATTAAAAAAAAATCCGTTAGAAAAATCTGCCAAGTGGATGAGACTTGATCAGATTTACAGCCAAATTGCTAGACTCCACCATTTTCTGGGTTGGGACAAAAAAACTATGCAAAGTTAAAGGTAGATTTTTAGACAAAATTTTATCATGAAGAAAAATGAAAGTACGCTTTGTTAATGAACATTCAAAATAAAAAATGAGATACATTAAAGGGTTTTGACCACAGACCACACAAAGGAGATGGTTTTAAAAACCTGCCTAACCCGCCGTCCACCCGTATTATGTGCAATAAATTTCGGTTTGGAATAGAACCTGGCGGACTTATACAATGACTGCTGGGGCAGAAAAATCCCATCTGTTCTTCTGAATGGGAGCTTCAAGGTACTGTGTTCTTCTCTGGTCCCAGAGTGCTTTTATCAGAATATTGTTTATTTCAAGAACCGAATAAGGGAAAATCACATACAACTGTATTCGATTTGCACATTGAAACCCCTTTTGCACAGGGTATCAGCCAGTTTGTTCCACTCGAAAATTGCAGTGACCGGGGGACCCATAATAATGTTTTTTAGAACTCGCATCATTAACCCGGTGAATTGAAAATAAAATTTCACTGACGAGATCAGGACGACTTGATGTATTTTGAAGGTGGTAAAACCGTTTTAAAACAGACTTGGAATCTGACAAAATCAGTATTCTTTCTGGTAATACTTGCATATTCAAGAATGAAATTAATAGTTCATGAGAGCAAATAACTCAGCGGTGAAAATAGAACAACCTTTTGGTAATATGAAATCTTTTTTTCAATGTTAAGGGAAGTATCACGAAAGCAGCAACCCAAATCAGAAGTACACGAAACTGAACCATCAGTGAAAATATGCAGATAAGATTCATATTCAGTGTAAATCAATTCTTTAACAAGAGAAGCAAGCAAAAGTGGATTCTCATTTTTAGTAATATTACCATAGGAATAGAAAAAATCTGCTTGCTTCATCAACCCAAAAAGGGGGAAAGGGTATTTGGTCATTTTAACAATGTTGTCACGAAAGTCGCATGCATGTAAAAGAGGAGATACCCTAATCAGACAATGAAGTATATGCTTTTTTATTCCGTATCTCTCTAGAAACGTAGGGCTTTCATAAGTTAGAAATAACTGAGTTAGGGATGTTCTTGCTCGTGCTGAGTAGCTACAAGCACTGAGCATTCCTATGTTCATTTAAAGGTAAAATCCTGCCTCTTGTAGGTCATATCAATTGATGCCATCTTGGGAAACCCCAAAGCAATTTTAAGTGCTAAGGATCAATTTCTAGTTAACTTATGTAATCTGTCTTTGGTTTCAGTAAAAATACTTCTTGACCATAATTAAAAATCGAACGAACTGTCCCTAAAGGGGAATGGATAAGTTAGATCCCTAATTTATCAGAGGGATTCCAGGGAGGACTCGCAGGTAAACGCCAATTTCTTTCTTGCCTTTTCCCCGAGTGATTTATATGTTTACACCAAAATAAATTTATAGTGAAAATAACGCCTAGAATTTTACTTGCTTACTTGGGAAAAATGAAAGAATCACCTATTTTACTTTTACAGCGTTTCCCCACCTTTAAAATCGATATTTTTCTTTGTAAATATAATAAAAACCCATTTGTCCCTTGATAAGTTAAAACCGTTTGAATTCAAATAATTCACAAGTTACTGATTTGCAAATTGAAACTGTTCAACATTTTATTACGCCTGATTTTGTTTTTTTGTAAAATTACAAATTTTCATTTTTCCACATTGCAATATCATCTGCATAGCAGCTAAAGTTTCCCCCTTTTGTGTCAATTTGGGTAAGATATAAAGCATCAATGAGAAGAGAATTGGAGAAATTACACTTCCTTGAGGGACACCCATGTTAACATATCTTGTACTTGACAGCACACCATTTAGTTTTACTTGTAGCGTAGCAAACACACACACACACCACACACACACACCACACACCCACACACACACACAACACACACACACCACCACACACACACACACGCACACACACACACGTACGCATACATGCGCGCTCCGGCATAAACATACATACGCGCACAAAAAAATTGCCTGCACACACACACACACACACACACACACACACACACACACACACACACACCACACACACACACATGCATAGATACACACACAGACACATACAAACAAACAAACACCCCACACACACAAATGCATAGATACACACAGATACATACAGAGATACGTACACACAAACAAACACATACACACACATATACATACAAAACACGCACGCGCGCACGCAAACAAGCAGGCATGCACGTACACGTACACACACACCCACACACACCACACACACACACAACACACACACACACACACAAACCACACAACGAATATACATGCAATTCAACATCCACTCAGGATTGACTGATTAACACTGTGTGAAACACAGCTCATCTCCGACATCAAAATTGTAGGGAGCGGGGCTAAATGGGCATACCCGCCCCACACTGCACGCAGAAGAATTTAAGGGTGCAACAGTAGAGATGGACTTCTTTCACACTAACGAATAGCCCACGGTGCAACCACATAATGCGCGTGCGTGCGTGCGTGCACACACACACACACACAACACCACACACACACACACACACCACACACACACACACATACCACACCATACATATAAAACAACACACACACACACACACCCCAAAACACACACACACACACACACACACACACACACACACACACACCGTTTTTCGTCAATAGAGAGAGAGAGAGACAGACAGACAAGACAGGCAGACAGACAGACAAGACGGGCAGACAGACAGACAGACAGACAGACAGAAAGACAGAGAGAGAGAGAGGGGAGAGAGGAGAGGAGAGAGAGGAGAGAGAAGAGAGAGAAGAGAGAGAGAGAGAGGGAGAGAGAGAGGAGAGAGAGAGAGAGAGAAGAGACAAGCCAAGACAGGGAGAGTTAGTTCTTACTAACTCTCACCAATATCATTTCGATAAAGATCCGGAACTGATTATCGTTTTATGTCTATCAGGAGATAAGCTGGCATGGAAAACGGACATATGAGGTTTCGAAGGAACTAAGGGAAATGAAATAGAAACAGCGCGCGTGTGTATACACTCGTTTTCTCAGGACTATCTTTGGCAATCAGGTGATAGACTGATAGGCAGGCTAACTTAAGAACTTGAGACACAACTCATCAAAATCAACGAGAAGGAAGGAAGGGAGAGAGAGAGAGAGAGAGAGAGAGAGAGAGAGAGAGAGATGGAGAGAGAGAGGAGAGAGAGAGAGAGAGAGAGGAGAGAGAGAGAGAGAGAGAGAGAGAGAGAGAGAAACAAGACAGGCACATAGACAGACAGACACACAGATAGACGTTAATGCAAAGAGAGAGAGACCGACCGACCGACAGAGAACAACAAAGACAGACAGATAGACAAACAGATAGACGTTAATGCAGAGAGAGAGAGGCAGAGACAGAGAGAGAGAGACAGAGACAGAGAGAGAGACACACACAGAGACAGAGAGGGGAGAGAGACAGAGACAGAGAGAGACAGAGAGAGAGGAGAGACAGAGAGATACAGAGACTAAGACAGAGAAAGAAAGAGAGAGACAAAGACAGAGAGGAGAGACACAGAGACAGAGAGGGGACAGACAGACAGACAGACAGACAGACAGCCAGACAAAGAGAGAGAGAGACAGAGAGAAGGGCAAACAGACAGGCCAGAAGAGGTCCTGGAAACAGACCAAGAGCGGTATCTTCAGGAATCTCTGCTCCCAAAGACGATGCTTTCCGAGCGACGCGCTTGGATCGACAGGATCGAAGACAATTACACCTGCTGTCTGACGGTACCAGGGGCTGGAAGATAGGGGGGGGGGGGGGGGGTGAAGGGGGGGGGGACATGGGAGGGGCTGGGGAGTTCTGATGGCAACAACCTGATAGTGGGAGGAACAGGAAGCATACAGCCCCTCTGTGGCGAAAATGGAGAGGAAGGGGGAAGAGTGAAGGGATGAAGAAGGGTTGCTTTTTGTGTACTCTCTCTCTCTTTCTCTCTACTTGCCCAGATAGAGAGAGAGAGAGAGAGAGAGAGGAGAGAGAGAGAGAGAGAGAGAGAGAGAGGAGAGAGAGAGAGAGAGAGAGTATAATGATATTTCTATCATGGATATAAAAAAGGTGTAAGAAGGGTTCTCGGGACGGGGATAAATAGGAGTATAAGAGAGAGGAAAAGAGTGATATTCGTATGCGCATTGGACTTTGGGCGCCTTTCAATTCTATTAAAGTATCGTCAATCATTTCTTTACAATTTTCTCTCATCTCAGAAACGACAGCGTGTCATATATTCATCTTTAACTTTATTTATTTTCAATCCACTTTTCTGAATTAATTTTGTGTTCCTTATTTTGTTTAACATGTCAGTACAACCTACGGTTGATCTGACAACAAATGGTTTCAGTTCAGATCTCTCTCTCTCTCTCTCTCTCTCTCTCTCTCTCTCTCCTCTCTCTCTCTCTCTCTCTCTCTCTCTCTCTCTCTCTTTTCTGTGTGTGTGTGTGTGTGTGTGTGTGTGTGTGTGTGTGTGTGTGTGTGGTGTGTGTGTGTGTGTGTGTGTGTGTGTTGTGTGTGCGCGCGCGCGTGTGAGTCGGTGAGAGGAACGGCGAGGAATATTTGGCACCGATTCACAAGCCACAGACGCACACTTCAGCCATGTCGGGAAAGCCCCACTCCCCCCTCAATCCCGCTGTCCCCATTTTTACCTCCCCCCTCCCTGTCCTCACCCCTTCCTATTTACCCCTAACCAAATCCTCTCTCCTCCTATATCTACCCTTCTGATGAAAAAATACCACATTTCATTCTGATCAAAAACTAATGTTCCAAACACACGTGAACTGAAAACCTCCTGTATGGATATCAGTACAAACCGCTTTAGCTAAAAGTTTGTGCCAGCTGGCGAGGAACTGAGACGGGAAACACAAGAAACAAAGCAAAGGTCAAAGAACGAACCCCTCTTCACACGTGGCTGATCAAACCAAAGTGCACTATCAGGGACCAGTTCTTTTCTACTATAATAAGATCCCCTCCTTCGGCTGAAGCCCAGGTGTCGTTCGTCCTCCTCTTTGCTATAAACCCAATATTGCTCATTGTCATGCATTGCCTTTCCTCTGTCGTACCCCCTGGGGAAAGATGGTTGAGGCATCGTT
Source organism: Conus ventricosus (assembly GCA_018398815.1). Lineage (NCBI taxonomy): Eukaryota > Metazoa > Mollusca > Gastropoda > Neogastropoda > Conidae > Conus > Conus ventricosus. The sequence continues at coordinate 81,908,845 of CM031603.1, forward strand.
GATGACTCTCTGACAATATTCTCGATCTGTGGCGGTTTTCCGAGTGCTGACGACGACGATGACTGTTGCACTGTCTGACGTTATCCTCTAACTTCTGTCATCTGTTTGTCTCTTCGTCGTCTTCTTAGCGATGGGTCGTAAGTGGCCAGGCCGGATGAACTTGATCGCTCTTGTTCCTGTTCCCCTTTTGGTTCACAGTCTTTGTCATCTCATCTATCTGTGTTCCTTTGATTACGTGTGTAGCCGTGATAAAAGTGACGTGTGTACCCTTTCAGCATATGTGTGTACCCTTTGATCGTGTTGTGTTACCAGTGTATGTACCCTTTCATCGTGATGTGTGTGCACCCTTTCATCATATGTACGTACCTTTGATCGTGACATGTGTGTACGCTTTCATCATGATGTGTGCACCATTTCATCATAATATCCTGAAAGTATACTCTTTGATCTGTCATGTGTGTACCCTGATTATCTTATGTCTGCATATGTTATATTTTCTCATCATTCTGTGCGTGCACATATTTACACCCTGCTAACACAATTCGTACGTACATATTTGTAGCCTGTGACCACATCATGAGAGGATTTGTGGCCAGTCTTTGATTATATGATTTGCGTTTACGTTTTCATAGGCCTACCCCGTGGTCAAAACTATTCAGACATATGTTCAAATCCCATGATCATATCATGTGTGCACATGTTTATACCCTTTTAAAACAGATTACGTATATCAGTTTTCCCTGTGTAATGTTAACGTCTTTTTATGTGATCATACCCTTTCACCATTTGCTTGTTGTCACGCCACTGCGGTGTTATACGTTTATGTGTACTTAAGGAAGAAACTCTGGGATGACTCAGGAGAGAGAGAGAGAGAGAGAGGGGAGAGAGGGGAGAGAGAGAGAGAGAGAGAGAGAGAGAGAGAGAGAGAGAGAGAGCGAGAGCGAGAGAAAGAGCGAGAGAAAGAGGAGAGAGAGAGAGAGAGAGAGAGAGAGAAGAGGAGAGAGAGAGGGGGAGAGAGGAGAGAGAGAAAGAGAGAGACAGACAGACAGACACAGATAGACGACAGACAGTCACATGACGGACAGGGGGAGTGGGGGGGGGGGAGGGCAGACAGAAAGAATAAACAAACCGAATGACCCCCTCACACGGACAGATGATGATGGACAGGAAGTTATTAGAGACCGCCCTGTGTCAACAAAACATCTCGCAAGTAGAAGAAACTGAAACAAACTAATAGCTCCGGTTAATCCATCTGTCGGCGCATGTCTACGTTGCGAACCTTCTCGCTGACGTTTCCCCAAGTAGCTGTGCAAATCGCCGTCACCAAACTTGGCACACCGAATTGACATAAAAAAAAGCCTTCTAGATTTTCCCCCCCAAAAAAATTACCAATCAGCGCTGTCAACATCCCAAACAAAAAGCAGTGTCACTCAAACATTCAATTGCCCGTAGTTCACGGCAGCACTTGTTTTTTCAAAAACACGAAAGATCCACATCGTCATCCTCATCATCATCATCATCATCATTTCACCATCATCGTCGTCGTCGTCGTCATCTACGTCGTCATCATGGGCTTCAATCTCTCGTTCCCATGATCATGGCAGTTTATGGCAATGCCTTTAGACATACGAACAAACGGTGGGGGACTTGGAGGCACCGCCAGAGGAATTTTGACGCCCGCATCAAAACAGATGATAGCACGGCAGATAGCACGGCAATCACCTTGATGCCAAACCAATTTGATGCTTTAACCGGGTTGTCGCTGGTGACATTTTGACAGAGAACCACGACTTACGTAGATCGAGGAGACCAGTTTGTCGCCTGCGTTATTTTGGATAGTCTGTTTTCTCGTCGGAGCCAATTTGTCGCCAAAACATGTTGATGGCTGTCTGATTTGATACTACAATAAACGTGGAGGAGGAGGAGGAGGAGGAGACGGCAGGAGAAGAGAAGGGGACAAGATAGAGGAAACGGAGGGCTGAAATGGTGGTGAATAAGAATGTGCACCTTTATCAGGGTTTACAGATTTGAAGTGAGGCACCACGGCATCTCAATCCGCACTACTCCGTTATGACAGATCCAACTGACTATTGACTCACCAGCATAAGTAACAAACATTTCGCTGATGATTCCGTTGCATTGACTCACCAGCATAAGTAACAAACATTTCGCTGATGATTCCGTTGCATTGACTCACCAGCATAAGTAACAAACATTTCGCTGATGATTCCGTTGCAAGTTTAAGTTTCGAAGATGTAACACAAAGAAGAGAGATAAATACACAACCTTGCAGACAAGGATGCACACATGAATGCACGTGGGAACACACACACACACACACACACACACACACACACACACACACACACACAATCTCTGCTCCCTTTCCTTAACTCCTCCAGCCGCCCTGCTTTGTCTTTGTCGAACCGGTCAGCACAGACCTAACGTGGGGAATAAAAAGGGGTCTGTGTATTGAAGGAGCACGCTCGTAGTAAGAAAGTGTCGGGAGTGCGTTTTGTTTCGGTTTATTTTGGTTCTGTTTCACGTATTTCCCGCAGACTTTAATTAATTATTGTCTTCTCTGTTTCTTCTTGTTCCTTTAGTTTTGTTCTGAAAACGAAAAAACAGTCGCGTTTTCGTGTCGCTTTGTTGCATTTGATGCATTACCAGATTCACTTTGCTCCTTTGCTTATTTTCGGTCTTTGTTTTGGTGACCTTAAGCAATTAGTGTTAGGACACCGCCTGGACTTTGTTTCGATGTTGATTTCAAATGTTCCCCAAAGTTACAAAACATCTCACGTACCATCTTTCCTCAAACACACCATTTTACTTGGATGAAACATACAACACAGCCATAATTTAAAAAAAAATCACGATGTTCCGATATAGTATCGATGTCATGGATGCCATGCGGACGACAAAAAGGTTATAAAGTTTACAATTTTCGCGATAACCCTCTACTCGTTTAATAATGGAATTTTTTTTCTCTCTGCTTGAAAAAAAAACTTCATTAAATGCATATAAACATCGAAATTCTCTAAGGACATTTTTTGTAGCTTCACAGCAGAAGCGTGAGTACATTTGGATAATACAAACCTATCAAAGGCAGAGGAAGGGGTCACGGTGCGTACTCCTGTCATGGATAGATAGAGTTTAGAACAGGAGCATGCTCTGCAACACGTGTTCGCCTGACAGCACGCCCTTTGTGAGAGTTCCTTAATATACTAAGTTTCTTCTTGCATCCTTCTCATACTTTGACGGGTATATCATCATTCTCCAGTTTATGTTAGACTATTTATTTGATTGTACGTTCTTTATACAAATATTTACACAGTACAGTCAGGAAATCTGACATATTGTCTCCGTGTGTTTAGTCATCAGTACCAAATAATAAATCGCCACAATAAAGGATAATTTTCATAATATTTCAAATATATTATGAAGTTGTTTTTCCTCCTGAAAATATGTGAAATCACATTATTGTACATTATAATTGATTGAGTTTCTCTGCATTACTGACATCATATTCCAAATGCACGTGAAACATAATTATTTTGTGACATTGCCATTTGGGAATCAGGACGATGAGAAAGTAGACATAACAAATTTCCGGCACAATTTCTATGTGTCCCGATAATTCAAGCACTGCTGTCCACATGATAACGTTATTACTCTCCCTCTCTCTGACCATGTTCCAGTAGATCTCTAACGCTTGACAAAAAAAAATTCTATTACATTTATTTTTGGCATATCTGAAAGACAAGTGGAGACAAATTTCATTGAATCTGATACTTCGAGGGATTCCACTCCATTCTCAAGTGGGTCTAATGTGTGCGTGCGTGTGTGCGTGCGTGCGTGCGTGCGTGCGTGTGTGCGTGGCGTGTGTGTGTGCGCGCGCGCGTGTGTGTGTTATGTGTGTGTGTGCGTGTGTGAGCGCACGCGCGTGATTTGTTGTACTTTACCAAACTTTGCTTTTTTCCATTTTCATCTGGTCCGCATATTTGCTTGAATAGGTTTATGAATAATTTCTTTTGCAAAACTTATTCTCTCTGTCACATGTCAATCTAAACTTTTGTATTGTTTTCTTTTTCGTATTCCTTTGACATACTGATCTTGCCTTATTTTGGTCGCTGGTGCTTCAGCAAGCAAAACACAAACAGACAAGGGAATACAGGATCGCTCTGTCAGCAGCCCTTTCGAACAGAAAAAGAACCCTTGTGGATACTTTCCCACTTACTATCACATAAACCTTCATTTTCCATAAAAAGATGTTAGAATTATTTTAATCCTTTTCCATTTACCATGATGTAACACTTTATTCCTTTCATGGAAAGATGACATCCTTGCTATAATCCTTTTCCGAACATGCAAGGGTATAAAACTTACTCATATGTGATCCGCTAACGGAATCAAAACTTTCTCGTCGTCGACAGAAATGGTAACTACGGAAACGATCCACCTCAAAATAATAAATAGTAATATATATATATTGTTTTGTAGCCTGTTGCGCACGGGTCGTCCGGAAATGAAATTTGACCGATTCTTAATTATGAGTTTTGATAACACAATGATATTTTTTTTTTCAATGCTGGCTGCGGTAAATTTTATGCCTCATTTAGAACTGAAGGGGGTCTCCAGTTCTTCAAGTATTCTCGTGGCTTCTCTCCTCAAGGCAGACGAATTCTTAAGCCATCATCTTTTTGTGTCTCAGACCTTTCACCTGCCTTTGTTGCATCCCTCGTTCACAGAAAGAACATCTAAATGTCCTAATTAGTTCCTGAAGAATCTCAAAAAGTTTACTGCCATTCTGTCGGTTCCAGGACTGTTTTTTTAAATTCCCGTTATTTTCTAGGCTGCTTCTTTTAAAGTAATTGGTCCCTCGAGCCAGCCGAATTCGGTTAGACTTCGTCTTGGTAGACTTTTTGTTGTTGTTTTTTTTTGTTGTTTTTACACATTTGTCTATTCTAATATGATCTGATTTCTTTTTCGCACACACATTTTTTTAATTACATTTCTCTTTTTCTCTCTTAAATAATCATCCGTTTTCGTTTGAGTGATTCTATGGTCCGTGACAAGTTGCAGAATTCGTTTACTGGCAAATGTTTCTTTTCTTTTCCTCAGAGACCAGGAATTTGGGTTGAATATTTTGCTTTAAAGCCGATTTTGCCGTGGACCTTAATATCATTCCGTACATCTTTGTTTTCCTAAGCTCGGCCGATCAGTCCTTTTCTGTTTTTGAAGATAGCAAAGTCTGCTCCAATAAACAGCTTTTCCTTTTCAAATTTTCTATTTTTCTTTCGATGTGTGCGTGCGCGCACGGGCGCGAGTGTGTGTTTGTGTACGTGTGTGCGTGCGCGCGCGCGTGTGTGTGCGCGCGAGAGCGAATAGGTATATGTGTATTTTCTTCTGTTACTCTGTCCGTTTGTCTCTTTCTCCCCCCCCCCCTCCCCCCTCTCTCCGTCTCTCACAGACAGACGCTCGCGCACCCCACTACCCCCTCCCCTCCCTGTTCCCCCCCCCCCCCCCCCCCCCCCCCCCCCTCTCCCCCCATTTGTCTCTGATTCACTTGCATTTTCAGTCTTCCGTCTCAAATCTGCCTTGACCTATTTTCGGATACTTTTGTTTAAAGAGATCACGTCATGAACACCATTACGAAGCTGATAGAAGGGTTAGTAGTTTAAAAATACAACGAACACTAATTTCAATGTTCATGTTATTAACGACTTCAAAACCAATCATTAAGACGTCGCTCATCACACTTTTGTTTAAAAAAAAAAAAAAAAAAAAAAAAAAAAAACACAACCCACCCTACATGCCAAAGTGTCTGGTCAGTGCTAAATTCCACTTAACACTGTCCTGCATCGGATAAACTAAGAACGGAACGGCATATTCAGAGATATTTCAAAGGATCTGTCGTCCTGAAAGCCGGTTTTGAGAGGAATACAGAAAACTCTGCTGATTTTTTTGAAGACATTGCTTCACTTGGCTTTGTAAAAGCGTTCTTCCTCTGACGATAAAACGCATTGTGGTGCTTGTTGAAATGTTTCTCTCATACTCTCTCATTCCCTAATAAAGGGTAGACCGGTTCAGTTCAGTGGTTTATTTAATGTCTTTTCATCGCCAGATGATATTAGACACTTGTTAAAATTTGGAGAAAAAAAAAACACAAGAAAAAAAAACACCCCTTGGGGAGCAACATCTGTTAAGAATATTTTTTAAAAATGAAGTATTAAAATCAACAAGCTTGTTCGAACCTCTCGCTCTCTTCAGGATCTCTTCATCCTGAAGAGAGCGAGAGGTTCGAAACAAGCTTGTTGATTTTAATACTTCATTTTTGAAAAAATATTCTTAACAGATATATATATATATATTCAAATTCTTGTGTTGCGCTTCCCCTTCTTTCCAGTTGCTCGTCCCGCATGTCCATGCTCAATTTGCCGTGTGTGCCTCGTGCTCGAGTTCCCGGTCATTGACGTCATGACTCGTTGTCTTTTCCATTTCTACGTTTTTATCCACCAAAGACGTCATTGCTTCAGGGGGACCTTTTGGCCTCGCTTACACAACGCAATGAATTCATTTGAATATTTCTACTTTGGTTTTGTGCGTGCGTGCGTGCGTGTGTGTGTGTGTGTGTGTGTGTGTTGAGGATGTGGGTGTGTGATATTCATGAATGTTTCTGGTCGTATCTCCCTAATCATAAAAAAGTAGGAATAATCAGTTTAAAGATGAGAACTGTGTGTCTGTGTGTGTCTGTGTGTGAAGTCTGAGGATGACGTGGGGGAGGGATAGGAATGGCCAGCTTTACGTCGTGTTATTCATCCAGGTAAAGACGAGTGCAAAAAGGAGTGGTAGGCGAGAGGCTGCTTCATACAGTTAGCATAGCTTTCAAGCATTGGTGACATTAAACAAAAAAAACGTTTGGACTACGCACCCTCTCTCTACCTTTCCCGAAACCGCGCGCGCGCTCACACACACACACACACACACACACACACACACACACACACACACACACAAACACACACACACACACACACACACACAACACACACACACACACACACACACACACACACACACACACACACACACAAACACACACACACACACACACACACACACACACACAAATTACACTGAAGGCTGGAGACCTCTGCCGCCTTTTCCAGTAGGGGAAGTAATCACATGAACGGATCAAGAGTTACTTTCCATGCACTTTTTCACTGAAGAATATGAAAAAATACCAACGTCCGCGTTAACGTCACTAAACTGTTTCAATATTCCATGAAAACAGATGACTTCATATAAAGTTATAAATCCTGAACAGTCCCTTAACATTGTTTACGTTCCGTGAAAAATGTGTAAATGCTGTTCTAATTCCGGATCCGGACTTTGATCTGATTCCGCGTCACGGATCCCAATCAAAATGTAATTTGTTTTTCCAGCCTACATTTCATCTTTCCGCCAAGTTTCGTTGAAATTCGTGTAAACCGTTTAGTGTAAATTAGCTGACAGACAGACAGACAGACAGACAAAGCAACCAACAAACGAAGATGAAGACGATCACCTTCTCGAGGGAGGTCAAAAGAAGTGTAAAGTTTGACAAACACACCGGAAAACATGGTCTGGCCTACGAAAATGAAACCGGTGAACCGGAAGTACTTCTGACATCATATAATTGATTACAGGTCTTCGTGGTCACACGTCAGCGTCAGCAGAATAAAGACGCTTCCTTTGAACGGCAGGGAAAATATTTTGGTCCCTGTCCGTAAACGAGGAGTTTGTTTAATTTTCTCTGTAACGGTCCGCTCTGACGATGTTTTGTACCGCGCCGTCAGACCAGGAAACGCTCTCTCCATATACCAAATCCTAGGTCCTAGGGAAGTGTTTTGTCCGTGCGTCAGTCTGAAAGAACTGTTTTTGTTTTTGTGTAAGTTCCCAGGTAGCTAATTTCTCCGTGGATTATTCCGAGAGCAAGGGATTTCGTGTTTTGGATGTGCCTTCAAACATGGGGAATAATTTGTCTGCTTTGTCAAACCTAGAACTGTTTGGTCTGCGTTCTTAAACCAGGTGAGACTTTTTTTTGCCCGTGCCATCAAAGAGCACAAACTGTTTTATCTGTTTCGTCAAACAGGAGGAATTGTGTAGTCTGTCTGGTCAACATGGAGAAATTGTTCCGTCTGCATTGTTAAATGCTGTTATCTGTTTTGTCCATGCCGTCACTCATGTATGGTGAATTTTCCTGCCTGTCCGATCAAACAAGGGAAGTTTTGCCTGTACGGTTAAGCCAGAGAACTGTGTTGTCCGTGCGGTCAAAGCAGGGAAGGTTTTGCCTGTATGGTCAAGCCAGAGAACTGTACTGTCCGTGCGGTCAAAGCATGAAAGCTGTTCTCTGTTCTTAGACCAGGGAAGCTTCTAAGTGTTATCGTTTTGTCCGGACTGTTAAACTGGGGAACTACCTTGCCCGTCTTGTCGAAGTGGCGAAGCTTGGTCTGTATCATTGAACTGTTGAGCTGCTTTCTCCGTGCTGTCAAACCGAAGAAGCGTTTTGTCTGTCTTCTCGATCTGGAGAATCTTTGAGTTATGAAACTGCAGTACTGTTTTTTTTTTTCTTTCGCGTTCTGTCAACAATATTGGGGAACTGTTATTTCCGTACCATCAAACCGGAGAACCGTATATTGCCTGTCTTGTAATAATAATGATCATAATGAATAGTTATATAGCGCCTATTCTCGGCTAGAGACCAAGCTCTAAGCGCTTTACAATCCACACTCGTTTATACAACGGGCTGCCTACCTGGGTAGTGCCGGCTGAAGAGCTGCCACCTGGCGCTTCATTCAGTCGTTTACCGTGTCATCCAGTCAATATTGTTCAATATCGTTCACTCAATTTCCTTACTTCCTTCATTCTTTCCATTCCTCACGCAGGGTGCATGCTATGTGTAACGTGTCATCCATACCAACGGCCAAACTGGCCTACACTTCCGAAAGTTGGTGATGGGATTTTACGTGTGTGCAAGATGTTATGCGTGCGTTCACACACGGAACCTCGGTTTATAGTCTCATTCGAAGGACTGTATGGGAATTGGAGTCAAAACCAATGTTAACTCCAAGGGAAAAATCCCCCTATACCGAAACGGCCCGGCGGAGATTCGAACCTGCAACCCCAGGATCACGAGTCCGGCGCTCTACCAACTGAGCTATTCCGGCTCCGAGAGGTTTACTTGCATTGTCTAATCAGGACCAGTTTGTTCGTGCTATCAAACTGGGATAACTGTTCTGCCACTTGTCCAACCGAGGGAATTATGTCTGTGTTGTCAAACCGGAGGAGCGATTTCATTCAGGCCGTCGAAGCGGAGAACTGTTTCGTCCGTATCTCTTAAGTGGGGGATCTGTTTTAAATGTCTAGATACGTTTTTGTACATGTCTTGTCAAACCAGGAGATTGTTTCCTCTGTTTTGCCGAATCCGGGCTGTTCCTTTCTCAAGACCCTATGGAGAATTGTTTGGTCCGTGCTCAGGGAACGAGGCGAAATGTTCTGTCTGTATTGTCCGAACAGGGCTGTTGTTTTGTCCTTGGCGTCCGACGAGGCTGCTCATCAATAATGTGACAGACGACTGGGTTTTCCTCGGCAATATCAGTGCCAGCGTCCATGAAATTTGCAAAACCAGCTTATTAAAAATTCAGTAGGTAACGATGGCAAAACCGACTGACAAATGAGCGGATGGACAGACAGATTGTGAGGGGGGGGGGGGGGGGAGGGGCAAACGGACATACGGACAGACTGACGGACGGACAGATGGCCAGACAAAGGGAGGAGGGAGGAGAGATCGAGAGAGAGAGAGGAGAGAGAGATGAGAGAGAGAGAGAGAGAGAGAGAGAAGAGAAGAAGAGAGAAGAGAGAGAGAAAGAGAGAGAAGAGAGAAACAGAAGAGAGGAGACAGAAGGCAGGAGAGAGAAGACACATGAGAGAGACACGACGACACACAGAACAGCACACACACACAGACGAGAGAGAGAGAAGAGAGAAGAGAGGAGAGAGAGAGAGAGAGAGAGAGACAGACAGACAGACAGACAGAGAGACAGACAGACAGGCACTACAGACAGACAGAGACGGAGACACAAGGGACAGAGAGACAGCCAGACAGCAGACAGACAGACAGACAGAAGCAGACAGACAGGATACAGATAGTCAAGGAGAGCAAAGGCTTTGCTTGGAATGTCCTATGGACGCAACAGACAAAAACGTCGATTGTCCTGGTATGGATGGGGATAGCATCACTGTCATGCTATAAAAACACTACTGAGGATTGACAACAAACATAAACCTCGATTGTCCTGGTATGGATGGGATAGCATCGCTGTGAAGGCTATTAAAAACACTACTGACGGATTGACGAAACGTAATGAAAGATTTGTAAAATTAATCTGCCTTGCCTCAGGCGGCCGTTGGAGGCAAAAATTAGAAACCAACCCACAACAAAGCCTAATTTTCCTCCTCTGTCACGATTTCTCCCTCCCACACACAAAAACAGACATATATACAAGGCGAGCATGCGTACCACCCTCTTCCCCCTCCTCCCCAACACACACCCAACGGATTCACATGTACGTGCATACATCGCGCGCGCACGCGCGCGCACACACACACACACACACACACACACACACACACCACACACACACACACACACACACACTCCTCTCTCTCTCTCTCTCTCTCTCCTCTCTCTCTCTCTCTCTCTCTCTCCTCTCTCAGACGTTTCCTATAGAGCAGCTTTTTTTCAAAATAACAGGAAATTCTATTCCAATATAATTCAGCCCATACATGCGAAACCTATTTTGGTATCTTTTAATACAATACCACATCCTGCGTCTGCCCATAATCCACGCCTCCTTCCTGAAGGCGAGCTGGGTACCGATGTAGTAAATACATTAATAAATATTGTGGGTGACATTAAACGAGCAGAAAATGGCGAATCAGAAAGAAAAATCAAAGTGATATAGGACGCATGCTGACAGAAACAGTTGTTGGTGCACTTGTTGTACGTACGCCAAACAGCGCCATCACATCAAGACACATCATTTACGTTCGCCATTACTCAATGTCACCACAATGACCCAAAGACATAACAAGCTTTATTGATGCTGCGCGCTTATAAAACAATATCAACATTGTCCTTGCTAAGAGCTATATGAAACGTGTTTCTTTCCCAATCATTAAAAGAGAAAGTAACAAGTATTGAGTCCTTGCTAAGAGCTATATGAAACATGTTTCTTTCCCAATCATTAAAAGAGAAAGTAACAAGTATTGAGTGCTTGCTAAGACCTATATGAAACATGTTTCTTTCCCAATCATTAAAAGAGAAAGTAACAAGTATTGAGTCCTTGCTAAGACCTATATGAAACATGATTCTTTCCCAATCATTAAAAGAGAAAGTAACAAGTATTGAGTCCTTGCTAAGACCTATATGAAACATGATTCTTTCCCAATCATTAAAAGAGAAAGTAACAAGTCTTGCTCCCGTGGTGACACAATCAATGCCCATAACGCCGAACTAACACTGGATCCGGCACCCGTTCACCTAGCTCCGATGCTGACATGAGGCACACAAAACGCAAACAGGAACTCGCTAAAACTTGGTCTTGGAACCAAAGATTGCCATCTTTATTCGTCAGTCAGTTTACATCTCCCTTCTTCAACGAAAACTTCCCTTCTTCTCAATCCAAACCAGGTTAGCCTCCATCTGTTGGTAGCCTATTCTGCTGTATCGTCATGGGTCGATTCAGATGTGTATGTCTTGGGTTTCGCTTTGTGTGCACTCAGTGTAATGTGACGTCATTTTCTCCCTGCCAAATGATGCATGTACTAATTGTGGTTGTCATCTTTGTAAAGTCGGCGTCTGCTACGACGAGCCTCGTTCTGGTCAGCACATCACAGACCAATCAGAAAGTAAGACACCGAGGGTTATGTGCCGGAGAGACTTGACGCTCTGCATCATCACCGAACAACTGTTGCAAAGTTTATTTCCAGAGTAGGTGATCAAGCCCACCGTAACAATGACCAGTTTCACCATTCTGAAGAACCAGACGACTACGACAGAAACTACCAGAACTTTCCAGATATTTTCTTGAATGATACAAGCATTTTGATTGGCTGTAACCAGTGATGGTGCAGCTCGATCCTTGCAGACAGTCCCGAGGATTTTAATTAGCTGTGCTGCGTCATAGTTCTAGAACATCCTAGAATACTCCGTGATTGGTAATTGGCTAAATCGCTCCGCTTTTTCCCCCCAACTTTCGGTTTAATGAGATCTATAAATAATCGAGAGAATATGAGAGCGATGTGAAAAGGAAGAAAACTGAAATTGAAAGTGAATGAGATCTACGAAAAATGGAGAGATATGAGAGTATGTGAGGGAGAAAACTGAATGAAGTGATGAGATCTATGAAATGGAGAGAATGGAGAGCATGAAGGAGAAATTGAAGAAGGAATGAGATCTATGATTAATGGAGAGAATTTGCGATGCCAGCGATGCAAGGAGAGAGAGAATTGAAACTGAAAGTGAATGAGATCTACGAACCATGGAGGAATATGAAAGTGATGTGAAGGAAGAAAGAACTGACATTAGAAGTGAATGAGATCTATGAAGAATGGAGAAAATATGAGAGTGATGTGAAAAGAGAGAAATTCAAATTGAAAGTGAATGAGATCTATGAAGAATGGACAGAATGAATTATGCGAGCGATGTGAAGGGAGAGAGAATTGAAACTGAGAGTAAAAGTGTTGAGAAGGACACGTTCTCTTTTGAGGACTGTTGCCACGATCATCAAGTATTGATTTTGCGCATCTTCTACTGTAGTTCAAGAGTCAAGACTGTGACTTCGTTACCAGAGTCGACCGTTTCTCTGCCTCGATCGATCGATTCCACTAGAGATCAGACCCAAACCCTTGTCCACCGACTCTTGACTCAGTGTCCAGCTCACTGAAGTGCCAAAGAACAGGAGCTTGATTCTTCTTTCCCGTTACAGTGGTCTATGTGACACTGCTCAAGATCAAACGACTTCCGTCGGTCTGGAATAGAATATTAATTAACTTGTGTTTGCATTTTTCTTCAGTTGTTGCTAAGTCTGGCGAAGAGTCAGCCTAGAGTTCGTGGCCAAGCTTGAAAAGGTGTGTGTGTGTGGGTGGGGGGGGGGGGGGGGGGGAGGGAGGGGGAGTGTGCATGCGTGCGTGCTTTCGTGGCGCGTGTGGTGCGGCGTGCGTGTGGTGTGTGTGTGTGTGTGTGTGTGTGTGTGTGTGGTGTGTGTGTGTGTGGGGAGAGTGTGAGTGTGAGAGAGAGAGAGAGAGTTTCAGCTATTACAGTGGCATTTTTCAGCACCTACAGGTGCCAGCCTAACCGACTTTAGTAGAACGACTAATACTATTAAATCTTTCCAGCCATTTGTAGTCTGAACATGTCACCAAATGGTAATGATCGTATATCTTTATTTAATGTTTTCAGTAATATTTTCAATATTGCAAAACTGACACTGACTTTGAAATTGTTCAAACTTACTATATTGTTCCTTGATACACTGATAAAAAGACATGTTAAATGATATTCTACACAAATATCGTAACAATTATTATGTTTCATTCCAACAAAATCTTAAACCACCAAACGTGATTTTCTAACAGCAAAAGTGAAGATATGAATATGGAATCAAAGGAAAGAAACCAAAACAATATTGAATATCGATATATTTTGTCAAACAGAACTCAGAAAGACCATCTAGGTTTATGAGTGTATCATAATGTAAAATCAAAATAGAGAAACGCCAACCCTCACGAACTAGCGGAATGCACTATTGCCAAACTGATGAAAAGCCGTGGATATGTCACACACGGTAAAGCGTCATGCATGGTAGTGTCAAAATGTCACATCAAATGTATTACATCAAAGCTACGTCAGTTTGCGGATGACGCACATTTGGGACACGTAACCAACATCTCAGTAAAGAGAGGGGTTAGTTACCGCCAAGAACACAGACAAACATAGCACAGGACAAGACGCAATGCATTTCGACCTCTGGGTCTTCTTCAGGCGAAAACAAAGAACGTTTAGGACAGTGAAGATGAAGAAAAAAAAACAAAACCATACAAACAAACAAAAAACAACCATACAAACAAACAAACAAAAAAAAACCCCACCGTTATTTGTTTTCGCCTGAAGAAGACCCAAGAGGTCGAAGTGCATTGCGTCTTGTCCTGTGCTATGTTTGTCTGTGTCCTTGGCGGTAACTAACCTCCTCTCTTTCTAAATTCAACTTCTCCGTAAATAAACGAAAAGGGAGGTGAAACCTAAAAAGTGTCCGACTGAATTACATTTCTGGAACACCTTTTCACCTATTTAAGCATCATGCAGGAGTCCGGTGCACAACTGTCAGAGAGAGAGAGAGAGAGAAAGAGAGAGAGAGAGAGAGAGGAGAGAGAAGAGAGAGAGAGAGAGAGACAGAGAGACAGAGAGAGAGAGAGGGGGGGGGGGGGGAGAG
>CM031603.1:81933378-81950878 GCA_018398815.1 Conus ventricosus
GCTGTAACGGCCTGTAACGGTGTTTTTTTCTTTATGGAATATCTCCGAAAGTACTTGGCCGATCTTTGTGACCATTAGCAGGTATGTTCATTATGGGTTACGGATGATGCCCGATGTTTTAGTTTACCGTTATAGCTGTTACTAACGGCTGTAACGGCCCGTAACGCTTTTCTTCTTTATCGAATATCTCAGAAAGTACTTGGCCGATCTTTGTGAAATTTAGCAGGTATCTTCGTTATGGGTTACGGATGATGCCCGATGTTTTAGTTTACCGTTATAGCCGTTACTAACGGCTGTAACGGCCTGTAACGGTTTTTCTTCTTTATGGAATATCTCAGAAAGTACGTGGCCGATGTTTCTGAAAATTTGTAGATATGTTCATTGTCACGGACGTAAATACTTTCGTTTGTAAGATAATTCATTTCTTCCCAAACCTGATATAAAGTGGAGTGTTGCCAGTGACATCTTCACTACATTGGCCGGGTGTTGACCAGTTTGTTATTCGTGTCATCCTGGGTGCGCTACGTCCGTGCATTTTGCTCCCATCCTCCAATACTTATCTTCATTTTTTTTTAAGGCTTTCTTTTTCTATTTTATCGTTTTTTCCAGCTGGAGCCTGCCTGCTTGTAATCCACTTCGACGTGGGTTGCGTGGAACTGTCTTACACCTTCGGTGGGAAGGAAAGATATTCCGCTTGTAACCTCTGGATCCCTATCCCTGGGCGCTGGAAGAAGCACCTTAGGATTCCCTGACCTGGAGTCCATCATGCTGGAGACCGTCACAGGTTTTCGGGCCGCCATCCGGTTCATCGGATTGGGGAGCGGACCGTTTTCTTACCTCGCCCACCCGCCATTTTGGTAACTATATGGTCTGTCTTAGACAGTGTCTTGGTTATTTTGGTTTTCTAACCTCTCAGTGATTGCGGTTTTTCTTCTGCCTTAATATGCTGTTGTGCTGGACACACCTTTTTTGTGTGTAACTGCTCCAAAGAGGGCGTGCCTGTATGAAAATGGTATTGAGATATGCGTCTTGTTGTGGAAACGCATTATCTTTAATTGTGTTTTCGGTCCTTAGCGGCTAGGTATTCGGTTACTTTGAACTGAGTTGAAAATTGCTTACTATATGATATCCCTTCATTCCGGTCAATGGAAGCTGTGTTGGTTGTTTTCAGATTACACAGGTCGAGTCAATGCTTGTATTGCTTAATATGTGATGTGGGCCGGAAGGATATCGTAAGTGTTAGTTTTATTTTCCTTGTTGTTTCGTAGGTACGAGACTGATCTCCGCCGTAGGGCGGGAAAAATTGCCATTTTGTTTCCGGCAGCTCCGGTCTTGGACTGGCTGAAGGACCAGCGTCCCGGGACCTGGCAGACGCCATCCGGTATCCAGGCACCAGTCGCTGCACTGAGGACTGTTGAGGGTGTGCCTCACCCTTCACTGGGACACCTTCACCTCGGACTGGAAGACCAGCCCACTGCCTGCACTGAGGACTGTTGAAGGTGTGCCTCACCCTTCACTGAGACATCTTCGCCTCGGACTGGAAGACCAGCCCACTGCGGGCTTCGCCCTTCTTAGGATCCACCTCCCACGGTGAACCTCCTCGGGCACAGGATAAGATGAGTCGTCAGTCGTGTGTGGTGTGGGTGTGGGTTTGGCGTGTGTGTGTGTGGGCCTGAAGCCGGTCACTGATTCGTTTTCTTTTTCTTATTGTTTTGTTTAACCCTGACTAGGTCCTGTTTGATGTATTATTGTTTCTAGTACTGTCTTTCTTCTGTTATGTTAATGTCTTTGTAGCGGTTTAGTGGGTTAGGTTGGGACGGTAGCGGGATCCCAGGATATTGGCGGGTTTTTGTGGTCTATTTAATTTACTTTGTCCCTAGGTCAGTTAGTTCTGAATAGTGCTTTTTCTCTTCTATGCCCCATTGTTTTTTTTTTCTTTCTTTCTTTTCCTCTCTCGGCTGTTTTTCCTCTTCTTTGTTATGACCCATACCCCATCTGGAGTGCTAGTGTGAGTGAATGGTTGTAATGTGAAGTAAAAATATTGTTGAAACCTCTTTCTCTTGTGGTCTGGTGGTGTGAGGGATTGAGTGATCGCTCCGTTTCTGCCACTGCACATTACCTGTTTAAGAACCCCCCCTGTCAGGTGTACTCGCACGTGACATTCATTATGGGTCTCGGATGATGCCCGATGTTTAAGTTTACCGTTATAGCCGTTACTAACGTCCCATAATTGTTTTCTTCTTTATGGAAAATCTCAGAAAGTGCTTGGCCGATCTTTCTGAAAATTTGTAAGTATGTTCATTTTAGGTCACAGACGATAGCCGATGTTTACCAGAATAGCCATTACTAACGGTTACACCAGCCCAAGACGGTTTTTCCTCTATATGGAATATCTCACGCGTATTCAGGATAAACTGGGAGTACGTTTATATGCTTTGCATCTTTTTTCTTTTTTCCTCGTTGAAAAATTCAGGGGGAGATGAGTTTGGTTTCTTTTCTTGGTTGTGGAATACCGTTTTGTGTGCGTCGTGCTGTATGTAATTAGCGTCGGCGAATCCTATATGGAAAAGTCATCATCCTCATTGCCGTTTTGAGCTTCCTGCGTGCGGTTGGCGGAGTGGGGGGGTGGGGGGTGGGAGGGTTGGGTGTAAGGAGATGTGTGTGTGTGTTGTGTGTGTGTGTGTGTGTGTGTGTGTGTGTGTGTGTGTGTGTGTGTGCGCGCGCGCGCGCGCGTGTCAGAGAGAAAGAGAGAGAGAGAGAGTGCGAGAGAGAGAATGTAGTTATGAGTTATTTTGACAATAAATTGGTTTCAGTCAGTGTGTGAATGTGTGTGTGTGTGTGTGTGTGTGTGTGTGTGTGTGTGTGTGTGTGAGAGAGAGAGAGAGAGAGAGAGAGAGAGAGAGAGAGAGAGAAAGAGAGCGAGAGAGAGAGATAGAGAGAGAGAGAGAGAGTGTGTGTGTGTGTGTGTGTGTGTGTGTGTGTGTGTGTGTGTGTGTGTGTGTGTGTGTGTGTGCGCGCGCGCCCGCGCTCGCGAGCTTGCCTGAGCGTGTGTGCGTGCGTACGTACATACGTGACTGTGTGCGTGAGTGCACGCGCGTGCGTGCGTGCAGGCGAGCGTGTGCGCGCACGCGCACATGTGTGTGTGTGTGTGTGTGTGTGTGTGTGTGTGTGTGTGTGTGTGTGTGCGCTCGCGCGCATGCGTGTGTGTGTGTGTGTGAGCTCGCGCGCGTATGTGTGTGTGTGTGTGCGCGCGCTTACGTTCTTACATGCGTGCGTGTGTGTGTGTGCGCGCGCGCGTGCTTGTGTGTGCTGTGTGTGTAAGTGCGCGCGTGTTTGTGCGTGCGTGCGTGTGTTCGTGTGTGTGTGTGTGTGTGTGTGTGTGTGTGTGTGTGTGTGTGTGTGTGCGTGTGTGTGTGAGTGTGAACTGGCTTCATTGTCATACAGGAGATGGAAATGGATGCGGGACATTTTACGCAATATGATTAAGCTGATTATGCCTTTGTCTCCATGACCTAGTTCTAGGACAAGGCGTGTGGACTGTGGGGCCTTTCTGGCGTTAATCCAATTATTGACGGGCTGGTTCGCTCCGTGGAATATCTCACATCGAATTTCCCTACAGTGGACATCTAGTGACAGTACACTTTCAAGACAAAAGGGACTTGGGGAAAAAAAATATCCCCGCATATATTACATTAACTGTCAACGTATGCATCATACACTGGTGTGATATATATATATATATATATATATATATATATATATATATATATATATATATATATATATATATATCGGTATATGACCAGGAGTTATATGTAAGTGAGTTTCCCTCCCTATGGGAGGATGTCTCCCCCTTGGAGAATATAAGCTTGCTGAAGGCTCATTTTGAGAAGCATTTATTTTATATTTCCCCCTTCACCCACTCATGCACATACTGTTAGTTAGGCAGAATCATCTGCCACTGCAGATATGAATGCGTATCTCCCCCTATTTCTTCAATCTAAGACATAAGAGCAAGCTTTGTTTATAATTCAATATTTCTTGCAGTCATTGCAACACCAAGCTGCTCTGTAAGTTGCTGGAACGGTGCTCGGTACTTATCCTTGAAATTTATTAGTTTGTTGCATTTTAGTCCCTTGTGGATTCATTCCAAGAACTGGCCCTCAGCACTTGTGTCTTAAGAGGATATCTTTTTATATTTTCTACTTTTCACAAGAAAATGTAGCTTGTTTTGCTCTTTCATAATTTTCTTTTGCTTCTTAGATGGCACCTTTGGTTTGTTTTTTGAAAACTCAACAAACATACTACGGTATTACACACCAGCCTTTTCTGGGATTGCATTCTTCTTAAAACTGAAAAGGCAGAGGAGTCAATTTACCACTTTCCGCGGTCACTGAGGAGAAACAACCAAGTTTCGAAATATCGGTATATGACCAGGAGTTATATGTAAGTGAGTTTCCCTCCCTATGGGAGGATGTCTCCCCCTTGGAGAATATAAGCTTGCTGAAGGCTCATTTTGAGAAGCATTTATTTTATATTCCCCCTTCACCCACTCATGCACATACTGTTAGTTAGGCAGAATCATCTGCTACTGCAGATATGAATGCGTATCTCCCCCTATTTCTTCAATCTAAGACATAAGAGCAAGCTTTGTTTATAATTCAATATATATATATATATATATATATATATACCAGTCTTGAGAACCCGTCTTCTCCTGTACGAAGCGCATCGATGGAAGACATATACAGCCTAATATTGCCTAATATACACGACACACAGACACGACGCACACTGGTTTGTGGCACAGGGTTCCATGTCTTTTCAGCGCCAACATTTGAGCGCCAACATAGACCTCACCGGAGAAAGGATTTTCAGCCAATCAGAAAATAGGTCACATTCGGTGCGCGCCTTGCCGCAGGCAGCATAGAAGGGGAGGGGGGGGGGGGGGGGGGGGGGGGGCACGGCACAAGCTACAACCTGTCTGTCTGTTGGAGTATTCATATTCCTCTTCTCTCTCTTCTCTCTCTCTTTCTTTCTCTCTCTCTCTTTCTCTCTCTCTCTTTCTATCTCTCTCTCTCTCTCTCTCTATCTCTCTCGGTCCAGAAGGCGATAGACGGTGGAAATGTCGACTCCGAATGCGATAGCGACCTGCCTCAAGGATGCAAACTTGTTTTTTCCTCGATCAAGTACAGTTTTTGAGAGCGTGCTGTACTTTGGAAGGTAATGAGGGCCGACGGAATCATGGATGCCTTCGAGCGAGTCTGTCGCGCTGTTCGTATCAGCCGCCATTGTTTCAGCCTCCCGCGAG
Source organism: Conus ventricosus (assembly GCA_018398815.1). Classification (NCBI taxonomy): domain Eukaryota; kingdom Metazoa; phylum Mollusca; class Gastropoda; order Neogastropoda; family Conidae; genus Conus; species Conus ventricosus. Next base: position 81,938,690 of record CM031603.1, read on the forward strand.
AGCTTGTGGCCCCTAGCAACTCTAATGATAATGAGGCCCGCGCGAGCCGCGAGCCGGTGAGGTCTATTTGAGCGCCGCGGCAATTACAGCGCCGGACATTTGAGCGCCGGGCCGGGCGCCGAGTACAGAAATGAACTCACACACACACACACACACACACTAAAACCTGCGTATATGGGATTTTTTCCCACTAGCAGTGAGAAATGAACTCACACATCGATGTCACTCAGGCACGCACACACACGTACGGAATAGGCGATGTGAATTGTTGTCGCACAGCTAATTGTACTAGTGTAGAGCACTGTATTAGTTTCAACCACAGCACTTGTACTGAGACTAGCGGTAAGATGGCAGAAACGTACCTGAGCAAAAGAGGTAAAGAAAAATTGACTGTTGGCGGCTATGCATTCCGCTTTGACAAGAGGAGCACGAATGATCCCGAATTGCTCTTTTGGAGATGCGACCAAAAACTCTGCAAAGCCAGGATACATACAAGGAATGGGGAGGTAGTACACGAGATCGGAGACCAGCAGCATGCCCCAAATCTTCCAAAAGTGGAGGCTGACAAGGCCTTAAATCGCATGAAGTCCCAAGCACACACAACGCGGGATGCCACTCGTCAAATTCTGGCGGATGTCCACGACGGATTATCTCAAGCTACAGTGGTCTTCCCAGCAAGTTTTCCATGACAAGGTCTATTCAACGACAGCGGCAACGCAACAACTTGCCCAGGTTACCAGCCACGCTTGCAGAACTTGGTGAAAACCCAGAGGACATGAAGGTGAGTGTGTGTGTGTGTGTGTGTGTGTGTGTGTGTGTGTGTTTGTGTGTGTGTGTGCGTGTGTAAGGTGTGTGTGCCAGTACAGGCATGTGCGCGCTCTCTCCCCTCCCCCCCTCTCTCTCTCTCTCTCTCTCTCTCACACACACACACACACACACACACACAAATAGACAGAAGGACAGACTGACATAATTTTCCGAATTTCCTCCCCTCTCTCTCTCTCACACACACACACACACACACACACACACACACACACACACACACACACAGAGACAGAGAGGACAGAAGGACAGACTGACATAATTTTCCGAATTTCCTCCCCCCCTCTCTCTCTCTCTCTCTCTCTCTCTCTCTCTCTCTCTCTCTCTTCTCTCCCACACACACACACACACACACACACACATACACACATACACACACTTAGAATATTTTTTTTTATATGTGTGACAGGTTCTCTCAGACGGAACTACTTTCCTGGCGTACGACTCTGGTCGAGGAGCGGACAGGATTCTTCTTTTCGCCACACCTGATGGTCTTCGGTTGTTGTTGGAGCAGAAAGACTGGTTCGCAGATGGGACATTCAAGGTGGCCCCGGGGTACTTACTCAAGTGTACTCGATTCATGTGGTTTACATGGGATCGACAATTCCTGTTGTTTTTGCCCTGCTTCCAAGTAAGTCACGTGCCACATATGATAGACTTCTCCAAGCTTTGGTTACGCTGAGACCAGGCATTGCGCCAAGCACGTTGATGACAGACTTCGAAAGAGCCGCGGTTTCAGCGTTCGATGAAACTTTCCCTGGATTAGAGCTGACGGGTTGTCACTTCCATCTGGCACAGAATATCTGGCGTCACATTCAAGACCATGGACTCGCAACTGTGTACAGAGATGAGGAAGATTTTGCGAAATTGATGAGAATGCTCCCAGCTCTCGCCTACCTGCCTCCTGCAGACGTTGAGCATGCATTCGAAACTGTGTTTGATCCCACATCGCCTTTCTGGGACGCACGTGGCCAACCGATCTTCGATTATTTCGAGGACACATATATTGGACGTCCTCGTCGCCGTGGACCACGCCATCAACCGATGTTTGCTGTACAGATGTGGAACCTTCACGAAAGGACCCTGACGGACAATGCTAAGTCCAACAACAGCGTTGAAGGGTTTCACCACGCCTTCCAGGGCCTCCTCGGGGCGCATTCACCGAGCCTGTGGCGGCTTATCGCTGCGCTCAGGAAAGAACAGATCCTTGTGCAGGCCGACATCACCCGCCTTCTGGCAGGCCAGGCTCCCGCCCCAAGCGCCGGAAGCACACAATGACACCTACGGCGCTCAAAATGTCCGGCGCTGAAATGTCGCGGCGCTCAAATGTGCGGCGCTCAAATGTTGGCGCTCAAATGTTGGCGCTGAAAAGTCGTGTCACCGTGGCACAGAGAGCCCAAGTCAATCCTTGAACGGAATTCGAAGGCACAAAAGATACTGTTATCAGACCAGTTCATAAATAAGAGGGATACCGACTTAGGATACACATGTACGCTCATTGGCGGGCTAGACTGCACGGGAGTGTTCCCGGCATACCAGTCAGGGACAGAAAAGAACTGATTCTCGTTCTGAACTTGCACAGCATGTAAGGCTGGAGTAGGAACGAACATCATCCCTTAAAGAGACTGTTCTATGCCGAGCTGCTGAAAGGCAAGCGTTCCTACGGAGGACAAAAGAAACGCTACAAAGACACACTGAAGGCCTCACTGAAGTGCTGTAGCATCGCCCCTGCTTCCTGGGAAGAAGCTGCGCAAGACCGCTCAACCTGGCGCACCATGATCAAATCCGGGGTCAAAGACTTTGAAACGAGGCGAGTGGAGGCACAGAAGGAAAAACGTCCGTTTCGGGGGAAATTTAAAATAAAAGAGCAAGCACCACCTTTCCGCCTGGCTCATCTCCAAGTCTGGCCTGTTCACACTACAGTAGATTTTTCAATGCGAGGATCGGCCTGATCAGCCATCTTCGTACACACACCACCACCCAGTGATAGCAGAAGTCTTGGTCATCTTTGTACGCGAAGGACAAACTAACAACGAGAAGAAACCAAGGGAAAGCTGGAGAGCATGACACCTTCAGAGAAGAACATTCACACCCACCCCACCTTTCTCACAGCCCAAGTGTTTCCGCCCTTAACTCTGTGTATTCGAAGAAGTCTGAACCCTGTCCCCAAGTCCTGACTCCTGGATGTCCTGCTGTGTCATCCATTGTTCCTCAGCGCTGCCATGATTCTGTCTACAACACTTGGGTGGTCAAGTGTCTCGAGATCACACTGCCATGAGATAGATGTATTACCTCCAAAGCTGTTGTATACCTGTTGTAGATGGGGAAATGTGGGCATTATGAGGTTTTCTTGTGTTCCTTCTTGATCTGACCCACATGGATCTCCTCTCACTTGATTCCGCCACTGCTTTTAGGACTCGGGGTCCTCTTCTCTCCACAAATCGAGTACTGTTTCATTACATCAATTTCAGATGCATCGACACCCCAACCCCACCCCTTCCGCTCTCTCTCTCTCCTCTCTCTCTCTCTCTCTCTCTCTCTCTCTCTCCCCCCCCCCCCCCCCTCTCTCTCTCTCTCTCCTACTACTATGATGAGGACTTTGGCTTGGAAGAAGGAGATTCCCCTAAACCAGTTGTATGCACAAGTATGTTTTTTCAGTTTTGTACATGTGGGCTTCCACTATTCGGTTTTCATACGGCGCTGCAAAGTTCAGTCAGAATCATCTGAAGGTTGATACACAATGTAAACGCCAGATTAGGAATGCATAGACAGAAGGTGTTCTAATACAGGGTCAGTTGTTAAGAACCTTATTGGTGCAAGGTGTGTAGAGCATCAGACTTGCGAGTTTGTAGTGGAACGGGTGTGGAACACAGCAGTCAAGCTGCCGTGAACAACGTTGTGCTCTGCATTTACGTCATACTATTTCTATCCAATATGGGGCATACCACTGTGGGTCACAGACGTCTGAAGTACACCAAGATAACATTTCTATTGTTGACCTTTTCACCTGTGGATTGGGTACTCTGGCTGAGAGATTATCAGCAATGCGTACGCATGTTTTCATCCATCCATCTTGATCACAACCATTCCTCCTCCATTGTCCCAAAAGAAAGCAAGACACCTGGAAACGTCAGTCAAGAAAAGAAAAAGACAAAGAAAGAAGGAAGAAAAGAAAAGAAGAAAGAAAGAAAGAGCCAAAGAAAGGAAAAGAAAGAAAGAAAGAAAGAAAGAAAAAAGAAGGAAAATAACCAAAATACCTAGAAACGTCAAAGGAAAAAACACAAATTCCTAGAAACGTCAGTCAAGAAAAGAAAATGACGAAGAAAGAATGAAAGAAAGAAAGAAAGAAGGAAAGAACCAAAACACCTAGTAACGTCAGTCAAGATAAGAAAATAACTAAGAACGAAGGAACGAAAGAAAGAAAGAAAGAAATGAAGAAAGGACGAAAACAACACTAGCTCCAAAACACTGCAGCCCAAACCCATCACATAAAACAACACCACCCCAACCATATCATGGTCAAGTGTTCTAAACGATTCCAACACGAGTCACTGATGTTGCCCTATAAATTCACTTCTATTGCAGTTAGAATTAAGCCTGTTCTTCCCTAATTTGCTTCGTGCTGATACTATGAGCGCAAAAACTTGAAGATCTCCCTTTTAAATCGATTGCTGGTGCTAGTGGTACCAAAACCTGAAGTTCCCCTTCTTAATGTAACTGTTGATTTTATGCATGCCAAAACCTAAATTCCTTCTTTAAATCTACTACAGATCACATGTTACTGCCAGAATCTTATGCTCGCTCTCCTCTTCAACTGCTGATAGTCTGAGTGCTAACCCCTGATGCTTCCCTTTTAACCACTTGTTTTGCCATAAGTGATCATGCTTGGTCTCTTTTCGTTCAATGATCATACAAATTAATGGCAAAATATTGTGTTCCTTGTGTAGGGGCCGGAAAAGCTCAGACGGTTGAGCGCTGGACTCGTGATCTAGTGATCCTGGGGTTGTGGGTTCGCATTACCGCTGGTGGGGACTTTCAGTACAGGGGATTTTCCCTGTGAGTTTAGAAAGCTTTTGATCCCTCTTCCCGAAAGTCCTTCGAATGAGTCTGTAAACCGAGATTCCGTCTGTGAACGCCAGCAGAAATCATGCACACACGCAAAATCCCATTACAAACTTTCGGAAGAGAAGGCCAGTTTGGCTGTTGGCAGGGACGAACATAAAGTTTGGGCACTTATCATAATATCGTTTATGCATGAAAATATGGAACACATACATATAGCATCTTGCACTGGCAGAATGAAATACGAGTGAAAAACTGACTGGATGACGCAGGAAATTACTGAATGTAGCGCCATCAGGCAGCCCTCCAGTCGTCTCTCCCAACTGGCAGCCCGGTGTGCACAAGGAAACGAAAGTGTGGAATGTAGAGCGCTTAGAACGTGGTCTCAAACCGAGGATAGGCGTTGTATAAGTAAGTACTCGTAATAATGATAATAATAACAGTAATAATGATAATAATAATTATTATTATCATCATCATTATTATTATTATTATCATAACAACAGTACTAATCCATTGTTGACAGCATGAGCGCTTGTGCCATCATTAATATCTCTTCCTCGAATCCACTGCTGTTACTGTAAGTACCAAAACGCGACGTTCCGTCTTGTAAGCCATTGTTGATACAATGAGTGCTGAACCTTATGTTCCCTCTTAATCCATCACTGATATTATCATTACCCCAAACTGATATTCCCTCTTTTACTCCGTAGCGGATTTTATGAACGCCCCAAACCTGATATTCCTTCTTTTAATCTAAAACTAATACTATATATAATGATTTCCCAAACCTGATCTTGTCTCGTCAAATCGTTTGTCAGCTCTACCTTTGTCTTAATCCATTGCTAAAACTATCAGACCCAAAACCTCTGAACCCTCTCACGATCCATTGGTGATACTATCAGCGCCCAATTCTGATGTTCCATAGTTTCATGCATAAACGATATTATAAGTGCCCAAACTTCAGGTTCCCTGTTTTAATCCATGACTAATACTGTGGTAGGTGCTACAGCTTGATGTCCCCTCTTTTGTAACCATTGCTGACGCTACTACTTCAAAAACCTTTTATTTCCTTTTTTAATCAATTACTGATACCAGCAGTGCCCAAACCTGACGTTTATCCAGAACTCACTCAACGAGGACTGTCCAATTCTTGAGTTCTCTTTTTCTACTATCCATTTCTGACACTGTTTGCGACAAAACCGTGTGTTCCCCTCTTTAAATCCACGGCTGAAACTAAAATTACTGGTGCTAGAATATGACATTACGATTGCATGCTGTTTTATTTTCCCATAACATCTTTGCATGTTTGATAATGCATTCAATATTTTGATCCATTTCTGCTGTGCCTTTTTCCGTCCAGGACAGGAGACGGATAGGGCTTTTTTTTCAGTGTTTGCACAAGAGATGAATAATGAAAGAAAACGAAAGGAATCTGGATGGGACAAATGAACAGCCCCTTCTGATGAAAAAAAGTCAATTAAGAATTATCAATAAACAATGGAGTATCAAGTAAACTTGCAAGAAAAACACGAACAGCAACCAAGAATGAATGACAATTCCTTATCGGTCCCAAATCCACACTGACTGACTTGCTAGCCGATCAGCCGAAACACACACCAACTGACTCAAACAAACAAAGCTACCCAACCAACCAACTGACACACAACGAACAAACGAACTGACCACCAACCAGACAACTGACCAGCCAACCAGTTAGCCAACCTATCAATCAGCTGACAAACTTAACGAACGAAGCAGCCAACCCATCACCAAATAACGAACTGACTAAAACTATGCGCTGTGTCATCCCCCGTCTCCCTTCCTTCCCCCTCGCCTCAACTTACAAAGAGTACGTATGGTTCCTGAATGAAATGAGATCCGCGTTTCCCTATCCCACAGGAAAGCATGAACTCTGGTCTTGGAGTTCACAAGGAATAGGATAATTAGAAACAACTACCACCACCACCACCAACAACAACAACAGGAATTCCACTCACAGGCTGAAAGAAACAATCATAAAAACTGAAACGAGAAGCGATAGAGCGAAGAAACAAACGAATTAACAAATCAAAGGATGTCTGAATGCATGAATGAAAGATTGAATGAATGAATCAATGAATGAATGAATCAATAAATGAATGAATGGATCAATGAAACACGACGAAGTAACTTCAGTTTCACTCAGAATTCAGCATCACTGCAACTGTAAAAGTGAAGAAAGTGAGTGAAATCACGAAAGCAAAGAAAGAGATTGACGCCCAGACATTGATTGACCTCCAAGACAAGAATGGCTTGTTTTCACTGGAAAGAGAAAAGACTAAATAATAAAAGCAAAAAGAGCGGCAAGAGGAAAGTGACTTTCAACCAAGAAGTAATCAAAACGACTCAACTGGACAACACAATAGTTCGAGTTCAGACACAAAAAGACAAATATACGCAAAGAAAACAACTTACAGAGTATAACACGTTCCACTTCGACGAGTGAGTAACAACTGCAGTTCCTCTGTGATGACAAGACAGAATCGACCTCTCTCTCCACTAACAGACAAACCGGGCGATAGATGGGAGGAAACCGACGAAGATTGATGCAGCCAACACCACAGTCCATTTCAGTCCATGAAACTGGCAAGGAGCTTTTGCCCGCGTTCGGCCACCCTCTCCTTCCTCGTCACTTTCACGTTCCCCTAAAGCCCACAGACTGTCTGTCTGTCACTTGGCTCGGGCGGGCTTACGTAGCGCGTGCTGCACGAGCCGTGACAACGCTTGGCTTGTCTTGTGTCTCTTTGCCTTGTATGTGTGTGTGTGTGTGTGTGTGTTGGGTGTCTTTCTCGGGCAAAATCACGAGTGGGAGAAAGGGGCGTGGAGAGCGGGGGTGGGGGGTGGCGAGGTTGGTGGGTGAGTAGGAGACATGTAGTGGGGGTGGGAGTGGATGGGGGTGGGGATGGGTTCAGAGTGTGGCCAAAAAAAAAAGCAAAAAAAAAAGATAGAAGAGGGAATAAACGATGGGGGGAGGGGGGGGGGGGGAGGGGGAGGGATGGGAGGAAAGGCGGGGGGAGGGGGGTAGAGAAAGGGAAGATCCGGGGATGGGTTGGGATGGGGTGATGGAAGAGGTGGGGGAGGGGGTATGAAGGGGGTTAAGGGGGCTACGACCTCTTAGTGACCAGAATTGTGAAGTTGCGTGCTGGCTGATTTATTGTGTGTATGTGCACGCACGGCGCTTGCGTGTGTATGAGCACGCGTGCTAGCGTGCCTTTTTACATTGCTATCTTCGTTTATAATGAGAGTCTAGAATGTACTGGGTATTTTTCCTCCTCTCAAGAATCTTTTTTCCTTTATTAGGGAGTGGGGTGGAGAAGGGAAGGGGGTGGGTGGGTTGTTAGGGGAGGGGGGAAGGGGAGATTCTCATATTATGTAATTAATTTTACGTTGGATGTCATGAAATTACAGGAACCAGATTAAAACGTGTGTGTGTGTGTGTGTGTGCGTTGTGTGTGTGTGTGTGTGTGTGTGTGTGTGTGTGTGTGTGTGTGTGTGTGGAGAGAGAGAGAGAGAGAGAGAGAGGAGAGAGAGAGAGTGAGAGAGAGAGACAGACAGACAGACAGACGGAGAGAGAGAGAGAGAGAGAGAGAGAGAGAGAGAGAGAGGAGAGAAGACAGACAGACAGACAGACAGACGGAGAGAGAGAGAGCGTGTGTGTGTGTGTGTGTGTGTGTGTGTGTGTGTGTGTGTGTGTGTGTGTGTGTGTGTGTGTGTGTGTGACAGACAGACAGACAGAGAGAGATTGCATAACATGTGCTTGACTGGACTATTTATTTATTTATCGGTCTTCATTCATTTGCTTATTTATCTCATTGCATGCTCTTTGTTTCGCTTTCCCCTGAATTAACAATGAAATCAAATCACATTCAGACTGAGCGACAAAAAAAACAACAACAACAACAACAAAAAACTACGAGCAGGATCTTCATCCTTTTCTCCACTTATCGATTTTGAATAGTCATGCGTGAGCGGATTAGGGGGGTTGGGGGTGGGATGGAACAGGAGGTAAGGCGAAGGGGAGGGTGAGGGTAGGGGGGTGTTTAGAAAGCGTCCAGATTCCCCCAAACCCATCCACCTTCCACCACACAGAAAACAGCAAGAACCAAAACACACACACACACACACACACACACACACACACACACACACACACACACACACACACAAATCCACCCCAAATCTCCGATAAAAAGATACAGTGTCGATAACAAGGTTTACTCTCTGGGTTTGTGAGGTTTAAAGCCGGTGCTTATGTAAAATTAATGCTGACATCCCCCCCCCCCCCCCCCACCCCCCCCAAACGTCGCCTGAACCCCCTTCCCCCTCCTTCCCTTCTTTCTGATTCCTCCCAACCTCTGAACCCCTTCCCCACCCCCTTCCTTCTTTCTGATTCCTCCCAACCTCTGAACCCCTTCCCCACCCCTTCCCTTCTTTCTGATTCCTCCCAACCTCTGAACCCCCTTCCCCACCCCCTTCCCTTCTTTCTGATTCCTCCCAACCTCTGAACGCCCTTCTTCACCCCCTTCCCTTCTTTCTGATTCCTCCCAACCTCTGAACCCCCTTCCCCACCCCCTTCCCTTCTTTCTGATTCCTCCCAACCTCTGAACCCCCTTCCCTTCTTTCTGATTCCTCCCAACCTCTGAACCCCCTTCCCACCCCCTTCCCTTCTTTCTGATTCCTCCCAACCTCTGAACCCCCTTCCCCACCCCCTTCCCTTCTTTCTGATTCCTCCCAACCTCTGAACCCCCTTCCCCACCCCCTTCCCTTCTTTCTGATTCCTCCCAACCTCTTTATCCGGTGCCTCGTTCCCTGATCGTTCCTCAAGTCTTTTTTTTTTTTTACGTCCTCCACCCCCCCCCCCCCCTCCCCATTTTTGCTTTTTTTTTCCCCCCTTTTTTTTTAGGTGAGGGCCTCCATCATCCTATTTTTTCCACCGTCTTTTTTTTTTCTTTCTTATTTAAAAATTTTTTTTCGTGCTCACCATGTGATGTGTCCGTGAAGCTCACTGATGGACGGACAATCGCATGTTTTCTGCAATGTTTCGACGTTGGATACAAAGCGTCCGGGTTTATTAGGGTACCAGTGTATGGTGTGCTGACGCTCTCACACCGAGATTCCACGACACAATGAACAAACAAATGTATCCCTCCCCCCCCCCCCCCCTCAACTGAACGTCTGTGTGTGCCCCGTGTGCCCGCACGCGAGCGCGCGCGCGCGCGCGTGTGTGTGTGTGTGTGTGTGTGTGTGTGTGTGTGTGTGTGTGTGTGTGTGTGTGCGTGCGTGCGTGCGCGCGCGTGCTGCTTGTGTGCGTGTGTGTGCGTGTGCGAGCGCGCTTGTGTGTGATCTTTCATCACCTTATTTGGGCAGTGGATGCATTCTTCTAAATATGTAAATACAAAACAAACAAGAAAGCGCAAACAAACAACAGCAAAAAAAAACAACAACAAATAAACAGACAAACAGACAAAAATTCCTCCGATCCTTTCCGACGAACTAATCAGTCCCTTTAATCGGATACGGACACCAGTCTGTTGTAGGTAAGACTCTTGTGCTACAGACTAAAAGTTAAGGACAAATAGCGAAACTGGGAATCATTTATTGAAATGATCTTCTTCTCTTTCCTGCCTGGAATACGTTCTCTCTCTCTCTCTCTCTCTCTCTCTCTCTCCCTCTCTCCACACACACACACACACACACACACCAGTAGGGAGCAAGCTGCTTGATGACAGCTCTACCAGCTGCTCTTGCACCAGGATTAAAAAAAAATAATATAAAAAAAAAACCGAAACACACAAAAAAAAAAACCCCAGACGTTTTCGGAAATTGGGTAATTGTACCAGATTTCACTCTTTTTTTCGTCACTTTTGTTTGCTGTGAATATCAGTTGTCTGTGGCTGTAAAAAAAACAACAACAAAAAACAAGTAAAAAGAAACAACAAACACCATCAACATTGACATATATGAGAAGTGTGACAAATCTATCTATTCATCTACCTTTGTACATATGATGATTATGATAATAATGATAGTAATAATAATAATGATAATAATAAACAATTATAATAATAACAATAATAATGATAATAATAACAACAACAGCAACAATAATAATGATAATATTCACATTTAAATTGCTGGACACCGTTGATCTAAAGAATTCAGCGGATTATCCAGATTAGGTAAAATAAAAAGGCTTTATACACATCGTGCTCTCTCTCTCTCTCTCTCTCTCTCTCTGAACGACTGAAGCAGAGAGGAAAAATGAGTATGTCGTCAATTTTTGTGTCCTGAAATATTTGGAAAGTCTAGGCAAATTGACATGTAAAAACAAAACCCTGCAGATGTAAGCCTTTTTGTGGACAGCCTGTTTGAAAAAAACAAAAAACAAAAACCCTTATCTGCCCATAGCCCTTTGGCCATAGGGACAGTGGTCCGCCGTGTCTGGGGCACGGCGCAACGGAGAGCGGAGCCCATCTCCCCCCTTCCGAAGCCTTAACAAATCCGACCCTACGTGTGGTTTGAACTCTCTGTCGTCAGCTCTATAGACAAGCGCTGGAACCATTTGACCACGGACCACTTCCATGGGCCCCCACCTTACCGGGAACATCACATTTCCTTCAAAGCCCGATGCTTCAGTTGGTATCACGCGCTTCCCGTAGAACAACAGGAACACACTCATAGACACAGCAAAAGCCCTCACCCTGAAGGAAACTACTTCATTGCTTTCGCACAGCCTGTGACACGTCTTTCGGAGATTTAACTTCTTGTCGGTAACTTGGCCAATGGCAAAGCTCTATCGTGAAGGAAACGATTTCATTGTTTTCGCTTTGCCTGGACACGTCTTTCGGAGGTTTAATTCCTTGTCGGTAACTTGGCGAATGGCAAAGCTCTATCGTGAAGGAAACCATTTCATTGTTTTCGCTTTGCCTGGACACGTCCTTTGGGAGATTCCACTCCTCTTCGGTAAGCTCTGCGAATGGCAGAAACGTGTTGGGGTCTATGAGACGCAACGATTGCAATTGTCCAGAAGGTGGCTGGTGTTGGTTTTCAATGCAGTCCTATTAATTTTGATGTTGTTTCTCTATGGCCTTCCGTGATGGATAAAATGTAACGAAACTATAGAAATATCAAAATGTAATATTTTTCTTCATTCGAGAGGGTTTGAAGAGAACAAATAAGCACTTTTTTTTTTGCTTTGTGCAGCAGATTCAAAATTTGAATGCAGGAGGGGTGGGGTATGTGTGTGTGTGTGTGTGTGTG
>CM031603.1:81960878-81975878 GCA_018398815.1 Conus ventricosus
CATGACACTTTTCCCATGCTTCTTCTAGCTGCTCTACAATACATAGCCACACCCGGCCACGTTCTGTCGGAGCCTCAACACCAGCAATCGGCAGGGAGCAGACAATATCAAGTCATCATAAAGACAATCTACTCGATGAAACACCGTGTAACTGTTCGAGTTCTTTCGTTGGTGGCCAGTGGTGTCTGTTTGGATCCAACCTGTGCAGGACATCACCTACTTAGTCCCCTACTGACTGCACTAACTGCTTAGTTGTGGGGCCAGCAGGAATCAGCGTTCCCTTCCGGAGGACATCACCACGACAATCGCCAGTGAACTTGCCGACTTGGACGCCATCTCTTCTCGGGCATGAATGTGGACAGGGAATGGAAGCTGAAGGCACAGGGAGAGCAGTGAAGAAAAGGTCGCAGGCCTTGATTATTTAGAACACTAATCGGACCAATTGTTCCCAAGTTTGCGACTCATGTTATGACATGCCTATGGCAGCGTAAATGAGCAGTGGTGTCAACATCTGATCTCACAAGATATGAAAAGGACAGAGATGACAAAATGTAATCAAATGTGAGCGACCAAAGGGAAACACAGTTTCGCCTGTTTTATACAGGGAAACAAAAAGTGGCACAAAGCCAAGAAGTAGTGTGTGTGTGTGTGTGTGTGTGTGTGTGTGTGTGTGTGTGTGTGTGTGTGTGTGTGTGTGTGTCTGTGTCTGTGTCTGTGTGAGAGAGAGAGCGAGAGAGAGAGAGAGAGAGAGAGAGAGAGAGAGAGAGAGAGAGAAACACAGACAGACAGACAGACAGACAGGCAGGCACACACACACACACACACACACACACACACACACACACACACACACACACACACACACAGATACAGAGATACAGAGATACACACACACACACACACACACACACACACACACACACACACACACACACACACAGAGAGAGAGAGAGAGAGAGAGAGAGAGAGAGAGAGAGAGAGAGAGAGAGAGAGAGAGAGGAGAGAGAGAGAGAGTTTGTATGTCAAAGCGTTACCGCACAAATCCAATCAACACAAGTCACAAGCCAGGATTAGCACCAGACTGGAATGGCTTCAACTTTCAGAGGGTTTCTGCCTGATTGAAGGCTGTCTATCCCTGCCGCCTGGAGGACTATTGATCACATAGCACTTGCCACTTGTCAGACGTTCTCACGACACCCAGACCACACGCCATCTCTCTCCTTCACTGGACGTGGTCAAAAGAAACTGTGAATGAAAAACTGTCACAGAGAGAGAGAGAGAGAGAGAGAGTGTCAAACCATCCAGAGACAATTCGTCAGGTTTGCACGTGAAACACTAAATTGAATCACTGCCGTACATATTGTTCCCACACGGTCACTGTTCCCAGGGCCTACCAGTGCCTTGGGGGCACTGCAGTGATGAATGCTGTACCAGCTGTCTAAACGTCTGATTATTGCGGTCAAATACATAGGTTGCAACAAAGCTCTTCCCTGTCCACCCAGAAATGTCTGCCCACCCGTCCACACACAGTTCAGCCTGGTTGCACGTTAAATACTGAATTGAAATACTGACGTACATATTCTCCCTGCCTGATCACTGATCCCATGGCCTACAAGTGCCTTGGGGGCACTGCAATGATGAACACTTGACCAGCTGTCTAAACGTCTGACTATTGTGGACAAACACCTGAATTGCTCCGAAGCTCTTCTCTGTCCAGTCCAATATCTCTGGCCACCTTTCTTTTTTCCCTGCGTTTTCTGGCTAGTCTTCGTGTTGTGCTTTGAAGGAGGTCTTAGACAATCCACTTGAGATCTCTTCACATATCACTGGGTCTTCCTCGTAAGTTGGTAGCGCACTTGACACATGATCCTGATATATCTGGGGTTGTGGCATTGAATCTCCACTGGACAGTTTCAATATGGGTGGATTCCCCCCCCCCCGCCCCCCTCCCCCCCCCCAAGGAGTAAACATTGGTTCGAATTTCATTTGCTGAAAATTCCTTCAAATTAGACTCTAAAGCAAGGTTCCATGTGCAAACACAAGCATAAGATACCGTGCACGCGTTAAATCCCACATCTACTTTCTGAGGAGAAGGGCTGTTTGTCTCTTGCAATACATCGTGAGAAACAAGAACCAGGAAATGCTTGCTAGCTGGTGATGTTTGGATTATTGTTTGCACACATGATATTCATTCTTCAGTTAACTCAGCCAGAACAGTATGCTTTTGGAGCTATCCATTATGCTAACTAGTACATGTTGACTCTAATGTGTGATGGCTTGTGAGAGCTAGTTTGAATTTTCAGCTTTGGTAAAAACGTCGATTTATGGGTTTCACTATCTATATATAATGATATTTTCAACAAATGAACATTTCACAACAAAACATTTGTAGTATGGGATTAGAGAGAGAGAGAGAGAGAGAGAGAGAGAGAGAGAGAGAGAGAGAGAGAGAGAGAGAGAGAGAGAGAGAGAGAGAGAGAGAGAGAGAGAGAAGACGTTCGTTGAAAGACGAGGAGGAGGAGAGTAGGAGGAGGAAGAGATCGATCAAGAAGAATGAAAGAAAGAAACTACCAACACTGAAGAATGTGCAAAAAGAAAAACAAATCTTCCAAAATCAAAGTGAGACCACGTCATATAGAATTAAAATTCAATCTTTCATTTTGTTAGGTTATGAAACAGTGAACACATAATCTTAAAACAATGCACTAAAGCTCATCACCAACATTTATTTTTTGCTTATAATTTTCCCCAGCTTTGATGTGGGATCCATTTCCCCTGCTTTCGTTCTGTTTCCTGTTCGCCTCCTCTTTCTTGGCTCTCCCTCCATTTCAAACAACTGGATTCAATCCTGTTTGATGTTGTGATGTGATCACTCCGATTCATTTCTGTTTCCATGCATGTCTTCTCCACACAAATCTCCTTTCTGGCCCATGCTCCCCTTTCCATCCCAATTCTGCACCCTCTGTTCCGTGCGTGCCACCTGTCCAGCCTGAATCAATGCTCTGGGTTAAAAACGAGGAGGAGAAGATCAGATGAAACAGGTGACAAAGTGCTTCCCTGTTGACTGATTACCAGAGGGTTTTCTAGTGGTTTGTTTTTCAGGCATTAATGACGCATGTCTTTCAGCTCTGTAGCATGGCACCAAGGAAGATAGGGGATAGGAGTTATCCGCCATCTGGATCAGCCGTCAGGAAACCACATCTATCCAGCTTCTCTCTCTCTCTCTCTCTCTCTCTCTCTCTCCTCTCTCTCTCTCTCTCTCTGTTCTTCTCTGTCTCGCTCTGTCTCTCTCTGTCTCTGTCTCTCTCTCTTTCTCTCTGGCACCTGAGTGAGCAACCACTTAATTACAGTAATCTCTCTCTTTTTCTCACCAGTTCTGCACACACACACACACACACACACACACACACACACACACACACACACACACACACACACACACACACACACACACACACGCATTGGAGGCCACCTCCCCTGTCTAAATGACTGCTGACATCGCACCATAAATAGTTTTAACCCCTCCCTTCCCTTATCACGGATTTCTCTTAACACCTACATCCAACTTCTCCCCACCCACCTGGTGACGTTTGAGCAGGGATACGTTTCACTAAACATGTTTAAAACACCTTATCCCCCCGCAATAAAACAAAATACACACAGAGACGAACAAAACAACAAATTGCAAAACAAAAACAAGAGACCCCAAACAAGCAAACACCTCCACCCTTTTCTCCATCCTCCAAGATGAACTAATCTGTCGCTTTAACCCTCCATCCTCCAAGATGAACTAATCTGTCGCTTTAATCCTCCATCCTCCAAGATGAACTAATCTGTCGCTTTAACCAGATATGGACACCAGTTTGTTTCAGGTAAGATTGTTCTGCTGCACACTTCATTTAGAATAGTAAACAGTTATTTCTAGCTTGATTTGTATTCCACCCCCTCACCAGGAAGAAAAACGCATTTACTTACAATGTGAGTTTAGGGTGTTACTGTGCTGCTGCCATAGTAGAGTAGTGGTGCTTTCATAATTCACTGTTTGATATCAACTGTTCATACGCTTGTCTTTCACATGACGGTTGTTGTTGAAAAGATAAATAAAATGTGTCACAAAGCCATGATATTGTGTGAACTGATTTTCAGATTATATATATATGAACATTAACCGACCCAGAAATGTGATGTCAATGAACTGAGCATAATCAGTTTGAATATTATGTCTTGTCCTGGTGATGACACTCAAACCTACATTCCCTCCCTTCCACTCCCCCCACCCCCATCCACCCCACTTTCCAGTCTCTTTGTGCGTTGTGGTTTAAGACCTATATACATCAAACTCTCTCTCTCTCTCTCTCTCTCTCTCTCTCTCTCTCTCTCTCTTTGAAGAATTAAGGAATGGTATTAGTGCAATGACCTTTAGCGTAACATCACTAGACAGAAAATGAGAGGCAGCGAGCAAGCCACAGGGGGATCCGACCCTGTTCAAAATGGAATAAACATTCACGACTCTCGTAAATTGGACATTCTCTCCCAAACTTTAGAAGCACCATAGCGGAAATTCAAGAGACAAGGGTCCAATTAAAGACAGGAGCTTTCCTCAGGCCACTGTCTTTTGTCTAAATATGGGGAGCAGGAATGGGATGAAGGAGTGGAGGGAAAGGTGAGTGAGAGGTGGGATGAAATGGTGTAGGCTGGAAATGAGGTTGGAAGCAGAAGATAACAGTCACAGAAAGAAAGTGAGTTTTTTTTTCCTGATAGTACTGGTGTAGGGGCTTTTGTCTTTCATGAGAGGTTTGATACTGATGGAGTCATTGCCAAGATTATTTGAAATTCTTTCTTTCTTGGAACAACAAGAACAATAGCAACAAAGCATACATCCCCCTCTCTCTCTATATATATGAATAGGGATATCTCTATCTATCTATCTACTTGATTATCTATCTATCTATCTACCTATCTATTGATCAATTTATCGATCAGAGTGTCTATCTATCTGCCTATCTATCGATCTATCTATCGATCTGTGTGTCTATCTATTTTGTCTATAAATCTACCCTCTCTCTCTCTCTCTCTCTCTCTCTCTCTCTCTCTCTCTCTCTCTCTCTCTCTCTCTCTCTTCAATGAATGTGACCAAGACAAACGTGCTTATGTTTCATCACTTAAAAAAATTATAAAGACTTGTGATTGCTGGTGATGAAGAAAAGACTTGGTACCAGGGCTAGAAGTAGCTGGGGTATGAAAAACTATTGCAGTCTACTTAGTAATGTAACAAGATGCAAATGCCATGCTCAGTATGCGCATAGACATTTGACCTGTGTGTGAATCATCAACTAAACAGACAAAAACCCATTGCTGTTGTTCCAATGGTGGGGGAGAGAGAGAGAGAGAGAGAGAGAGAGAGAGAGAGGAGAGAGAGAGAGAGAGAGAGAGAGAGAGAGAGAGAGAGACTGCCTGACGCCCTGCTGTGGAGACTGACAACCCTGCCAGCAGATGTCCGCGATACAAAAGTTGAAAGGTGGGCGTCACCACTGACGAAGACAAAGAGCCTTTTGCACTGACCTGAAAAAACCCCGTGAAAAAAACACTATCGCCCGGGAAAGGTAGTGAAAGGAAGAGGTAGGCGGGGAAATGGGGGGGGGGGGGGGGGGGGGGGGGGGGGGGAATGAGGGGGTGCGGTGGGGATTCGGGGGTGGGGGGACAGTTTTGGCCAAAGTGACGGGGTTTCCCCATGGTTTTTAAAAGCAGACGAGGAAGAAGCTCAGTGAGTGAAAGGGAGAGGGTGGGGACGGGAATCGTGTTACAGGAGGGGGAAACAAAAACCAAAAAGAAATTTGTGGGAGTAATCTGTTTTAAAGGGATGTCACGGTTTGTCACGAGGCCTCCGACGTTTGCCCCATCTAGGGTGGCGGAATTATTCATTCGTTTATTGCCCCGTTGGCTGTTGTGTGTATCCTTTCCCTTGATTTTGGCTTGGGTGCGGTTGCCCCTTGGGGGTATAGTTAAAGCTCAACTTCGGTTTGCTTTCTTCTCTCTCTCTCTTATTCCACTCCCCTGTATTCATCCTGTGGGTTTTCAGGGGGGGCTGGTACCTTTCTCTCGAACTTGTGTCTATCGGCCTCTCGCCTGTCTTTTTCCCTGTCGCACGTGCTTCATTTCTTTTAGTTTGGAAAGTATGCTACTCTGTGACGCAGCATCATTTTGGGGCCGCCATCGCTGAGGAGGTTAGCTCTTCCTCGAGGGGAAGATGTCTCTGGGGGGCCCCTGCCCCGGTCTTGGTTCTTAAACCGTATATCGGGGGTTTACAGTCGGTATTTTTAAATTTTCCTACAGTCGGCTGTAGGGAGGGACATCACTTCTTTTTTTTCCCGAACCTTTTTCCCTCTTTTCCTTTCCGATGGCCCAGAGGGCAGAGAGGGGTCTTTTGGGACCCGCCTCTTCTGGGTCCCCCCGGGGTAGCTGGTAAGCATCTTTTTCGTGGTTTTTTTTGTTTTGGGGTTTGTTTTTGGGTTGGCCGGCTTATTTTTTCTTTTTGCGAAATTTTTCTTTTTTTTAAAAAAAAAAATTTTAAAAGAAATATTTTTGAGACCTTTTCCTGGTTAATTCAATCTTTAAACCGGGCCATTCAAAATTTATACCCAAAAAATTCTTTCTCCTGTTTATGCTTTCGGGTTTAAAGGGGGTAGCGGTGGGGAGGGGGGGAAAACCCTGGTGATTCAGGGTTGGTACTTGTTTGGTCTGCTGGGTCCCCCCCTTTTCACATTCGCCGGACTCTTATCCTTGGGCCCCACCGTCTGTTTGTGGGGTGCAAGGAGAAGAGTTTTATTTTTCGCGAGGGGGGTTCGCATGATTTGTTGTTCGGATGCGTGGTTGGAGATTTGTGTTTTTTTGGAAATGTGGCTAAAAAAGTGACGATTATCCCTGAATTATTATTTGCAAATGGGTGGCAGTTATTAAGCGAGGGTTTCGCGTTTTTGGTTTTATTTTCCCTAAGAAAGGAAATTTTTTAAACCCGTGGTGAGAAAATTGGGTGAAGAAATTCTTATTTGTTTTAAAACCCCTGTTGATTTAATGCAGCCCCTTAAACCTGCTTAATGTGAGAAAGGACTTTGACGATTTGTTTGGGTTTACGGGTTTATGCTTGGGCCCTGTTTTTTAAGTGGGGCTGTTGGGGCGTTTGATGACTTCCCCTCGCCCATCATGCGAGGTGGTGTTAAGATTTAGCACCCATGGGTCGGGACTGTCCTGACGGGGGGGTTTCCATTACCCTTTTTTCCCTTTCCTTTCCCTTTTTCCCTTTCCCCTCCCTTTCTTCTTCCCCCCAGCTACGTTTCCCCCCCCCCCCCCGGGGGCCCTTCACCCGGAGTCGGGGGCCTGGTTTGGTGCCACGTGTGGTTGAGGCCACGCTCTGGTGGGCCCAGGGGACGGGGATGGTCCCACTTTGCTGGTTGAGGCCACGCTCTGGCGGGGGAAACCACGGACTGGGGGTTTCCCACGTGCTGGTTTTGGGGGCCACGCTCGGCGGGGGACCGCGGTTGGTGGTCCCACGCGCTGGTCGGGCCCACGTTTGGGTTCGGGACCGCGGACTGGTAGGGGAAAGCCCCCCGTCTTGTTTTCCCGGCCCGGGACCCCCGCCCAGGACCTCCAGAAAACGGCGCCACGTTTCCCCCCCCCCCCCCCCCCCCGGGGGACAGGCGCCTTCATTTGCCGGGCTTGTGTGTCGAGGGTGTGGGGCTTTGAGCGACTCCCGCGAAAACCGACCCGGTTCGGAGCACCTATTTCGATAGGGTGCCCCCATTTAGATTTGACGGGGGCAGGGGTGTGGAGGCACTCCATGGTGGGGAAGGGAGGGATGCTGAAATGTTTCTTTATAATTGTGTATATATCAAGGTGCTGGAATCCCTGTAATTGTGATTGTGTATTTCGTTGGTGAAATTTTTATTTATTTTTTCTGCATGTTGTGTGTGTTGGAGTGCTTGATTTGTGTTTGGGCCCTGTTGTGTGCGTTGGAAGGCTTGATTGCAAATTGTGCTTTGTTGTTTTTGGGGGGAAATTCCCTTTTTTATGCTGTGTGTGTGGTGGGGAATTTAAATGGGGTGTTGTATCGTAATCTTTCTCTTGTGGGCTTTTGGCGGGGGGCGTGCGAGGCCCACCCTTTCCCCTTAAACCCCATCTAGACCGCCCTGTCAGGGCAGACCTCAGGGGCCCGGGGTCGGGGAAAATTTGGTGGGGGTTTGCCCGGGATGTAAAGGGGGCTCTGACTGTCTCTCTCGTTTCCCGGGAAACCTGTTTAGTTCTTTTTCTTTTTGTATTCATTTAGTTATTTTGTCGTTTTTGGTTTGTGGGGGGTTTTTGGCCCGGGGTACTTAGCGGGGGAAAGGGGATTTCTTTTTGGGGCCTGAGGGAACTTTCCGGTGTGACTGGGGAGTCGGGTGAGCCCAGGGGGAGTCGACCGCGACCAGACCCCCCTTTCCGCCGGGTACCTAGCAGGACGGCCTTTTTAAGTTTTTCCCTTTTTTTTTTTCCCGCTCAGTCTTCCATTCCGGTTTTTGTATTTAGTCAGCTTTTTTTTTTTTTTTTCTCTACCGGGTCTTTGGATTTACGGGGGGGTTGAAATCGGATTTATTTGTCATTTTTTTTTTTTTTTTTTCCTTTTCCCCGGATTCCTTTGCTTGTTTTGTTTTTCCGGCCAGCCCCCGCATTTTTGCTGTGCTTGTAGAGGCGGTTTTTGCCAGAGGGGGGGAAACCCGGGGACATTAGTTTTTTTTTTTTTTTTTTTGGGTGGGGGCCCCCCCGCATTTTCCCTGTGTTGTGGGAGGGGGTGTTGCCAGGGTGGGAGCAGCCGGAACTTGCCCGCCCCCCCCGGGAAACACACCCACATACACACATATAACACACCCCTAAAATATTTTTTTTTCAAGGGAATTGTCTTTCCCCTTTTATTTGTAATTTGTAGGATATATTTTGTAAAGGGAAAACGTCCGGTGCTGGTGGTATGGCTATCGGGGCTTTCAAAAGAAGAAGGGTTTTTTCAAAAGGGTTGGCCCCACTATTGTCCCAGCCATGGGATTTACGGTGATTTCCCTTTTTTCCAGTGCTGTAGCCGTTTTTCCAGCGGGACTTTCACTTCTTCTTCGTGGGGGTTTTTCCCCTGCTGAGCCCCCTTTACTGGCATTTCCCGCTGGGAAGCGTCAAAAGAATAGCGAAGCAATGTGGCTTTTTTTGAGTCCCCGGGAAACCCAAACCCCCCTTTATTCTCCATGTTTCCCCCTTTCGTAAGGAGTATCCCCCGGGGGGATTTTCCCTGGGGGGAAAGGGTTTCGGGCCCCAAAGGGGACGGGTCAGAGGGTCACCCCCCAGGTCGGGAGTGGTAAATCCCTCCCGGGCATCCCCTCTGTCCTGATGTTTTTAGAGCGAAGGGGACGTGAGGATGAGGCCCTCCGTGGGAAAAAGGGCCCCGTGGGGAAAGAGGTGCTCTGCGCAGGAGGAGACTGACAGACAGGAGTTTCGGCTAGGGAAGGGGGCCTATACTGCGCAGAGAAGGAGGTGCCCGACGGGGAGGCCCTTTCGAAAGGGGAGAAGTCCCCGCCCGGAAAGGCTTTTTCGAAAGGGGAAGGGCTGCTCGCGCAGGGAGGAGGCACCCGGGGAGGAAGCCCTCCGTAGGGAAAAAACTAGACAGGAGGGGGGCTCTGCGTAGGGAGGGTTTGGAACAACTTCTTTTCGCGGTTCCCCGCATCTGAAAGTCAGGGGGTTGATCGACGGGCCCAGGTGATAGGTTAGGGGCCCAAAGTTAAAGCTTCCAGAGTTCAGACTTAGCGGGACTTAGTATTTTCTTAGGCATTTTGACAAGGTAGCTACTTCATGCCAATTGTTTAAAAAACAAAAAACCCCCCCCCTTTTTTCCCCCCCCCCCCCCCCCCCCCCCCCCCCCTCCCCCGGCCCCCCCCCCGGGGGGGTTTTTTTTTTTTAAAAAAAAGGGGGGTTTTTGGCCTGAAAAAGGGTTTAAAAAATTTTTAAAGGGGGGGGGGTTGGGGGGGGGGGAAAAAGGGGTTGGGGATTTTTTTTCCCCCCCCCCAAAAGGGTCCCGGGTTTTGGGGGGGGGAAAGGGGGGCCCCCCCCCAGGGTTTTTTTTGGGGGGGGGGCCCCCCCCCGGGGGAACCCCCCAAAGGGTTTTTGGGGTTTCCCCCCTTTTGGGGGGGGCCCAAAAAAAGGGGGTTTTTTGGGGGAAAGGGTTTTTTTTTTTTTGGGGGCCGGCCCCAAAAAAAACCCAAACCCCCTTTTTTTTGGGGGCCCCCCCCCCGGGGGCCTTTAAGGGGGTTTTTGGGGGTTTTTTTAGGTTCCCCTTTTTGGGGTTGGGCCTTTTGGGGGGTTCCGGGGCCCCTTTTTTTTTTTGGGGGTTTTTTTTTGGGGGGGGGTTTTTGGGGGGGGGGTTTTTCCCCCCCCCTTTTTTTTTTTCCCCCCCCCCAAAAAAAAAGGGCCCCCCCCCAACCCTTTTTTTTAAAAAACCCAAAGGGGGGGGCCCCTTTTTTTTTAAAAAATTTGGGAAGGGGGGGGGTTTTTTTTTTTCCCCAAAAAAGGGGGGGGGGCCCCCCCCCCCCAAAAAGGGGGTTTTTTCCCCCCCGGTTTTTTTTTTCGGCCGGGGTTTTCCCCCCCTTCCCGGGGTTGGGGCCCCCCCGGGGGCCCCGGGGGGTTTTTCCCCCCCGGGGCCCCGGGGTTTTTTTTTAAAAGGGGTTTTTAAAGGGGTTTTTTAAACTTTGGGGTTTTCCCCGGGGGCCCCCCCCCGGGGGGGTTTTTCCCCCCCCCGGGGAAGGGAAAAAGGGGCCCCCCCGGGGGAATCCGGGGGGTTTTTTTTTGGGGGAAAGGAAGGGGCCCCCCGGGGTTTTTCGGCCCAAAAGGGGGGGGGAAAATTTTCCCCGGGGGGGGGGGGACCCCTTTCCCCTTGGGGGGGCCGGGGCCCAAATTTTTCCCCCCCGGGGGGGTTTTTTCCCGGGGGGGGGGGGGCCCCCCTTTTCCCCCCCCCAAAACCTTTTTTTGGGGGGGGGGGAAAGGACCCGGGGGGAAAAAAAGGGGAAATTTTTTGGGGGCCCCCCCCTTTTTTTGGGGGGGGGTTTTTTTTTTCCTTTTTTAAAAATTTTTTCCGGGTTTTTTTTGCCGGGGGCCCCCCCAAAAAAAGGGGGGGGGCCCCTTTAAAAAAAGGGGGCCCCCCTTTTTTTTTTTTTTGGTTTTTTTGGGGGTTTTTAATTTTTTTTAAAGGTTTGGGTTTAAATTTTTTTTTTTTGTTGGGGTTTTTAAAAAAATTTTTTTTTTTTTTTTGGGTTTTTCCCTTTTTTTTTTTTTTTTTCGGAAAGGGGGGGGGGTTTTTTTTTTTGGAAAGGAACCGGGCCCCCCGGAAAAAAGGGGGGGGGGTTTTTCCGGGCCCCTTTTTTTTTGGGGGGAAAAATTTTTTTTTTTTTTTTTTTTTTTCCCCCCCGGGGGTTTCCCTTTTGGGGGTTTTCCCCCTTTTTGGTTTGCTTTTTCCTTTTTTTTCCCCTTCCCTTTTTCCCCGGGGGCCCGGGGGTTCCCTTTTGGGGTTTTTTTTCCCCCCCCCCCTTTTTTTTTTTGGGTTTTTTTTCCCTTTTTTTTTTTTTTTTGGGGGGGGGCCCCGCCCGGGGGGGTTTTCCCCCGGGGGGGGTTTTTACCCCGGGCCCCCCTTTTTTTTCCCCCCCCCGGGGGGGGGGGGGTTTTTTTTAATTTTCCCCTGGGGGGGGTTTTTTTTTTTTTCCCCCCCTCCCCCCCAAAAAGGGCCGGGGCCCCCCCTTTTTGGGGGGGGGGGAAAAATTTTTGGGGTTTTTTTTTTGGTTTTTTTTTCCGGTTTTTTTTTTTGGGG
This sequence comes from Conus ventricosus, assembly GCA_018398815.1. NCBI lineage: Eukaryota > Metazoa > Mollusca > Gastropoda > Neogastropoda > Conidae > Conus > Conus ventricosus. Next base: position 81,972,745 of record CM031603.1, read on the forward strand.
AATTTTCTTTTGTTTTTTGAAAAAAAAAGGAAAATTTTTTTTTTTTTTCCCCCCTTTTTTTTTTAAAATTTTTCCCTTTTTTTTTTTGGGGGGGGGGCGGGGGGGGAAAAAGGGGGGGGAAAGGGGGTTTTGGTTTGGGTTGGTTTTGCCCCTTTTTTTCCCCCCCTTTTTTTCCCCCCCCCCCTTTTTTTTGGGGGGGGTTTTTTTTTTTTCCCCGGGTTTTTTTGGGTTTTTTTGGGGGGGATTTTTGGGATTTTTGGGGAAAATTTTTCGGGTTTTTTTAAAATTTTTTTTTGGGTTTTTTTAAAAAGGGGGGGGTTTTTCCAAAAAAGGGGTTTTTTCCCGGGGGGGGGAAAAGGGGGGGGTTTTTTTTTTTTTTTAAAAAAAATTTGGGGGGGGGGGGGTTTTTGGGGTTTTTTTTTTTTAGGTTTTTTTTTGGGGGGTTTTTGGGGGTTTTTTTTGGGGGGGTTTTTTTTTTTGGGGGGGTTAAGTTTTTGGGGGGGGGTTTTTTTTCCCCCCCCTTTCCCTTTTTTTTTTCCCCTTTTTGGTTTCGGGCCCCCCCCCCCCCCCCCCCATTTTTTTTCCCCTCCCCTTTTTCCCCCCCCCCCCCCCCCCGGGGGGGGGGGTTGGGCCACGGGGGGGGCCCCGGGGGGGCCACGGCTGGTTTTGGGGCCCCTTGGGGGGGGGGACCCGGGGGGGCCCCCGGGGGGGCCCCCCGGGGGGGGGGGGGCCCGGGGCCCCCGGGGGGGCCCCCCGGCCGGGGCCCCCCCGGGGCCCCCCCCCAAAACCCCCCCCGGGGGGGCCCCCCCCCCGGGGGGGGGCCGGGGGGCCCCCCCCCCCCCCCCCCCCGGGGGGCCCCCCCTTTTCCCCTTTTTAAAGGGGGGGGTTTGGGGGGCCCCGGGGGGGGTTTAAAAGTTTTTTTGGGGGTTTCCCCTTTTGGGGGGGTTTTGGGGGGGGGGGAAAGGGGGGTTTTTAAATTTTTTTTTTTTGTTTTTTTTTGGGGCCCGTTTTTTGGTTCTTTTTTGTGAAATTTTTTTTGGGTTTTTTTTTTGGGGGGGTTTTGGGTTTTTTTTTTCGTTTTTTTTGGGTTTTGGGGGTTTTTGGGGGGAAAATTTTTTTTTTTTTTTTGGGGGAAAAAGGGGGGGGGGAAAAAAGGGGGGGGGGGGGGGAAAAAAAAAAATTTTTTTAAAAAAACCTAAGGGGGGAAAAAAAAATTTTTTAAAAAAAAAACCCTTTTTTTTTTTTAAAAAAAAAAAACCTTTTTTTGGGTTTTTTTTTTTTTTAAAAATTTTTTTTCCTCCTTTTTCCCCCCTTTTTTTTTTTTTAACCCCCTTTTTTTTTTTTTTTTTTTTTTTTTTCTTCTTCCTTTTTTCCCCCCCCTTTTTTTTTTTTTTTTTTAAAGGGGTTTTTTTATTCCTTTTTTTTCCCCCCCCCCCCCCTTTTTTTCCGGCTGGTCGAGGCCACCGCTCTTGGTCGGACGCGATGGAGAGGAGCCCGCCGTTTTGACTGGCCGGCCCTGACCCCGTCCAGGACTCCAGTAACAGCGCCACGTTCCCCCCCCACCCCCCCCCCCCCCCCCTCCGGGACGCGCTCTTCACTGCCTGCTTGTGTGTCGAGGGTGTCGGCTTTGAGCGACTCCCTGCGAGAACCGACCCGGTTCGGAGCACCTAGTGCGATAGGGTGCTCCCAGTAGACTTGACAGGGGCAGGGGTGTGGAGGCACTCCATGGTGTGGGAAGGGATGGATGCTGGAAATGTTTCTTTATAATTGTGTATATATCATATGTGCTGGAATGCTGTAATTGTGATTGTGTACGTCGTATGGTGAAATGTTTATTTATAATCGTGCATGTTGTGTGTGTTGGAGTGCTTGATTGTGATTGTGCCTGTTGTGTGCGTTGGAATGCTTGATTGCGATTGTGCATGTTGTGTGTGTTGGAATGCTTATTTATGACTGTGTGTTGCTGGTGTGAATAAATGGGGTGTTGTATCGTAATCTTTCTCGTGTGGGCTCTTGCGAGGCGTGCGAGGTCAGCCATTCCCTTCACTCCCATCTAGACCAATCCTGTCAGGGCAGACCTCCAGGGGTCGGTCGTGACAGCGGACAAAACGAATCTGTTTGAAGCCAATATTAATCAAAATCATGTTGCTAACATACCAATAATGGGGAAAATACATGACCTTATCATTATGATAATTATCTTACATCTTCATTCTGTTTGATTATTCACTTGAAACGCTTTTTTTTACCGTTGTGTTTTTATCAGTGCTGTAACATTAATTTCTTCTTCCTCCTCCCCATTCTCTTTTTCTAATTAATGATGACTCGGTTTTTTTCATGTCACTATCGTCATTATCATCCTTTTCTCCTTCTTCTGCTTCTCCTCTTTGTTCTTCTTTTTTTCTTTTCTGACATTAAAATTGTTTAAGTTATCATCATCGTCGTCTCCTCCTCCTCATCATCATCATTATCTTATTCATTATCATCATCATCAACATCATCATCATTGTCGTCGTCGTCGTCCTTATTAATATACTGAACAACATTAAAAACGCACCGCTTGCCAAAAGACCCAGACAACGTTGGTAGTACAGAATTATTTAATGAAAGTAAGCATATTTGATTACGCATCCATTTTTCAATTAAACAAAATGTCTGTTCTTGACAAGAATGGCCGAATTCATCTGAAATTAGCTGTTGACTTCACTAGGGTCCCTGTCAAAAAGTACACCACGACGAGCATGTCCGTCCGCGAGCTCTAATACGAGTGTGTCCGCCATTTGTCCCGATGCACGCTTGGCAGCGCCTCCTCATGGAGTAGACAAGGTTGTGCAAGAACGCCTGTGGCAGTCCATCCCACTCCTCGGTCAGTGCGCGCCTCAAATGATCGAGAGTCTGTGGACGTCTTCCACGGGCCACAAGACGCCCCAGCTCATCCCAGACGTGTTCAATGGGAGCCATGTCAGGGGACAGAGATGGCCAGGGCAACACGGCAATGTTGTTCGCCTGGAGAAACGCAGCGGTGGCTCTTGCGGTGTGGGTCGTGCATTATCATGCTGGAAGAACTGCAGCTCCGGGTGCTGGCCAAACAGTGGGACGACGTGGTTCTGCAGAACCTGCTGGTAGTGTTGGCA
>CM031603.1:81980529-81983029 GCA_018398815.1 Conus ventricosus
TTGTTTCTTTCTGATGGGGATGATGACTGCTTCTCTCCATCGGTCTGGGAATTTCCCTGAGCTCCATGACTGGTTGTGATCAGAAGAAGCTTCTGTTTTGCTGTGGTTCCAAGTCTCCTGATCATGTCATTGGTAACACCATCTTTCCCTGGGGCTTTCTTTGGCTTTAGCTTTTTAATGGCTGTATTGAGTTCAGTCATTGAGAAGGCTGACATCATGGACGGTGTGGGGTTCTGGTGTTTCAGCTTCTCCTTGGTTTTCTTGCCGACCTCCTGCACTCGGGCATTGGGTATTGTTGCTTTGCTTTCCTTTGTAAAAGTCTGCCAGGATGTTTGCTGCTTTCCTTCCCGCGTGGTGCGTACCGTTTTCCTCGATGACGGTTTTGCTGTGTCCCGCTCTGGTGTCTTCATTCAGGGCTTTTGTCAGATTCCACAGCTTGCTGGTGTCCTTCTCCATGTTGAGGCTGCTGGTCTTCTCGTTCCAGCTCTTTTGAAGTTCAGCTTTCTTCTGCTGATTGAAAGCTTCTTTGGCGTTGTTGTGCCTCACTAGGTTCTCTGGTGTGGGTGTTTGCTCCATAGCTTCTCTGGCATTGTCCATTTCTGTGTGAAGCTGTTCCAGTGTGCTACTCCAGTATGGCAGGTAATGTCTTCTTTTGCCCCTTGGGATTGCCTGCTTTGCTGCCTGAAGAATTGCATCAGTGAAATTCTGGACGTTCTTGTTCAGGTCATTTTCACCGCAAATGTTTCTGGTGTGGTGGTCAGCCTTTTCTGCAAAGAGGGTCCAGTTGGCTCGTTTGAAGTTCCAACTTGGTTGCATGTTGCACATACAGCAGCAAGAACAGCAACAAGATCAACAACAAACAACAACAACAACAACAACAACAACAACAACAACAACAACAACAACAACAACTTACTTTCACATGCGACTAAGAAGACGCCGAAAATATCAATGCAGAATTCGTCGTAAGTAAACCTGCTGAACATCTGTACATTTTCATCACTGTAAAGCACAATTACATGGTGCAAAACACATCCTTCACTTCAACGTGCTTTCTGGTTGTTTTCAAGCCGTACATTCTACCTCTAACACCTGGAACGGTGCTGACTGCTGACATGACACCAGCATCCTACCAGACATGTGTTAATTGATCACATGACATGCCCCGTCTGATCAGACGGCTATTAATTGATCAAATGGTTCGCGCACCTTATCAAACATCTGTTGATTTGTTGCATGGCACGTGCATCTGATCTAACATCTGTTATTGATGGTACAGCACGTGCACCTTATCAACACGTGTGAACTGATAGCATGGTAAGTGCACCCTATCAAATACCCATTGATTGATTACATGACATGCACACCATCAATAGTCTGACGATGAATTAGATGGCTTGTGCTCTTTATCGACAGCTGTGAACTGGGATTGGAATAGCTCAGGTGATAGAGCGCCAGACTCCTAAACTGAGATTGTGGGTTCGAATCTTCGCTGGGTGTGTCAGGAGATTTTTTTTTATTTTATTTATTTTATTTTATTTTATTTTTATTTTTTTACCTGTTATTCCATTTTGTTGGCTGGGTTAAACCCTTGATTGTTTTTATGATGTGATCATTCAGATTTGTCTCTGTCTCAGTGCACGTCTTCTCCACACAAAACTCCTATCCTGCCCCTGTACCCCTCGCCATTCCCCTCCACCCCTTCTGTTCCGTGCCTCCCACCTGTCCAACCTGAATAAATGTCCTGGTTAAAAGAGAGGAGGGGAACGTCAGATAAAACAGATGACAAAGTGCTTCCCTGTTGACTGATTATCAGAGGGTTTCTCTAGTGGTTTGTTTTTCTGGCCTTGATGACGCATGTCTTTCAGCTCTGTAACATGGCACCAAGGAAGATAGGGGATAGGAGTTATCAGTCACCTGGATAAGCCATTGGACAACCACCTCGACCCAACCCTCTCTCTTTCCCCACTCTCTGTCACCAGCCATCACTTAATTACACAGTTATCTCTGTAGTTCTCTCTCTCTCTCTCTCTCTCTCTCTCTCTCTCTCTCTCTCTCTCTCTCTCTCTCTCTCTCTCTCTCACAAACCCACACACACACACACACACACACGCACGCACGCACGCACGCAAGCACGCACGCACGCACGCACGCACGCACGCACGCACGCACGCACACACAACACACACACACACACACACACACATATCAATCCACCAAAGCTACGATTTTTTAATTCAGACACGTTTTATGGCAAAAGAGTGGCGAGCGGGGAACCACCTCTAGACAAAAACATTTCTTCTCTGTACTAACTCCCATGGTCGAAAGACATTCTGGTGCTTAGACTGACAGGTCAGGCGCCCATGTTCCCACGCAATTGACCTCAAACTCCACCCCCACTTCTTCTTGCTCACCACCGCTTTTCCTCATGCAGGTAATGCTATGCTGTGTGCTGTCTCTCATGGCCAGCCATAGGCGACGGGATGAGTGATCTTTCTTT
>CM031603.1:82000529-82013029 GCA_018398815.1 Conus ventricosus
TCTCATTTCCTCGCTGTAGTTTGCACAGTCTACAGGTCCAGGCGCGGTGGGGAGGGGAGGGTACATAGTGGATACGTGGGCAATGGAAAAGGGGAGAAGAGAATGGGAGAGTAGTGGTGGGCAAAAGAGTCTGCGCAGTACACCGCGCTTGTGTGTGTGTGTGTGTGTGTGTGTGTGTGTGTGGTGTGTGTGTGTGTGTGTGTTTGTGTGTTGTGTGTGTGTGTGTGTGTGTGTGTTGTGTGTGTGTGTGTGTGTGTGTGTGTGTGTGTGTGTGTGTGTGTGTGTGTGTGTGTGTGTGTGTGTGTGCATGTGCGTGCGTGCGTGCACGGGCATGTTTTTTTTTACTCCATGAACGAATGCACACACACACACACAGACACACACACACACACCACACACACACACACACACACACACACACACACACACACACACACACACACAAACTCAGTCACAACCTGTACCCCCAAAGAAATCAATCCAACGTTTCTTTTCCAAATAGTCGTAGCAGCACAGACAGCTATAGATAGACTGGGCTTTTCAGGAACCACACTAAACGAAAACTGACGTATAATTCGTTTTGCTCCCGTCATGGGAAGTGGACCGACCTATCCCAGATTATTGATACTCCACGGGTTTTAATTGATGTTTGTTGCCTGTGTAATATTCATAAAAATTTAGTTTGGGCAGGTGAATTTGACAGACACATCTCATCTGTATAACTCAGTATTCTTACTGTCGGAATGAGGACATCAAGATCCATTAGCAACCTAGAAAAACCAGTGAAAAGAAGCATAGAAAGTCGAAATGTATTAACAGGTGAAGTGGTCATTTCTGCAATTTTAGTGTCTCTCTTGAAGCCAAAGAAATGTTAGCACCACTTTAGCAATCTGATAGCAAGGCGGTCAGTTATGAGATTCAGTGTCTATGCTGTCGCCAAAGCCGTTTTTCAGCGTCACTTTTTGTACTCCCAGTTCTTATGGAACAGGAAGGATTTTAAAACAGGAACGAAGAAATGCTGTGTGTCTGTCTGTCCATGGTCAAAATGCGTTCCACTCACTCTAGACACAACTTTTGGGCCGATCATTCTGAGAATTTGTAGGTATGTTCATTATGGGACACGGATGATGCCCGATGTTTTACTTTACCGTTATATCCGTTACTAACGGCTATAACGGCCCCAAACGGGTTTTCTTCTTTATGGAATATTTCACTGACGAAATACACTATGACGAATGTTGATTGTGACGCCAAATACCTTATGACGCATGTTTGACTGTGACGTGTTTGTCTGGAAGATAACCTGGGAGTACGTTTATGTGCTTTGCATCTTGTTCAATCTTACAACCAGCCTTCTTAACCCCCAGCTTTCAAAAACGAACGCTTCGGAATGTCACATGCTGGATCATGTGACATCGACTGGATTTTCTTTAAATTGGAAAATTCTTCTTCATCATCCCCCCCCCCCCCCCCCCCCCGTTCCCCCCCTCTCTCTCTCTTTCTCTCTGCTTATTCTCGCTCACGGTGCAAACATTCTCAGCTACGCCTACTTAAGCAGAGCTACATGTCTGGTTTTTTTTTAAACATAAGCTTGTCAGAGAAATCTCTGGAAGGGAAAGGTCATTGAATTCCTATCTCTCAGGCTGGTGGACAAGGCTGGTTGGGAGAGGCGGGGGGTAAACGTGTGCGTGTGGCGAATGGCAAGGGAGGGAAGGTAGAAGACATGGGATGGGAGCCTCTTTAGGCTCAGTCTCATTTCCTCGCTGTAGTTTGCACAGTCTACAGGTCCAGGCGCGGTGGGGAGGGGAGGGTACATAGTGGATACGTGGGCAATGGAAAAGGGGAGAAGAGAATGGGAGAGTAGTGGTGGGCAAAAGAGTCTGCGCAGTACACCGCGCTTGTGTGTGTGTGTGTGTGTGTGTGTGTGGTGTGTGTGTGTGTGTGTGTGTGTTGTGTGTGTGTGTGTGTGTGTGTGTGTGTGTGTGTGTGTGTGTGTGTGTGTGTGTGTGTGTGCGTGTGCGTGCGTGCGCGCACGGGCATGTTTTTTTTTTACTCCATGAACGAATGCACACACACACACAGACACACACACACACAGACACACACACACACACACACACACACACACACACACACACACACACACACACACACACACACACAAAACTCAGTCACAACCTGTACCCCCAAAGAAATCAATCCAACGTTTCTTTTCCAAATAGTCGTAGCAGCACAGACAGCTATAGATAGACTGGGCTTTTCAGGGAACCACACTAAACGAAAACTGACGTATGATCCGTTTTGCTCCCGCCATGGGAAGTGGACCGACCTGTCCCAGATTATTGATACTCTACGGGTTTAATTGATGTTTGTTGCCTGTGTAATATTCATAAAAAAATTAGTTTGGGCAGATGAATTTGACAGACACATCTCATCTGTATAACTCGTATTCTTACTGTCGGAATGAGGACATCAAGATCCATTAGCAACCTAGGAAAACCAGTGAAAAGAAGCATAGAAAGTTGAAATGTATTAACAGGTGAAGTGGTCCTTTCTGCAATTTAGTGTCTGTCTGGAAGCCAAAGAAATGTTAGCACCACTTTAGTAATCTGATATCCAGTCTCCTGATCCCCCCTCCCCCCACCACGCCCCCCCCCCCCCCCCCCCCCCCCACCCCCCGAAACAAACACATTCGGAAGTCCACATTGTTAACAGGTGACATCGTCTGGATTTTCTTCGAGTAAGAAAACGCTTTTTATTTTTCCTTTTTGCTCCAACTCCAAACATTTTTTTAGCTACACCTTTTTAAACAGCGCTGCATGTCCACATCTTTCATATATAAGCCTGTCAAAGAAATCTCAGAAAAGAGAGAGGTTATGGAATTCCTGTCTCTCAGGCTGGTGGACTAGGTGGGTTTGAGGGGATGAGAAGGAAGAGAGAGGAGAGAGAGAGAGAGAGAGAGAGAGAGAGAGAGAGAGAGAGAGAGAGTGAGAGAGAGAGAGAGAGAGAAAGTGTGTGTGTGTGTGTGTGTGTGTGTGTGTGTGTGTGTGTGTGTGTGTGTGTGTGTGTGCGTGCGTGCGTGGGTGCGTGCGTGCGTGCGTGCGTGCGTGCGTGCGTGCGTGCGTGCGTGCGTGCGTGCGTGCGTGCGTGCGTGCGTGCGTGTGTGTGTGTGTGTGTGTGTGTGGCGATAGGGAAGTGGGGAAAGGTACGTCGTCCCATCACCAACTTTCGGAAGAGTAGGCCAGTTTGGCCGTTGGTATGGATGACACGTTACACATAGCATGCACCCTGAGTGAGAAATGGAAAGAATGAAGAGAGTAAGGAAAATGAGTGATCGATATTGAACGATACTGACTGGATGACACGGGCAACGACTGAATGAAGCGCCAGCTGGCAGCTCTTCAGTCGGCACTACCCAGGTAGGCAGCCCGTTGTGTAAACGAGTGTGAATTGTAAAGCGCTTAGAGCTTGGCCTCTAGCCGAGAATAGGCGCTATATAAGTATTCATATTATATTATTATTATTATTATTATTATTATTATTATTATTATTATTATTATTATTATTATTATTATGTCGTGTGGAATCGAAGCCTCTTTAGGGTCAGTATTTTTCTCCTGCCTTTCTTTGGTGCAGTCTACAACCTGAGGAGGAGGATAGGGGGTATGCAGAGGATACGGAGAAAGGAAAAAGGAGAGAGGAGGGTGTGAGAGGGTTGGACCTGGGGGTGGGGGATGGGGGGGGGGGGGAGGAGGTCAGAGCAAAAGTAATTGGCATTGCCTGCAACGCGCGCACGTGTGTGTGTGTGTGTGTGTGTGTGTGTGTGTGTGTGTGTGTGTGTGTGTGTGTGTGTGTGTGTGTGTGGTGTGTGTGTGTGTGGTGTGTGTGTGTGTGTGTGTGTGTGTGTGTGTGTGCGTGCGTGCGTGTGTGTACTCTATGCATAATGATCGTACGTGAGATCCAGAATGGTATTCATTTTTCATCGTCAAGCTCTGTGATGTCATTCATATTTTTTCTTGTCATGCTGTAACACACACACACACACACACACACACACACACACACACACACACACACACACACACACACACACACACACACACATCCAGAGAGAGAGAGAGAGAGAGAGAGAGGAGAGAGAGAGAGAGAGAGAGAGAGAGAGAGAGAGAAGAAGAGAGAGAGAGAAGAGAGAGAGAACTCGGAACTCGGAAAATTTTAATTGCAAAATTAGGAATAGAGTTTGTTTAGAACTTACCGCCAATGACATTGACAAACAAAGCACATGACAAGACACGATGCATTTCAACCACTTGGGTCTTCTTCAGGCGAAAAAATAAATCACATTTAACATGTGGGACAGTACGAACAAAGAACGAAAAAAGAAGAAAGAAAAATGACTTATCCGTTTTCTTCCATGTGGTCGGTGGGCGGAAATGACATGGGCCAGGGGATTATGGAGAGGAAACGGAGGGGGGTGGGGGGGGGGGGGGTTTGCGTCGGGGAGGTGTGTGTGTGTGATATGATAGGTTTGTGTGTCTAGTTTATTGGGATGGTGTGGTATCTTGTGATGGTAGTGGTAGTGGTGGATTGATAGTAATGGTAAGGGAAAGAAGGGGGGGGGGAGAGAAACTGAGGGGGAGGAAAAAAAAACAAAACAAAAAAAACCAAACAAACAACAAAAAAAAAAAACGGAATTTAAGGGGAAGGATAAAACAAAATTAAGATTAAATAGATGGAGGGTTGCTGTAACTACTGTATGAAGTGAGTGAGGGGGAATGTGGTGGTGGTGTATGTATGTGTGTGTGTATGTGTGTGTGTTGGTAGGGGATATTGCCAACTGATGTGGAGGTGGTGGGTATGTGTGTTTGGTTATTGTTGGATGTTGATGCCTTGGGGGTGTAGTGTGCCCAGTTTGGCAATGAGATGGATTCTTGAGTTGTGCGTTCAAAGCTGTCACTCTGTGACTGCCAGAGTGCCATGACTTTGACATGGTCGATGTTGTGTTGGGTGTGGTTGAAGTGTAGGGCGACGGGTTTGGTCGGTGGTGGCGGATATCAGCCCAGGTGTTCAGAGATGCGTGTTTCAAGTGTGCGTGACGTTTCCCCTATGTAGATTTTGCCACACAGCTGGCAGTGGATCATATATAATGTTGCGGCTCTGACATGAGAATGTGCGTTTGACTGTGAAGGAGTCTTTGGGGCCCTGTAAGATGGTGTCTGGTTTGGTGAGGGGCAGATTTGCAGTTGGGTTTAGAGCAGGGTGAGTACCTGGTGGTGTAGCTGTAGTTCTGTTCAAACTGGACCGCACGAGGAGGTCTTTGAGGTTTTTGTCACGTTTGAATGTGATCATGGGTTTGGTATGGAAGGCGGTTTGTGGTTATGTACAATGTGCCAATTGGATTTGAGGATCCTACAGATGGGGAGGCTGTGCGGTGGTAGAGGAGGTAGGCTGTGGGTCTGTCTGTCTTGTTGGATGCTGGGTTTCCAGAGCAGATGTTCTGGATACAGCTATGGGCGGCGGAGTGCTGCATTGATGATGGAAGTTGGGTATCCGCGGTTGGTGAAAAATTGTGACATTTTGGCTGCTTGTATTGGAAGTCTTCCTCGCTGGAGCAGAGTCTGCGAAGACGGAGAAATTGTGAGTATGGATGCTGTCTTTAGTGTGTGGGTTGGGGAGGATGAGTAGTCTAGGTATGCATGTGCGTCGGTGGTTTGTAGAAATGGAGGTTTTGAGTAGGCCTTCTTCAAGGGAGATGGTGATGTCTAGGAAGTTGACTGACTGCGAAATGGTGTAAGGTGATCGGATAGATGGATGGAAGGTCTGGGCAAAGTTGAGGAAGTTGAGGAGGTCTTGTTTTGGCATAGATGTGGCTCCCAGTCCATCATCGTATACCTTTGTACAGTTCAGGTGTGGGGCCTGTGTATGTGTGAGTAGGCGGTGTTCCAAGTGTCCCATGAAGAGGCAGGCATAGGCTACCACTTCTCACTCCCACTGCCCCCCATTTGATTCTATTTTGTTCTGTTTTTGATTTTGACTGTCCCACCTTCCATTCTCCGTCACCTCCACTTCCAACTACACACTTCAATCGTCATTCTGCATTCTTGATCCCCACTCGTCTCTGTTCCACTACCTGCCCAACAACAACTAACACCACAACACAATGCCAACTGCCCAAATTTTCTCCCGTACCCATGCCACTTCTGCAGGTCCATTCAGTTTCTACCACCCACCATCCAACCATTCGCACTAGGCTATGCCAAAACACAGTTTCAGAAAACCAAATCAGCATCCCATTTCAACTTTCTCAACAATGTCTAAACTACACATCACACCTCGTGGCTTCTCACTTTCCCACACCCCTTCCAACCTCCACAACACCACTCTCCATCACTACCACCAAAAAGATTCTCTTCCGGGCCAGTCGTAAACTCATGTTGGCACATATAAAAACACTCAGCTTCACCATGAAATCTCTCTCCAACCTCTCCAACATTTCAAACAACAAACAACAATCATCATGCCCACAGCCCCTGCCTCCAAACTCAGACAACTCATCCATACACACAACCAACTCATTTACAACCACTGCAACCAGACCAAACAAAACAAACTATCACAATTACAAAACAGACAAACAACTACACGCCCGGACCATTCTGCTTCCACAACCCACAATCCTGACCCCCACTACCACATCTGATCACCACCACCCTCTTGTCTACTGCATCCCTGACAACCTCCCCCTCTCTGACGATGAAAGATCAGTCTAACAAAAGGACTTAAATTCATCCCAACTCAACCCACCACCAACAATTACCACAACCACATTGAGTGGAAAGGTTTTTTAGGAAACTTCGTTGGATGGCAGCACTTGAAAACATACCCAGGCCCCCACCACCCCAAAACTCTGACACCTTCACTCAACTATTTCAAACCCCAATGCTCCGCCAACCACCCTCAAACAAATCCAGTGAAGTTGAACTCTACATAAAAACATGCAAAGTAGACATCAGCCGGATCAAATCCAAACCTGTCCGACACTGCAACCTTTCACAAAACCAACAAAAAGCCCTCAATCACTAAGAGAACGACAGGACATTGTCATCAAACCAGCAGACAAGGGTGGTGCAGTTGTAGTTTGGGACAAACAACTATACATAGCAGAAGCATCAAAAACAACTGTCCAACACAAATTTCTACACACCACTCACAACATCACCCCTCCCTCAACACCAGAAACTCATTGCTAACTCAATCAAAGAAGAAATCAGACTCAACAATCTACCCACCACAGCCAAACTCCTCATTATGACAACACCAAACAGCCCACCTCTACCTACTCCCCAAAATACACAAAATGAACACACCTGGCAGACCCATTGTTTCAGCCTGCAGCTGCCCCACTGAACACATTTCGCAATACCTAGCTTCCTCCTTCAACCCATAGTACAAAGCCTCCCCACATACCTCAAAGACACAACCCACACACTCACATGATTAACTCGCACAACACAGACCCCACTTTTCAACCCAGCCCCTCTTCACACTGACGTGGTGTCACTCTACACCTCCATCCCCCACACTGATGGACTGAGGGGCCCCCACATTTTTCCTTGACAAACGGCCCCCTAACCAACACACCCTCCCACCACCACACTGGTCAGACTCGCTGAATTAGTCCTCACCCTGAACACATTTCAATTCAACAAGCACACATTTTCACAAATAAGTGGTGTTGCCATGGTACCAAAATGGGACCACCTATGCCTGCCTCTTCATGGGACACTTGGAACACCGCCTACTCAACACATACACAGGCCCCACACCTGAACTGTACAAAAGGTATATCGATGATGGACTGGGAGCCACATCTATGCCAAAACAGACCTCCTCAACTTCCTCAACTTTGCCCAGACCTTTCCATCCATCTATCCGACTCACCTACACCATTTCGCAGTCAGTCAACTTCCTAGACATCACCATCCTCCCTGTAGAAGGCCTACTCAAAACCTCCATTTTCTACAAACCCACCGACGCACATGCATACCTAGACTACTCATCCTCCCACAACCCACACACTAAAGACAGCATCCCATACTCACAATTTCTCCGTCTTCGCAACTCTGCTCCAGCAGGAAGACTTCACAATACAAGCAGCCAAAATGTCACAATTTTTCCACCAACCGCGGTATACCCAACTTCCATCATCATGCAGCACTCCGCCGCACCATAGCTGTATCCAGAACATCTGCTCTGGAAACCCAGCATCCAACCAAGACAGACAGACCCAACAGCCTACCTCCTCTACCACCCGCACAGCCTCCCCATCTGTAGATCCTCAAATCCAATTGGCACATTGTACATAACCACAAACCCGCCTTCCATACCAAACCCATGATCACATTCAAACGTGACAAAAACCTCAAAGACCTCCTCGTGCGGTCCAGTTTGAACAGAACTACAGCTACACCACCAGGTACTCACCCCTGCTCTAAACCCAACTGCAAAATCTGCCCCCTCACCAAACCAGACACCATCTTACAGGGCCCCAAAGACTCCTTCACATCAAACGCACATTCTCATGTCAGAGCCGCAACATTATATATGCCAATCCACTGCCAGCTGTGTGGCAAAATCTACATAGGGGAAACGTCATGCACACTTGAAACACGCATCTCTGAACACCTGGCTGATATCCGCCACCACCGACCAAACCCGTCGCCTACACTTCAAACCACACCCAACACAACATCGACCATGTCAAAGTCATGGCACTCTGGCAGTCACAGAGTGACAGCTTGAACGCACAACTCAAGAATCCCATCTCATTGCCAAACTGGGCACACTACACCCCCAAGGCATCAACATCCAACAATAACCAAACACACATACCCACCACCTCCACATCAGTTGGCATATCCCCTACCAACACACACACACATACACACACACATACATACACCACCACCACATCCCCCTCACTCACTTCATACAGTAGTTACAGCAACCCTCCATCTATTTAATCTTAATTTTGTTTTATCCTCCCCTTAAATTCCGTTTTTTTTTTTCCTCCCCCTCAGTTTCTCTCCCCCCCCCCCCCCCCGCTTCTTTCCCCTTACCATTACTATCAATCCACCACTACCACTACCATCACAAAGATACCACACCATCCCAATAAACTAGACACACAACCCTATCATATCACACACACACTCACCTCCCCCGACGCAACCCCCCCCCCCCCCCCCCTCCGTTTCCTCTCCCATAATCCCCCTGGCCCCATGTCATTTCCGCCCACCGACCACATGGAAGAAAACGGATAAGTCATTTTCTCTTCTTCTTTTTTCGTCTTTGTTCGTACTGTCCCACATGTTAATGTGATTTTATTTTTTCGCCTGAAGAAGACCCAAGTGGTTGAAATGCATCGTGTCTTGTCATGTGCTTTGTTTGTCAATGTCATTGGCGGTAAGTTCTAAACAAACTCTATTCCTAATTTTGCTTCGTCGCCGCCACCAGTCCACTCCATTTTGAAATTTAATTGCAAAGGCCACCGACCTATCTGCAATGAGGTCAAGAAACAAAAATGAAATCACACACACTGACGCTGTGACATTTCTACTGATCACGCACATTTACAAAACGTGCTCACACCAACCTAAATAATCGTAAATTCCGAATACCGAAAGATACATACAAAATCACACCCACATGAAGCACTCTCCCAAACTCGCACAGCTCACACATACAATTTCGCTCCCACTTACAATTTCGCGCGCGCAAACCACACACACACACACACACACACACACACACACACACACACACACACACACACACACACACACACACACACTTAGGGATCATGATGAAAAATGTGTGTGTGTGTGTGTGTATATATATATAATATATATATATATATATATATATATAAATATATATATATATATATATATATAAAATATATATATAAAAATATATGTTAAAATAGTTTTTAAAAATAGAATCTACAAATATATATGTGTGTGTGTATGTGTGTGTGGTGTGTGTGTGTGGGGTGTGTGTTTTGGTGTGTGTGTGTGTGTGTGTGTGTGTAAGCGTGAGTGTGTGTGTTTGGGGTGTGGGTGTGGGGTGTGTGTGTGTGTGTGTGTGTGTGTGTGTGGTGTGTGTGTGTGTGTGTGTGTGTCTGTATGTGTGTGTGTGTGTGTGTGTGTGTGTGTGTATGCTGTGTACGGTGTTGTGTGTGTGTGTGTGTGTGTGTGTGTGTGTGTGTGTGTGTGTGTGTGTGTGTGTGTGTGTGTGTGTGTGTGGAGAGAGAGAGAGAGAGAGAGAGAGAGAGAGAAGAGAGAGAGAGAATTTGTAACCCAAAGAACAGAACGATCCAAGCTTTTTTTCCAAATAGTCATAGGAGCAGCAGCAGACGGCTTTATATAGATTGGCCTTTTCAGGCACCACAATAAACAAAGGCTGTGACGCATGATCCGTGTCGCTGATGCCACCGCGGGCGGACCGTCCCTATCCCCGAGTCAAAGGAACACCCTGCACACTACACACAATAGTGACAGCAGCTTACACAGCGATCATGAATAACGGATAACAAAACGGATAACGGATAACGGATAACAATTTGATTTGTCCAAGAGATGGAAAATTCATTTTCGTCAGCACAGCAGCCATATACCAGGACAACACACACACACACACACACACACATACACACACACACACACACACACACACACACACACACACAACACACACACACACACACACACACACACACACACAAAAGGCGTAAAATGCCTGTGTAAGAATCCATATAAATCAATCCCATCAGTAAAATATCTTCATGCAAGCACAAACACTCTCCCCCCCCCCCCCCCCCCCCCCCCCCCACACACACATCTCATACACACACACACACACACACACACACACACACACACACACACACACACACACACACACACAATACATCGTCCAGTACAGACACATCCACTCCTAAAAACGACCAAAATTTTAAAAGTGCATCATCATATCATAAAGCAAGCAAATACTCTAAATATTCTAATAGGAAGAAAAACCAGGCATCCCCGAAACATACATTAAACACACACACACACCTGCCACCATCACACACACACACACACACACACACCACACACACACACACACACACACACACACACCACAACACACACACACAACACACACACACACCACACACACACAACCACCCAACACACAACACACCCACACACCAACACACACATAACACACAAAACACACCACCACACACACACACACAGCGCGGTGCGCGCACACACACAAACCCATAACAGCACCACACACAACGCACGCACCACAATGGATAGTATGTGATTTTACTATGTTTTGATCCCTTGAGTCATAATAACATTTACGCACAAATGGCATCAAAAAGCAATCGATATACAATCGCCAAGCACCCACCAGAAATGACGCCGCAGTACTTATCATACCACACATGCCACACTCACTCGTCATCGTACACTCAACAGAACCCCATACACTGACAACACTACGGCGAGGCCCTCCAGAATCCAAGATTCCCCGCGATGTGTCGCAAGACCCACACTTTTTTTGACACAGCAGGCAGCCACAGCACGACGCATTCCAACGAATGGAATTTTGTGAACTCTTATGTATGTATCTCAGTCTGAGTGCCTGTCCTCATCCACATCCCCCTTGCCGCTCGCACAGGTAGTAGCATCCTTCCTTGTTGAATCTAATACCTAAGTTTTCTTGTCGCTTTCCTCAAGGGTGGCTTCTTCAAGGAGACTCCTCCAGTGGAGTACTGTTATCTTTTGACCATTCGTCAGCTAGTCCTCAACTCGCATGCGAAACTCAAACAAATCCTTAAACTACAATGTTGCAAACCAGCCCAGAAGTGACAAACATTCACAACACACGACGATGCTTCGACCTTTAGTCTCTTCAGGCAGGCACAACTCAAGTGACAAAACATCATTGTGGACTTAGCCAATCTCTGTAGCGCAAGTGGAGGGTGAATGTAATGAGGCTGTTGGAGACCAATTTGTCTCACTCTCACATTTTGTCTCTCTAAATGCCAGTTTTCATCCCTGGTGCCTCGTTGAAGAACTAGCTAAAGACAAATTCGTTCATTTTCATTGCCCTATGGTTTGGTCATTCTAGGAAGACCTGCTCGACAGTTGGAGTTTTGTCCTTTGCTCGTTGTCACTTCTCTCAGGCGGATCTGCACATTTATATAAATGTATACAAGGGAACGTGGCAAACCACGACAACACATGCACTATCTAGGATCAAACACAGCAGGACAGACCACTAAGCACTTGCTTAACTCGGTACGCATTGCTGGGTTGCAGCGCAATCGGGTGTTACATCTTGCGTCCCTCATATCATCCGTCATTCTCATGAGTTTTCATACACACTTGAACAATCGGCCGCCAGGGCTTCAACTGAGATCTACTACATGACAAAAA
>CM031603.1:82018029-82023029 GCA_018398815.1 Conus ventricosus
CGAAAGATATCAAAATCATTTTCAGGTGTTTACTGATGGCTCCGTTTTAGATGATGGAAATGTTGGTGCAGCATTTGTTATTCCTTCCCTTAAAATTCAAAGATTGTTCTTTGTGTGTAGCAATTATCTATATTCACAGCCGAATTAGTAGCTATAATGATGGCAACGGAATTTCTAACAGATCTTCTCATTAACATCGCTCAGATAGTTTTCTTTTTAGATTCAAAATCAGTCCTACTTGCCCTTGACTCCTCTAATATATCGACACGACCCGACCTTGTGTTTGAAATTAAATATCTTTTAAATTGTCTGGTGTCCAAAGGCATTATTATAGAATTTTGCTGGATTCCTTCGCATACTGGTATACTTGGAAATGAATTGGCTGATAGGGCTGCGAAAAAAGGTGCTAAAAAAGCAGGGTCATTTTCTGAGTTGAAAATAAAACCGTCAGTGGTAGAATGTTATCGTTCCCTTGAATCGACTGCACGGAAGAGAGCTCAAACAAATGTTGATACGTCTACCGAGATTTCATCCAACCAATGGGAAGCTTTTCCAATAGACCTTGTATTAAGAAAAATGTATGATTCTCCAGTTTATTATTCCAGACAAATATCTTCCCTTATAATTCGATTAAAGCTAAATGCTTTGAAAACAAAGTTTAGTAAGAATACTAACTGTATTTGTGGTAAAGAGATAACACTGAACCACATTTTGTTCAACTGTCACAAGTTGGCTACTTTCTTACCAACATCATTACGATCCAATACTTTTTCTGAAAAAAACTTGCAAGATCTACTTCGAATCATTCTCTGCTGATCGAAATTGCTGAATACTTAATACATAGTCCAATTGGGGTTTTTATTTAGATAGTTTTGAGCTAACTCATTTTGTTTAAGATAGTTAAGGATTTTTGTTTTCTTGCTATATGTTAGTTGTTTTCCCCCACTAATTGTTGTATTTAAGATTATTGATATGTTTATTGTTCAGTTTAGACACATATACAGATACATACACATACACACTCACATACAAAGATCTACATTCATGCTTACACAACACACAGGGTTACTCATTCAATCATTCATTCAGTCAGTCACTCACTTCTTTCATTCACGTCTAATATCACTCAAAGTGAACAGACGTTAAACAGAAGTACGAACGAACCACCACACACACACACACACACACACCACACACACACACACACACACACACACACACACACACACACACACACACACACACACACACACACACACCACACACACACACACACACACACACACACACACACACACACACACACACACACACACACAGGCATGCACGCGCGCGCGAACGCCGGCACGCGCACGCACACCTGCACACAAACACACACACACACACACACACACACACACACACACACACACACACACACACACACACACACACACACACACACACACACACACACACACACACACACACACACACACACACACACACACAACACACACACACAACACACACACACACACACACACACACACACACACCACACACACACACACACACACCACACACACACACACACACACACACACACACACACATACACCACACCACACACACAACACAACACACACACACTGGAACTGGATATGAGGTCTGATTTAGACTTTCCTAAACGTGCTAAAAACATTCGAGCCACTAAAACGATACTCACATATTCTTCTCACTTGTTGACAACTTCAGGTATCAATCATAAAAAGCTTGCTGTGCGTTTTCCCATAAGTCCCGCACCAAACTGGGAGCTCTTCAAACCAAAGTTTGATTATAACTATACTACTATATCTAAAACTGATAACATTCGTATTCTAAATTTCAAAAATGGAGTGACTGGTGGCGGCGAACGAAGCAAAATTAGGAATAGAGTTTGTTTAGAACTTACCGCCAATGACATTGACAAACAAAGCACATGACAAGACACGATGCATTTCAACCACTTGGGTCTTCTTCAGGGAAAAAATAAATCACATTTAACATGTGGGACAGTACGAACAAAGAACGAAAAAAAAGAAAGAAAAATGACTTATCCGTTTTCTTCCATGTGGTCGGTGGGCGGAAATGACATGGGGCCAGGGGATTATGGGAGAGGAAACGGAGGGGGGGGGGGGGGGTTGCGTCAGGGGAGTGTGTGTGGTGTGTGATATGATAGGGTTGTGTGTCCTAGACACAACCCTATCATATCACACACACACACACTCCCCCGACGCAACCCCCCCCCCCCCCCCCCCTCCGTTTCCTCTCCCATAATCCCCCTGGCCCCATGTCATTTCCGCCCACCGACCACATGGAAGAAAACGGATAAGTCATTTTTCTTTCTTCTTTTTTCGTTCTTTGTTCGTACTGTCCCACATGTTAAATGTGATTTATTTTTTCGCCTGAAGAAGACCCAAGTGGTTGAAATGCATCGTGTCTTGTCATGTGCTTTGTTTGTCAATGTCATTGGCGGTAAGGTCTAAACAAACTCTATTCGTATTCTAGCTTGCGAAGCAAAAGCACATATCAATGATTGTTATCGTCACTTCGTAAAAGTCTATACTGATGGGTCTCTATTAAACAATAATGCTGGTTGTGGCTTTGTCATTCCATTTTTAAAATTGAGAAGTCCTTTCAACTTGGGGCTAATCTGTCTATTTTCACAGCCGAACTTATAGCAATATTAATGGCCGTACAGTACATAAATAATTTATCATTTGACTTTTATGGTATTCTCTTCTGTGTAGATTCTAAGTCAGTTCTTCAAGCTTTAGAAACTACAAATTAAAAAAAATCGTGCTGAAATCATATCAGAAATTAAAATAATCATTGACAACCTTATGTCAAGAGGTGTAACAGTTAATTTTTGTTGTTCCTTCACATTGCTTTATATCCCGAAATGAATGGGCTGACAGGATTGCTCGAGCAGGTGCAAACAATTCTGACAATACGGCTACTATTCATATTCCCTGGAACTTACATGAAGGATATTCTCTCTTACAAAGAGCCTCTTCTGAAAAATTTGAGGAATACGACAAAGAAAGTGTTCTCCCCCGAATACACAAACCCGACTCTTAAATACTTTGTTGTACGAACTCTCGGGCAAGTAATCTTTTAAAAAGGGCTTCCTCAGTAAATCCAGTAAACCGTAATACAAACATAGGATTATACCCAAGACACAATAAACAACTTCTCTCCTTATTATTTCGGTTAAAAATACATGCATTCAGAACAAAATATGTCAAGAATATTCAATGTGCTTGCGGCGCCTTTGATAATTGTGCAACAACACACGTTCTATACTTTTGCCCCGACTTTGATTCCGATTTGTCAGAATTTAGAAAGGATGCTTCAAAGTGCATATTCCAGGATACCATGTCTCTCTTAAATTTTTGTACGAATTCTTATGTTAAGCCCAGTTGCTCAATCCTGTAATTGCTGTTCAGGATCTATTTTGTACAGTTGTTTGTTTTTACTTTTGATGTCTTCTTTTTTTCAGTTGAATTCTTACTTAGAGATTCTCCTCATCAGCATACACGCACACACGCACACGCACGCACGCGGTGCGCACTCACGTACGCACGCTGCACGCACACACGTACGCACGCTGCACGCACACACGTACCACGCTGCACGCACACACTCAACACACACACACACACACACACACACACACACACACACACACACACACACACACACACACACACACACACACACACACACACACACACACACACACACACACACACACACACACACACACACACACACAACCACACACACACACACACACACACACACACACACACACCACTCACTCACTCACTCACTCACTCACTCAGAACGTAGACCTTAGAAGAAATCAATCCAAGGTGTGTTTTTTAACCAAATAGTCAGAGGAGCACCAGCTGACAGCTTTACATAGACTGATCTTTTCTCAATAAATGAAAGCTGTGACGTATAGTCTGTTTTGCTCCCGCCATGGAAAGGGGAGCGACCTGTCCCATATGATCAGGATTCTCTGCATACCATAGTGGCTTCGTTGGATTGAAGGAATGGAGCATAGGTATGCTGATTTTTTCTTTTACTATGCTATTTCTTCCTGTGTCATCTCTTTTGGGTACCCCTTCCCCACTCCCCATCTCCTCACTTCCATTCTTCTCACCATACGTAACCACATCGTATACAGCCTGTTACGCTCTTAACACCAGCAGTCTACATGGACCAGTCGGTACTTAATCAGCTCAAGGCACCTCGTCAGAGCAGATACGGCATTACTGTCGATTCACTTCGCTGGTGTGCAGTGACGCCTATTCTGAATCAGCTAATGTTAGACGCTACCTACCAAGTCTCCTGCCTACAACAGCGATTCCTAAGTTGCAACACGTGCTTGATTTGTACCTTTATAGTCAAGGAGAGATCGCGGGAAAGGTAGATGATTTCTGTTGAACATTAATTTTTCGTGTCAAAGGTAGATTTCTGTTGAACATTTTTGTGTCAAAGGTAGATTTCTGTTGAACATCTTCGTGTCAAAGGTAGATTTCTGTTGAACATCTTCGTGTCAAAGGTAGATTTCTGTTGAACATTTTTGGGTCAAAGGTAGATTTCTGTTGATCAGATTCGCGGCAAAGGTAGATTTTGGTTTAAAATTTTCCTGTCACTTCGACAATACTTGTTTTAGCTGTAATTTGCAGTGTATTGACGAAACTGATTTGAAAATCAACCACCGTCCAGCAACTTTAAACTGGGTACTCACTGGTTGAAGGAGAGGAATGTATCATGCCTTCTCGTCACTTCGGTCACGGCTGGTTTTTAACCGTTATTTGTGAAGTAGGTCAACACAGCTTTACAAAGAGTCGATCACTGTCTAGTTTCCTTAAAATGTACAACCACTGTTTGGAGAAGAGACATTTTGAGTTCAACCTTGTGACCCCCCAAACGGAAAACGTGTACGTTTTGCTGCTCATTCTTCT
>CM031603.1:82030529-82040529 GCA_018398815.1 Conus ventricosus
AATCAAAAGGATTGCAGGGTGGGGGTGGGGGTTGGTAGGGAGGGGAGGGGGGTGTCAAAGTGCTTCAACAGCGAACGAGGTCATTTCTGTAATTTAGTACAGGCCATTCAGAAACGAAACTCTGAAACGAAAAGAAAAAAAAGGCCATTGAATTCCTGTTTCTCAGATTGGACGAATAGGCAGTTGCGAGGGGTTGGGAAGGAAGAGAGGTGTAGGGGTGGTGTGTGTGTGTGTGTGTGTGTGTGTGTGTGTGTGTGTGTGTGTGTGTTGTGTGTGTGTGTGTGTGTGTGTGTGTGTGTGTGTGTGTGTGTGTGTGTGTGTGTGTGCGTCGGGGGGAGGAGGGGATAGGGCAGACGGCTGAGGGGAGAAAGGGTTAGGATAGGAGAGAGAGAGAGAGAGAGGAGAGAGAGAGAGAGAGAGAGAGAGAGAGAGGAGAGAGAGGAGAGAGAGAGAGAGGAGGGGGGGGGGGGGAGGGAGAGAGGGGGGCAGAGGGAGGGAGGGGAGAGCATGTATAGAATCGAAGCCTCTTCGTGCACACTTTCATCTACTCTTTTTTTGCCTGCGCAGTCTCCAACTCCAGCAGTGAGGTACTCAGAAGACACGAGAAGGGGGAACAGGGAGTAGACGAGACGAAGATGGATGCAAGAGCAGGAGCAGAAGGAAGGAACAAGGGAAGGTAGTTTCGACTGTACAATTTTTTTTTTTATTTCCACAAACGATGATCGTAGATATATTTTTTTTTTCCATTTTTTTTTTCATTTTTCATGCAAACACATGACATTCACATATATACATAGACTAGAAAGAAAAACAGCCACCATACATACATACACATACATATACAAATCACCAGATCAGAGTTTAAGATAGTACAACATGAGTCCGATTACATAATATAAGACGGGTGTAGATACATTAATGAACATATTCAAACCTTTTATGAATTTTTACACACACACACACACGCGCGCGCGCGCGCGAATCTGTACGCATCTGTACAAACATTTGGGAGTGTTAAGTCTAAAAGGGAAAGTGAACCACAAAGAATTCAAAAGAAAAAGAAAAAGGTTGACCTATAATATAGTAGCATTGTATGATACATTATGATAGAAGCATAACTAGCCATAATTATTACACACAATACACGAACATTTAGACATGGGAAAATAATGGTTTGTATGTCAGCCATTTTTCAAAAAAAGTTGTATAGCATAAGCTTAAATATGCATTATGTTGCTCGATTTTATATCTATAGTTCAATTTTTTTAAAAAGATGTTTGTGGAGGGTTTCCTTCTAATTTGCATGTGCATACGTAATGTTTTGCTAGTAATCTAATGAAATATAAAATATCATCAATACTGATTGTCACATCGGAGCCCAATAATATTAAGGATGCCGTTAATTTCATATTCTCTGCGTTGACACATTTTTCTTTAATTAAACCAACAAGAGAATTCCAAAACTGTTGAACATAAGCACATTTCCAAAGCATATGGTCAATACTATCTTTACATAAACCACAAAAACTACATTTATCATTATCAGCCACTCCCATTTAAAAAAAACAAACAACATTAGTACCTAGACACCTATGCAATATTCTGAGCTGAAACCATTTCAACTTTATGTCTTTAACTTTATGTACGTTCAAGAAGCATAATTTCCAGTTATGACGAACCGACATTTTCTGATCCCATTTGTCACAACATTTTGCTCGTAAATTATTATCAATCATAATATCATAGTATAATCTAGAGCCTTTATGAATGGCGAACAATTTCTTAAATGAGAGTGTTAAGTTAATACATTTATTGTTCTCAACAACAATATTAGATTTTCTTACGTAGTCAGTAATAGCTGACCTATAGCCAGCAAAAGTAAGAAATTAATCTTTAGATTATACTTTTCCCTAAAACATCTACGAGACAGAAAATGTCCTTTTTTCATAAAAAAAACTGAGCAAGATGAAAAACGTCTTTGTTATCCAGTATTTTAGACAAAATATATTTTTTTTCTATTTGAATTCGGTTGTTGTAGCAAATGGCTCAGCAAGAAATTCAGCAGAGGTTTTTGGTGTACATTTGTAAAAAAAAAAGTTCTATAAGCATCAAAGACGTCCTTCCCAAAAAAGGTAAAATGAAGTAAATTTTGAAACTAATTCTGGACCATATTTGTTCAAAATTGGAAACTTAGGGAAATTAGTAAGTAAAATATCTTTCCATTTATGGGCCGATTTTTCACCCCTGCGAATCCAGGATAATTTAAGAGATGTGACGAATGTTCTTAAGTCAGGAAGGCCAATACCACCATTTTTAACACTATTGTGAGCTATTTTCCGACCGATTTTGTCCGTTTTTGTTTTATTCCAGACAAATTGATAACATACTTGTTGACAAGTTTGAAAAAAGACATCAAGAGGATTTGGCAGAAGTAACCACAGATGAGTCAGTTTTGACAGAATTATGGATTTTAAAATTGCAACTCTGCCAAGAGGCGTTATCTGGCGTTTTACCCATATCTTAAACAAGTACTTAACATCGGCTAGTCTTTCTGAATAATTAATATTTAAACAATCTTTCAAATCATTCGTAAACCATACACCAAGTATTCGACATTTGGATGGATTCCAATCGAGGTCTAAATGCTCTAAATATCGGATTTTACAGTTTTTTTCTACTTCCCAGCCATATTACACTTGACTTACCCAAATTCATGCGAAGACCTGAGACCAAGCCAAATCTATATAGAACAGCAATACATGTTTCAAAAGACTTACGATCTCCTGCAAGCAGGAACTCTGTATCATCGGCGTACTGTGACAGTTTATGTTCTACATCATTAATTGTAATTCCTTGGATATCAGGATTTTCCCTGACCATTATTGCAAGTATCTGTACACATAACACAAACAAAATAGGGAGAAATTGGGTCCCCTTGTCTACAACCTCTTTTTACGTTAAACCAGTTCGAGACCTGACCGTTTACGATGACCAGGACTTAATGTTTTTTTTTATAAAAAAGTCCTTATCCATTTGCATATATCATTTTTAAAACCAAAAACATCTAGTACTTTAAACATAAATTCCCAATTTACCGAATCAAAAGCTTTTTCGAAATCTATATTTAACAACAACCCAGGTAAGTTATATTCATCCAAATAAGCAATAGTATCATAAATCAGTCGTAAATTATTACCAATATATCTGTTTTTAATAAACCCTGTTTGGTCTGATCGTAGATATGATTAAGCTTAAGATTTATTGTTTAAACGTGACTCTGAAGAATATAATTATTTGCGCTTCTTTTTGTTCAAGTCAAAACTTAAGAAAAGAAAATAACACATGCAAAAGAGACACAGAAAACACTTGATTTAAAGAAAAGAAAATGATTTTCAGGATTCAGACTGTAGCTGTTAAAAAAGAGAAAAAAATATGGACATATACATACCTACCATACATACATACGTACATACATACATACGCACGCGCGCGCGTACACACACACACACACACACACCACACACACACACACACACACACACACACACACACACACAACACACACACACACACACACACACCACACCACATACACACACACACACACACACACACAATATATATATATATATATATATATATATATATATATATATATATATATATAATATATATATATATGTTTTGTTGTGTGTGTGTGTGTGTGTGTGTGTGTGTGTGTGTGTGTGTGTGTGTGTGTGTGTGTGTGTGTGTGTGTGTGTGTGTTCAATTATAAACAAAGCTTGCTCTTATGTCTTAGATTGAAGAAATAGGGGGAGATAAGCATTCATATCTGCAGTGGTAGATAATTCTGCCTAACAGTATTGCTTGAGTGGTTAAATGGGGAATAACACACACACACACACACACACACACACACACACACACACACACACACACACACACACACACACACACAACACACACACACACACAACAACACACACACACACACACCACACACACAACACACACGTGTATGTCGACAGAAAACAGACCACTTCTGCAAGCTTTTGAAAAGAGAGAGACTTTAAATGTTTGTCTACCATTTTGTGTCTTGGCCCACCTCGTCAAGAAAACATGTGCACATGGTATTTCTTGTGTATGCAGAGAAAACATTTCTGTACATCATCTTTTGTTTGAATGCTCAGTGTTGACCCCACTCTATCAGGAGAAAGGTATTCAGATGAATAACATTGATAATGTCAATACTGTCTTATATGGTTCATATGTTGCTGAAATTGCCATGGTTATTTCGCAGTCACAGGTTGCAATTTTTTTATAAAGATCAACAACTTTGTGTACCGCTAGGGTATTTATTACACTCATGTCAATATGCATATATCAGATGTGGGTTTGAAAGTACTAATGTGGATGATAAGTTAAGTGTGAGGGTGTTTTTTACTTTTTTTTTTTTTTAAAGTGTCTAATATCATCTGGCGATGAAAAGACATTAAATAAACCACTGAACTGAACTGATGTGCACTTTGCGTGCACCGAACGTGGTGAATAAATAACACTGGGTGACTCGTTTATCACCTGTAAGTTGTCTTGAAAGCCCAGACTGGTCAACGGCGTCGTGATATGTCGAGGCATATATAGTATACGTATGTATTTATCTATCCATTTACTACATCCCATCGATCACATCGATCTATCTATCACTATTATCTATCTATCTATTATCTTATCTATCTATCTACTTATCTATCTATCTTAATCCTATCCATCTATCATCATCTAACTATTGCCTCTGGTCTGATAAGACTATCATCTATCTATCCATCTATCTATATACCAATCTATCTATTACTATCTATCTATCTATCATCTATCTATCTTATCTATCATCTATCTATCTATCTACTATTGTCTGTCTGTCTGTCTATCTATCTATCTATCTATCTATGTATACTATCTATCTATCTATCTATCTATTTTGCACAAAAATCTGAGGCTAGCCTTCTCTCCTCTTCTCTTCTTCTCTCTACTCATCATCTCTCTCTCTCTCTCATCTATCTCTTCTCTCTCTCTTCTCCTGCTCTCTTCTCTCTCTCTCTCTCTCTCTCTCTCTCTCCTCTCTCTCTCTCTCTGTTCTCTGTCTCTCTCTCTCTCTGTCTCTGTCTGTCTGTCTCCTCTCTCTCTCTGTCTCTGTCTCTCTCTCCCCTCTCTCCTCTCCTCTCTCTCTCTCTCCTCTCTCTCTCTCTCTCTCTCCTCTCTCTCTCTCTCTCTCTCTCTCTCTCTGTCTCTCTCTTCTCTCTCTCTTCTGTCTGCTCTCTCTCTCTCTCTCTCTCTCTCTCTCTCTCTCTCTCTCTCTCTCTCTCTCTCTCTCTCTCTCTCTCTCTCTCTCTCTCTTCTGTGTCTCTGTGGAAGATACTTACGCTTTTAATATGAACCCAGCGAATATTCATTCAAACAAAATGAAGTCTATGAAGCGGGCGTTACAGTATGAATTTTAGCGACAGCATGCATGCTATATATGATGATACAGACAGTCACGCTGAATTGCAAGGGATCCATTGAAATCTGGTTCTTGGACACCATCATTTTGTTCTGTCCCGAGTATAATTGACGTTGACCTTCTGTGTGAGATTCATAACAAACTCACATGGGTAGATACGGCCTACCAAAGGTATCTGACAAAGACACATCACCTCCATGACTTCGTGTCCTCACCGACACTGTGACGTGTGCTCCCAAATGCAGCCAGCAATATGAAGCGATATGAAACCGGAAACAAAACTAGCATACAGAAATGTGGTCAAACAAGATTACAATTTCTTTTTGAAAAGATCAGAATTTCTTTGTGAAAAGATTAGAATTTCTAGAATTAGAAAAGTAAATTTTTGAGTCCTATTTTAGGGGGGCCCGAATAGCTCAGTTGGACTCGTGATTCTCGGTTGCGGTTCGAATTTCGGTACAGGGGGATTTTTCCATCGGAGTTAATATTGGTTCTGACTCCATTTCCCACACAGTCCTTCGAATGAGACTATAAACCGAGGTTCCGTGTGTGAACGCACGCACAACATCTTGCACACACGTAAAATCCCATCACCAACTTTCGGAAGAGAAAGCCAGTTTGGCCGTTGGTATGGATGACACACTACACATAGCATGCACCTTCCCCGAAGATGGAGTATGGCTGCCCTAATGGCAGGATAAAAAAAACGGTCATACACACAAAACTCCACTGCCTGTCTATACAGACAGTGTCCGCAGGAGCATCAGCCTGCGTACACAGAAAGAAAGAAAGAAAGAAAGAAAGATTCTTA
The DNA here is from genome assembly GCA_018398815.1 of Conus ventricosus. Classification (NCBI taxonomy): domain Eukaryota; kingdom Metazoa; phylum Mollusca; class Gastropoda; order Neogastropoda; family Conidae; genus Conus; species Conus ventricosus. The sequence continues at coordinate 82,036,841 of CM031603.1, forward strand.
TTTTAGATCATGTGAAAAGGTGCAAAGAAGAAGAAAATGAATCAAAACCTACTGCAGTTGATCATTTCTGCTCATCATCGTTAGCCCCATCAGCGCTGTCAACATGCCTTTAAACTATATCCCACCCCCAACCTCAACCTCTTTCCTTCTCCCTAGTTCTCCAAATAGTCATACACGCGTAAACACAAATAGCAAATGGAATGATATGCTAGAAAAATTTTCCTCCGACATTTTGAAAATGTCGTATCAAAGAGTCGCGGGGAAAAAAAAATCGAAGGAAAACGAAAAAGTGGAGGTTTCAAGGGGGTGGGGTGGAGTAAGAGTGACGATGAGGACAGGGTGGAAAGGGGAGCAATGGTCTGACATTATCATAATCACACTTATGTGCCGCCTGTCTTGAGGCAGAGACCAAGCTCTAACCGCTGTTCAAAGTACGCTCATCTTTACACAATGGACTGACTGCCAGAGTAGAGCCAACTGAGGAGCTGCCTGCTGGCACTGATCCCAACTCTCTGCTCATGTCTTCGATTTTATGGAAGATAACGATATATGAATACGTGTCATCTCTACCAAAAGCCAAACTAGCCAAGTCTTCTGAGAGCTGATGATGGGATTTTACATGTGTGGAAGATCTTACACATGCGCTCACACAGAACCTCGGCTTTTAGTCCCATTTTTGGAAATAGAATCAGAACCAAATGTCAACTCCTGAGTGACAAATTCTCCTGTACCAAAACGGCCCAGTAGACATTGGAACCCACAACCTAAGGATCGCCAGGATCACAAGTCCAACGCTCTACCAATTGAGCTTATCCAGCCCCCCCCCCCCCCCCCATTCCTGGGAGGTGAAAATGTCAAAAGCAAAAGTGGTCATTTCTGCAATGTACTGTCTAATCTGCAGCCAGAGACTTCTTTTTTAAATTTCAGCGTCACTTCGAATTCATATATTCAACCTCCTAACCCCCAAATTCTTTTCCCTTCAACAAAATAAAGACCACAGAAATCTACATACTTGATCACGTAACATCCGATGAATTTTCTTCGCGAAAGAAAGACTTGAGAAAAAAATCATTTTTGCTCACACTGCAAACATTCTTGGCTACATCTTATTCAAAAGAGGCTGTTGTATGTCCACACGTTTCATACAAACCCCTTTCAAAGAGATTTCAAAAAAAAAAAAAAGGCCACTGAATTCCTGTCTCTCAGGTTGGAGAGATAGTTGGTTGAATGAGATGGAAGAGGAATGAATGATGGAAGGCAAGGTGGGGGAGGAAAGGGTGGACGGGGGGGGTGAGTAGGGTGAAGGGGTTTGGAGGCAGAGAGAGAGAGAGAGAGAGAGAGAGAGAGAGAGAGAGAGAGAGAGAGAGAGAGAGAGAGAGAGAGAGAGAGAGAGAGAGAGAGAGAGAGAGAGAGAGAGCGTATAGAGAAGGACAGCCTCTTCATGCCCAGCTGCTGGTCCTTCGTTTTGCTTGTACCGTCTACAGTCCCAGGAGTGAGGTACATGTACACGGAGGACACGGGAAAGGGAAACAGAGGGGTAGAAGGAGGGAGAGAAGGGAGAAGGGGAAGACGACCAAGAGAAAGCGATACAGACTGCATGCTGTTATCTTGTCTCCATTTACGATGATCATAGACAAGACCAAGATTGCGATTCACAGTTTAGCCGCGAGCTCTGATAAAAATTCATACTTATTCAAACATGAAAATTGCTGTTTATTGGGATCTAGAGATTATATAAACTGTTTTACTACCCCTCTTATTATTTTTCTGTGTGTCAATAAGCTATCTATTCGTATAGCGTTTCATGTTTAACATACAGACACTGTTTGTTTAATACTATGACCCAGCTGAAATAAATCATGAAGTATCCTCATTGCGATACAAGTATTGCTAGTACGTTCGACCCCACCCTCTCCCCCACTTCTACTGAAAAAAAGTTAACAACTTCAAAAAAGGAGATGTGCAATAAATCCAAAGAAACAAAAATAGAAAAAAAGAGAGAGAGAGAGAGAGAGAGAGAGAGAGAGAGAGAAATGATTGCCAGTTTCCAGACTGTAGGCGTTAACAGAGAACAGTTACATTGATTGAGTTATTTCATTCATTTATGTTTTTTTCTTTTTGCTGTCTTCTCAGCCTAATAAAAAGAATGTACTGATGAAGTAAAGTATACACACAGAAACATGGATTTAAATTCACTTTCTTTATCCTCTGAGTGATCAGAATGATTTGGAAGCATTGGGTGTGTACGTTTGTGCATGTGTTTGTGAAAGCGTGGTGTTGTGCATACATGCCTGTGCGCGCGCGTGTGTGTGTATGCAAAATCATCTCTCTGTATGTACGTCTATTTATCTATCAATCAAACTATCTATCTATCTATCTATCTATCTATCTATCTATCTATCTATCTATCTATCTATCTATCTATCTATCTATCTATCTCTCTATCTATCTATCTATCTATCTATCTATCTCTCTCTCTCTCTCTCTCTATCTGTCTGTCTGTCTGTCTGTCTGTCTATCTATCTATCTATTTATCTATTATCTCTCTACTATCTATCTATCTGTCTGTCTGTCTGTCTATCTATTTATCTATCTATCTATCTGTGTGTATGCGTGCGCGCATGCGTGCGTGCGTGCATGCGTGCGTGCGTGCGTGCGTGCGTGCGTGCGTGCGTGCGTGGTGTGTGTGTGTGTGTGTGTGTGTGTGGTGTGTGTGTGTGTGTGTGTGTGTGTGTGTGTGTGTGTGTGTGTGTGTTGTGTGCGTGCGTGCGCATGTGGTTGCATATGTACGTGTCTGTGTGCGTGCATGTGTGTGTATTCATTGTCGCCATAGACACTAATAAGACCCACACAGGCTGTATTCATCACAACTGTGCAAAGCGTCTGGAGCAGCATGGAAGAGCATCCTGCAAGGCAAGGGAGTTTAAGTGCAGGTGATGAGGAAAGGAGTTTCAGTTTCAGTTTCATCAAGGAGGCGTCACTGCGTGCGGACTAATCCATTTACGCTATACACCACATCCGCTGAGTTTTGAGTTGAAGTTGATGGATAAATGAAACGACAACTAAGATGAGACAATTGAAGCAGAGGGTCTCGTGGCTACGACTCAGCGGAAGTCTGACCTACGCATTAGCCCAACGCGCTGGTCAGACCTTCAGTGCCTACCTATCATTGATTGTCTTTTTTTTTGTATGTGTGTGTAGTGAATGTACACGTGTGTGTATGATGTGTGGGCATGGGCCCATGTGTGTGCGTGGGCGCATGTGGTGTGTGTGTGTGTGTGTGTGGTGTGTGTGTGTGTGTGTGTGTGTGTGTGTGTGTGTGTGTGTGTGGTGTGTGCTGTGCGTGCGTGCGTGCGTGTGTGTGTGTGTGTGTGTGTGTGTGTGTGTGTGTGTGTGGAGGTCACTTTTCTCCCGTCGGACATGTCTGATAACCACGAGACCATGTTGGAAAGAGAGAGAACTAAAGAAAACGAAAAGAAGCCAGTGGCCCATTTATCCGGGGAGGCTGACCTCTGTAGTTCCGAGTATGCAGAGTGCACGAGTCATCTATGTTTACTATCCTGGCCATGGGTGCTACTCCCCTGGCTTTTCCTATCCATCACTTCTGCGAGGTCACCCTGGCCATAAATGATAAACAGAAGCTGATCCCCCTCCCCCCCCCCCCCCCCCCCCCCACACACACACCAAAC
>CM031603.1:82045529-82050529 GCA_018398815.1 Conus ventricosus
CAATGAATGGGGGAGTGTTGGTTGTTGTTGTTGTTGTTGTTGTTGTTGTTTGTTGTGTCGTCGTTGTCGTCTTACCCTGGCTAAAAAAACTCCAGGGATCATCCAAACAGCCGAAGGACTTGAACACTATGGCAGAAATGCATCAGCTGGGGATGAGAACATTACGTGTGTAACCGTTTTTCATTACCTCGCCACATGGGCAGCCACACTTCGACTTCGGGGGAATGGGGGAATGTCTCAGCATGTCTCAGCATGAGGAACAGGACTAAAGGCCGAACACACGAATGCTGCTTATATTTTGTGTTTTTAAAAGGACTTTGGTAACAACATGACTCAGAATGGTTGCCTGCATCAGCCAGCAAGTAAGCGCATGCAATTTCCGGTACCCTACTGAGGCCGGAAGCGAACTTTCCAAAAACGAACGCGCTTTAAATGAGAGTAATTAGCCTTAATTAATATCAGGCGGACTACTGAATTATCACCCAACCCAATGCCTTCTGCTTTGTTTTCACCTCAGGAAGTTTTGGACATACACGTTATCTGTACACATCGTACAATCATTAACCCCACCTCCATCCTCCCATTTCCTCTCTCTCCCCCACACTCCCGCTCATCCGTACGCCTTTGGTAGTGTTGTAGATGCAGAGAAAGAAGAGACAGAAGGGCTGTGGGTGGTGATGGGATGAGGTCGGGGGGGGGGGGTTATTGTCTGGGCGAACGCGGGTTAAAAAGCTGCTTTAATAACACTGAGTCAGTTTTTTTTTCAGACTGTACCCTGATATTATCATTATTGTGGTTATCATCATTAGGAGTAGTAGCATAAGAACTGTGGGAACAACAACAAAAGTAAACATCATGAAAGTAATGATGATGAGATGATGATGATGATTGATGATGATGATTGATGATGATGATGATGATGATGATGATGATGATGATACCAATAATGATGATAACAACGGACATAGGAAATGAAGCCAATGAAAGTCTTCTTATGATCTGGCAATGGTTCAGACATCCGCCTTTTGAATTGTTGGAATATCACCGCGTGCAGGTGGCTTTATTATCAAGCTGATATTGTCCAGTCACCATCCCCCTTCATTTCTGTGTCTATTATTACTTTCAATACAGCGGCATTTCCATTGTCACGAGACTGCTTTGTTTTGTCATTCTTACACCACAACATGTGCACGGCGACGACCCTGCCTCCTCCCTTCCGTCCCAAACATATACTCCTCTCTCTCTCTCTCTCTCTCCTCTCTCTCTCTCTCTCTCTCTCTCTCTCTCTCTCTCTCTCTCTCTCTCTCGTTTTTCCTCAACAATTAAATACCAGCCAAAATATAAGTGCTATAAAACTGCTGTTCATAGCTGCAAACAATAACAACTAGCGAGAGTCATCGGGCGAACCATAAACCGGATTTCTTACGAGGAAAAAAAAACCAACTAGGGTTTTATAAAGAATCTACGACCCTAAGAACAAAATCTACAATCTTTAGAATACGTGTAAATATGATGCCGTCTTTTATTGCAATTAACAACAGATATGCATCGAATGTTGCGGCAATAAATATATCCCAAACAGAAGCTCATTCACAACGTAAGACCTCGATGATTATAGGCACACTTCAGAAACACAACGTCTTACTAGCTAGGAAGGTCTACTGAAAACGAGACAGAGGGTCTTTAGAAAAGAACTCCTGTGACGGTACAAAGTGCCCGCAGGAACAAAGTGTCCGCACGCGGACACTTTGTTCCCTGCGGACACTTTGTACCGTGAACTGACATCCAAAGTGTCCGCAGAAATCCTGCGGACACTTTGTTCCGCGAGGTGACATATAACTTACAAAAGCGGAACAAAGTGTCCGCAGCCGTTTCAGCCTCAGTGTGAGTGGGTGAATGTGCACGTACACTCCCATGCGCGTGCGTGCGTGCGTGTTTGCGTGCCTACGCACGCGCGCGCACGTGTGTGTGTGTGTGTGTGTGTGTGTGTGTGTGTGTGTGTGTGTGTGTGTGTGTGTGTGTGTGTGTGTGTGCATCTTAATTTTTTGAAAATTGTTTAAAATTTGTTGACTACTTTTTTGTGCAACAACGCACAAAGTTTAGATTACGCTCACGAGCGCGCGCGCGCGCCACACACACACACACACACACACACACACACACACACACACACACACACACACACACACACACACATACACACACACCACACATAGACACACACACACACACACACACACACACACACACACACACAAACACACGCACGCACGCACGCACGCACGCACGCACGCACGCACGCACGCACGCACGCACGCACACACACACACACACACACACACACACACACACGCGCGCACGCGCGCGCGCGCACGCACGCATGCACGCGCATGGGAGTGTATGAGCACATTCACCCACTCAACTGAGGCTGAAACGGCTGCGGACACTTTGTTCCGCTGTTGTAAGTTATATGTCACCTCGCGGAACAAAGTGTCCGCAGCATTTCTGCGGACACTTTGAATGTCAGTTCACGGTACAAAGTGTCCGCAGGGAACAAAGTGTCCGCATGCGGACACTTTGTTTCTGCGGACACTTTGTACCGTCACAACTCCCCTAGGCAAGTGTTTCGATTAGCCCTGAATGTCCTAGACTCTAAAGAGACAGAGCTGCATCCAGGTCATAACTCTTAGATGCCCGCGCGCGCCCTCATGCCGTCAGACTGGTTTCCTCTGGCGCTGCTGGGTTTGAAACCAGCGACTTCTTGGTAGGTGGGTGTCTCAAGCGTTGTCTTTTTAGACAGACGTCTTAGTCACATCGCTGTGGAAAACCTAAGCTGGGAAATCCAAGCGTCATGAACTTCACTTTTGTTCCTCCTCAATCAGATCCAAGTGGAACTCTGTTTAGCTGCCTCTGCCATTGTCTATAGGGTTCTTGTCCTTTTCTTACTGCAAATCGAGAGCTCTTTCATGTGATCATAGGTTGATATGCTTATGAACCCCTCACCTCCTTCCTTGCTCCAAACTCTATCCTTCCCTCTCCTTCCTTGCTCCTAACACGATGGCGAGGACTTTAGCTTGTGGGCTGAATTCCCTGAAGCTGCTGGTTATGTTAGTCCATTTCTTAGTCTCGTAGATGTCAGCTTACTCCATTCTCCTTTCATATGACTCAGTGAGCTAAATCAAAAGCATTTGTTTTGATGAACCTGAATGGAGAAAAATATACGATTTATGCCATTCTTCCAGATGATCTCTGGATAGTTTTTTTTCCATTCTGGAAGGTCCGTTGTGCACTCACACATCCACTAAGCCCTACTTCTATGCCTTTGATATCACTGCTATTCCGGACCAGGATTTCTGGCCTCCTGCATCGTAGAACTTCCACGCCGAGGTTACTGGTGGTGTAATGTTTCCTTTGGCATTGCTAACCGCATGTGTGATCTTCATAAACATATACAGTTACGTTCTCTGGGTAGGCCCTGTCTTGTATGAATTCAGTGCATGTCCCATGTTTGTTTGCCCTGAGAGAGTGGACTCGTAGGATAATCTGGTTTCCCCCATTTTACCACGTTTGAATTCGAGGACAGAAGGTAGCATGCAGATCTGTGGATGAGGGTGGTCCTGCACCATATCTTTTTTCCTTCTTCAAAGAGGTGGGTCCTCCATCCTCCTATTTTGCCCCACCGTCTTTCTTCTTCTTCTTTTAAACCAAAGACTAACACATGCTCACCATGCAATGTCTGTGTGCTATTTCCAAAAGGACTCTCGCGTGCAGACTTTGATGTTTGAACGTTTGATACATGAATAAACCCTGACGGTTTGTGACATGGTCGATGTCATTTCCCCCCGAGACTTCTTTGGAATGCGTATTCCTCGTAGTCCACGACCCCCTGCTGGCCTTGGTGGACTGCATCCGGGCTTCTCTTGGCGTCCTCTTCTTTCTTCAGCTCCTGTATGTCAATGTCTCTGTTTGCTTTCCCTTTCGTCATCGACCCCGATTTTCTTAGCTCTTATTCATGACTGTTTGCTTCCTCGTATGAGATTTCGCTCCAATGTCTCTGTTTGCTTTCCCTTTCGTCATCGACCCCGACTTCATTTCTGTTGACTCCGGACCCTGCTTGTTAGTTGGCATGTGTCCTGTTATTTCCATGATCTTTCCACTGCAATGACCACAGCCTCCTGAGCGTTCCATTGTTCCATTAGTTGGGGCAGGATTTATATCACAATGTTATTCCCCCGATCTTTCCACTGCAATGACCAAAGCCTCCTAGAGCGTTCCATTGTTCATTAGGTGGGGCTGGATATATAATTATCACAATATTATTTCCCCGATCTTTCCACTGCAATGACCAAAGCCTCCTGAGCTTTCCATTGTTATTAGTTGGGGCTGGATTTACATCACCATCTTATTTCTGGAGTCCTCGGGCATGTTTAGTAACCTGGGTTTGCCCACTCTGTGCTCCTCCTGGGTGGATTTCAGAGGTAGCTTCCATTGTGACTGGCGGGCAGTTGAGCGCAACGTCAGTGAGAGCGGGTAGGACATTAAGCCGTTTCCTCGTGTTCTTGTTAACTCTGGCCTCCACTGAGTCCACCGTGCTTGTGCTGATGTTGTATGTCAGGAAAGGCCAGAAGAGCTTCGGATGAGTATGAACCGCACACCAGATCCTGCGTTTACAAGGTCTGTTATCTGCAGACTTTAGCAGTTGGCTTGGTTTCTTTCTCCCTTGTTTGAGCCTTTCAAGGACTCATCATAACACACACACACACACACACACACACACACACACACACACACACACACCACAACGCACGCACGCGCACGCACGCACGCACGCACGCACTCGCCTTCCAGGGCTCTTGACTGGACATTCACACCCATGTAACATGAAATAACCGCGCAAATAACAATCCAGAAGGGCACTCGAAGGGCACTCGGGGGAACACAGACTCCTGTCAAGGTCGAACACGTCCAGCATGGCTGAGATGTGAAGAGGCTTCAGATTG
>CM031603.1:82053029-82055529 GCA_018398815.1 Conus ventricosus
TGGGTTCAATTCCCACCTAGGGCATTTATTTGTAGGATGTTTTGCACCAGTCCCCCTCTCTCCCCCTTCCCCTGTCTGACTCGTATCCAGAGCTTATGTGCTTTTTGGCTAAACGGGAAATTGGTATCACACAAAATGGTTTCATGTACTTAATGGATGCGTCTCTGAGTAATCATTAATTTTGAATACTTATATAGCGCCTATTCTCGGCTAGAGACCAAACTCTAACGCTTTACAATCCACACTCTTTACACAACGGGCTGCCTACCTGGGTAGTGCCGACTGAAGAGCTGCCAGCTGCGCTTCATTCAGTCGTTTCCCGTGCATCCAGTCAATATTGTTCACTCGATTTCCTTACTTCCTTCATTCTTTCCATTTCTCACCGGCAGGATGCATGCTAATGGCAACGTGTTATCCATACCAACGGCCAAACTGGCCTACTCTTCCGAAAGTTGGTAATGGGAATTTTACGTGTGTGCAAGATGCTATGCGCGCGGTCACACACGGAACCTCGATTTGTAGTCTCATTCGAAGGATTGTAGGGAAAGAGTCAGAACCAATGTTAACTCCGAAGGGAAAAAATCCTCCTGTCCGAAAGGGCCCCGGGCGAAGATTCGAACGCGAACCCGCAACTCCAGAATCACGACTCCGGCGCTCTCCCAACTGAGCATTCCAGCTCCCGGCTTCCGGCTCTGAGGTGTTGGCAAAAAAAAAAATCTTAACCAACACTGCGCAAGTATCATCATCCCTCACCTCTGATGTGTGCAGGGACCAGTCGTGAAAGCGTACAGTACCACACTGCCATGTAAGCCTCTGACCACACCGGAACTCACTGCACCATCTTCATAATCTTCATTCCCAAATTGACCTTATTAATTGTCTTTTAAAAAGTATATGCGGCCTCTATGCCCTGCTCTCGTGCTCACCTTGGTTTCCTTTCCCAGTCTCTGCGACCATGCCGTAGTGGATTTGTCTGAGTCCCCGTACGGCAAGCTTTTAGTGACGTCGCGAATGGACGTGGTGGTGGCGCCTTACGGAAGGGACCCTTTCCCCTCGCGCTGGCTCCACAAAGAAGTATATAGGGTGTCAGTTGGTGTTTGCATACGAAATCTGAAGAGGCTTTCCGAACACCCCAAAGAGATTCAGTGGTAGTGCAGTGTCTCCCTTGTGGTGTGCCCAATGGACACTTACCATTGTTTTTTGCATATGGACTGCTGGGGCTAAGACCCGGCCCCAATTCTGAGTGTGGTTCCGTTTGGGGGTGCCGAGTATGCGCGTGTGAGTGATGCCAATTGGGGACATGAAAAAAAGAGAAAAGCCAACGTGAAAGAGAAGAAGAAGAAAGGCAAAGAAGAAGAAAAGAGGAAGAAAGGAAGAAGAAGAAGAAGAAGAAGAAGAAAAAGAAGAAGAAGAAGAAAGAAGAAGAAGAAGAAGAGAAGAAGAAGAAGAAGAAGAAGAGGCAGAAGAAGAAGAAAAGAAAAGAAGAAGAAGAAAAGAAGAAGAAGAAGAAGAAGAAAAAACAGAGGCGGAGGAGGAGGCGGAGGAGGAGGAGGAGGGGGGGAGGAGGAGGAGGGGGGAGGAGAGGAGGAGGGGGAGAGAAGAAGAAGAAGAAGAAGAAGAAAGAAAAGAAGAAGAAAAGAAGAAGAAGAAAACAAACAAGAAAGAAGAAGAAGAAGAAGAAAAGAAGAAGAAGAAGAAAAGAAAGGCGGATGCTCGGGATGAAGACTTTGACCTCCATACACCAGCCCAGTCCTTACTGGCTTCTTCAGGGAGCACCAGTGTGACCTTTCATCGTGGTATTATCACAGTGAGTCTGAAAGGTCAAGGTTCAGGCTGCTACCCTCGACGATCGACCAGTGTCCACTCCACTCTTTAACCATGCCTTGATGGCTTACTACGCGGTTGGGATGCATAGGTTTTGGTTAAAACAGAGCAATGTGTAGGGTCGGTTTTCTTTTCTGTGCCCTTAAGGACCATTTTACACCCAGGGCAGTTCATTCTGACCCCGCCCCCCACCCCTCCCTCCCTCCTCCACCTCCACAGTGCACCCAGAGGCTACTGTTTCAGCCCCCAACGTCAGTAGATCACAAAAATCTTCCCATGCCATGTTCCGAGCAACCACTCATCAGCTGCTGGTACCTCATGCAGTGATGAGTATGGCAATTTTGATTCAACAAACACACCAGCGTACTACCTTTTCCCACTCTTATTCCTTCTTCTTGCATTCTAGCTTGGCGGGAAAATTTGAGCGACACTCTCAAAGGCGCATCAATCAAGTGGAAAAAACTAACTGTGAGGTTCAATTTTTTCCGAGCTTGGGCCCAGAGCAAACTCAGCTGAAGACAGGAGCTGGTTAGGCACACAAATCCCCCAAATAAATGGCTCTGATGGAATCGAACCCACATCTCCCAGTCTCCCTCCCAGCCGACGCACCACTGCGCCACGGCGGCTGGGAACACTACAGATCTTAAAAAAGAAACGGCTGTCTGTAACATCTGTG
>CM031603.1:82060529-82075529 GCA_018398815.1 Conus ventricosus
GGGGGGAGGGCAGAGAGTGAGTAGGGGGGAGGGGGGTCGGAGAGCAGAGGGGGGGGGGGGGAGAGGATAGAATATAGAGAATCGAAGCCTCTTCATGCACACTTTCATTTCCTTCTTTTGTTTGCACCGTCTACAATGCCAGCAGTGGCGTACACAGAGGATACGGGGAGGGGAAACAGAAACGGTAGAAGGAAGAGAAGGAAGGGGGAGGGGGGAGCATGCTGGAATAAGACGGGTCAAGAGAAAGCGATACAGACTGCACCGTGTTATTTTGTCTCTATGGTCATTCGATGGCCGTGGAAAAAGCATGTGATTGACAGTTTAGTCGTGAGCTCTGATGAACATATTCATACTTCTTTTTGTTCTTCTTAGACATAAATGTCGCATTTTACTGGCTTGTAGAAATGAAATAACTCTTCTTCGTATTCTCTGTTAGTATCTTCAGTGTAGTATAAGCTAACTATTTATGAAACCTTTTTTATGTTTTATATATAAATCAATTTTGTTTAATACCATAACCCAGCTGAAATAAGTAATTGAGTATCCCTCAGTGTGATATGGGGACAGGTAATATTGCTGGTAGATCCAACCCCTACTCTTCCACGTAAGAAAAAAGAATAAAGGAAAAAAACAACAACACAAAACACGCAAAAGACGCACAGACAAAATATGTAAAATCTGCTTTCAGAGATCACAAGTTTCAAGCAGCTTCCCCCCCCCCTTTTCCCCCCCCCCTCTCCCCCCCCCCCCCCCCAACACCCTGTTATTGTCTTTGGCTGTCATGCTGATCAGAGAGACGGAAACAGACAGAAGGGATGGGGATGGGGTGTGGGAGGCAGACATGCGATAAAGCGGGAGGGTCGAGTGGACACGGTCTGAGCGAAGTTTGGATAACAATGATAGTTCTTAATACTGAGTCGCTTTCTCAGCCTGTGCTGATGTTATCATGATTATTGTTATTGTCATTACTAGTAGTAGCAACAAGAACTTTGCTTACAACAACAACAATAGGGAAGTATGAAAATGATAATGATGATGATGGTGATGATAATGATGATGGTGGTGAGGAGGAGGAGGGAGGAGGAGGAGGAGAGGAGGAGGAGGAGAGGACGGAGGAGGAGGACAAGAAAGAGGACGAGAGGGGAGGAAGGAGAAGTGATGATGATGATGATGATGATGATTGATGATGATGATGATGATGATGATTGATGATGATGATGATATTATTATACATTACTACGAAAGGCAGTCAACAAACGTCTTCTTATGATCTGGCAGTCATTAAACCCCCACTTTTTTGGATTGCTAGAATCACAGTGTCTGCCTATCTTGATAATTACACTCACATTGTCCCATCATCGACCCGCCTCATTTCTGTGGCCATTATTACGTCCTATAGATTGGTGTTTTCATTGCCATGGGGTTGCTTTCTTCTATTTTTCTTCTTTCTTTATATCACTACATTTGACGGCGAATGCCATACCAACTCTGCCCTTTTCCGTCCCTCTTTCTCTCTCTCTCTCTCTCTCTTCTCTCTCTCTCTCTCTCCCCTCTCTCTCTCTCTCTCTCTCTCTCCTCTCTCTCTCTCTCTCTCTCTTGGTTGTTGCTTTTCCTTCATAATTACAGAACAAACTGCATCTTGTGAGCACCAACAACTACAACAACTAGCGTGGGATTACGTAGAAAATAGATATATTACAGAAAGCAACAACAACAACAACCAAATAAAACAACAACAACAAACAAATCAACCAATGCAAACAAAATCAAACCAGAAATAAACAACCACGTACGATTCTCTTCAGAATCTACAATCTTCAAAAGAAAGACCTGTAACGAAGATATCGGCCTTTACGGCATTCAACCAAACAGATATTCAACGAATGGCACTGTCGTCGTGTATATTGCATCCTCTGCAGAAAAAGCCCATTGACAACATAGCTCTTGGATCACTTAACCAGAGGAACACGTTAGGAACACAATATCTTCCTGCGACTGTTGTTGTTGTTTGTCCGTCGAGACGACGAAGACCATCTAGTCATCCTGGGATCGGGGGTGAGTGCGTAGATGGCTGGTCAGGCTGATCTGCGCCCGGAAAGATCTATCACAGTATGGACAGGGGATGGTGGCAGCAGCTGGAGATCTGTTGACACTGGTCTTCCTGATCATCCTGCGCTGCTCAGCTGCAGCAATTCTGTTACTTTCACAGGTCTCTGCACCTTTGCGGACAACTGATCACCACCCGTCTCTGTCCTGGGCAGTCTGCTCCCATGTTGTGTGGCTGATGTTGAAGGCCTTCAGGGAAGATTTGAGGTTGTCTTTGAAACGTTTCTTCTGGCTTCCATGAGAGCGTTTTCCTTGTTGTAGTTCGCCTACGACTTACACTCAAAACCAAGTGACGCGAACTAAGTGCACGAACAACCATTACGAAAGGCACACGGGGAACATGGACTTTTGATGAGGTCAGAGACATTCAGCAGAGGTGGACAGGGGAAAGAGAGAGACGGGTGTGGCAGCGTAAATTGTAACAACCGCGAAAAATGTAACAGACGGCGGGTAATTCCTCTTTTTCAAATTATGCTGGAACAGATTCTCGTTTTCTCAATATTCTTACTTCCCCCCCCCCCCCCGCCACCTTAGCCCCCCCCCCCCCCTTTTTTTTTTATTCATGTGTGACGCTTAGACCTATTTCTCTCATTGTACAACTGTTGATAACATAAAGTATTTAAAGAACAAAAGACGTTTTTTTTTCTTTTCAAAACGATCCGAGCCAGTGACACTTTTTTAATTGTTACTCCCGGGTGTCTTTTGTCTGCTGCCTATGCATGTGCTAGGCGAATGGGGGCACCATTGGTTTAAGTCACTGAACAACAGGAGCAAAATTACTGTGCTTTTTCATTATTTGTTATTTCTCTCTACCCGTTTCGCTTTCACGCAAGGCATGAATAGCGCGTTCGATTTTACTGTTGGCACTTATCTGCCGGCTTCCCTCTGAGCGCTTTTTCAATACCTCGTCGGATATGATCATAAGGAACAAAACTGTCACTAACATGAAATATTCCAGAAGGAGGTGATGACGATAATTAAGAAGGAAGAACAAGAAAAGGAGGAGAAAAAGAAGAAGAAGAAGAAGAAGAAGAAGAGAAGAAGAAGAAGAAGAAGAAAGAAGAAGAAGAAGAAGAAGAAGAAAGAAGAAGAGAAGAAGAAGAACAAGAACAAGAACAAGAAAGAACAAAAAAAGAACAAGAACAAGAACAAGAAGAACGAGAAGACTAAGAAGCAGAAGAAGAAGCAGAAGAAGAAGAAAGACACGGAAAATAACTTTTAACTTTGACCACAGACATCAGGACCCCTCACTGCCCCTTTGGTGGGGCACGTGGTGCAGCTGTTTACTTGTCCGGCAGGCGCACTGAGAGCTTGAAGGGAGAGAGAAACCTGCCGCCGTGCTGCAGTGGTTAGCAATAAGCTGGCTGGGAGGTCGTGCGTTCAATTCCCAGAGAACCATTTATTTGTAGGATTCTGTTTCCCTCTGGAGCTTAGTATGCTATCGACAGAACTGGGAAGAGTGGAATCAAAAAGTCGAGTTTCATCCATTTAATGGATTTGTTTGTAAGTGTTGTCCAAATATGCTGACCAACACTGCAGCTGTTTGTATCTCTCGGCCCTGCTTGGCGCTGGGATATGTCACGAAAGCGTAGAGTACAACACTGTGATGCATTAAGGAACTCGGAGCATAATTGTAATCTTGATTCCTTTTCATCATCGTTAAACTAAACAAAAAGCCTAATATGTGATCTTTCATGCCCTACCCTCATGCTTCGAGTTGAATGTGCTTTGGATTTTAATGGACGGACTTGTACCGTGGGGTTGAATTCTGTGTACCTAAAAGATGCGTTTAGATGGTGATCTCCTAATTAATTAACCAGCACGGCACATCGTTTTCTTTCTTTTGTTCTGCTTTTGTTTTGCTGTCTCACCTTCCGTGTGGCACTCCAGCATGATCTCCATACCACTCACTCTTTTCAGCTTCCCGTTCACAGCTGAATCCTGGGCTGGTCCAGTCGCAGCTCTGGCACCGGAAAATGCACAGGGTGCAGTCAATATCAGGCCGTCATAAGACAGCCCAGGAGCGGAGACATTGCACTGTTGTGAGCCAGCTTGCGCAGGACATCCCTTACTGAGCACCCTGTAAATGACAACTGCTTAGTCGCGTGGCAGCCTGAGTGAGAGTTCCGTTCTGGAGGACGCCGCCACATGAGTTGCTGATACCGACGACCTCAAAGTTCTCATGGAGTTGCTGATACGACGACCTCAAAGTTCTCATGGAGTTGCTGATACCGACGACCTCAAAGTTCTCATGGAGTTGCTGATACCGACGACCTCAAAGTTCTCATGGAGTTGCTGATACCGACGACCTCAATGTTCTCATGGAGTTGCTGATACCGACGACCTCAAAGTTCTCATGGAGTTGCTGATACCGACGACCTCAAAGTTCTCATGGAGTTGCTGATACTGACGACCTCAAAGTTCTCATGGAGTTGCTGATACCGACGACTTCAAAGTTCTCATGGAGTTGCTGATACTGACGACCTCAAAGTTCTCATGGAGTTGCTGATACTGACGATCTCAAAGTTCTTATGGAGTTGATACTGACGACCTCAAAGTTCTCATGGAGTTGATACTGACGACCTCAAAGTTCTCATAGATTGATACTGACGACCTCAAAGTTCTCATGGAGTTTCTGATACCGACGACCTACAGCTTCTCATGGAGTTGATACTGACGACCTCAAATTCTCATGGAGTTGATACTGACGACCTCAAGTTCTCATAGAATTGATACTGACGACCTCAAAGTTCTCATGGAGTTGCCGATACTGACGATCCTCAAAGTTCTCATGGAGGTGCTGATACGACGACCTCAATGTTCTCATGGAGTTGCTTGATACTGACGACCTCAAAGTTTCTCATGGAGTTGCTGATAACGACGACCTCAAAGTTCTCATGGAGTTGTGATACCGACGACCTCAAAGTTTTCATGGAGGTGCTGATAACGACGACCTCAAAGTGCTCATGGGGTTGCTGATACCGACGACCTCAAAGTTTTCATGGGGGTGCTGATACCGACGACCTCAAAGTGCTCATGGGGTTGCTGATACCGACGACCTCAAAGTTTTCATGGGGGTGCTGATACCGACGACCTCAAAGTGCTCATGGGGTTGCTGATACCGACGACCTCAAATGGAACTCACCTGGAGCATAGCAGTGCAGTGTGCAGTGTCACCTCCGGTGGGTTGCCTCTTGACGACTTGACATTGATAGCTCCCAGTGGTTTGCCGGTGCCAGGACTGCGGCAGGACGGGCAGGACTGTGGCTGTGGACGGGGAGTCGGGAGTGAGCGGCGTGGGTGCAGTGCCACTGAGATTGCACAGAAGATGGGACAGCAGACAAAAGAAAAAAACAACAACAAACAAACAAAAGGAAAAGAGTGGGGAGAGGATATAAAAACTGAGGTCACCACGACAGCAAGACGTGAAGGGGCTAGAGAAACGCTGATCTGCATGGCCTCATGATGATGAATGATGATGATGATGATGATGATGATGATGATGATGATGATGATGATGATGATGCTATGGACTTCGATTCCAGCGAGAAACGACATGAGAGGGCTGTACTCGACGTTCCTTTTTCATAGAATATCCCGGGCGACAACCAAAAGCCGCCAGTTGCAGACACCTGCATTGTTGGTCAGGAAACTTGGAGCCAGACTCTCAAAGACGCATCACTTCAGAGCATGACACTCCACCGTGCACTTCCAGTCTCCCCAGTTGATTCCACATCAAACTCAGATCTGGGAAGGAACCGGTCGAGGCAGAATAATTCCACAAATAAATGGCTCCGATTAGAATCGAACTCACGGTTTCCGAGTCCGCAGTCCGGTGACGCTACCACCGCGCCAAGCGCCCGGTACCACTGCAGGTCCTAAACACACGCGGCTGTCTGTATATTTGCCCTTGATTAGCCTCTTATGCTCTGGGGGGCCGGGGGGCATTCTTTTCCTTCCCCTTTTTTCTTCTTCTTTCCCCCTCTTTTTCCCCCCTCTTCCTTCCCCCTTTTTTCCCCCTTCTCCCTTTTCTCTCCTTTCCTCTTCTTTTTTCCCTCTTTTCTCTCCTCTTCCCCGTAGTAGGTGGGGAAAGGGGGCACGGGCGTCCGGGGGAGTCCTTTTTTTTTTTTTTTTTTTTTTTTCTTTTTCTCTTTTTTTTCTCATCTTGGGGTCTCTCTCTTTTCTTTTTTTTTTTTTTTTTTTTTTTAAAAAAAAGGGGGGGGAAAAAAAAAAAAAAAAAAAAAAAAGGGAAAAAAAGGGGGGGTCGGGGGGGGGGAATTTTTAAAAACCTCTTCATTTTTTCCCTAAACCTTTTTCTTTAAAATTTTCGACCTTATTTCTTATTTTTTTAAAATGACTTTTAAACTTCCCTTATTTTTTTCTTTTTACCCCTTCATTCAAAATTCCCCTCTTTTTTCCTTTTCAACCCATCGTTCTTTTTTTTTTTAAAATAATTTTTCTTTAACAAAAATTTTTTTCTTTTTTTTAAACTTTTTTCTTTTTTTTACCTTTTAACTTTTCCCCTTTTTCCATATCTTTCCTTTTTTAAATAAAAATCCTTTTCCAAAAAACAATTTTTTCTATTCCTAATTTTAAAGCCTTTACCTTTTTTCTCTTTTAATTCTTTCTTTTACTTTTTTTTTTTTTTTCCCTTTTTTTTAAACTGCTTTTTTTTTTCTTTCTTTTTTCCCTTTTTTTTTTTCTTCTTTTTTTTTTTTTTTTTTTCCCCCCCCCATTTTTTTTCCCTTTTCTCTCCCCCTTTCCCCTCTCTCTCTTCCTTTCTCTCTTCTCTCTCTCTCCCCTTCTCTCTCTCTCTCTCTCTCTCCCCTCTCTCTCCCCCCCTCTCTCTCTCTCTCCCCCCCCCGGGGGGCATCGCAAGATGGGGGAACTGTAAACATCCCCTACGGCCAGCTGCAACTTTTTTTGTGAAATTTGATACTAGTAGAAAGTTTAATTGTAGTTGTGATAGAACGGTGGGGGAAGGGGTGGATAAAGGGGGTCCTTTTAAAAGGGATCGCCCCTGCCCTTTTGGGGGCCCAGAATTGCCATTTTTTGGTGGCTAAACCCGGGCAAGAAAGGGTGCGTGAAAAGGTGGGGGGCATGACTCGCCTGTCGTGTCACCTGTGACTGGTACTGGTACCCCTGTGCTTCTTTGAATTTTTTGCGGGTGTGGAGTGTGAAAACGAACATTGAGGGATTTTGGAAAGAGAAATTGTTTTGGGGGGAAGGGAAACATTTAGGGGTTTACCTTCCGTGTGTCAGTGAACTGGGTCATGACAGTTCATGGCGGAGTAAAAACCCCAAACACAACTGTCACCGTCTACAGGTTCCAGCACTGTAGCAGCGTGGTGATCAACGGGTGTTCTCCCCGGGAAAAATGTCAAAGTGGTGATTGAACAGAACCCGGACCTACCGAACCACGACAAACAACACCTTTCTGACACGAAACAGAATAATCCCACCGCCATTCTCCCCTGATGCGCACTCGGCAAATTCTCTGCCTATTTCCGACTTAAAAAGAAGAAATCACTCAGCAACGTGAACCAAAAACATGAACAGAATGTGGCAATTAAAAACGATCTTTGGATATAAAATCGCAGTTAAACTGTAAATGAAAAAAGTGAAAAAAAAAAAAACGGGTGACAGACTGGCTGACAAAAAACGACTGTCAAAACTGTGTCTCACAAACAAAGACATGGTGAATTATTGCAGAGACGACAGGGCAGGGGGGAACAAAAACCTGAAAAAATCGGTCAGTGATTTGAAGGGAGAAGTAGAAAAGATGACAGAAAAATCGCGACGGAGGGATTCTCTGGAAGAGCAATTTTAAAAATCTAGGTACCCCAACAAAACCCCCGAAAGACTAGGACACTGGCCAGGTCGTGTGTGACACATTGAACTCTGTAGATCGGACCGGCATGGACACCACAGGAACACATTGCCAAGCCACAGAGTAGCAGGGAAAGGGCACCACAGGGAAACAATTTCCCGAGCCACAGAGTAGGAAAGGGCATGGGCACCACAGGAACACTTTAAGACACACAGAGTAGGGCAGGCATGGACACCACAGGAACACATTTCCGAGCACACGAGTGGACAGGACATGGAACCCCAAAAAGGAAAAACCCTTTTCGAGACACAGAGTAGGAAGGACATGGGCACCCCAAAGGAACACATTGCCAAGCACACAGAGTAGGACAGGACAGGACACCCCAGGAAACATTGCCAGAGCACACAGAGAGGCAGACAAGGACCCAAACAAGGAAACAACAGGGGGGACAAAAGTTTTTTACGGACTACCCACGGAAAAATTGGGGAGGCACAAAAGGGGAGAAGACGGGACTTGGCCAAGGAAAAAAAGGGAAAGCACAATTTTGGAGGGAAATTTTTTGGGCAAAAAGGGCCCCGACCTGAGGCAGGTAGCCCCCACTGCACCAAGAAACAATTGCCGGAAAGGAAACACCCGGGAGACCCTCACCAAACAAAGATCCCGGTTTTAAATTCCACACTGGGGGGGCAAAAGAAACCCGGGCGCAGCCCCCTTTAAAAGCTGAAAATTCGACAGCGGCAAAAGTGGCAACGCCCGGGGGGGGGGAAAAAAACGAGGGGAAAGTTTTTCGGGGGGTTTGTAGGTCTCCCCCCCTCAACGGGGGAGCCGACAGCCCCATCCCGGCCCGGCCGAGTCCAAAATTACTTCAAATTAAAACGGGCGAAACCATCAACAATTTAACCGAATTCTTTTTTTTATTTAAAACAAAGGGGGTTCCAGAAAAAACCGAGCGGCGAAAAATTTTCCGTTTTTTTTAAAAAAACCTTTTTCCCGGGGGTTCAAAAGGCCCCTAAAAAAAACTACAGGGGAAATCCGGGATTTGGGGTTAAAAAACTTTTAACCTTTTTTCAAAAAAAACCCCCCTAAGCTTTACAAAGAGGAAGAAGATTTTTCCCTTGGAAAAATTTATTTAGTTTCTATTTGCCAGAAGGAAACCAGCTATTAACCAAAAAAAAAGCAGGTAAAAAAAGGGACGGAGTTTTTTTTTTCGTTCTTTTGAAGAATCAGAGGTAAAACCGGATGACGATGTTTGCCCATGATATGTGGGGAAAAACCTACTGCAAAACGGGTGCCAAAAACCCAAGGGAGGGAAAAAAAGCCCTTTTTTTTATCAGGCCAAAAATTAAAAAACCCCCGGGGTGGGGCGATAAAAAGATGAAGGAGATAACAATGATGAGATATGATGATTTTGGAAATTTTATAAAAGTCTTGTTCAAAAGACCAAACGATTCGTTTTGGGAGATCATTTTTAATTTGTGTTATTGTTTGAACTTTTTTATATTGAATGGTTGTTGTGTTGATGACAAACAAGGGGAATTCACTTTTATTTTTCCCCCAAAATTTATTTTTTTTTTTTGGGCTCTTCTAGCGAGAATCCTGCAAAAAAATGAAATTGGGGACAGACGTTTTCTTGGGGACTTGCCGTAGAAATGAAATTGGGAAGAAGGGTTTTTTAAAGACACCAAAAAAGACAAGTCATACCCGCAGAGAATGAAGAAAAGATTGTATGGATTGATTAAAATGAACCCTTTTTTAAAAATGAATTGAACAAATGATTTAAAAAAATTTTGGAAAAAATTTACTCAAAACTGTCAAACATTGATTTATTATTGAACTTTTTTTTGAAAGCTTTGGTGGTGCCGCAGCGTGCTGATGAGAAGGTTTTATAACGTAAGGGAAAAGTGTGATACTGGGTTTTACATGGAATTTACAAAAACAACGTCTGGTCAAAAATCTGCTTCAGAATACAGGAGAGCAAAACCGAGCCCTAAAAGATAGGCGAAAGGTGAGTAGTGAAAGAAAGAATGCAATACAGGAATTGAGGAAAAACAAAAAAGAAAGAAAATTTTATGAGATTAATTACAGAGATTAAAAAAGTCACCAATGCCCAAACGTTTTTGGTCCATAAGACAATGAACAAAAAAAAAACGATAAACATGATTTTACATCCAGCAATGGTATGATCATTTCTTTAAGTCTTTAAGATTCCCGGCAACACGTGGAAGGGGAATGGAGTAGAAAAAGAAGTAGGGAAAAAATATGACGGAAACAGATGAACTTTTTTCAACGAACCGTTTACTAACTAATCGGGGCAAAGAGGCCCTTGCAAGATTTAAAAATAGAACACTGGGGGTTTAAAGGGTAATAAAAAATGGCTAAAAAATGACTGTTGATGATTCTGTCCATTTTGTAATGTATGGCGTTTGAGAAGAGAGTTACATTTTTTTTCACTTGCCCCCCTCAAAAAAAAGAAAAAAAGCTAAGTTGCTTATAGCCAGCCCGCCCGCAGAGGGCCACATAGGGCTGTCACCACGTTAAAATCAACTCACCTCCGCTTATGAAAATAAAAAAAATCAAGACATTTGAAAATCACAGCAAAAGTCGAAACCTTAACAGTATTTTGCGACAAGGTTTAAACTTGTTAAAAAATGCTGGGAAAATTCTAACAGAAGCAGTAGACAAACCCGGGAAAAAATTATGGAATAAAAGTTCAAAACCCCGAAGGGATATCAATTATATTTATTTTTACTGTGTGGGAAAACTTATTTTACCTCGAAAACTTGATGGTTCAAATGAATGGTTTTTCAAAAATCAAGTCAGATAAATTACTGTACAGGGGGAAAGGTGAAGGGGAGAAGGGGGGTAAGGATAAAATGCTGTGTGCGTCGATGGAAGTTGGGATGGATCAGTGTGTGCATGTGAAGGGAAAGGTTGTTGTGTGAGAACGATTTTGTTATAGAACATAGACAAGAAACACAAATGAGTGATGGAAATGGAAATTATTTTTTGACTTTGCTCAGCTGTGTAGGCACCTAATTTGCAGTTTTTCTTTCGTTTTCTTTTCCTCTGAGCACAAACAAAAGACATTGTACCCCCCTTGACAAAAAGGCTATTAGCCAATGTCAATAAAAGATGTCAGTGTCAGTGTCAGTGTCAGTGTCTCTCTCTCTCTCTCTCTCTCTCTCTCTCTCTCTCTCTCTCTCTCTCTCCTCTCTCTCTCTCTCTCTCCTCTCTCTCTCCTCTCTCTCTCTCTCTCTCTCTCTCTCTCCTCTCTCTCTCTCTCTCTCTCTGTGCTGTGTGTGTGTGTGTGTGTGTGTGTGTGTGTGTGTGTGTGTGTGGTGTGTGTGTGTGTGTGTGTGTGTGTGTGTGTGTGTGTGCTGTACTTTATTTTCCTTGAAATTGTATGCTGAGAAATATTTATGTTGCATCCATTAAGATCTAATGCGCATGCGGTTCTGTCAATTGTGTGTGTGTGTGTTGTGTGTGTGTGTGTGTGTGTGTGTGTGTGTGTGTGTGTGTGTGTGTGTGTGTGTGTGTGTGTGGTGTGTGTGTGTGTGGTGTTGTTATGTGTTTGAGATGACAGAGAGGGAGACAGAGTAAGACAGACGGACAGAGAAAGACAGAGAGAGAGAGAGAGACGGAGGGGAAGGAGGAAGGTCGAGATGAGGAGGTTCTTCGGAGGTACACAGAGGAGGTAGGGAGGAGCGGAGAAAATGATTAATCTTCTGAATATAAGGAGGAGAAAAAAAAAAGAGTAAATCATGTAAATCTGAATTTGCCATAGGATGGGGATGGGGATGGGGGTGGGGGTGGGATGGGGATGGGATGGGGTGGGGATGGGGATGGGGGTGAGGTACAGGGAGGAAGCGGCGAGATGGGCTGAAGGTTGGGGTGAGGTGGGGGAGGGGGGGGTGGGGGTGGGGGGGGGGGGGTGTTCATACGGTCGAAGTTTTTGGTGTCAGTTTTGTCGTTGATAAACTGACAGCCGTCAACGTCTACCCTTATTTAACAAATCATCAATCACTCTCCGATCCAACAGCACAATTTAAGCTATCGTCAGACCTTTAATGATTTTGTGTCGGTGAATACGTATGATGTGCAACTTTCACGCTGTACGCCCTTTTTCTCTCTCTCTCTCTCTCTCACTCTCTCTCTCTCGTTCTCTCTCTCTCTCTCCTCTCTCTCTCTTCCTCTCACTCTCTCTCTCTCTCCTCCTGCGCAAGAATGAATTAATGGAATGAAAAGTGTGATCCTCATCATTTTCACGTCATTTTATGATTACCCCCCCCCCCCCCCCCCCATTAAGTAACTGATAAGGCAATCCATGGTTCAGACCTGGCCCCCGTTGGCCTGTACCGGTACCAAAATGAAGTGACTTCATCCAGTGGCCACGTTTCAACTTTCCGGCAATGTTCGTGGAAACTGGTTCAGTAGTTCTTGCCTACTACTGCTGCATGTATTCTCCATCTGCGCTTTGATCTAGATCCGCACTAAAAAAACAAAAATGACCGAATTCGTCTTTGGACCGCATTTCTTCAGTCCAGTAACTTTGGTTGTGATTCAGCCGATTATTTCTGAGTAGTCTTGCAGAACAAAAGATGGATCTAGACTTTGAAGTCTGATCCGCGTCACAAATCCCCACCAATATTCAATGGGTCGTGAAATGGCCATAGTTCATAATTAGTACCCCAAGATAAAACCATTTAGTCATTTCTATGAAATCGTTATGGGTACCTAATTCATCGTGAAAAATGGGTCCGCAGAAAAGAAAAACTCTTTGCACCAAATTTTGGGTTCCCGGTTAGGGCCCTGGATTAAAAAAATTCTCTTTGCATAATTCCCTCTGAAATCCCCCCTAATCTCCCTTTTCCCCTTTCCCCTCCCCCCCAATATTGCCCCCGCTTGTTATCTTTTGGTCTTATTTTTTGTGGTTGTTTTTTGTTTTTTTTGGTTTTTTTGTTTTTTGGTTTTGGTGTTTTTTGTGTGTGGTGTGTGTGTGTTTTTGTGTGTGTGTGTGTGTGTGTGGGGTGTGTGTGTGTGTGTGTGTGTGTGTGTGTGTGTGTGTGTGTGTGTGTGTGTGTGTGTGTGTGTGTGTGTGTGTGTGTGTGTGTGTGTGTGTGTGGGGTGTGTGTGTGTGTGTGTGTGTGTGTGTGTGTTTTGGGGTGTGTGTGTGTGTGTGTGTGTGTGTGTGTGTTTGTGTGTGTGTGTGTGTGTGTGTGTGTGGTGTGTGTGTGTGTGTGTGTGTGTGTGTGTGTGTGTTGGTGTGTTGTGTGTGTGTGTGTGTGTGTGTGGTTGTGTGTGGTGTGTGTGTGTGTGTGTGTGTGTTGTTGTGTGTGTGTGTGTGTGTGTGTGTGTGTGTGTGTGTGTGTGGGGTGTGTGTGTGTGTGTGTGTGTGTGTGGTGTGTGTGTGTGTGTTTTGTGTGGTGTGTGTGGTGTGTGTTGTGTGTGTGTGTGTTTTGTGTGTGTGTGTGTGTGTGTGTGTGTGTTGTGTGTGTGTGTGTGTGGGGTGTGCGCGCGAGCTCGTGGTCTTTAGCTGCGGTATAGGAAAGATTTCCTTTCGTATCTCCTTCCCCTAGATCACTTCTTTCTGTTATCGATTGGGGAATATTAAGCAGGGGGATTATTGTGCAGTGGAGAGTCGAGCAAGGGGGAAGTTGGAAAAGGGAGTGTCGAGCAGGAGAGTATCAAGCGCCACAAGTGAGGGGACTATCAAACAGGAAGAGTATAAAGCACCACAAGTGAGGGGACTATCAAGCAGGGAGAGTATCAAGCACCACAAGTGAGGGACTATCAAGCAGGGAGAGTATCAAGCACCACAAGTGAGGGACTACGAAGCAGGGAGCGTATCAAGCGCCACAAGTGAGGGGACTATCAAGCAGGGAGAGACTATCAAGCAAAGGAAGAGAATCAAGCGCCACAAGTGAGGGGACTACGAAGCAGGGAGAGTATCAAGCGCCACAAGTGAGGGGACTATCAAGCAGGGAGAGTATCAAGCACCACAAATGAGGGGACTATCAAGCAGGGAGAGTATCAAACGCCACAAGTGAGGGGACTATCAAGCAGGGAGAGTATCAAGCGCCACAAGGGAGGGGACTATCAAGCAGGGAGAGTATCAAGCGCCACAAGGGAGGGGACTATCGAACAGGGAGAATGAGGGGAGTATAATACAGAGGAATATCGAGCGGCGGGAGTATCGAGCGGGAGGAGTATTGAAAGAGGAGTATCAATACTCTACTCTGTCCACCCCATGTCGCTAACATCGGTTCCATAATTTTGCACCACCTTCCTGAGAGGATTGTAATCCATCCTTTCACACGGACCTGCACTAAAAATCCTCAGTGACAGTTCATAGGTAGTCCTTGGGCAACATTCTGTCTTTCTACCAAGTTTTGTTCAAATCAGTTCCGTGGTCTTTTTTTTTTTTTTTACACCATCTGACCTAATGAATTTAGGAGTCATCATTTGGTCTGTATTCGTACCACCAATGGCATGGATTCCTCCCGACCCACGGTTCATTCTTTTTCGAAGGGGCACACATGAAGAAACAAAAATTCAATAATTAGTACTAATAACGTACATAAACGTCATGCACGGTTATAAAACATTTACATGACTTCTCATCTCAAATTATGACATGTGGCGAAAGCCAATTACTCTGACAGAATTCAGTTTCACATTATTCTGATCAGGCCCCAAGGTCGTGGAAAACATGGAAACATTTAGGAAAGAAAACGTAGATTATGTGTAATAAGCATTAGCCCCGCATTCTTTCTCTTGTTCCATCTTTCCTACAGGTTTCCTTGCAGTTGCAATGGATTCCGTAGTTGTATGAAAGTTTTGACAACACACCAAGTGTCCCCGGTGAAAACATAAACCTTCCCAGCAGAAGTAATGATGAAAAAAGGATTTGTCACTAGAACCGCTTTAATTAAATAAGCATCACTGAGAATAGCAAACAAACGTCCTGGAATCAAACGAAAGGTGTGATCATTTTGGACTGTGTTGCCTCATTATTCATTCTGTAATGTTCTCAGGCAACTCAAACATATTCAAGGTCATGCTTT
>CM031603.1:82083029-82098029 GCA_018398815.1 Conus ventricosus
ATACAGTGAGGTCATCAGCACAGCTAATCAATCAAAACTGAAAGAACCCCCTCTAAAAGAGTTTGTTCAGCAAGTTTCCCTGTGTTTGAAGGTCAGCTCTGCTGGTCCTAATCAATGGAGGAACGAGCCTTAGCATCCATGCATCCGATGATGAATGATGTGGTCTCATCACTCCACTGCCCAGAAATTCTCTCTCCCACTGCTTCCCGTCCCGTCCCCTTTTCTTCAGTACCGACATGCAAATAACAGTGGGTTGCACCGCGCTCGATACTGGACAAGGAATTGGAGTGGCCTGATAAGGCAGGCAGTGATTGACCCACTTTTAGAGAGCTCTGACAACATGGTATATTCTCTGTCTGTCTGTCTGTCTGATTGTCTGCCGTCTCTCTCTCATGACATACTTGAGTACTGACCTCACCCCTGAGTTACTTTGCAAGAGTAACTGTCCTTGCTCTCCCGGCATCTTGGATCTGTATTCGGGGGAGGGACGGTGGGTGTAGCATGGGATTGTTGGCATAAAGTTTCTTTTTCTTTTCTTGTGAATGCTGCACACAGACTCAGATTAGAACAGAGATGAACTGTTTTTATTTTAAGTTTGTTACATCTCACGAGTTGTGTATAGATTGAGCTGAAAGGATACACCAAACGACTATTTTGAAACTAGAAGAGAGTTCAGAAAGCACGGTCATCTATCAAACTCAAATGGATTCTGGCACTTCCCTTTCGGTTAGGTCATGGTTAAACAGATACTGCAAGAACAGAAGTAACAGCAAATAGGGACTGAATAGTTTACTTCCCATGTGCATGCACGTGCACGCCACGTGTACGCGTGTACGTGTGTGTGTGTGTGTGTGTGTTGTGTGGTGTGTGTGTGTGTGTGTGTGTGTGTGTGTGTGTGTGTGTGTGTGTGTGTGTGTGTGTGTAGTGTGTGGGGAAAAGTGTGCATGTGTGAGGTGGGGGTGTGCATGTGTCTAAACCTATCTAAATAGGTAAGTATGGATTGTCCACGTGTGCGCGTCTATGTGTGTTCATATCTAGATGACATGATGGCATTGGTATTTGTTGTGTATATTTTATTTTGTGATTATGCAACTGAGGTGTGAATACAAAGATGGTGGGTCGGACACATAAGCCAGTGTGTATATGTGGTGAGAGGAGAGGGATGGAAGAGAGATTGAGAAGAGTGGGCGAAGAACTGGAATGACTGAAACTAAAAAGTCAGTTGTGGGAATTGAGTCCGTCAGGAACTGTGGTGCCAAGGCAAGAGATGATCGCTGACTCCATGAACTTTCTTTCTAGAGCTGAAGAGTGGTTTTGCCAGACACCAGTGACGGAGATATGGATCTGGCTGTGGCAGTCGCCACTGAAATGAATCCCCACTGGCGTTGGATGACACAGCTGAATGGGTCTGAGTTGCCCTATCAAGCGTTAGCTGAGAGTGCGATATGTCTCCCCTACACACAGCTGTGAGGAAAGGCTGCATCTGAATATGTACACCACACGGGTAGACTGGCAAACGAAACGGGAGCGGACTTTAAGCCAGTGATGCTGTGGATATTGGCAACGAAGATGCTGGTCCTACTTTCCGATTGATTGCATGGGTAATTTCCGGCCTTTGATGTTCAGACTGAACACGGCGGTCTCGAAGGTTTTGTCTCTTGCAGGAGATGATTAAAGGTTTGAGGAAGATAGATTTTAGTTCTGGATCAGATTGTAAGATTCTGAATTGGCGTAGGAGGGACACGGCGGTCGCGAAGGTTTTGTCTCTTGTAGGAGATGATTAAAGGTTTGAGGAAGATAGATTTTAGTTCTGGGTCAGATTGTAAGATTCTGAATTGGCGTAGAAGGGTGTTTTTTTTCAGGGATGATATCGGGGTAGTAGATTAGGATCAAAGGAATACGGCTTTTGTTTTATGAACCAGGTTTGGACATCAAGGCTTTTCACCAGAAGAGAGAGTTTGCTTGAACAAGAACCTCTTGAACAATGGCATTTGGAAAACCATGTGTCTCGAAAAAGTATGCCATTTCCAGTACCTTTGCCTCAAAGTCCTGGTCACCACTGTACACGCGTCGGAGACATACAAACTGTGAGAAGGGAATGTTGTCCTTTGCAATGCGTAAATGGCTGGATGAGTTCAGTGGGTAAGAATGAGAACCGGTGGCCTTGTAGAAAACAGCAGTTGTCAGTGTTCTAATCATCTGAGACAGACAGCTGGATATCCACAAACAAAACAGGTGTGTCTGACATCTGACAGGTGAAGCGAAGAGCTGGGTGGAAATTTGAAACGAATGGATGTGACAAATGAACTGGATGTGGCTTCTATACAGCCATCCATAAATCGTCTGAGGAGGTCAGAGAATGTTCCTTCAAAGGTGCTAAAGATCTTTTCTTCCACGCACCCAAACAAGGCACGCATATAATGGTCCCAGGTTGGTACCCATGGCCGCTGCACGCATTTGTCGGTAGTGGTTTTCAGCTGGTAAACAGAGATAGACATACTATATTGTTCATTCTGCTGAAACTGAGCATGTGAATGAAAGATTTGCTTTGTTTTGTGCTCTGGTGGTGCCTGTTCAGATTCAACATGCACTGAACACTGCCCCTTAAACCTGCTATTGATGGTAATAACTCTGCAACTGAACATGCCCCTTAATACCGTGCTATTGAGGTAATAACATGCAACGAAGACACTGCCTTAAACCTGCTTTGACAGGTATACTGCACTGACACTGCCTTAGAAACTGCTATTGATGGGAAGTACTGCACAACAGGCCTTCAAACTGCTATTGTTGTAATACTGCACTGTGAAACTGCCCTTAAATGAATAATGATGGTGAATAACTGCTTTAGTGCAGATGAATAGTCATCCTCAACTAACCGTTCTGATAGTTCGGGGGAGGGGGTGGGTGAACAAATGCCCATCCAGAATCCACACGAATATGCATACTAGATTTTACAGATCTCCCACAGCATAGGTTAGGAAAACTCGATTGACTAACGAGGCCAAGGTTCAGAATTTGAACTTTTTTACACTGGTAAATGTGAATGAGGATAATGAAAATAATGCTATGGTGTTAGATTTAGTGGTCAGAGACCATAGTACATGCCTGCAATCTAACCGTTTCTTTTGAATAAAGCATTCTGGTGGCAACCAGGTCTGGTAGATACAAATGCCTTCAGTGTTGATCAGGAAATTCCAGCAACAGAATATGACAGGGCTGCTAAGTTTCCTTCCCTAATATATCCTGGCGTCAAGAAGGCCAGGTAGATAGAGATAACTGCAGTGTTATCAAGAAATCGAAGCAACATTCTCAGAGACGTACTCATTAAATGGATGAAACTCAAATGCATAGATCTTGCTTCCCCATTCACGCCCACTCCATGCTAAACTTTGATTGGGGGTCGGTCGGCTTTAAAAAAAAATCCCTCAAAAATGTCTCTGATGGAGATCGAACCCCTGACCTCCTGGCCTCAGAGTCTACGACACTAACCGCTGCACCACGGCGGCTAGTGGAGGCACTCTGCTGCTTTGAGGAGGAAGATAGGGGAAACGGGATTGGGGAGATGGGGAGATGGGTTGAGGAGTAGAGAAGAGAGGTTTATCAATGACGTGAGATAATGGCTTGGCACGGACAAATATTGACAGAGTTCAAAGCCTCATTCATTCACGAAGTATGTGATTCGTTTCTTTGTTTCAAACCACCAGACTGTGTAGAATTGGACGTAATAGGAACCGAATTGCAAAGATGGTGATAGTGATGACACTAACGATTCCGCAGAGTCTGTTTGTCTGTCTGTCTCTGTTACTGTGTTTATCTCTGTTTTTGTCTCTGTCTCTCTGTCTGTCTCTCTGTCTGTCTTCTGTCTGTCTGTGTCTGTCTGTCTGTCTGTCTGTCTGTCTGTCTGTCTGTCTTCTGTCTCTCTCTCTCTCTCTCTCTCTCTCTCTCTCTCTCTCTCTCTCTCTCTGAGCAATCCCTCGCGCACTGTTGAAAGAAAATGTACGTGTCCAAAGTGACGTTTCTCCGTCAGATCGTAACAGTACATTCCTATGCCTACTTCACAACAAAAATCCCAAAATTCACACTCCTCCATCGCGCTGATAACCGCATAATCTGCAGTTAACCCCCCTACCCCCACCCCATCTCCTCCCCTAGTCCCTCGCCCATCCATATCCAGGGTAATGACGAAGGCAGTAACAATCAGCATGGTCAAATGACGGTCATGGGCCCAGAGCAAGCTAAGTCGTCATAATTATTCTCCCAGAGCAAAACGTCCGGATGCTGTCCTGATTCTGTCTCCATAGCAGCTTCACCATAGAATGACAAGTCTTTCGTCAGCGCTCGGACATAGCGATCAGAGTCTCAGGAAGGAAGTGACGAGAGAATCCTTTGGAATCCTGGGAAGGAATGTGGAACAATGATGATTCTTCTCTCCCCCCCCCCCCCTCCCCCCCTCCCCCCCCCCCCCCCCCCCCCCCCCCCTCCAGTGAGCATGGATCCGATGTACTGCTGGTTCAGTATGTCTTATGTTTGTAACCATGTTGACGGGGGATGAGGAATTTTGTCAGTGTTTCGCGTGGGAGGAGAGAGAGAGCAAAGACCAAAGAGAGAGAGAGAAGAGAGATGTTAGTAACAGACAGTGAATGAGAAGGCACGACAATAGTATCTAGAACTGATAGTTTGGATTTCGGTTGATTCTTTAGAAAAAAAGACACGCCTTCCCTGGTTCCGCCACGCACCTTGGGGTGTATCTTCTTCTAGGATATTATCTAACTGAGGTCCAACAGGTCAATGAGAGAACGTAAGCAAAGATTTGAATGCGTGCTGAAGAGAACTGAGCAGTTTCATAATGAACCAGAGTGACAGAGGTCTTGTGTGTGTGTGTGTGTGTGTGTGTGTGTGTGTGTGTGTGTGTGTGTGTGTGTGTGTGTGTGTGTGTGTGTGTGTGTGTGTGTGTGTGTGTGTGTGTGTGTGTGTGGTGTGGTGTGTGTGTGTGTGTGTGTGTGTGTGTGTGTGTGTGGCATGCGTGCGTGCGTGTGTGTATGTGTACATGCGTGTGTGCGTGCATGCATGTGTGTGTTTGTATATGTATATAGGTATGTATGCATGTATGTATGCTTCTGTGAATGTATGCATGTATATATGTATTATTATTATCATCATTATTATATAGATGTTTTATCATTGTCATCATCATCATCATCATCATCGTCATCATCATCATCTTCATCCCACAATTATCATTACAATTTATCATCATCATCATTGCTATTATTAATTATTATATTATTATTATTATTATTATTATTATTATTATCTATCATAATCATCATCATCATCATCATCACCATTATAGTATTAGTATCATTATAATTATTATTGTTATCATTATTTTCATTATATTATTATTATTACTTTTATTATTATTGTTATTATTACTATGATGATGATGATCATCATCATCATCATTATCACCATTGAAATCACTATTGCTATAATTGTCATTACTGTTACTATCGTTGTTGTTCTTATTGCGATATTTCCTGTTCTTGTGTGTGTGTGTGTGTGTGTGTGTGTGTGTGTGTGTGTGTGTGTGTGTGTGTGTGTGTGTGTTGTGTGTGTGTATCTGTGTGTGTGTTCTTCTTGTTCTTCTTCTCCTTAATCAATTATAACTTATGCCATGTGCATATACGTGTCCGACCATGCGCGCGCACTAACACACACACACACACACACACACGCACACGCACACACAAACACACACACACACACGCGCGCGCGCGCGCGCACGCGCCACACACACACACACTCACACGCATGGACGTAAGCACACACGCACAGACATGTACTTCGGTTCGCCCACATGAAGAGGCATAATCTAGCATATACATGTACACATGTGCATTCACTGACGCAACTGCTCGGACACAGAAACATACGCAAATAGGTTCACAGATCGCATAATCACGCAGGTTCGTGCCTGCGCGCGCGCGTACACACACACACACACACACACACACACACACACACACACCACACACACACACACACACACACACACACAACACACACACACACACACACACACACAAGACCAAAATGGTCAGGCATACAACGTTAGCCAGGTATCCAAGGTCTGACCAGCGCTGGTCAAACATCTGCAAAGTCTTGACCGTGAGAACTTTTCATCAAATCCTGTCTTTTTTTTTTTCAATCTTTGATGCATTAATTCTTCTAGCGGTACATTCTGCGCACTGCGGTCTTATGGATTTGTACTTGTGGTGCAGCGTGAATGGACTTGTCCACACATAGTAACATCTTGATGGAACTGAAACTGACACTGAATCTGCAACTCTCCATCTTCTCTCTCTCTCTCTCTCTCTCTCTCTCTCTCTCTCTCTCTCTCTCTCTCTCTCTCTCTCTCTCTCTCTCTCTCTCTCTCTCTCTCTCTCTCTGTCTCTCTCTCTCTCAGACAGCTGCGCTGACAGATAGACAGAGACAGATAAAGACAGACAGAGAGACGGAGACAGAGAAAGAGAGAGATAGAGGGGGAGAGAGAGAAAAAGACAAAGAGAGCGAGAGACAGAGAGAGAGAGACAAACAGACAAATAGACAGTCAGACAGACGCAGAGAGAAGGAGACACTGTGTGAGACAGAAGAGAGAGAGAGAGAGAGAGGAGAGAGAGAGAGAGAGAGAGAGAGAGACAGACAGACAGACAGACAGACAGGCGCACAGACAGAGAGAGAGAGAGAGAGAGAGAGAGAGAGGGGGGGGGGGGAGGGAGGGAGGGAGGGAGGAGAAGCGACGAGCGATTGGGCAGGGGAA
This sequence comes from Conus ventricosus, assembly GCA_018398815.1. Taxonomy (NCBI): domain Eukaryota; kingdom Metazoa; phylum Mollusca; class Gastropoda; order Neogastropoda; family Conidae; genus Conus; species Conus ventricosus. The sequence continues at coordinate 82,089,856 of CM031603.1, forward strand.
AGAAGCTGGCCGGGAGTGTGTTGGGGGGGGGGGGGGGGGGTGGGGGGGGGGGAAGGAAGAGGGATGTCAAGGTGAAAAACACGCAAGCGCATCACTGGGCAAAAAGCACACGAAAGGTTGGAAATGTGACACGAAGACACGACCTTCCATTTCCCTGTTTGCACACATCAACAAACCCGCACCTCATTTTCTGGGCTGTGGTTGTTGTTTTTTTTTGCCTATGATCACAGAACACCTTTTTCTTCTTACTCCTCCTTCCATAACACACACTGGCATTACCGTATTTTCATGTGCAGCAGAGAAGATTCAAAGGGACTGGAGTTTTGTGCACCACGGGAAAGAAGGAAACAGTCTAGCGCATTAAAGTGTGACCACATTGATCTGGAAAACCCCATATGGGTACACGGATATGGAGTACTTCATAAACAACACGTACTTGCACATGAGAAAACCTAGTGAATTAAATGAAGTAAACGATGCCTTTATCGCACAGAAAGATTCAATGATTCGAAGACTTCTCTATCCTGTAAACTCTTTGGGGCCGAAGGAAGTAAATACACACAATACTTGTAGCAATATTTAAAGTGCACCTTTTTTTCCTTTAAGTACCGAATAATAAAATAAGCAGAAACTGGATGACAAAATTAACCGAGTTAAATGGATGTACTTCGTTTAATAAAATGTATTCAAATCTAGCGGTTTTTTTTTAACTAGAAGGGAAAAAATTCTACAAAAATTCTATACATTTTTTTCGATAAGTGTGATTTCAAGACACGAATTTTGCTCTTGTATCTGCTTATACTGGATTTGCTTCCTATCCCCTCTGCCTCTGTCTACACCGACTTGCAAATAATTAGAGTTGAACCACCTGCCCTGGATGCTGGAGAGGGGTTGAAGTGGCCTGATAAGACCAGTGGTCATTGGTTAATTCTGCAGACAGGCTGGAGTGCTGACAACATTGCATACTCTCTCTCTCTCTCTCTCTCTCTCTCTCTCTCTCTCTCTCTCTCTCTCTCTCTCTCTCTCTCTCTCTTCGTCTTCCTGATGACAAATTGAGCATTGATCAATCAAACTTAAGATCAACATTAAAAAAAAATTATCACCATGTCTGCACAACGGTTGTTTCACCACCAGCATATAAAACACACACACACACACACACACACACACACACACACACACACACACACATGCACGCACGCACGCACACACACACACACACACACACACACACCACACACACCACACACACACACACACACACACACACACACACACCCATGCACGTACACTTTCTCTGTCTGTCTGTTGTGTCTGTCTGTCACTTTCTCTCTTCACACTAACTATGGGAAGGAAACTCAGCGATCAGGACTTAATCGTACAAAAACAACGAAAAGATGACCGATAATTTCATTCACAAGCCTTTGTGATTCAAACAGCCATATAAACAACGTACAGAGTCTGTATTCACTAGCAGGTGCATGATGAAGTAGGCCTACCCATTTTGCAAAATAATGATTCAACTCAGACTTCACTGCTTTGGTGATTTTCTTGTGGGGGCAAACTTTCCATTTGCTTTTTGTATCACGTCATTATCTGTTTTCTTAACAACTTCATTAGTGCCTCCTTTTTCGATCTCAATGACACTATCTGATTCCTAAACCTCGACAGTATAAAAAACAACAACTATTTTATCCACCACTTCAATGCAGTTTTCGTCCTATCTCTGTGATATCGTATTTCTGCTCATAGCTATAATACTATCATTTTTTCCTTGATAGAATACATTTCCTCAGACATTTTTAACTCACCGTGTTTCGTCTTTTTTCTGTAGTTTTCTTTTTCCTCCTCTGATGATCAAAACTTTTTTCCCAGTGTTATCATGTCACTGTCTTCTGCACACTCCCTGGTTTTCCCAATAAGTGAGAACACACCTGGTCTCATCCTCTTCATAATTTTGTTTTCCAATGTTATCATTTGTTCTCCCAATCAATTTTTGGATTCTCTCTTGAGGGCACATAAGACCATATGGCGAAAGCTTGGCTGTGTCTGGAGTGGCACTGTCTTCATCTGTCCGTGGGCAGGGGTGGTTGGGTCTGTGGGGTGTGCTCGGCAGCTGGAGGGTGGTGTTTTTCGCCGGTGGGCTCTGCAGTCATGAAATACGGGCTGGTACACCCATGGGGATGCTACTTTAAGGCTGTTATGAGCTGCATCCTGTAGTTTTAATTTACCTCTGTTCAGGAGCAGTTATGTCCCTTGATATCTTAATGGAGTGTCCTGTGCGTGCCTGTACCCATCGTCAACACAGCGCAGGCCTCCAAGGGTGGTACAGGACTGCTCTAAAGGCGGGTGAAGACAGTGCTTCTCTGGGTCCTCCCCAGCACCTTCGGGTGTTTCTTTTTCTTTCTGTTCTCCCAATCAATAATATAATCGGAAATAAAAATCTAGATACAAAAATTTCAAAATCATGTTCTAAACTGAAAAAATCTGGCAGGAAAATAAACAAGCACATGAGAGAATGAAGGCTGTATGACACATAATCTAGCCTACCATCTGCGACGCAGCTTACATTGTGCATGACCACCAAACAAAGCAGGGAAGATGAGCGTGTGTGAGGAGATGGGGTGGAGTGACGTTGAATGTGTGTGAGGAGATGTGGTGGAGAGACCCATTAGTCATCTCGTCCACTGAATCAGCCCATCCGTTCCCAAATGAAGGCAAATAAATTCATTAGAGTCAATGCTGTCATCACTGAAGCCAGCATAAAAAAATTAAAAGGTCATCCACGTTTCTAATCACAGGAGGCTTTTCCCTTTCATTTTCCACTGCACCCACTGGTAATTCTTCACTAATATGGATTCTACTATCCATAGTCCAGACAGAGCCAAACCTGCCATTCTTTTTGGTAAACTTGTATAACTCTGAGTGCAATACAGTGAGGTCATCACCACAGCTGATCAATCGAAACTGAAAGAACCCCCTCTAAAAGAGTTTGTTCAGCAAGTTTCCGTGTGTTTGAAGGTCAGCTCTGCTGGTCCTAATCAATGGAGGAACGAGCCTTAGCATCCATGCATCCGATGATGAATGATGTGGTCGCACCACTCCACTGCCCAGGAATTCTCCCTCCCACTGCTTCCCGTCCCGTCCCCTTTTCTTCAGTACCGACATGCAAATAACAGTGGGTTGCACCGCGCTCGATACTGGACAAGGAATTGGAGCGGCCTGATAAGGCAGGCAGTGATTGACCCACTTTTTGAGAGCTTTGACAACATGGTCTGCATTCTCTCTCTGGCTGTCTGTTGTTGTCTGTCTGTTCTGTCTGTCTGTCTGTCTGTCTCTCGTGTCTTGTTTATCTGTCTCTTTCTGTCTCTCTCTCTCTCTCTCTCTCTCTCTCTCTTCTGTCTCTCTCTCTCTCTCTCTCTCTCTCTCTCTGTTTGTCTGTCTGTCTGTCTGATGTCTGTCTGTCTGTCTGTCTCTCTTTGTGACATACTCAAGTACTTACCTCACCCCCGAGTTACTTTGCAAGGGTAACTGCCCTTGCTCCATCCATATTTGGATCTGCAATCAGGGGATTGGATGGTAGGGATGGTATGGGGTTAGGGGCAAAAAGTTTCTATCTCTTTCCTAGTAAATGCTACACACAGCTCAGGATTAGAACAGAGGTGAACTTACTTTTATTTCAAGTTTGTTACACCTTATGAGTCATGTAGGGAATGCGCTAAGAGGAAATACTACGCAACCATGTTGAAAACTAGAAGGGCACTCGGAAAAACCACAGACCTCTGCCACGCTTGATCGGATTCTGGATCTGCCCTTTCAGTCATTTCATAGTTAAACAAATTCTGCAAAGAACAGAAGTAACGTTAAATAGTGACTGAACAGGCTACTTTCCATGTGTGTGTGTGTGTGTGTGTGTGTGTGTGTGTGTGTGTGTGTGTGTGTGTGTGTGTGTGCATGCATGCGTGTGTGTGTACGTACTGTGTGCGTACGTGCTCGTGCGTGTGTGTGTGCGTGCATGTGTGTGTGAGCACGAATGTGCGTGCGTGCGTGTGTGCACATGATTGCGTAACTGTGCGCGTGTGTGCGTGTGCGTGTGTTGTGTATATATATATATAATATATATATATATATATATATATATATAATATATATGTGTGTGTGTGTGTGTGTGTGTGTGTGTGTGTGTGTGCATGTGTGGCGCATGTGCGTGTGTGTGTGTGCGTGTGTGTCTGCGTATGCACATGCATGAACACATACACGTGTGTGTGTGTGTGTGTGTGTGTGTGTGTGTGTAAACAGAATATGGAAAATACCAAAGCCAACGTTCCTACTACTAGAACCTGCAATATTCCTTGAAACTAATAGAAAATGAATTCTTTTCTACATATAAACTTTCACATTTTTTCTCGTTGTGGAGCGGATGAACTTGAAGGAAACACAAGAGTCATCCCGAAAACTAGACGATAACTCAGCATGCACAGACCACTACCATGGTGTCACAGAATGTATCCTTTAGTCAGTTCACGGTTGATAAAAAAAAAATCTGTCAGGGGAAGTAATAATAAATACAGACTGAAAAGGTTACTGCCCATATCCTTTTTTTGTAACAGGCCATGAAAATACGCAACATTAATTAAACGGATTTCTTGACTGCGAGTTTTTTTCCCACATATATGAACTTTCTTTCACACAGCTCCGAAGATTTTGCATAGAAATAAAAGGACAAAAAATTGCCGATTGTCTTCCGGACTAAAAACATCAAATGAAAGACACAATATGACATTAAAAAATATACGTGAGCGTACTAATACGTATCTAAAGATGTGTGTGTGTGTGTGTGTGTGTGTGTGTGTGTGTGGTGTGTGTGTGTGTGTGTGTGTGTGTGTGTGTGTGTCGGTGGGTGTGGGTGTGTGATGGGGAGGAGGAAAAAGAGAGGCAGACAGATTGAGAAAGCAAACAGAGATGGAGATAGAGGAAAAGAAACGGAAGGAGTGATAGAAGATGAGTCATAAACTTGGAAGGGGGGGGGGGGGGGGGCTTCAGGCTGTATATGGGAAGCAAGGGTGGGGGGGAGTGAGAGGGGGTTCCCAAATCCTACAAAAAATAATAGGCCATGATGGATTGTCCACATGCGAATGTGTCTATGTGTGTGCATCCCTAGATGTGGCGTTGGCGTGTGTGTGTGTATGCGCGGGGCGCGCGCGTGTGCGTGTGTGTGTGTGTGTGTGTGTGTGTGTGTGTGTGTGTGTGTGTGTGTTGTGTGCGTGTGTCACTTTGTGATTATGTAAATGGGGTGTGAGTACAAAGATGGTGGGGCTGGGAAATAGGCCAGAGTGTATATGTATGGAGAGGGATGGAGGTGAGATGACGTGAAGGAAGGATTGGGTGAAGAGCTGGAATGGTTTAAACTAAAAAGTCAGTTGTGGGAATTTAGTCTGTCAGGAACTGTGCTGCTAAGGCGGGAGCTGATCGTTGACTCCATGAACTTTGTCTCTAGAGCTGAAGAGTGGTGTTGCCTGACAGCAGTGATGGAGATTCGGGTTTGACTGTGGCAGTCACCACTGAAATGGATCCTCAGTGACGTTGGATGAGACAACCTGATGGCTATGAGGTGCTCAACGAAGCGCTAGTTGAGGGGGTACTGAAACTCCCACTTTGGTGCCTATGGCCACTCCACGTATTCGTCGTTAGGTGTTTTCAGCTGACAAACGGGAATAAACATGCTATGTTCTTCATTCTGCTGACACTGAGGATTTTAATTAAAGAATTGCGTTGTTTTGTGCTCCGGTGGTGTTGTCAGTGGTGCGTGTTCAGATCCAGCATGTGCAAAACACTGCCCTCTGCACCCGCTGTTGATGGCAATGACTGCTTACTTGCGGAGACAGTGTGAGTGATCGTCCTCTCACGAGGGGTGCCACCACATCCGTTCATGGACAGTCACCACGAACTGGCCGATACCGCTGGCTTTGACAGGACCTCACCACAGGCATGGATTTGGACAGGAAATCGAATCACCAAGATCGTAGAGCATAAACGGCTTCAGATTTTGTTTGACACTGGTAAGTATGGATGAGAATGATAAAGATAATGCTATGGAAATACGTTTTGGTGGTCAGAGACTATACAGCAGACCTGCAAGCTTTCTTTCACAATATATTCTGTTGTCAACCAGGCCCAGTGGATACAGATACCTTCCGTGATAATCAGGAGATTCGAGCAACATCATATATGACAGGGCTGCAACCTATCCCTCCTTTCATAATTCATCCTGGCGTCAACCAGGCCCGGTCAATACAAACACCTGCAGTGTTGTCAGGAAATTTAAGCGACATTTTGAGAGACATGCTCATTAAGTGGATGAAACTCGACTGTAGTAGATGAAAACTCCACCGTATGGATCATGTATTGCCATTCAGGCCCATTCCGTGTCCAGCTTGCTAAGAGGCTTGTCAGCACTGAAAAATCCCACAAAGGAATGTCTCTGATGGATAACGGACCAACGACCTCCAAGCCCTGGAGGCATTATGCTGGTTTGGGAAGGAGGATGGTGTTGGAGGGCTCTAGAGGGATGAACAGTGGGGAAAGAGAGGTCTATCAATATGACGCAAGGTCAAGACTAGGGACGGACAAACATTGACAGAGTCCAAAGCCTCATTAATTCCTGAAGCAGGTGATTGGTTTCCTTGATCTAAACCACCAGACTGTGTAGAATTGGACGTAACAGGAAACAAATTGCAAAGATTGTGATAATGGTGATACTAACGATCCTGTGGGCTCTCTCTCTCTCTCTCTCTCTCTCTCTCTCTCTCTCTCTCTCTCTCTCTCTCTCTCTCTTCTCCTCTCTTTCTTTCTTTCTCTCTCTCAGTGTGTGTGTGTGTGTGTGTGTGTGTGTGTGTGTGTGTGTGTGTGTGTGTGTGTCTGTGTGTGTGTGTGTTGTGTGTGTGTGTGTGTGTGTGTGTGTGTGTGTGTGTGTGTGTGGTGTGTGAGTGTGTGTGTATATGCGTGTGTGCCTGTCTGTCTGTCTCTTGTCTGAATATCTATCTGTCTGTCTGTCTGTCTGTCTGTCTGTCTGTCTGTCTGTCTCTCTCTCTCTCTGAACAATCCTGCACATTTTTGAAAGAGAATGTACGAGTTCAAAGATACATTTCCCATCAGATCGTAACAATACATTACTATACCTACTTCACAACAAACCCCCTACATTTCACACACTCCCTCACCGCTGATAACCGCATAATCTGCAGTTTAACACCCCCCCCCACCCCCCACCCCACCCCCCGCTGCCTCTAGTACCTTGTCCATCCACATCCAGGGTAACGACGAAGGCACTAACGATCCGTATGGTCAAATAACCAGTCCGGACCCAGAGCAAGCTAAGCCATCCTAATTATTCAGCCAGAGCGATACATCAGGATGATCTCCTGATTCTGTCAGCACAGCACGAGCTTCAGCATGTCATGACAGTCTTTTGTCAGCACTGGAACACAGTAGTCAGCCTCGGGAAGGAAGCAAACGAGAAAATCCGTTGGAATCCTGAGAAGGAATGTGTGACAATGATGATCCCTCCACACACACCCCCACACCAAATAATGTGGATCCAGAGTATTCCTGGCTCAGTGTGTCTGGTGTTTGCAATCCGGTTGATAAGAGATAAGGAATTGGGTCAATAGTTCACGTGGGAGATAGGAGCGATCAGAGACCAAACAAAGAGATGGGAGAGATGTCGGTGACAGACGGTGAGTGATGAGCGACGATGACAATATACAGGCTTAAACAGGGTGGATTTCGGTTAACCACCCAAGCAGAAGAAACGTTCTCCCTGCTTCCAAATGGCCCCTTCGGGTGGATCATTTTTTCTAGGAGACCTAGCCCGAAGTTCAACCTGTCAATCAGAGGACATAAGCAGAGCTGGGAATGCGAGCTCGGAAGAACAAAAACTATAAGCAGTTTCACAAAGAACCAGCGCGAGAGACTCATCTGGCAATATCTTGAGCTCCTTCCACGGTGTCACTTGCACATACCAGAACCCAGGGTACCAGACCAGTCAAGTAGCAGAGTCTGCACTCTATCCCTCACATGATTTATTGCAAACGCATGTACACTGGTGTGTGTACACATATGAAGTGATGGAAGTTCAAATATATGTGTGTGTGTGTGTGTGTGTGTGTGTGTGT
>CM031603.1:82103029-82105529 GCA_018398815.1 Conus ventricosus
GAGACGACTGCAGGCGGAAATCTAAACAAATCTTAAATAAATGTTAGCGAACCGCCCAGAGAACGTGGACAAACGAGTCACAAGACAAAACACAACGCGTTTCGACCTCTTAGGTTTTCCTCAGGTGAGACATAAACGATATAAAACAACGATCTGAAGCGATCTGAAGCGATAAAAGGTGAATTTTCGTTGTTTTATTCGTTTATGTCTCACCTGAGGAAGACCTAAGAGGTCGAAACGCGTTGTGTTTTGTCTTGTGACTCGTTTGTCCACGTTCTCTGGGCGGTTCGCTAACATTTATTTAAGATTTCACTAATGTTATAAGAATTTACAAATCGCAAAGGTGTTTAGACACTAAGTTACAAAAGAATCAAATTTCGTTAATCAAAGGAAAAAAGAAAAGACAGAACTCTGTTCGCTATGTTTTAATTTTAACAGACAGCTAGGAAACCAACATATGTACTGTGCAACATCATCACAGGACACGTTGAGCTTCAGATTCTTGATTCGACTGCTTAAAACTACAATGAATTAAATGATTCTTCAGGTTAGTTCACTTGCAAGGATTTCCACTAGGTCAGACACTATCAGTTCAGAGCTTATTCTGTTCTGTCATTATGTTGCTCGTCCTTCGATTTCGAAGACGACCATGACTTCAATCTCAGGTGGAAGATCGCTGAGTGTGGGTCCGCAGGTGGCTGGTGAGGCCGATCTGGGCCCAGAAGGAACGCCCACATGTGGGACACGTGTGGGTGGGTGCTACAGTGGAGGTGGAGGTGGAGGTGTTGTGTCATAGCGAGAAGTTGTCGTCCGTTAACTACATCGTGACTCCCATCTCCACCTTCCGCCCCTCTCTCCTTCCCCATCCATCCCACCCCACACTTCCACCTCTCTCTCCCCGCCACACCCTTCCTTCTCTTCCCATTCACGTATCTTTACAAAGATTGTTATCTGGACTGCAATGCGTGTGGCCTTACTATCATTCCGTTCATCATGAGTATTAAGTCATTCTGACATGTTTGCCACTTCGGCTGCTCTTCATTTTGGGATTAAGGCTGGGGCCCAAAAAAGAAATGAATCTACCAAAAGAAAGTTGAGACTGATAGTGATACGAAGTTAGAGCCATTTTGTATACAAAACATTCTCTCTCTCTCTCTCTCTCTCTCTCTCTCTCTCTCTCTCTCTCTCCTCTCTCTCTCTCTCTCCTGATCTCACTTCTAGGCGCCCACGTCCACACCACACACACACACACACACACACACACACACACACACACACACACACACCACACACACACGAGTGCGAACACCACACCACACACACACACACACACACACACACACACACACCACACACACACACAAGAGTGCGAACACACACACACACACACACACACACACACACACACACACACACACACACACACACACACACACGAGAGCGAACTACACACACACACACACACACACACACACACACACACACACACACACACACACACACAACACAAGCGCAGCGCGACACACACACACCACACACACACACACACACACACACACACACACACACACACACACACACACACACACAGAGGATGCGAACACACACCACCACACACACATCGAACACACACACACACACACACACACACACAACACACACACACACACACACACACAGGCAAAATACATAATCACACACACACACACACACACACACACACACACACACACACACACACACACACACACAGGCATAAAATACATAATCACACACACACACACACCACACACACACACACACACACACCCCACACACACACACACACACACAGGCATATAATACATAATCACACACACACACACAGCTTCCGTCTAAAAGGCCGCCTCTATCAAGATCTAATTTCACACTCCGCTTTCTGTCTATATATCTTTCTGCCTCTATGTTCCTGTGGGTCTAAAATCCATTACTCTCTCTCCTCTCTCTCTCTCTCTCTCTCTTTCTCTCTCTCTCTTCTGTCTCCTCTCTCTCTCTTCTCTCTGTCTCTCTCTCTCTCTGTCTCTATCTTCTGTCTGTCTTCTCTTCTGTCTGTCTGTCGTCTTTTTCTGTCTCTCTCTCTCTCTCTCTCTCTCTCTCTCTCTCTCTCTCTCTCTCTCTCTCTCTGCTGCTCTGGGTTTCTACCCTGGGTGCTGACGTTCTTTTTCTCCCTCTCTTATCGTTTTGTGTTGCTTATTTTCTTCTTCCTATTTCTGACTTTCTATTGTCTGTCGTCTCTCTGTCGTTCTTCTGTCCTGTGCTGTCTGTCCTGCTCTGTCTGATCTGTCTGTCTCTTGTTGCTCTGTCCTCCTGCCTGTCTGCCTGTTTCTTCCCTCTCTTATTGTTTCGGATTCTCTGTTCTTGTCTTTGTTTTGTTTTTTTCTTTGTTCCTTCACGTTCATTGGTGTCCTCTCTCCTTCTACCTCTGTGTGTGTGTGTGTGTGTGTGTGTGTGTGTGTGTGTG
>CM031603.1:82110529-82120104 GCA_018398815.1 Conus ventricosus
TGATGTTCTATAGGAGCCATGCTGTTCTGTATATTCCTGAAGATCCACAGAACAAGATGGGATGTGTGAAGACTCACCTGAATGAGCAGCAGCGCACTGCATCAGCAGATAAGACGTCGGAAGACCAAGGCCAGGATTTAAACCACAGTGCCAAGGACATCCACGCTGTTTGGTTCGGATGAGGAATTTGCACAGGCCCTCAATGCCAGGCGCCTGAAACTCAACCTGCCACGAGCAAACGAAACTGAAGATTGGAGAAACTGGATGCAAAAATCGTCCAAAGACTCGATGCACTGATAGGGAAAAGCACCCTGGAACACAAACTAGCCACATATGGGGACATTGTGTATGCCACATGTAGAGACGCCTATGGAGTAAAACTACCAAAGAGAAAACACCTCCAAAGAAAATCCAGACGCCAAGAAAAGATGGACAAGATCAGAATCCAAAAGAACAACCTCAATAAGCAAATGAAGACCGCACTGCCAGCTGAAAAACAAGGCTTGGAAAAACTGTGGGAAGACCTGAAAGAAAAACACAGCGCCCTCAGCAAAGCGGAATCTGCGAGAAGAGGAAAGAGCAAAAAGAAGAAGACACAAGAGCGCTTCTTCAGAGACCCCTTCCAGTTTGCCAGAACACTGTTTGAGCAGCCAAAATCTGGGACCCTAAGTGTGGACAAAGAGTTCTTGAGCAGCATCTGAGGAAAACATACTCTGACTCACAGAGCAAAGCACCACTCGACATTCAAGGTCTGGTGTGGCCAACCAACCCTGAGGAACAGTTCAATGGCAAGCCTCCAACGTTGGCGGAAATCAAGAAGGTGGTCGACAAAGCCAGAGCCAAATCATCACCAGGGCCAAACGGAATACCTTACCAGCTTTAACAAGAAATGTCCCAAGGTGCTGAGTGGCTCCACAGGCTGCTGCGATCGGCTTGGAGAAACCAGAAGATCAGCGGCCAGTGGATGACGGCAGATGGTGTGTACATCCCCAAAGAGCAAAACTCAAGTGACATCAGCCAGTTCAGGCCAATATCACTACTGAACGTCGAAGGAAAATCTTCTTCTCTGTCATGGCAGCAAGGCTGACCAAGTACCTGATGGAAAACAAGTACTTGGATGTGTCAGTCCAGAAAGGTGGCATCCCAGGCGTGCTGGCTGTGTAGAACACGCCACAATGATCTGGGACGCATCCAAAAAGCAAAAACAGAAAAGAGAGACCTGGACGTAGTGTGGCTTGATCTGGCAAACGCATATGGATCTGTGCCCCATGAGATGATACAGTTGGCTCTTGAGATGTACCATGTGCCAAAGAACATCCGCGACATGCTCAAGAAGTACTTCAATGGCTTCTCAATGCGGTTCTCTACCAAGGAGTACACAACTGATTGGATCAACATGGAAGTGGGCATTGCAATGGGCTGTGCAATTTCCCCGATACTGTTCGTGCTGGCAATGGAACTCATCTTGAAAGCAGCAACAAACAACGCGAGACAACGACCTTGGCGATGGATACAAGATGCCTCCTCTCAGGCCTTCATGGATACACTACAGTGATTTCATCCAGAGAAGACGAGACACGTCATGTGCTGGAGAGGCTGGACGACATAGTTGCCTCATCAAGATGAAGTTCAAGCCAAAGAAATCACGGAGTTTCTCACTGAGGAAAGAAAAGTGGCCGAATCGTGGTCTTCATGTTGCCAACCAGGCCATTCCAACAGTCACAGAAGAACCAGTCAAGAGCCTTGGAAGATGGTATGATGATACGCTGAAAGACACACAAAGAGCAAAAGAAACCAAGCAGATGTCGGAAGAAGGCTTGGAGACCATTGACCAGTGTGGGCTCCCTGGCAAATACAAGGTCTGGTGTCTGCAGTTCATGCTGATACCAAAGCTCCTATGGCCTCTGATGATATACGACATCTGCACCAGCACAGTGGAGGCAATGGAAGCCAAAATCAACAAGTTCACAAGGAAATGGCTTGGTGTCCCACCCTGTCTGACTGACATCGCGCTGTACTGTCGCCAAGCAAAGCTGAAACTACCACTGAAATCCATCCTGGAGGAATACAAAGCAGGGAAGATCAGACTTCAAAGCATGCTGGAGGACTCAGAGACAAGGTGGTAGAAGCAATCAAGCCCCAGCTGAAGACAGGCAGAAAATGGAAAGTTCAAGAGGCGATGGATTCTGCAAAAGAAAGTCTCAAGATCAGAGAAATAACAGACACACACAGACCAACAGACAAGGACTGGGGTGACCAAAACTGAATGGTGGTCACAGGCCAAAGGAAAAGCCAAAAGAGACATGATGATTCAGAGAGAGAAAAGAAGAAGACCAAAAAAGATTCCAAAAAGCAGTCCAGCAGAGCCAGCAAGGGCAATGGACAACGTGGAGAATGCACTCCAAAGAAGTCTACTTGGAATGACATTTGGCACATGGCCCCTCCAGGATCAGCTTCATTCTCAGATCTGCATATGACCTTCTGCCCTCAAATGCAAACCTGGTGAAGTGGGGGAAAACGACGATCCTGGCATGCCCCCTCTGCCATAAAAAAACAAACAGTGGAGCATGTTCTAAGCTCATGTAAAGTAAGCCCTGGCTCAAGGAAGGGGACACATGGAGGCACAACCAAGTGCTCAAAAAATTGTACAAGTAGTCGGGGCCAGTACCAACACCACAAAAGGGAGAATCAGGACTCCAAAAGCACCCGCAACATTCTTCACGGGAGGAGGCAGCAAATCATGGCCAAGAACAAACAGTGCCACTCGAAAACATGCAGGCAGAGTCTGCTGGATGGGGCAGATTGACTGGGAGTGCACTGCAGACCTCCCAGAATGGAAGAGTCACCCAGAGATCATCAGCAAGAGTGGCATGAGACCAGACATAGTAGTCCACTCTAAGTCAACCAAGCAGCTGATCATGATCGAGCTCACGGTGCCATATGAGAACAGAATGGAGGCAGCTCAAATCTACAAGACTGAAAAGTATGCTGATCTGGCAAACAACCTGAGGAGAGAAGGCTATCAGGTCAAAGTCCTCACTGCAGAAATTGGAGCTAGGGGATTTGTGGAACGTCTGCATACAGCCTCATGAAACAGCTCTCAGTTGCAGGAAGGAAAAAACCAGAGCCCTGAAAGCAATGGCAGAAGCGGCAGAGAGGTGTTCAAGCTGGATCTGGTCAAGGAGGAACAAAAGTGAACTTCATAAGGCTTAATTTCCCTACAAATATCAGGTGTCCCTGTGGCTCAGTGGTTAAAGCGCGAGTCATTAAGTAGAAAATGAGCATGTCCAGAGGGTCATGGGTTCGAATCCCAGCCATGGCTCGTCCCAAGATGGGGAAAAAAAAAAAAAAAGGGGGCAGCAGAGGGACATCCGGAGTCATGAACCGGTGTGGCCCAACCCCCCTAGAGTGTCAGGAGATAAGGGCCGAAACACTTGCTTGAAGGGGGCTTCTCTTCTGAGGACTCTCTGCTGCCACGCTCTCCACGAGTTTCTTTCTACTAGGAGCCACTTGTTGAGCGATGAATGGATCATCCCTGCTGTTCTGTATATTCCTGATGTTCTATAGGAGCCACTGATTAAGCGATGAATGGATCATCCCTGCTGTTCTGTATATTCCTGATGTTCTATAGGAGCCACTGATTAAGCGATGAATGGATCATCCCTGCTGTTCTGTATATTCTGATGTTCTATAGGAGCCACTTGTTGAGCGATGAATGGATCATCCCTGCTGTTCTGTAGGTGTCATTTGTCAAGCAAGGAATGGATCACCCGACATATTTAGCATGAATCTGTGACTGGACTTTCAAGGAATGATTTCATTCATTTTCATTCGTTCTCTTCAGGTTTCGATGAATAGCATTCTTTCATCAGCAGGACAACCATTTGTCGACAGAGCACTAAGGGCATTTCAAAGAAGGACATTAGCTCTCTTCAGTTCTTTCCCTTAAATTTCGATCACCGTTGATCGACGGTTTTCTTCCCGGAATTATGGCAATTAAAACAACATTTGTGTTATCTGGAGCAATGTATCGCCTAAAAAAAAAACCCGAAACAGACACATTCATCACAAAAATATTATTAGTTTAGAAATAATGCGCGGAATGTTACGCAAAATTACGAAAAATTCATGCAAAATGCAAAAATCTCAAAACCTGAGAGTAAAAAAAAAACAAAAAACGAAGGTAAACACATACGTAAAGAGTGATACATTACACAGACTTTTTTTTTCAAATTTCTCTCTTTCCTTCTGTCGTTCTTTCTGTCTTTCTCTCTTTCTTTGTTTTCCTTTCTTTATCTCTTTCTCTCTTTCTTTCTTCCTTTTTCAATCTTCTTTTTGAGTAACCTACGAGTATTTTCGACTAATTGATAACACAGCTTCATCTGCTCTTACGATGAGTAACTGCTAAGAACAGAAAGTCGTTGGAAAGACGTCATATTTGACACAGGCGAGTAACTGTTATTGAAGTGTTCATTGCGATGAAAAAAGAACGAAATATATTTAGCCAGTTATGAAAAAAAACAACAATATTCAGCCAGTTTATGAAAAAAAAAAGAAAACATTCAGGCAGCTATGAAAAAAAGAAGAAATAACATATTCAGCTAATTATGAAAAAAAAACAACATATTCAGCCAGTTATGAAAAAAAAATATTCAGCCAGTTATGAAAGAAAAACATTCAGCCAGTTATGAAAAAACCAACAACATATTCAGCCAGTTATTAAAAAAACAAAATCACATATAGGGGGCAGATCACGTGATCAGAGATGGAGTCCAGTTTTCGACATGACGGTAGTGGGGAGGAGGAATTTATAGGACTGGGAGATGGGGTGGAGGAGGGGAGGGGGAGGGGGCGGGGAACCGACCTGTGCGGGAGGAAGATGGAGGGGCGACACTGAGGGAGGAGAAGGTGGGACCACGGGAGGGGGAGAGAGAGGAGAGAGAGAGAGAGAGAGAGAGAGAGAGAGAGAGAGAGAGAGAGAGAGAGAGAGAGAGAGACAGAGAGAGAGGGAGAGAGAGAGAGAGAGAGAGAGAGAGAGAGAGAGAGAGAGAGAGAGAGAGAGAGAGAGAGAGAGAGAGAGAGAAGAGAGGGAGGAGAGAAAGAAAGAGAGAGAGAGAGAAACAGAGAGAGTGAGAGAGGGAGATGGGGGAGGGGTGATGGGTAGGCATAATCCGCGCATTGTTTTCAACATCTCCTGATGAGGTATTTCCATGACGAGGTTTTAGTTTGGGTTTTTCTTTTTTTTATTTTTTTTTTTTTTTGGTTTACGCAGGGACGCACTCTTTCCTTCCAGGATTATACGCTCCCAACCCTCCTCCTCACTCAATGGAATTGCTGGGCCGGCGCCTTGTAGAGGCAGAGCGTGACAGATGGCAAAACGGGATAGGCGTCAGCTGCATAACAGAATTGTTCATCTTCGGTAGAACGTAAGTAATAAAAAAAGAAATCTTTCAAAAATTTAGAGCGCAGATTTTCACATCCATATTTTCTCCTTCTTCATGTACTTTTTTTTTCCTGGGTCAATTGTACTTTCATGAATATGACTCCAGCTTTCATAATAGTAAATGACGTTCTCAGACTTTCATTGTTGTTGTTGTTGTTGTCGTACCATGGCTAAAACACTCCAGGGATCATCCAAACAGCCGAAGTACTTGAACACTATGGTACAAATGCATCAGCTGGGGATGAGAACTTTCATTGACCACTGCATTTACTCCGTTTTGCTCTTCCCAAATAATGATTATAACAATGAGGAGGAGGTGGAGGAAGAGGATGGTGATGATAATGATAATAATAATAATAATAATAATAATGATAATGATAATAATTATAAATATAATAATATCACAATGATGATAATAACAATGATGATGATGATAACGTCGATGATGATGATGATGATGCTGCTGCTGCTGCTGCTGCTGATGATGATGATGATGACGTCGATGATGATGATGATGACGTCGATGATGATGATGATGATGATGATGATGATGATGATGATGATGATGATGATGATGATGATGATGATGATGATGATAACAGTGACAATGATACCACTACAGTCACTGCTTCTACCATCATCATTCATCAATATCACTCTCATCGTCATCACGATCATCCTCACCATCAACATGTCATCACCATTGTCGCCACCACCACCACCCCCCACCACCACCACCACCCGTGGTGTGTCTGTGGCTACCATTGAAAACCATACTGCCACGCACATTTAAAAAAAATGACAAACTAACATGAACCAAAAGATGTACATGAAGCACTGCCCAGATGGTGTGCTCAAATGGCCACTCAAAGAGATTCAAAGATAACTGGAAGAACAGAACATTTTCCAGTTTCACGCCCTACACCAAAACATTAGGCTTGGAGTCACACGGCAGGCTGTGAAAATATTACAAGAATGGTTAGGTGGTGTGAAGAAACCAGTGAAATGATGGGAATATCTAGTTTTCAACAGAGAAAAAGGGCCACAGATGAAGGGCGTGACGTGGTGGGTGCATACGGCAGAGGGGGCGCGGATGAAGGGCGTGACGTGGTGGGTGTACAGGGCAGAGGGGGCACAGGTGAAGGGCGTGACGTGGTGGGTGTACAGGGCATAGGGGGCAAAGGTGAAGGGCGTGACGTGGTGGGTGTACACGGCAGAGGGAACACAGATGAAGGGCGTGACGTGGTGGGTGTACAGGGCAGAGGGGGCACAGGTGAAGGGCGTGACGTGGTGGGTGTACAGGGCAGAGGGGACACAGATGAAGGGCGTGCCGTGGTGGGTGTATACGGCAGAGGGGACACAGATGAAGGGCGTGACGTGGTGGGTGTACAGAGCAGAGGGGGCACAGATGAAGGGCGTGACGTGGTGGGTGTACAGGGCAGAGGGGACACAGATGAAGGGCGTGACGTGGTGGGTGTATACGGCAGAGGGGACACAGATTGAAGGGCGTGACGTGGTGGGTGTACAGGGCAGAGGGGACACAGGTGAAGGGCGTGACGTGGTGGGTGTACAGGGCAGATGGGGCACAGATGAAGGGCGTGACGTGGTGGGTGTACCGGGCAGAGGGGACACATATGAAGGGCGTGACGTGGTGGGTGTATACGACAGAGGGGGCACAGATGAAGGGCGTGACGTGGTGGGTGTGCAGGGCAGAGGGGACACAGATGAAGGGCGTGACGTGGTGGGTGTACAGGGCAGAGGGGACACAGATGAAGGGCGTGACGTGGTGGGTGTACAGGGCAGAGGGGACACAGATGAAGGGCGTGACGTGGTGGGTGTACAGGGCAGAGGGGGCACAGATGAAGGGCGTGACGTGGTGGGTGTACAGGGCAGAGGGGACACATATGAAGGGCGTGACGTGGTGGGTGTATACGACAGGGGGGCACAGATGAAGGGCGTGACGTGGTGGGTGTACAGAGCAGAGGGGACACAGATGAAGGGCGTGACGTGGTGGGTGTACAGGGCAGAGGGGACACAGATGAAGGGCGTGACGTGGTGGGTGTACAGGGCAGAGGGGACACAGATGAAGGGCGTGACGTGGTGGGTGTTATACGGCAGAGGGAACACAGATGAAGGGCGTGACGTGGTGGGTGTACAGAGCAGAGGGGGCACAGATGAAGGGCGTGACGTGGTGGGTGTACAGGGCAGGGGGGACACAGGTGAAGGGCGTGACGTGGTGGGTGTACAGGGAAGAGGGGGCACAGGTGAAGGGCGTGACGGGGTGGGTGTACACGGCAGAGGGGGCACAGATGAAGGGCGTGACGTGGTGGGTGTACAGGGCAGAGGGGACACAGATGAAGGGCGTGACGTGGTGGGTGTACAGGGCAGAGGGGACACAGATGAAGGGCGTGACGTGGTGGGTGTACAGGGCAGAGGGGACACAAATGAAGGGCGTGACGTGGTGGGTGTACAGGGCAGAGGGGACACAGATGAAGGGCGTGACGTGGTGGGTGTACAGGGCAGAGGGGACACATATGAAGGGCGTGACGTGGTGGGTGTACAGGGCAGAGGGGGCACAGGTGAAGGGCGTGACGTGGTGGGGTGTACAGGGCAGAGGGGGCACAGGTGAAGGGCGTGACGTGGTGGGTGTACAGAGCAGAGGGGGCACAGGTGAAGGGCGTGACGTGGTGGGTGTACAGAGCAGAGGGGGCACAGGTGAAGGGCGTGACGTGGTGGGTGTATACGGCAGAGGGGGCACAGGTGAAGTGCGTGACGTGGTGGGTGTACAGAGCAGAGGGGACACAGATGAAGGGCGTGGACGTGGTGGGTGTACAGGGCAGAGGGGACACAGATGAAGGCGTGACGTGGTGGGTGTACAGGGAAGAGGGGGCACAGGTGAAGGGCGTGACGTGGTGGGTGTACACGGCAGAGGGAACACAGGTGAAGGGCGTGACGTGGTGGGTGTACAGGGTAGAGGGATCGCGGATGAAGGGCGTGACGTGGTGGGTGTACAGGGCAGAGGGATCGCGGATGAAGGGCGTGACGTGGTGGGTGTACAGGGCAGAGGGGGCACAGGTGATGGGCGTGACGTGGTGGGTGTGCTAGATACGAGGGGGGCGCAGATGAAGGGCGTGACGTGGTGGGTGTACTGAATACGAGGGGGGGGGGGGGGGGGGGGTCGCAGATGAAGGGCGTGACGTGGTACGTGTGCTGAATACGAGGGGGTGGCACAACTGAAGGGCGTGAATTGTTGGGTGTGCTGGATACGAGGGGGTTGGGGGGGGGGCGCAACTGAAGGGCGTGACGTGGGTGAACAAGCGGAGGGGAGTGGGGTAGAGCGGATGCAGCATGAGAAACGGATGGGTATAATATATGCAGGCAGTGGCACTGACGTGGACGGGTGGGCGTCCTGGTTAGAGGGAGCTTGCAAGCATGGCATGACATAGATGGTCAAATAGTGGGGTGGGGGATGGGGGGAACGGGGGGGGGGGATGGAAAAGGTGCCGACGTAGGATGTGTTGTGGATACGTGTACATGGGGAAGGGGGAGGAGCAAATGAAAAGTATGATGTGTGTGCTGGGGGGGGGGGGGGGGGGGGTACAGGAGACGTGGATGCAGGTATGGTAGAGGTGTGGGGTTGGGGATACAGGTCATGACGTGGGTGGACGTATTGGGGCAGAAGGAGCATGGATGCGGGGCTTGCGTGACTTGGGTGGGCAAATTGGGGCAAAGGGAGGCGCAGATGAAGATTGTAACGTGTGTGGACGTATCGGGGCAATGGGGGCGCGGATGAAGAACATGAAATGGTGGACGTATTGGATCAGAGGGGGTAGATGAAGGACGTGACGTGGGTGGGTGTATTGGCAGAGTGGGCGCGATGAAGGGCTGACATTGTTGGCATATTGGGCACTGGGGGCAGATGAAGGGTAAACGTGGATGTCCTTTGGGGCAGAGGGGGCGCGGATAAGGTCATAACATGGTGGGCGTATTGGGGCAGAGGGGGAGCAGATGAAGGGTAACGTGGAGTCCTCTTGGGGCAGAGGGGGCGCGGATAAAGGTCATAACATGGTGGGTTGGGCGGGGGGGATATTGGGGCAGAGGGGGGCGGAAGATAACATGGTGGGATGGGCAA
>CM031603.1:82121104-82156104 GCA_018398815.1 Conus ventricosus
CAAAAATTCTTGATCTAACAACTTCATTCCAAAGAACACAATTGTCAAAAATATTTAACAAAAACACTGTCAAACTATCGTACTCAGTATGCCAACCTCAAAAATGATTGACGCATCACAAATGAAATCACACAGCAAAGAAGGGTGAAGAAAGGAAATCTTGCAATTGCACCAGAAAGGAGCAGTGCCCACTGAACAACAAATGTCTTCACAGCAACATTGTATACCAGGCTACTGTGACATCAGAAAATGAAAAAGAAACATACATAGGGATCACTGAAAACCACTTCAAAACCAGATATGCAAACCACAAACAGTCATTTAATAAAGAAAAATATAAAAACCAAACAGAACTGAGCAAATATATCTGGAAACTTAAAGACGCAAAAACAAGCTACAATTTATCCTGGAAAATCATAAAAAGAGCATCACCATACAGCAATGTTTTCAAAAAGGTGCAACCTATGTTTAACTGAAAATGGTTAATACTATGCAAACCATACTTAGCAACTTTAAACACCAAAACAGAAATAGTAAACAACTGCAGCATAAATGGAAATCGTTGTTAGTGAACACATCCAAAACAAAAACCTGAAAGCCCCAAAAACACGTGCAGCCAACCCGCACGTGCAAACAACCGCAAACGGGAGCCCACACGCTATATAACATCGGCGGTGGCAAACCGAGGGCCATCCTGATGACAGCGCAAACACGCTCGAAACAAATTTGTAGATAGTTTTAAGATTCCTCTTTTAACTTCTTTTAACTAATGTTGCTCCCCAAGGGGTCGAGCACTTTTAAAGTCATTTTAGGCTTTTTAATCATATTCTCTATATTTATATATATATATAATATATAATATATATATATATATATATATATATGTGTGGTGTGTGTGTGTGTGTGTGTGTGTGTGTGCGCGCGCGCGCGCTTGCTTTGAATTGGAATTAGTATTTTATCATGTTTTTTCTGTAATATGCGCTTTGGCTCTTGCGAACTAAATATCCTTTTACATTTACATTACAAATAAAGGAAAGAAAACATTGGCGCCATACGTCTCTGACTTTCTGTCCATGTATGACCCTAGCCGTGTCCAGGTCACACACACGGTGTTGTGAATGTTCATATACATTTTATCAAAGCTTAAAGCGAAGACTTACTGAGTTCAAAATACAAAACTGTCAAGAACGTACGTGTTATGGATATATTTTTCGCGAAGCTCGTTTAAAAGTAATATTGGCCCAGAATGCCGTTTATAATTAATATAAATACGCGCGCGCGCGCGTGCGTATGTGTGGTGTGTGTGTGGGGGGGGGGGGTGAGTGTGGGTGTGCGTACGTGCGTGCGTGCATGCGTGCATATGTACGTGCGTGCGTGGGCGCTAGCGCGCGCGCGCGCGCGCGCGGTGTATGTGTGTGTGTGTATGTGTGTGTGTGTGTGTGTGTGTGTGCGCGCGCGCGCGGGTGCGTGCGTAAGTGTTTTGGTCCTGTATCTTTTTGTCTTTTTCCCCCCATAATGTTATCTCTTTTTCTCATTCTCTTTCTCCGGACACTGGTGGGCAGCTGGCATCATGTAATCCACTAGACCAAGCTGCGGCTATGTGTGGCCCAATATCTGCTCAAGTTCTCTCACATCGATCCACACCCTTCTGCCCAAGAAACATGTATGACCCCACAGTTTGAACGCGGAAAAACCTTACATTTCTAAACCAGGTAAAACAGATCATGTGAATAGCGTGTTCACATTTTAAAGGGGTTTAGTTATGGCGCGTTTAGGGGGATCCCCAATGATTGACAGATTCATAGCGCGTTGATCATCCGGGAAAAAACGGGAATCAAAACAAGCAGCGGATCCCCTGCAGAAAGGGGAAAAGTTACATTGGCGGATTGGTTTTGCAGGGGGTTCGAGCGGTACTTTTGACCCCCAAGGAGAAATTTCGGACTAGCCCTTTTTTTTCGACTTTGCCGGGCCAACGCCAATCGAAAGGGGGTTTACCACGGGTACCCGGGGATTTTTTTTAACGTCAATTTTTAAAATGCCCCGGCGTAAAAAATGTCTCGTAAAATAAAGGGGAACCCCCTACTGGCAAAACCACCAATTGAGATTTGCTGGGGGGAGGAGAACACGAAGTGGGGCGCAAGACCCTTAGGGCCAAAAACCGAAAGAACATCCGGGCCCCGGGAAAGGGGGGTTTAAGGGGTTTTTTTACAACGGGGGCGAACACCAAACCCTTTTTTTAAAGGGCCGGGGAGGGCCACAACAAAAGTGGGGGGAAAAGCCCCATTCATGGCCGATAAAAAAATCAAATTTGGCAAGGTGGGTTTATTCGTTCCCAATTAAAACGGGAAAAAATGCAAAACAAAACCCCCTTTTTTGACGGGGCGGATTTTTTGTTTTCATCACCTTCCTGGGCCCCTGAAAATTTCATGAAGTATTTGGGTTTGGGCAAAAAATTTTTGGAACCGGTTCAAAAAAAAACCCCTCACTTTCCAAATTGCCTGGGGCAAACCCCATCCTCGTTTTCAAAAGACCCCCAACACCCCCACCCACCCCAGCGAAACCCCAGTCAGGCGAAACCCCCAGGTGGGGACATCGCCCCGACGGACAGCGCCCAGCCCGACGACAGCCGCAGACGGGGGCCCGCGCAGTCAGGGGCGGGCCCCCAACGGCGTCAGGCCCGCTCTCTCCCCTCCCCTCAGTGGAGACCCTGCCCCGGGCGGGTCGGAGACCCCGAAACGCCGGCGATCGAAGGGGGGTCCACCCCAAAAGGGTTGCGGGGGGGTAAGCACCGAAAAAGGAAGTGTAAACCCCCCCGCGGCCCCCCGCAGTACCAACATAGGTAAGCGCCCCAGGTGGGAGAGCCCGGCTTCCTAGGCAGACCCATGTTTGGGCCCCGCTTAAAATAACGGCATTGAAAATAAATTTGGGAAATGGTATAGTATAAAATCCGTAAATATTTCCAATGGAAAAAATACGGATATGTTCCTTGAATGTAAGGGGGTTTCGGAAAAAATTTAAACGAGCGCTTTTTTTCGTTATTTAAAAGTATTAAATTGATATTGCCTGTTTACGGGGAACTCTGTAACCCGAGAATGATTGGCGTTGCTAGGGGGAAAAAACAGGGGGAGGAAAATTTATTTTAAAACAGGGACGAAAAGGAGTCAAGGAGGTTTTATTCTATATCAAAAGATTTCGTGGAAACATAGTTGTTGAACGGCCTAGAGAGATTTTTAGTTTGTCAGTCAAAGTAAAAACTATATGACTTTAAATTTTGGCAAATAATATGCCCCCAAACAAATGAAAAAAAAAGCAGTTTTATGAAAATTTACAGGAAAGGTGTGCGAATATATGAGCAAATCTGTTGTTGTTTGGGTGATTTTAATTGTGTTATAAAGAACAGTCTTGATATTTTTTAGGGTCAATGCTTTTCCCGAGTCAGAAGAAAGATTTAAAATAAGGTATAAAAATTTGAATCTGACAAAATTGGAGAGTTTTCCTAATGAAAAAAAATTTCTCCTGGTGCAAGAATAACCCTTTTCATTGTGGGGTTTTGGGATTACGTTTTTTGTAAAGGGAAAATGCTACCCTTGTGTTTTTGGGAACCTGACGGTTGCGTTTCAGTTAAAAAAGCCCCCAAAACGGAACTAAAAAATGGTAATTTTGAAAGAGGCCGGGATACGGAATTTAAAAATAGTTTTTTAAAAGATAATACGTTTGTTGAAAAGAGAACGATTTATTGATAAGTTCCATGTTTTCGTGATTTTTCTTATTCAAGGGGGGATTTTTAAAATTGAATTTGTACTTTTTTTTTGGTTGGAAAATCATTGCATGCAAAAGAAAAATCGTAAATTTTCGTCTGAAGCCGCTTGTGGAAAAAAAAAAAAGGCATTACCCTGCAATCCCTCTGAAAAGGGGGGTGCAGAAACAGTATCTTTTTTAAAAAAAAAATAAAAATTGTTGAGGTTGAGAGAACGAAGGAGCGAAATTTTAAGCAAGATTTAAAAGGGATTGAAGAGGGAGGGGAATAAAAAATATTTTTGAAATTTGGAAAAGGCTAAGGAAAGAAAAAAGTGAAAACGAGTTTTAACTAAAGATTCGGGAAGATTTTCGATCAGACAAAAAATTTTGCAAGAACAAGTTTCATTTTATGGGAAATTTTAAATCAAAAAAATGTGGAAAAAGATGTGGGGGAGCAATAAATACTTTGTGGAAAATGAAAACTTTCCAAGATAGACGTTAATGAAGCTGATTAGCGGGGCAAGTGACAGTGGGGAAATGACAACGCATGAAGAAATGGAAATGGATCTGCTCCCGGCAATGACGGACTGACAATGGTTTTTTAAAAATTTTTTGGAATAAAAATTTTAAACACTTACTCAGTCTTTAGGGAAAGTTTCCCCGTCGGTAAACTTTTCATTTTCCCCAAAAGTAGGTGTAATAACTCGCTACAAAGGGGAAAAGGTTTAGATAAGATAAATTTAACAACGGAGCCAATCACGTAAACTGATTAAAAATTATTAGCTAAAGTCTTAGCTTTAGACTTGGACGATACACTATTTGGTAAATAAAGTCAGGTAGGTTACATCAAAGGTAGAAAAACCCAAAACAGTATAGACGATTGTGCAAAATCAATTACCAAAAAAAAAAAAAAGCCCCGGTTTTTTGCTCGCTATTGATTATGAAAAAGCTTTGATTCGATATAAAAGATTTTTTTGCTGAAAGTTTGCTTTTTTGGGTTTTGGACAGTTTTTTTAAAAAGTGGGTATCTTTTTGATAACGGAAACTGACCTTGTTAATCACGGGGGTGGTTTTTCCCGAGCCTTTTGATGTAAACGCGGAATAGACAAGGTTGCCCTTTCTCACCTTGCCTTTGGCTAGCTGTCGAGTTACTACCTTAAGATTGGGAATAGTTCGATTGCAGGCTTTAAAATTTCCCTTTCCCTTTTCGGGGAAAATAAAATTCTAGTAAAAGAAAAAACAAATGGCAGATGACACAACATTGTTTTAAAAGCATAGATATTTTAAATCATTAGAAATCTTTCATTGTTTGAAAATTTTCTGGTTAATTTTAAATGTTTCAAAAACAAAAGCTCTTTAAGGGGAACATAAAAAAAGACCCAGATCTTCATTCACAACTTTACAGAATGAAATTCTGGGAATTTATTTTGAACAACGAATGGCGAAGAAAATTGATGAAAAATGGATTTAAAAATGATAAAAGAATAGTAAATAAATAATTTGGAAAAGGGGAAAATTTCTATTCAAGGTAAAGTGATTTTTATAAAAAGTTTTGATAAGTCAAAATTTTTTATGTAAGAGTTTTTGGGTTTCCGATCAGTGGCGTAAAATTAATACGCGTTATACCCATTTGTATGGCAGAAAAAATTTCAGTAAAAGGAAAACATTCGAGAAGGAAGGGAAGTAATGGACAAAAATAGACGGGGGGTTCTGAACATATCAACTGCTTCAGTTCCAGAAATTCTAAAAATTAAAATGGGATGGGAAAATTTTAAAAACGCCAAAGAGAGTGAAAAAATGGAGGTTGATCCCATTGGGATTTTTCAAATGGCAAACGGGTAATTTCTTCAAAAGTAAAAAAACAAAGGGCAAAGGATATGCAGGGTATTTATAGAATTGAAAAAGAATTTGGAAAAACATTTTTGCATGTTATTAGACAACAAAAATAAAAGTAAACAAAGGAAATAAACGTGGTAATTTCCATCACAGTTCTCTTTCAACAAAACCCCTATTTAAAAACAAAAATAAAGTATTTTTCCAAAGGCCAATACAGGAATTGAAAAGATGAAAGATATAACCCTCAAACGAAAATAGACTTTGTCTCTCGAGGGAAATACAGAATATGGTTTTGGGGGAAGCAAGGAACTTATTTTTGAATATAATGCCCTTATTAATCTATTCCCAAAGAGTGTTTTAATGGGGTAAGAGAGGAGATCCTTTCACATCCGACAGGGTTGTATGCCCAAAAAATTTCAAACAAAACCCCAAAAAACATCAGGGGAAAAAATTTTTTCCAAAACAAGAACAAATTACCAACGGCCCATTATTTCTGGGGAAAAGGGAAATTGGTTTCCCCCCTAACAAACAGGCGTGGTCTAGGGCAAAAAAAACCACCCAAAAAAGTCGACCCGATCCTTCCTGGAAATGTTACATAATATTTACCCCACAAATAAGTTAAACAAAATGAAAAATCGAGAAAATATCAATTTCATTTGGGGTTAAAAGGGGGATTTTATTTAAAATTTTTTCTACAAATTTTCGTTGTAAAGAATTTTTGGAATTCATTGAGCAAAAATTTATTAGACCAAGTATTTAAACTAACGTGGCAGCACTGCGTTCTTTGGGGTGAACAATTATTCTTCCCGTGGAAAATATGTATTCATAAAACCCCATTTATTGATTGGGGAAAAAGTCCAAAAAAATTTTTAAAAAGACACAGTCTCATTCCTTGCAAAAATCTTTGAAAAAGAATTAACATAAGGAGCTAGTCTATATTTCACTTCACTTCCAGCTTCTTCCGACCCCCTCCCGGCCCCCCCCCCCCCCCCCCCCCCCCCCCCCCTCCCCCCCTTTTCCGGGGCTCGCTGTCCTTTTTCCCCTTTCCTTTTTTTCTTTTTGGGCCCATGTCGGTTTTTATTAGTGGCTCTTTTTCTCACACGGTTTTTTTTAATCACTTTTAGGTCAAGTGTCCAAATTTTAAACATTTTTTTATTTTTTTTTATTTATTATAAGATTTCCTTTCCCTTTCGGGTGATGGTGGGAGTGGGGGGACGATCGTGATTCATGTTCTGTGCTATTCTTTCTAGAACCATGTATATTTGCGGATAAAATTTATAACTTGTATGCCTTTTTACTTTTTGACGAAAGTTTTCGTTTGGGCCCCAGAGGTGCGCGGGCGCCGCGATCACGCAACAAAAACACCACCACACACACCACACGCCAAAACAAACCACACACACCACTACTCACTCACTCACTCACTCACACGCACAACGCACACACACGCGCGACTCACGGATATTTTTCCGCTGACGGCCTTTCCCCAGTCTCCTCCCCAGCCACACCCCCCCCCCCCCCCCCCCCCCCCCCCCCCCCCCCCCAAAAATTTCTATATCTTCTTCATGCAAGGATGGCGTTTCCGGGGAACTGGCAGGTGCGGACTAATAAATTAAGTACACAAAAATTTTTTGATCCTTTTGTTCCATGTTCGCTCGCTCCTTGGATTGTGGTTTTTTAACGTGGTGACAGCCCTGATGTGGCCCCTTTGCGGTCGGGTGGGCTATAAGCAACATTTTTTTATCTTTCGTTCCCTTTGTTTATTCTTGGATGTTTTCATTTTTTTGTTCCAAAGGGGTTTTTGGGGGGAACATTTGGGCACACGGGGGAAAAAGGAGGGAGGCGAAGGGAAATCTTTTTGTATTCATCTATTTAACCCGGGCCAAAAGGGGAAGATTATGTGTTTCACGTGTGTTTTCAGTGAATTTATTTTTTAATTTTTTTTTGTTTTTGACAGCAACGAAATTTTTTTTCGTTTTTTGTCTTTTTCCCCTTTTTTCTTTCTTCCTTTCTTCCTTCGTTTTTTTCCTCTTTTTCGTTTGTCCCCAGTTTCTTTCCTTTCCCCCTTTTTTTTTGTTTCCGAGTTTTTTTTTTTTTTTTTTTTTTTTTTTTTTTTTTTTTTTTTTTTTATGAGCAACATGATCAGAGTGAGAGGCCGTACCCACACATTGAAAATAACAAACCCCGCACTTTGTTCAAAAGCCAAAAAACTAAAAACAGCAAACGTTTGTCCCTTTTTAAAGAAACATACATACATGCATGGGTGTAAGGAAGGGTTTTTACAAAAAAAAAAAAAGAAAGAAAAGAAAAAGAAAAAAAAAAAAATAGTCGTGGAAAAAAGATTTTTTTTTTTTTTCGCTTTTTGTTTTTTGGGAGTGAAGAGGGCAGTGGAAGACCAAAAAATTAAGAGGTGGATTTTGGGTTAGGAAAAAAAAAAAAAAAAAAAAAAAAAAGGAAGTCGCCGCCTTGGTCTCCCTTGATCGCAAAGATGCCAAATAAAAAAAAAAAAAAAAAAAAAAAAAAAAAAAAAAAAAAAAAAAAAAGTTACCATGTGCAAGGAATGAACCATTCCTTTGTTCCATAGGGGTTATTGTAGGGCAGGAGTGAACTTTTTTGGTATTTATTGGCACCTGTCGAACTACGAAAGGATTGGTGTTCTGTAAAAAGTCATTTTTCGGGCAAAAAGTAAAACATCTTTATGTTTATAGGGGCCCCTGATTGGGAGAATTGGGCATCCCCCGTGTTCGTTATTCCTGTGTTTTATAGAGTCACTGATTGAGCGTGAATGGATATCCTGCGTTTGTAAATTTTTCCCGGGTTTTAAGGGGGCACTGATTGACATGAATGGGTCATCCCTGCTGTTCTTATATTCATGATTTTTAGAGCCCCTTTAAAGACGATGAATGGATCATCCCCGTGTTCTGTAAATTCCTGATGTTTATAGGGCCATTGTTGACGATGAAGGTCATCCTGCTGTTTGTATATTTCCCCCCCTGTTCATAGGGCCCCGATTGAGCGATGAATGGATCATCTTGCTGTTTTGTAATTCCCGATGTTCTAAGGGGCCCCTTTTTGAGCGATGAATGGATCATCCTGCGTTCTGTGGTGTATTGTCAACAAGGAATGGATCACCCGACTATTTACTGAATGTGACTGGACTTTTTAAGGAATGATTTCATTCATTTTCATTGTTTCTTTTAGGTTTCGATGAAAAGCATTTTTTCATCACTGGACAAAACCAGTGTCGACAAGACAACTTTAAGGGCCCCCCTTTTTCCCAAAAGGGGGAAGGGGAAACCATTAAAAAGGCTCTTTCCCCCCCCTTCACACAATTTTTTTGAAAAATCTCGGAAGTACGCAAGAAATCAAAAAAAAAAAAAACGGAGGAAAAAAAAAAACAGCATACGTAAAGAGTGATACATTACACAGACTTTTTTTTTCAAATTTCTCTCTTTCCTTCTGTCGTTCTTTCTGTATTTCTCTCTTTCTTTGTTTTCCTTTATCTCTTTCTCTCTTTCTTTCTTTCTTCCTTTTTCAATCTTCTTTTGAGTAACCTACGAGTATTTTCGACTAACTGATAACACAGCTTCATCTGCTCTTACGATGAGTAACTGTTTAAGAACAGAAAGTCGTTGGAAAGACGTCATATTTCGACACAGGCGAGTAACTGTTATTGAAGTGTTCATTGCGATGAAAAAAGAACGAAATATAATTTAGCCAGTTATGAAAAAAACACCAACATAATTCAGCCAGTTATGAAAATAAGAAAACATTCAGGCAGCTATGAAAAAAAAAGAAAATAAATATTCAGCTAATTATGAAAAACAACATATTCAGCCAGTTATGAAACAAAAACATATTCAGCCAGTTATGAAAAAAAATATTCAGCCAGTTATGAAAGAAAAACATTCAGCCAGTTATGAAAAAACCCACAACATATTCAGCCAGTTATAAAAAACAAAATCACATATTAGGGGCAGATCACGTGATCAGTATTGGAGTCCAGTTTCGACATGACGGTGGTGGTGGAGGAGGAAATTATAGACTGGGAGATGGGGTGGGGGGGGAGGGGGAGGGGGCGGGGAACCGACCTGTGCGGGAGGAAGATGGAGGGGAGACACTGAGGGAGGAGAAGGTGGGACCACGGGAGGGAGAGAGAGAGAGAGACAGAAAGAGAGAGAGAGAGAGAGAGAGAGAGAGAGAAGAGAGAGAGAGAGAGAGAGAGAACGAACGAACGAACGAACGAATTTTATTTTAAGAGGGTAGTGGATTAAGCATGAATACTTTTTTACATCCAGCCCTCTGGCAAGAAAAAAAAAATCGATATATAGTAAAAAAGCAAATCAAACAAATACATGAAAAAAATGGAACAATTCCTTGCATGGGAACCTTGACAAAAAAAAAAAAGAAGAAAAAGAAACCAGTGAACACCACCACCACCACCACCAACCACACAACGAGAAAAAATGATCAAGGCAAGAGGGGGGGGAGAGAGAGAGAGAGAGAGAGAGAGAGAGAGAGAGAGAGAGAGAGAGAGAGAGAGAGAGAGAAAAGAGAGAGAGAGAGAGAGAGAGAGAAACCGACCGACTGACGACCGACTGACCGACTGGGGGAAGAAAGGCAGAGATAAGGAAGAGAAATACAATGAAGCAGACATGGATAAACACCTACGAAAACCTTTGAAAAAACACATTAATGGCACAGGATGATCACTGCAATTTGCGTAAAATTGAGTCAACTTCCAACATCACATATTTGTTAAATTGAGAGAGAGAGAGAGAAGAGAGGAGAGAGAGAGAGAGGAGAGAGAGAGAGAGAGAGAGAGAGAGAGAGAATGGAGAGAAGAGAGAGACAGGGAGAGAGATGGAAAGAGAGAGAGAGAGAGAGAGAGAGAGAGAGAGAGAGAGAGAGAGAGAGAGAGACTGACAGGCAGACAATACAGACAGACAGATAGACAAATAGGCAGAGAATGCAAGCAGCAGCAGAATAAAGACATAGAGATGAGTAAAACAAATACATTTGAGGAAATTGGATACAAGATTACGATAAAAAAAATACCACAGAGGTTAGCTATAACTTAGCATTAGATATTTATGATAATGTGTTTTAAACGTAGATAACTATTTTTATTTCTTATGTCACAAGGAATTGCATTCCAAAGTTTACCACCCGAATATGCTAAGGAAGACATGAATAGATCAATTCTGGGCCGGGGAATGGATATCAAATGTTTATTACGAAAGGTGTTTACAAGGAATTTGGTACTAGATAAGAAGGTGCGAGATTGTTCATTATTTTGTACATGAACACACCCTTATTGAAACGACATTTATGACTGAATGGGAGAATCTCAAGTTCTTTATAGTCTACAACTTGAAGAGATGATTTAAGAAGTACGATTTTAGTGAACGTCTATACAAACGCTCCAGTTGTTTCAAGCAATTGTGACTGGCCATGTCCCAGCAAGTTGAAGCATAGTCAATGTCAGATTGTATATAGCATGGAAAAATAACTTCCGAGAATGTTGGTCAAGGAAATGCTTAATTCTGTTTAATTGAAATATCTTACTTGAGATCTTCCGAGATAAAGCAGAAACGTGATTAGACCAAGATAGATTGTTATCGATAGTGAGACCAAGTAACTTATGTGAATCAATTTCTTCTATAATCTGATCATAGAGATACAATGGAGGTGATCTAGTTTTCATGTTTTGTCGTTTTTGCCTAGTTGTTATCAACATAAATTTGGATTTCATAGGATGGAGGGCCATGTGATTTAGTTTGGACCACTCAGTAAGATTATTTATATCTTTTTGAAGAGCACTGCATACCGAGTGTACGTTTTTACCTTTACTGTGGAGTGTCGTGTCGTCAGAAAAATAGTTCACATGAAGAGGAAATAGCTAGAGGAAGATCATTTATATAAACCGAAAAAAGGATTGGACCTAAAATTGATCCTTGGGGACACCATAATTCACTGGTAGAAAGTGGATTTTACAGAGGGCTTTAAAAACTGACTGTTTCCTGTTGGTCAAAAAAGAGGATAATAGATCAAGAGATTTTCTGGATATACCGTAAAATAGAAGTTTTTTTACAAGAAGATTATGGTCAATAATGTCAAAGGCTTTTGCAAAGTCAACAAAAAGTACACATGTAAATAGATTACAATTAATGTTTGAAAGCCATTGTTCAACTAAGTTGGTTAGTGCTGTATGACATGAATGGACTTTTCTAAAACCACTTTGGTTTGGATGAAATAAATCATGTTTAGTAAAGTGTAACTGGAGATTGCGTTTAAGATGTTTTTCTAGAGGTTTAGACAAGTAGATAGAATTGATATTGGTCGATAATTTTAAAATCAGTTGGGTCGCCGGATTTATAAACTGGTAGTACTTTGGCTACCTTAAAAGCCTGTGGGTTTGTAACACTTTTCGATGCAAGGTTGTAAATGTAGGTGAGATGCTCAGATATAACAGATGCAGATAATTTCAAGATTTTACTATCAATGTTGTCTAGACCACAGCAGTTAGATTGTTTTAAAGCACATAGTTGCCCTATACACTTCGTGTACACTTAAATATTCAAAATTTAAGTTTTGTATCTATATGTTTAGAATCACAGTAATCTTTCAACAATGATAGATCATTGTTTATCATGTGATCAGAGTTTATCGTTTTCTGAGCTATTGTTGAAAAAGTGTAAATTGAATTTTTCGGTAGATAAAACCATACCCGAATGAACAGCAGTATCAGATTTTTTTTCCCAGATAATTCGTTAATGGCTTTCCAGATGGATTTTGTATCTGTTTTTAGAAGCAATAAGTTCTTTGAAATATTTTTTGCGAGTATATCTTTTTAGGGCAGTACTTTATTTCGTTGTTTCTTAAAACTGTCACTTTTCCCTGTAGACTGTAATAATTATCTCGAAGTTTTAAAGGCTGCATTGATTCTTCGGTTAACCACTGTGGTTTGCCATCAGCTAACGCGTTTAAGTCTAATATGGACATGTTTTTCAATTACAGATAGAAAAATACGATACCAAGTTTCAAGGGCCTCGTCGGGGTCGGTATATTGATAAACCTCTGAAAAATTCGCAGAGCACAGGTCAGATAGAAGGACATCAATATTTAATGTTTTGTAACAACGAGAAGATATGTATTGGTGGCTACATCTGGGAATTTTCGTTCCTTTTTTGGACCATGTTAAACAAACAGGAAGTGATCACTAAGACCAGACACCGGTACAGAAATTTCAATAATATTAGACGGGTCATTTACATATATATGGTCAATAAGTGTTTCAGACTGTGATGTTATTCTGGTTGGTGTGTTAATCAATTGTTTTAAATTCTGCAGTTCAAAGATATTTTTCCAGTTGTTATGCGGTTTAAGTAAATCAATATTAAAATCTCCAAGTAGTATTACCTCTGTTGCATAAGCGTATACATCCTCCATCATGAGATCGAAGCGATCAAACCACTCAACACGGTCTTCTGGATTTCTATATAGAAAACCTACTAAGACTGGTTTTGACCCTTTCAAACAAATATCTATCCAAATGCACTCAATGCAGTATTTATCAAACAAGTTTACTTGTTTATAATTTACCGAGTTGTGCACAAATGCTACCAGTCCAGTGTCTAGTTTAGCCATGGCATCTCTCCTAATCAGACTATAGCCTGGAATCGATACTAGATTGTCAGTTATAACCTCTGTTAGTCTTGATTCAGAGAAACCAAAGCAATGGAAGTGATCATTTGAATTTGATAAAATAGAGGGTATGTCTGACATTTTTTTTAATAAGTGACATACATTTAGGTGACCTACTTTGAATCCAAATTTACTTAACCATTTCTCATTGCATTGATTGCTTGTCATAATGATCAATGACAGATAATTGTAGGAGACAAATGATCGACACTTAAACAACACACACAGTTTATACCAAATACTAAGATTCTAAATATGAAGGTGCTGAAAAACGAGGACAAACACGACCTCAAAGAGAAGAAAGAAATACAAGTGTTACCTGATAAATTCAGGCAAAAACAACAAATGTAGAAAATGTCAACAATTTGAAGAAGAGGAAGAACACACACACACACACACACACACACACACACCACACACACACACACACACACACACACAAAAACAATAAAAAGATGAGACAGACAGTTAACAATCAAATGCACTTGGGTAGAATCACTTGGCATCAATTATCGAAATGCAACCCAAGCAATTAAAGTGCGAAAACAACAACAATAACAACGACAACAAACTATAAGCAAGTTTGTAATTCAGATCCTACAGTCAAAAGACCACTGCAAGTCAGGTGGTCCGGCAATCTGTGACCCACTGAATAGTACCTGTGGGGTACTCATAGATACACACATCCACACAACCACACACACACACACACACACACACACACACACACACACACACACACACACACAACTCATAGAGCGCAAGCACTTTTATCGTTTTGCGCCATAATACACCATACACACACACACACACACACACACACACACACACACACACGCACACACACACACACACACACACACACACACACACACTGAAATAGTCTATAATACTAACAATTAATATATTCTCCTATTATCATTTAACCCCGTAATCCTCCCATGAACTTTTCCTTTCCTCCTCCAAGCATCCACTTCTACTTCACACCAGATCAGCCACATGTTATACAGTTTGACACCGACAGCATCATTGGACAGGCACCAGAGAGAGAGAGAGAGAGAGAGAGAGAGAACGAGAGAGAGAGAGAGAGAGAGAGAGAGAGAGAGAGAGAGAGAGAGAGAGAGAGAGAGAAAGAGACACAGAGAGAGGGAGAGAAGGAGAGAGAGAGAGAGAGAGAGAGAGAGAGAGAGAGAGAGAGAGAGAGAGAAAGGAGAGAGAGAGAGAAAGAGAGAGAGAGAGAGGAGAGAGAGAGAGAGAGAGAGGGAGAGAAAGAAAGAGAGAAAGAGAGAGAAAAAACAGAGAGAGAGAGTGGAGAGAGAGAGAGAGAGATGGGGGAGGGGGTGATGGGTAGGCATAATCCGCGCATTGTTTTCAACATCTCCTGATGAGGTATTTCCATGACGAGGTTTTAGTTTGGGTTTTCTTCTTTTTTTTTTCCTTTTTTTTGTTTTACGCAGGGACGCACTCTTTCCTTCCAGGATTATACGCTCCCAACCCTCCTCCTCACTCAATGGAATTGCTGGGCCAGCGCCTGGTAGAGGCAGAGCGTGACAGATGGCAAAACGGGATAGGCGTCAGCTGCATAACAGAATTGTTCTACTTCAGCAGGATGTAAGTAATAAAAACGAAATCTTTCAAAATTTAGAGCGCAGATTTTCACATCCATATTTTCTTCCTTCTTCATGTACTTTTTTTTTCCTGGGTCAACTGTACTTTCATGAATATGACTCCAAGCTTTCATAATAGTAAATGAAGTTCTCAAACTTTCATTGACCATTGTATTTACTCCGTTTTGCTCTTCCTAAATAATGATTACAATAATGAGGAGGAGGTGGAGGAAGAGGAAGGTGATGATCATTATGATAATAACAATAATAATAAATAATAACGATAATAATAATAATGATAATAATATCACAATGTTGATAACAACAATGGTGATGATGATGACGTCGATGATGATGACGTCGATGATGATGCCGATGATGACGTCGATGATGATGATGATGATGATGATGATGATGATGATGATGATGATGATGATGATGATGATGATGATGATAACAGTGACAATAATACCACTACTGCCACTGCTTCTACCATCATCATCATCATCATCATCATCATCATCATCATCATCATCATCATCATCATCATCATCAATATCACTCTCATCATCATCACGATCATCCTCACCATCAACATGTCATCACCATTGTCACCACCACCACCACCACCACCACCACGACTACCCCGTGGAGTGTCTGTGGCTACCATTGAAAATCATACTGCCACGCACTTTTAAAAAAAAATGACAAACTAACATGAACCTGAAGATGTACACGAAGTACTGCCCAGATGGTGTGCTCAAATGGCCACTAAAAGAGATTCACAGATAACTGGAAGAACAGGACATTTTCCAGGTTGACGACCTGCAACAAAACATTAGGCTTGGAGTCACACGGCAGGCTGTGAAGTATTATAAGAAAGGTTAGGTGGTGTGAAGAAATCAGTGAAATGATGGGAATATCTATTTTTCAACAGAGAAAAAGGGCACAGATGAAGGGCGTGACGTGGTGGGTGTATACGGCAGAGGGGGCGCGGATGAAGGGCGTGACGTGGTGGGTGTATACGGCAGAGGGGACACAGATGAAGGGCGTGACGTGGTGGGTGTATACGGCAGAGGGGACACAGATGAAGGGCGTGACGTGGTGGGTGTATACGGCAGAGGGGGGCGCGGATGAAGGGCGTGACGTGGTGGGTGTATACGGCAGAGGGGGCACAGATGAAGGGCGTGACGTGGTGGGTGTATACGGCAGAGGGGGCGCGGATGAAGGGCGTGACGTGGTGGGTGTATACGGCAGAGGGGGCGCGGATGAAGGGCGTGACGTGGTGGGTGTTATACGGCAGAGGGGGCACCGATGAAGGGCGTGACGTGGTGGGTGTATACGGCAGAGGGGGCGCGGATGAAGGGCGTGACGTGGTGGGTGTATACGGCAGAGGGGGCACAGATGAAGGGCGTGACGTGGTGGGTGTATACGGCAGAGGGGACACAGATGAAGGGCGTGACGTGGTGGGTGTATACGGCAGAGGGGGCACAGATGAAGGGCGTGACGTGGTGGGTGTATACGGCAGAGGGGACACAGATGAAGGGCGTGACGTGGTGGGTGTATACGGCAGAGGGGACACAGATGAAGGGCGTGACGTGGTGGGTGTATACGGCAGAGGGGACACAGATGAAATGCGTGACGTGGTGGTGTGTGATGGATACGAAGGGGCACAGATGAAGGGCGTGACGTGGTGGGTGTACAGGGCAGAGGGGGCACAGGTGAAGGGCGTGACGTGGTGGGTGTACAGTGCAGAGGGGGCACAGATGAAGGGCGTGACGTGGTGCGTGTGCTGTATACGAGGGGGGGCGCAGATGAATGGGGCGTGACGTGGTGGTGGTGTGCTGTATACGAGGGGGGCGCAGATGAAGGGCGTGACGTGGTGGGTGTGCTGTATACGAGGGGGCGCAGATGAAGGGCGTGACGTGGTGGGTGTGCTGTATACGAGGGGGGCGCAGATGAAGGGGTCGTGACGTGGTGGGTGTGCTCTATACGAGGGGGGCGCAGATGAAGGGCGTGACTTGTTGGGTGTGCTGGATACGAAGGGGGGGGGGGGGGGCGCAACTGAATGGCGTGACGTGGGTGAACAAGCGGAGGGGAGTGGGTAGAGCGGATGCAGCATGAGAAACGGATGGGTATAATATATGCAGGCAGTGGCACTGACGTGGACGAGTAGGCGTCCTGGTTAGGAGGGAGCTTGCAAGCATGGCATGACATGGATGGTCAAATAGTGGGGTGGGGGGATGGGGGGGGAATGGGGGGGGAGGATGGAAAAGGTGCCGACGTAGGATGTGTTGTGGATACGTGTACATGGGGAAGGGGGAGGAGCAAATGAAAAGTATGATGGGTGGGGGGGGGGGGGGGGGGGGGGGAGGGGGGGGACAGGAGACGTGGATGCAGGTATGGTAGAGGTGTGGGGTTGGGGAAAAGGTCGTGACGTGGGTGGACGTTATTGGGGCAGAAGGAGCATGGATGCGGGGCTTGCGTGACTTGGGTGGGTGAATTGGGGCAAAGGGGAGCGCAGATGAAGATTGTAACGTGTGTGGACGTATCGGGGCAATCGGGGCGCGGATGAATAACATGAAATGGTGGACGTATTGGATCAGAGGGGCGTAGATGAAGGACGTGACGTGGGTGGGCGTATTGGGGCAGAGGGGGCGCGGATGAAGGGCTTGACATTGTTGGCGTATTGGGGCATCTGGGGAGCAGATGAAGGGTATAGCGTGGATGTCCTCTTGGGTCAGAAGGGGGCGCGCATGAAGGGCATA
Source organism: Conus ventricosus (assembly GCA_018398815.1). NCBI lineage: Eukaryota > Metazoa > Mollusca > Gastropoda > Neogastropoda > Conidae > Conus > Conus ventricosus. Next base: position 82,138,761 of record CM031603.1, read on the forward strand.
ACATGGTGGGCGTATTGGGGCAGAGGGGGCGCGGATGACGGGCGTGACATGGTGGGCGTATAAGCGCGCGGATGAAAGTCTTGATGTGGATGTCTTATTGTGCAGAGGGGGCGCGGTTGAACGGTGTTGCATGCTGGGCGTATTGGGGCAGAAGGGGCGCGGCTGAAGAGCGTGACATGGTTGGTGTATTGTGGCAGAGGGGCGTATTGCGGCGTGGATAAAGGTCTTGATGTGGGTGTCACATTGGAGCAGAGGGAGTTAAAGGGCGTGACATGGTGGGCTCATTGGGGTGGAGGGAGCGCAGATGAAGGGCGTGACATGGTGGGCTCATTGGGGTAGAGGGAGCGCAGATGAAGGGCGTGACATGGTGAGCTTATTGGGGTGGAGGAAGCGCAGATGAAGGGCGTGACATGGTGGGCTCATTGGGGTAGAGGGAGCGCAGATGACGGGCGTGACGTGGTGGGCTCATTGGGGTAGAGGGAGCGCAGATGAAGGGCGTGACATGGTGGGCTCATTGGGGTAGAGGGAGCGCAGATGAAGGGCGTGACATGGTGGGCTCATTGGGGTAGAGGGAGCGCAGATGAAGGGCGTGACATGGTGGGCTCATTGGGGTAGAGGGAGCGCAGATGACGGGCGTGACGTGGTGGGCTCATTGGGGTAGAGGGAGCGCAGATGAAGGGCGTGACATGGTGGGCTCATTGGGGTAGAGGGAGCGCAGATGAAGGGCGTGACATGGTGGGCTCATTGGAGTAGAGGGAGCGCAGATGAAGGGTGTGACGTGCGGGTATATTGTGGCAGAGGGGGGCGTGGATGAAGGGCGACACATTTTGAACACGCTCTAGACTCTAGCTTGTTGCTGTTCAAATTTCGACTGTGACTGTAAAGTTGTATGCGATTTGAATTGGGCGTGACATGACAGGCGTGTTTGGGTGGAGGGGGAGCAGATGAAAGGCGTGGCATGGTGCGCCTATTGGGGCAGTGGGGACCGATGAAGGGCATGACGTGAGTTTTCGTAGGGCAGAAGGGGCACGTGTAACATGGTGGGCGTATTGGACAGAGGAGGCGCAGATGAAGAGCGTGACAAGGGTGTCTTATTGGCGTAGTGGGGACGCGGATGGACAGGCACGAAATTGGTGTTTTATTGGTGCAGATGGGGCGCAGATAGTGGGCAAAGCATAGTAGGTGTATTGAGGAGTGGGGCATGGATGCAAGGCGTCATACGGGTGGGTGTATTGCCGCAGAGGGGGGCATAGACACAGAAGATGACATGAGGGGACGTTGACGGTGAACGCAGATGCAGGGCGTAACAGGGCTGGCAAAGTGGAGGACAGAGGGGGGCAACGGATGAATCGCTCAGAACGGATGGGTGTGAGGATGGGTGTGAGGAAGGGTGTGTGTGTGTGTGTGGATGCACATGGGTGGAGTAAAGGGGAGGAGGGAGCGTGTATGCAGGGCATGACGCTGGTGAGTGTACGGGGGAGTGGAGGATGGAGCATGGATGCATGACAGGACACGGATGGGCGAACTCAGGCACGTACGCAGGGCGCCACATGTATGGGCATAGCGGGCGGTAGTGGCTGCAGAATATGAGGAGGTCTGGGAGGGGGTGGGGGGGCGTAGATGCGTAGTATGCCATGGGTACGGCGTCGTGAATGCAGGGAATGGCATGCAAGGGGGAAGGGGGTAAGGGGATCATGGAAGCAGAGTACGACATGGTGGTGGGTATGGAGGGCACGGATACAGTGTACAACAGTCATGGTGGTACAACGGTCGCCAACACAGGGCATGGCATGGGTGGGGCATGACATGGGTGGGGTGATGGGGGGCGTGGATGCAGGGTGTAACATGGGTGGGGGTGCAGATGGCGCATATGCAGGGTATGACATTGTTAGGAGTACAGGGAATTCAGATTTTGGGGCCTACATGGATGGGGGTAGGGGGCGTGGATATCAGATCATTATACAGGGTGGGGTACCTCAATCCCAGGGTCTGCCATGGATAAGACTGTGGACGAGGGGGTGGGGGAGAGGGGGAGGGGTTTTCATCACCTTACACGCGTGGAGAAGCGGAAGGGTGGGGATGGTTGAATTCAGGGCGCAACGTGGATTTGGGTACGGGGGACGCGAATTTTAGAGCATGACATAGGTAGGGACGATGCAGTGTGTGACATGGGTGGGGGCATAAGACATGACATGCGTGGGGCAACAGGAAGTGCAGGTGTCTGCATCTCTCGGGCCTGGTTGACGCTGACATATACTATGAAATTAAGCGTAGAGTACAGCCCTGTCATGCAGTCTCGGACCGCAATGGAAATCCGCAGCATCATCTTCACCATCCTCATTCTCATCAATCAGCATTTTTTTAAAAAATCTCAAATTCTGTGGCCTTTCATGCGAGCTCTCATCGTGACCTCAGTTCCCATGTCCTCTCCACGTCTGTGGCCTTGGTTTGAGTTCCCGGTATTGGTGACTCCATGGGGGCTGTAGTTGGACGGACGTGGTGGCGCCCTCCGAAGGAAGAGCTCACTCACACCGGCTCCGCGACTAAACAATGATTGCCGTCAGCTGGGGGCTTAGTAGGTGGTGTCCTGCGTATGTTAGATCAGAACAGGCGCCACTGAACACCACCGAAGTGACTCGGCAGCAGTGCAGTGTCTCCTTTGGCGGGTTGCCTCTAGACGACTTGACATTGACTGCTCCCTGTGGATTGCCGGTTGCGGGGATGCGGCGGGCTGGGCTAGGCTGTGGCTGTGGACGAAGGGTCGGAACGAGCGGCGTGGGTGCACTGCCTCTGAGGAGGCACAGAAGATGAGACAGCAAAAAGAGAAAAGACACTCCTTTTATTCTTGCTCTGTGATTTTAAAAACGTGACACCCCAAGTAGTGTATGCAGTTTTATTTCAAAATTCCTAATTGACCAAATGGAGGTCAGACACATGGAATACAAAATTAAGTCATGATATTTTGTTGTTTCTTATTTTAGTGGCGTCGGGACCGGGGTAGGGTTGTTGGCGGAGAGAGGATTGCTGATGGAGATTTCATATGTGTCTTTGTTAACACTGTTATGAGCACACATGCACAAGTGGCCAGTCCTGAAAACGCGCTTTCACATACTGAATGATTTCTGAATGTATAATTATACAGACAACGGAAGTGTCCAGAGACACTTGATTTTTAAAAGCTATGACTGTGGGTTCATTGTTTTGCGCACACTGTCTAATTTCATGCATATCTTGTTTTGAGGTGAACACGGCTGGAGACCTTGATTTAGGGTGAATCAGGTAAGGAATCGGGGATGGGGGCTGTATGAAATAGGGTCGCCGATAGACATAAGGGAAATAACCCCTGTTGGTGAGAGCAAGGACCGGAAGGCTGAGCTTTGTATGCACATGTTGTTGTCGTCGTGATGGTCAATTTTCACATATGTCAGACATTTCAAAGAAGGTAAGGTAATGTTGCTTATAGCCCAGCCGACCGAAAGGGCCATATCAGGGCTGTCACCACAGAGAGAGAGAGAGAGAGAGAGAGAGAGAGAGAGGAGAGAGAGAGAGAGAGAGAGAGAGAGAGAGAGAGAGAGAGAGAGAGAGAGGGGGGGAGAGAAAGACAGGCATACACCCACATCACCAACCCACCTGCCCTCTAACTCATCCAGCCCCTCACCCCACTCCCCCTCCCTACACACACACACACACACACACACACACACCACACACACACACACACACACACACACACATAGACACACAAACGCACGCACGCACGCACGCACGCACGCACGCACGCACGCACCACGCACACACACACACACACACACACACACACACACACACACACAACACACACACCACACACACACACACCACACCACACACACACAACACACAACACACACACACACACACACAAACGCACGCACGCACACACAACACACACACACACACACACACACACACACCACACACACACACACACACACAAACACACACACACACACACACACACACACACACACCACACACACACACACACACACACACACACACACACACACACACACACACACAACACACACACACACACGCGTTACGCTCAGTGCGCCGTAGACACTCTCATTAAACATTAAAAGACGAGAATTATTTTTTACGAAATTCAGTGAATGGAAGAAAGAAAGGATCATGAAGTCAGATCAGCTTTGAACCGTAGTCTGATAGCAGACAGCGATAGAACAGATGGAACGTAGAAGCTGAGTCTACAAGGCAGGCGTGAGGGATGAAAAAGCACGAGGCCTTTGTAAAATGATTCAGATTAGTTTGTTCGTTTTTTTCCTAAAAGATGTACACCTGATCAAAATAACTTTGAGAGCAATAGGGGATGCGTACATGAACAAGTTCAAACAAGTTGGTTGCGGTCTTGCTGTGCCAGTCAGGACACTGTGGCGATGTACACAGATCTGATATTCGATTCGAATGGAGCCAGAAAACCAGTGCAGACGGCAGAAAATGAGGGTAACGTTTCTTCTGTACCAGCAATGAGGTTGACACACGGATGTCTTTTCTATGTCTGTGGGTTGACAGCGTGATTTGGACTCTGCCATCGATTAATCAGATTCTGACAAAGCCCAGAAAGTAGAACGCGTCGAGAGAAAAAGAAATAACCAGAGACGTGGTTGTATCCTTTGTAGCTTTTGTGGTAAATGTCTGTTCTTTCATTTATCACCGTGACCTGTTCTGTTTGTGGCATGTTTCAAACAGAATGCCAGACAGGAACTGAAATAAGAGAATGAAAATTGAATTAAGCCACTGTTGTTTGAACTCTGTGTGTGTGTGTGTGTGCGTGTGTGTGTGTGTGTGTGTGTGTGCGTGCGTGCGTGCGTGCGTGCGTGCGTGCGTGCGTGCTGTGGTGTGTGTGCGTGCGTGTGTTGTCGTGCGTGCGTGGTGCGTGCGTGCGTGCGTGCGTGCGTGCGTGCGTGCGTGCGTGCGTGCGTGCGTGCGTGCGTGCGTGCGTGCGTGCGTGCGTGCGTGCGTGCGTGCGTGCGTGCGTGCGTGCGTGCGTGCGTGCGTGTGCGTGGTGCGTGCGTGTGTGTGTGTGTGTGTGTGTGTGTGTGTGTGTGTGTGTGTGTGTGCGCGTGTGTGCGTGTGTGTGTGTTCCCATTTTTTGTTATATCTTTCTCATTCTCCCTTTTGGGGACCTAGAACACACGTGGCATAATGTGATCCACCACAGACGGTTGCAGCCATGGTGTGTCCAACACACTGGTCAAACACGCCCACACTGACCCAGACCCTTCTGACAAAGCAATCCGTCTAAATCCTACAGCTCAGACACTGGCAAATTTTTTTACAGGTTTTGAACACAGGAAAATAAAAGACCAGTGTGATGAATCGCATGTCATCTTCAAGGGGAATTAGTTGGAGCGCGCGTTTATAGATCCCTGCAATGTTGGACAACAATCAATAAGCAAGCAGTGAATGATCACCTGCGATGTTGAACTGGAATCAATACCCGAGCAGTGTGGGGATCACCAGCCATATGGAAAAGAAATCAGTTACTGCGAGCAAGGATTGAATCGTCCCTGATGTTCCGTAGGAGTCAATTACCGAGCAAGGAATGGGTCACTCCGAATGTTCAACAGACATTGAGCTTTCACAGAGTGGTTTTAGTTTTTGTTTTTTGTTTTTCTAAGTTTCAGTGAACTCACATTGTTCCTCTGCTTGATTCGCAATCAAGGACAGGGAGACAGCATGGAATAAGTAATTCCTTCCTTCTTTAACAGTGACAGAAACGAAGAACGTTTTAACTGCCACAAAGCATCCACTATATCAATGTCTGCACATGGGTTTTTTAAATGACAGAAATAAATTTTAGGAAACAAAGAGATTTTATGACAGAAACAATTAGAGAAGAAAGAGATTTTATGACAGAAACAATTTTTGTGAGAACACCTTCAGTGAGTGCTATTCTCATGACCAGAGTGAGAAATCAGAGAGAGAGAGAGAGGGGGCGGGAGAGGGAGAGAGAGAAAGAGAAAGAGAAATGAGACAATGACAATGACAATGACATCTTTAATGACAATAGCCTGATTCCTCTAAATGCCATGGAGTGCAAAAAATACAGAAAAATAACGGCAAATGCGCATATACTGCAATCAAACAAGTAAATCAACTATATCACAACCACTATGGTCCGAAATAGGTCAACGTCAAATAATGAATACAAAACGAACCCCATAATGAAACATATACTAAGGACAAGAACACATTTAAGAGGAAAGCCTAATTCCACACAGGGCTAGGATTACCCACCGCTATGTGTTTCGAATCAACCGACCAAAATACAAATACATAAATGAAGACAACATGGATATCGCTTATATCGTTAAGTGACTCATAAAACCTAATAACGACGTAAAATTATCTTAGGATTAGGCCTAATTCAAAATAGAAGTCTTTCTGCCTTAGGTTTATAGCGTCGTTAATGAACCTTACAAGGAATTTAATAGTATCCTCATTTTCCGTTGAAAGAATACAACAAGATCATGTCTCATTCACATCACGATTTACCAAATAAAACCACATGTCACACGTCAACCTCATATCCTTACAACACGAACAAAAATATGTGCTTCATCCTCTAGTCCTGTACCTGAACACAAAGGACATCAGCAGTTTTCAAGGAACTTCTTTTAAATACCAGCTTCTATTATAAACAGTCCTAACGTTCTCATTCCTAAATCTTGCCTAAGTATCCCCGGTGCCATTTATTTGTTATAAAGTTTAGGTATTTTTCAGCTGAAAGTAAACTTTCAATGATTTATACCAGGCGTATTTACTATTTCTGTTAATGTGAGTGCCAGTTTGTTATAACATCAATAAGCCGCTGTTTAAAATTCATAAAAAAACAGTTTTTTCATTTTCCACCTCCTTGCACAACCCAATTAGCCAAAAATCATTTTCGGTTAAAGCTCTTTGGGATACTGATGCCCAATTATGATGCCCTTCTCATGTTGTCCTAACAGCCTTTCATACGCCTGTTTACATATACGAGTTACTGGTAACGGGTTAGTTTTAGGCCAGTATCTCAGCATTTAACATAGGTTCTTAATAGCAACGGGTATCTACCTGATTCACCGAACGACCATTTTATTTGAAGAATGTAAAGGATAGATTAAAACCTTATCTAATGGCTTAAGTGTGAACATTTTTCCATAGTCTGTTTTCCTTTAAAGCCCCCAATTTTCAGCGCCATTACGCTTCACATCGGGTTCAATTTGCGAATCAAATAATTTCCAAAACAGAAAATATCAGTGATCCAAGTCTGCTCAAAGCACGAAGAATTTCAATTACCCCCTTTTTTTTCCCTTTCGGCTGTTTCTTACCATCCGTGTCCAAACTTATTTTTGTGGTGAAAATCATGCCCAATATTTATATGGTTTGAACTCTGACCTCATCTTTTTTAAAAAAAAACCGTACCACCATACCTCGCTGCAGATAGATACCCTCCTTTGCGACAACGATTATGTTAGTTTGTCCAAAATTTACTGTAATTGCAATCGATCTGCTTCAGATTTGAACACAGTAATTGGTTTTGGATACTATTGGAGTATCTGAAAACAAAATAAACTCATCGCGAATAGTAATAATAATATTTTCAGCTGCTCCTGGAAGTAACTGTATGCCAGGTCTTCCACGTTTAGAACAACTCTATAGCACGTTCATGAAAAAAAGAGAATAAATTGTGGACTAATTTGCAGCCTCTACTTGTTTTTACACCTCTTGGACAAGAGAAATATTTAGAATATAAACATTTGTCGCGAACACAAGCCAAAACCTGTAAGCATATATTCCCTTAAAACCTTGTAAATTTACCGTCAACACCAGATTTTCTTAAAATATCCCATAATATATTTCTATTGAACGGAATCAAACGCCTTACCGAAAAATCAACAACTGCTACATACAGTTTCGAATTTTACTTGAAGATACGCTGGACTACTGAATACAATGTGAAAATATGATCGTTTGTACTATAATCCCTTCTGAAACCTGCTGTTGTTCAATAATTTTTTCCGCCCTCTCAGCCTCCTGCCCATTGCGTTAATCTTTTATTCAAAAGGCTAGTATAACATTTTACCCCGTACACTTGATAATGACACCCCTCTATAAGTATCTGGAATATTTATTGTTCCCTTTTAAACAAGGGTAACAATTATTGATGTGACCCCTCAGTTGGAAAATTCCACTATGAAGATCTGTAAACAAATTGATAAGAAATGCTGTAATCAGATTATTAGAATTATTCAACATCTCATTGATTAATACAATCTGGGCCCTGCGCTTTAACCACATTTATAACTTTAATACTGACCTTTACCTCTCTGAGTTATTGGATCATTAAATAAAGGTTCTTGAGAATATTTGTCCTCTACATCAAATTTTCCTCCTGATGAAATCAGAATATCAAATAAGTTAAAAACAACTCTGAAAATGATCGTGCCACTGTTTTCAACCGATAATTTGATTGTAAGAGAAAAGTTTTTTTGCTTCTTGATCGTATTGTTGTCCAAAACAATTTGGGTTTTACCAGATGCTTTCAGTTTTAACTAATCTATCAAAATCAAATTTCTTCTTTTATCTTTTTTTAATTTAATATAATCTGTTCTAGCCTTTACGTAACTTTGTCTTTTCGTTCAATACGTTTGTTTTAGAACGTCTGTAACTTCGGAGGAGGCCTGACTTGTTTATTTTTTCATTCTGTTCACAATTCCTATCAAACCAATCATTAACTTTTTTTGTATACCTCCCAACCACACGAACCATACACGCAGCAGCTCCATATAGATAGCGCATTCGAAAAAAGATCAACTACATTTCATTTACATCAAAATCCAAAAGATTGGTTTGCCTCGTTCCATTCTCTCTTTAAACGTAATTAGATTCCAGTTCCTCTCTATATATCTGTGCATTTTCCTCACACCACACAACTTTTTCCTCGCCACGTCACTGTTGTCTCTCTTTCCACGACACTCTCCCTCTCCTTTCACCCATCGCATTTCAACAGCCAAGTGCCAAGAAAACAATTGTTTCATTAATAAGCATGTCCACAGTAACCATTAGTTCCTCAGACACAATACAATAATCAATGGTAACTGCTTCCGTGCGGTGAAATATATGTAAAAACGCCATGGTGAATCCCCTTGACCAGCAACCATTTAATATCATTAAACCAGACATAAACAAAAGGCCAACAGTGAATTTAACCCATTCATAACAGTTGTATCATTAGAACATCGTAGGAACCTTTCTCCCTTCATCATAATCCAGGTTTTCATTAGGGTGTAAATAATCAATCAAATGTCAATTTTTCGGTTGTTCCATATCCTGTCCTAGAATTTTAAGATCGCCACAAAAATAAACATACATATCTTCCTTTTCGAGCAAGTCCTGAACAGGTGTTCTTCAAAAATAAGAATGTGCCATTTTTCATGTCACCGTTTATTATAATAAGACTACCTTCATGGGAACCATAACCAGCATAAATATAACGTCTTTTTCCATATCAAATAAACATTTATAACAATTTCAAAACAATCACAATATTCGCACTTATACCTAACTTGCATAACAAACTGAGAAAAGCATCTTTACCAGCACCAAAACTCCACCGAATTTTCTCCATGCGACGACAATTTCGTTGCAGGAGCATCATATTTTGCCTGATCCTTGAAACATATTACAGCAATCATATGTACAACAAAAGTCTCAGTCAAGCACACAATCAAATTCACGAACATAAATTAATAAATAGATAAATCATTAATTTTACTCAAAGGCCTCGAGTTTAACCCAGAAACGTTAATCGCGTTGCGTGGAGCATGCTTGTCCTATTTATCACTGGAGCGTGACCCAATCGCAACGCTCGCCCATCCGTCCACTGCCACTAACCAGTTTGGGGGCCCCCCCCCGCGGGAAATGTGCGAGCGTTCACTGACAGTTAACCTTCCAACCTGTCTGCAGTCCTGTCTTACTACGGGTCTGCACGTGTTACCCCCCTCCATCTATTTCCCCCACCCCCCACCACGCCGCTGTCCCTCACCACGCGAAGCGAGGTGGATTTCATCAACCCACCCATCTCCCCCTCTGTCCCTTCCCTCTTTTGCTGTGAGATAGAACGGCAAGGTTGGGCGTCGTCCGGGGTCACATACGCGAGGTTTCCCAACTGCTAATAATACGGAGTTTGTTGATGTGACACTGGCCGTTGTTGGCGTTTTGCCCCTCCTGCCCCTTGTGTTCCGTCCATCGGTCCGTGGGGATTTGTTCGGTGTGGGTCCTGTCATCCGTGCCTGTCCTTGCCTGGTTCCTGATTCGTTCTGGTAGCGTTTGGGCCCGATCGTCATTACACCTCGCACAAAATAAGCAGAAGTCATCTCTTTTTGCCCTTGTGAAACCAGGCTGCCTGACGTCTGGGAAGATGTTTGCGATTCGGACCCCTGGGCCCTGCAGCTGATCACGTACAGTCTCTATTCTTTTAACATTTCCATCTTGCTCTCCAGTTTTCTGAGTTGATGACATGGGTTTGGGATCACCTTGTCCCTATCCGATGGGCTCTAGACAATATCGTCTTTCCAGACCATTTCTTTGGGGCCATCACGCATTCAAAGCATGCACAACAGCTGCACACACTCATCATAGCTTCTTTCTCTCGGCGCCTGTTGAGGGATTCCAACACAGTCGGAATTATCCCTGGCGGGAAAAATTCTTCCAAGCGGTCTTTTCAGCATTCATGTGACTGATTTCGTTCGAAAATTTTCAACAGACTCCGATAGTACCTGTGTCTCTTCTTTCTGTTTACGTGTGGTCCGAGTGCAGTTCTGTGGACGGGTCAACATTTATCTGGGCGAACAGTGTTTGACAGATATGTGTTGTTTTCTTCCAGCCTATTGCAACGTTCACCGATCTCGTCATATGCATTCACATTAACTCTTTCCAGCTTCAGGACTTGATGGCAGACAGATCACCTCGAATCATGCATAATCCTGCTGTGCTGTTCCCTGCCTCTCTATAGCGTGAAGTTTTTTGCACACCGCATCGTTTGAGAGTGTGAGTCACACGTGGGGTGTGTGAATCGCCAGAGGTAGCCAACTTGTCGCTCTTTGTCGTGTCGTGACAGATCAGTAGGCCCAGGGTTCGATTCTATATCGTGTGATAAACAGCAAACGGACGCAGTGACAACGGGGCATACAGAACACTCAATGAGGCCAGCGCATGACTGTGCCACGGCGGCATTTGTGTGGCACATGTGTAGGGCTGTCCAACACTGCACTCTCCTTCACAACATACGGTCGTCACGCTTGAACGCATTTGCAAACACTCTGATGACTGTGTGTGGAAAACATCTGACTAGTTTACAGCCTGAGCATTTTGCTGACAAACAGTTTCAGGAAGGTGAGCACAAACAGCAACACGGTGAAGGAACACAACACATCGCCACTGTTATGACAGCCTCGTTTTCGTTTTCCATGGCGGGACTTTGTTTACTTTCTGTGCTCTGTCTCACCGGACACTGACAAAAACGCCACTTCTGCTTCTCTTCCACAGCGCCAAGTCTATCATTTCGGCATATCCTCGTCCTTTTTTTTCCCACCGGGTTTTTTTTTTAAATCTTAAACAAATGTCACTGTACCGAAAATGTCTCACACTTTTCACCAGAGTCCGCTTGTACACTACTTTGAAGGCGGAGCAAAAAAACTCATGGTTGACACATCGCCATCTTTGTGCACTCCCCGAGAAAGAGGAAGAGAGAGAGAGAGAGAGAAGAGAGAGAGAGAGAGGAGAGAGAGAGAGAAGAGAGAGAGAGAAGAGAGAGAGAGAGGACAGACAAGACAGACAGACGAAAGAGAGAGAGGAGAGACAGAGAGAGAGAGAGACGAGACAGAGACACAGAGAGAGGGAGATTCAGAAATGAGGTTTTACGAGAAGAAGATGATTGTGATTGGAAAAAGAAAGAAGAGTGGGGTCAGAACCATAAGCAGGACAAGGCAGAGAAGAACGGAAAAAAGGATAAGAAAGCTGCAGTCAAAAAATAACACACAAACCCAAAGATGATGAACACGGCCGGAGAAAAGGCAACCCATAGACATTCCAGACAGATCTCCATCCATACCACAGGAGAATGAGAACCTGCATAGAGTGAATAGTAGATTCTGTGCACCGTGTTCCTCTTATCCCACCAAAGACTGTACCCTACGGAGGGCGAACTATCTTTGATCCCACCCACCGACAGCACTACTTTTTTTTCTGCCTCACATTATTGCCTGATGTTACATGGGGCCTCTCTGCATTCCCACAGCCTCCACCACACGGCTGGAATACCAACGGACCCTCTCCACTCATCACGTGCCGTCTTTCTTTGCAGAGAAAAATCTAATTACATGCCTCCAAGAAGACGAAACAAACACCTCAAAATACGGAGTGTCCGGGTATTTTTTTTTTTTTTACCCTCTGCTGCCTCTTCAACGTGGATTGGTCACGTTTGATTGCTGCAAAAATTTGCATTTAACAGATTTTTAAACATCACGAACTTTGAGAAACGCATGTGGCTAATTGCATGGAACAAATCAGTGACACAGCCCTGTAAAAGCATTGCAAAACCTGTTATTCTTGTCGAACGAAGAGGTCACGAAATCAATTCGACACAAGCACCTTCCGTTAAAATCGAAGGTATCAACAACTCAACAGGACAGGGTGAACGGCTTGCTGTATAAGTGGCTTTTTTCAACCTCGGTGTAATGTCAAGTGGAGAAGGACTAGCGCACACCCAAACACACTCACAGCTGCTTACAATCTCAATTCATATATCATGCATTCGTCACATCAAACCACTAGTAAGTCTATAACTTTACTACACATGATCATAGAACGAAACATCAATGCATAGGGAAATTTCAATGAATTTAAAACATTCTCTCTTTCCTGAACTTCACAAAATCATTTATCTAAAACATCATTAACTAACCGGGTAAACAGATTTCTACTTTACCTGGCCAGGTGATCTTAACTATTCACGAGTCACTGTCTTTTCTTTTCTTTTCTTTTCTTTTCACTGTCACTTTCACAACACGACACAACTGCCGGCACTGGTGTTGGTCTGATGGCGCCTGGTCAGGTGAGACTGTTGGCGTTGGTCTGTGGTTCGCTTGGCGAAGTGACGCTGCCAGGTATGAGGTCGAACCCCCGGTTAGGATAGAACAGTGACTATCAACATCGATCTGTTCTCCTTTCTTTCTTCCTGCATTAACGCATTGCACTCTCTCTCTCTCTCTTCTCCTCTCTCTTTTCTCTCCTCTCTCTCTCTCTCTCCTCTCTCTCTCTCTCTCTCTTCTCTCATCTCTCTCTCTCTCTCTCCTCTCTCTCTCTCTCTCTCTCTCTTTTTAGTCTGCTCTTATCAAATGGACATGGTTGCTTTCTTTTCTTTTTTCTTTTCTTTCTTTCTTCTTCATAAATTATGCAACTCTCTCTTTTCTCTTCCACATCTCTCCTCAGTCCTTCCTCTGCAGACTATCTCATGCTAATCTCTCAACTTGGTTCTCTTCTCTCCTCCCCTCATCTCTCTCTCTCTCTGCCTTCTCTCCTGCAGAGCTCCACTCAGAACCTCTCTCTCCCTCTCTCTCTGTTCGTTCTCCCCCTCGTTCCGCCCTTCTCTCCCCTCACATCTTTCTTATTCGTCCCGATCTGTCCGAAAAGGGCGAGTACCATTGGTCAGTATTTTTACCGCCCTGACCCCCGAAGTTATCCCCCTCTAATTCCATTGGATGTTCAAATCATGACAGTCACGCCTACACACCTTACTCTCTGTGGTGGTCAATTGGGTCATTTAATTGATTAGCTAGATTTCACCCCCCACCACACTCTACCTTCCCCCCTTTCCTACTTAACTGGCCCGTGTGACTTAAGTCGTGGACACTGGTCAATCTAAAGTGGCAAAGCTGAGTCTGGGTAGGCTCCACGACGTCTGAGTAACAATGACGCTGGTTCCACAAAGTGGCCAGATGAGCCTGAGCTCGGCTCTACGACTCGTCTCGCTAGACATCGAGGCGTCGGTAAAAACGGCTTAGTCAGTCTGGGTGGGTCGGACCGTCTCGGTGAAACCTCTCCACTAAGCTTAATTGGCCGGATCCGAACCACGGGCCCGGTCTACGCGGCGCCTAGAATGTTTGGAGTTTGGACTTATGTCCGAACAAATTGACTGGCGACTCCCCAAGTTAGGTTTTTTCATTTTTTTGTCCGTGACAATTTCCCCCTTGCAAAAGACCATGCTCCGCATTGTCTCAAACAACGGTACAAAAAAGGACAACAACCGAATTTGCTGACACACAGCTACACGTGCAAAGTTTGAAAAAAATACTTTACAACAACGGTTTATAAATTATAAAATATATCATTAGTGAATACCACTCCAATGAGTTATCATTGACGTGCGCTATTGCGTTATTTCAACTCATTTTATAACGACCTCTGTGCGCACTTATGCAATTCCCCTACCTGCGGATTTGCCATCTCTCCTTTTCACAATTCTTATGAAAAGCACAATATAATATGATCGCGATCCATGACACTTCACTGAGGAATCTCCATCCTCACTTATTGCAAATAATGCATCACTACACAAGCGACTGTATGCTCCAAGCATAACTACATCCACATGAACAAGTCTCACAAAGAAAATATGAACAAGTCTCACACAAAAAAAAAATATGAACCATAGCCAACTGGGAATGAACCCATATCCAATCAACATAACTGTCATCAACACATATTATCAACAAAGCACCCCGGATATGACTGACTTCCTCTGAGTTGCAGCTTGCTAGACTACACGGCTTAAATAGTCAGCTCCGACATTCTGTCGACCTGGGATGTACTGCACTCGGTACCTGTAGGGCGCAGTGCCATTGCCCAACGCAGCACTCTGCTGTTTTTCAACTGCGCCTCCTGCAGGAATTTGAGTGTTGATGATCCGTCTCGATCACGAACTCTTTCCATACAAGTATTTGTGGAACTTCTGCACGGCCCACACAACAGCTAAACACTCCTTCTCCACCGTTGCGTACCCTTCTTCACACTTTGTCAACTTCCTGCTAGCATATCTCACAGGAAACTCGACCCCTTCATGCTCCTGCAACAATACTGCACCTATCCCACCGCCTGATGCATCCGTCCGCAACAAAAATGGTTTGGACATATCTGGTAGCTTCAAGATGGGACGGGAACCTAGTCTTTCCAACACCGTCTGCAGTGCTTGCTCTGCAGCGTCTGACCACTCGACCACTGCCGGTTTCCCTGCTTTGATCAAATCACTGAGAGGACTCGTGATTGCAGCAAAATTTGGGACAAACTCCCTATAGAACCCAATAAAGCCTAGCAGACTCCTGACTTCTGTTTTGGTCTTTGGTCTCTCTGAATTCATCATCTTCTCCACCTTTCCTCTTTCCGGCTGCTTTGTGTCGCCTTCCGACAACAAAACCTAGGAATCCCCAGGCTTGGAAAACCAACCTGGCACTTTGTTGGTCTGGCTGTGAGATTGGCTTGTCTCAACCTCTCCAAGACTGCTCCTAGCTGCCTCATATGCTCCTCCCATGTCTCGGATGCTATCAGAATGTCATCCATGAAATTCACAACACCTTCCAATCCCGTCAATAGCTTCCTCATCATTCGAGAGAAGACCGCAGGTGCGTTGACCATCCCAAAAGGGAGTACTCGCCACTGGTATAGCCCCTAGGAGTGGAGAATGCTGTGACTTCCTTTGAGTCCTCATCAAGGCTATTTGCCAGTAACCCTTGCTCAGATCGATCCTGGTGAAATACTGGCTCTTGCTTGTGGCGATCTGAGCGAACAGGTCTTCCATGTTGGGTATGACCTCTGCATCGACCTTGGTGACACTGTTCAGACGTCTATAGTCGACACAGAATCGATGCTCACCTGACTTTTTTTCCCCACTAAGACGACGGGTGCACTATATGATGATTTGGACGGTTCAATCCCCCCCAAGGTCCAACATTTTTTCTATCCTCCTCCTCGATCACTTGCTTGGTGGCATATAGGATCGGGTAGGCTTTCACATGTACGGGTTTCTGTGATGTTAACTCCACCGTACATGTCTCTAGAGTTGTCCTGCCTGGTTTATCAGTCAGGGACGCCCTATACTGTTCTAGGAGCCCACTAACTTCCTCCTGTCTCCTACTGTCTAGCCCTTCATTACAGTGAACACATCCTGTATGACTCTTCTCCTGGAAACTCAGGCAACAAAATCTCCCCTTCTTCTGCTGGGTCTCCTTCACCTCCATCAATGATTGCTGCTGCGCCTATGTGCTGAGTCTCACGCTGACAAAATGACTGCCCACTCTTCTGAAGGCCAACCTGACTGGTCGCAAACGTTCGAAACGACTGATGTATGCGTCAATCGAATCGGTCCCTTCCGAGAATTTGGCAACTTGGGTCGGGGAGCGTAACTGCGCACAGAGTTTACTGGAAAGTGAGCTACCATCCTCGGTGGTCTCCCTCTGTATTCTTACTTTCTCTAACTCTAGTTGAACCTTTAATCTTTCTGTTTCCTGCGTTTCCCTTATTCTTTCTGTTTTCCTGCGTTTCCCTAGCCTGATTATCATTAGCCTGAATCCTTAATTTTTCTATTTCTTGCTTCATTCTTTCTGTTTCCTGCGCTTCCCTTATTCTTTCTGTTTCCCGCTTCATTCTTTCTGTTTCTGCGCTTCTACTGCGATAAAGGCGTCTTTCCGCTCGCTCATCTCTTTCCATCTTTTTTTGGTTTTCAACGAATGCACGCAACTCATCTCCTGAGTACCCTAGATCACGAGCGACGCTCACAAAGTTGTTCAATAGGGGTGTTTTTTTCTTCCGCCATTGTATCTCTTTCTTTTTTTTTTTTTTTGAACAAGATTTTTATAACTACGACAGCCAAACTGGTGGTTACCGACACGAGTGACGTAATAGCACAATCCTATGAATGATAATATTAGCTTGGGGACAACGTAGTTAGTTTTTATAAGACGCCCAGCGCCTGACCAACTATGAGAGCGAATTATCGGAAATCTGTGCGAAATGAGTACTCTGGGGCTGAAATGCCAAGCCTAGTATTAACTATCTTGGAAGCAATGCCAAGCCTAGTATTTTAACTATCTTGGGAACATTACAGTAAGACAACCTTTGTCTTAGGATTACAACACTTGAATCCCACCAGCTTCCTCTCTGAGAAGTTGAACAATTATAATAAATGGGCCAGAATGTCCTGGCAAGCTCGCCAATAAATTGTCAACCTCGGTGTAATGTCAGTGGA
>CM031603.1:82165771-82175771 GCA_018398815.1 Conus ventricosus
AATAGAACAGATGAACGTAGAATTGAGTCACAAGGCAGGCTAAGTAGAAAAGCACGAGGCTCCACAGCCTTTGTAAATGATTCAGATTAGTTTGTTCGTTTTTTTTTCCCTAAAAGATGTCCCTGTCAAAAGAACTTTGAGAGCACTAGGGGATGCGTACATGAACAAGTTCAACAAGTTGGTTGCGGTCTTGCTGTGCCAGTCAGGACACTGTGGCGATGTACACAGATCTGATATCGATTCGAATGAGCCAGAAAACCAGTGCAGACGGCAGAAAAATGATGGCAACGTTTCTTCTGTACCAGAAATGAGGTTGACAGCATAATTTGGACTCTGCCATCGATTAATCAGAATCTGACAAAGCCCAGAAAGTAGAGCGCGTCGAGAGAAAAAAGAAATAACCAGAGACGTGATTGTATCCTTTGTAGCTTTTGTGGTAAATGTCTGTTCTTTCATTTATCACCGTGACCTATCTGTTTGTGGCATGTTTCAAACAGAATGCCAGACAGGAACTGAAATAAGAGAATGAAAATTGAATTAAGCCACTGTTGTTTTGAACTGTGGTGTGTGTGTGTATGTGTGTGTGTGTGTGCGTGTGTGTGTGTGTGTGTGTGTGTGTGTGTGTGTGTGTGTGTGTGTGTGCGTGCGTGCGTGCGTGCGTGCGTCCGTGCGTCCGTGCGCGTGCGTGCGTGCGTGCGTGTGTGTGTGGTGTTCCCATTTTTGTTATATCTTTCTCATTCTCCCTTTTTGGGACCTAGAACACACGAGCATAATGTGATTCACCACAGACAGTTGCAGCCATGGTGTGTCCAACACACTGGTCAAACACTCCCACACTGACACAGACCCTTCTGTCAAAGCAATCCGTCTAAATCCTACAGCTCAGACACTGGCAAATTTTTTACAGGTTTTGAACACAGAAATAAAAGACCAGTGTGATGAATCGCATGTCATCTTCAAGGGGAATTAGTTAGAGCGCGCGTTTATAGATCCCCTGCAATGTTGGACAACAATCAATAAGCAAGCAGTGAATTGATCACCTGCGATGTTGAACTGGAATCAATATACCCGAGCAGTGTGGGGATGACCAGCCATATGGAAAAGGAATCAGTTACTGCGAGCAAGGATTGAATCGTCCCTGATGTTCCGTAGGAGTCAATTACCGAGCAGGAATGGATCACTCGGAATGTTCAACAGAAAGTGAGCTTTCACAGAGTGGTTTTAGTTTTTGTTAATTTTTTCTAAGTTTCAGTGAACTCACATTGTTCCTCTGCTTGATTCGCAATCATGAACAGGGAGACAGAATGGAATAAGTAATTCCTCCTCTTTAACAGTGTCAGAAACTAAGAACTTTTTAACTGGCCACGAAGCAGCCTCTGATATCAATGTCTGCACAGCTTTGTTAAATGACAGAAATAATTTAGAGAACAAAGAGATTTTATGACAGAAACAATTTTGAGAACACCTTCAGTGAGTGCTATTCTCATGACCAGAGTGAGAATCAGGGAGGGAGAGAGAAAGAGAGAGAAGAGAGAGAGAGAGAGAGAGAGAGAGAGAGAGAGAGAGAGAGAGAGAGAGAGAGAGAGACGAGACAGAGAGACAGAGAGAGACAGAGACAGAGGAGATGGAGATTCTGAATGAGGTTTAGAAGAAGATCATTCTGAGGATAGAAAGAAGAGTGGGGGGAAGACTAGAAGCAGGACAAGGCAGAGAAAGAACAGAAAAAAGGATGAAGAAGCAGCAGTCAAAAAATACACACACCCAAAGATGATGAACGACGCGGAGAAAAGGCAACCAAAGACATTCCAGACAGATCTCCATCCATACAACAGGAGAATGAGACCTGCATAGTGTGAACAGTAGTTCTGTGCACCGTGTTCCTCTTAATCCCACCCACCGACAGCTCTCTTTTTCTGCCTCACATTTATTTCCTGATGTCGCATGGTGCTCTCTGCATTCCCACAGCCTCCACCACATGGCTGGAATACCAACGGCCCTCTCCAATCATCACTGCCTTCTTTCCTTGACAGAGGAAAAATCTAATTACATGCCTCCAAGAACGGAAGAAACAAACAGCTGTAAAATACGGAGTGTCCGGTTGTTTTTATTTTCATTTTTTTTACCTCTGTTGCTTCTTCACGTGTATTGGTCACGTTGATTGCTGCGAAAATTGCATTTGAACAGATTTAAACGATCACGAAATATGAGAAATGCATGTGGCTAATACATGGAACAAATCAGTGACACAGCCCTGTAAAAGCATTGCAAAAAACCTGTTATTCTTGTCGAAGGAAGAGGTCACGAAATCAATTCGACACAAGCACCTTCCGTTAAAATCGAAGGTATCAACAACTGAACAGGACAGGGTGAACGGCTTTGCTGTATAACTGGCTGTATAACTCAGCTGTCTCTGACTCGATGGTTTATATTTTGATTGTGCAAGTTTTATTCTTGTTACAGTTTGGGGTCTTGTACCAGCTCCTCATTCTTTTCTTCAAAAAGCGTTACAAAAGACTTTGAAAGTGTTGTTGTTTCTGAACTTATCTGGTCAATGTGGCAATGTGCTAGTGGTTGTGTTGTTTATGTTTGTTTTGTGTACATATGAGACGCCAATTGCTGATTAACAAAAACTAGCCTTAATACTGATGCTTATAACACCTACAGTAACTAATTAAAACGTGTGATGATAATAAGATGTATATAATTATATGTCTCATCTCTGCTGTACTCGGGCGGTTTTGAATAACAAAAAATACAAATATTTACGTCCGAACACTAGATCACATTTACTCTCATCACAGACACAGGAACAATGCTTGCTAACACATAAACATTCATCATCCCTGCTCATCTCACCATTCCACTTCACCGCCTCATACCAGCAGCACACACACACACACACACACACACACACACACACACACACACACACACACACACACACACTCACACACACACACACACACACACACACACACACACACACACACACACACAACACACACACACACTCACACACACACACACACACACACACACACACAACACACAGGCACACCACACACACACACACACACAAACACACACAAACACACACACACACACACACACAACACACACACACACACACACACACTCCCCCTCACACACACACGCACGCACGCTTGCACACACACACAACACACACACACACACAACAAACACACACACACACACACACACACACACGCACGCACGCACGCACGCACGCACGCGCGCGTGCGCGCAGCTCGTGCGTGCACTTACAGAGACACAGTGAGAGGGGGGAGAGAGAGAGAGAGAGAGAAGAGAGAAAGCAGAGAGAGACTACGAAGAGAGAAGAGAGAAGAGAGAGGGGAGGAACAAGTAGGCGCACATGCACTCACTGTAGAGAGAGAGAGAGAAAGGGGGGAGGGAGAGAAAAAAGAGAGAGAGAGAAGAGAGAGAGAGAGAGAGAGAGAGAGAGAGAGAGAGTGAGACAGACAGACAGACAGAGACTGACAGACAGACATACAGACAGAGTGAGACAGAAATAGAGAGGCATACACTCATACCCACCAACCCACCCATCCCACTAACCTAACCAGTTCCCCCAACCACGTCCCTTCCGCATACCCAAATGCTACATCAGCACGCCACAGTTGCTCTCATTATACATACAGCATCAGAAATACAAACAGCATGACATTACGCTTCCAGAAACCAAATCCACTAAATTCAATGAATAGAAGAAAAAAAATGGAAAGGACTGAAATCAAATGGTGTTTTACCCTGAGTCTGAAAGTAGAAAGTGATGGTGGAACATGACGGATTGAAAATACAAGTTTCTTCCACGAAGCAGCCCAGAGAAGACGCGAAAGCTTGAAGCGCCGACAGCCTTTACAAGATGCTTCGGATTAGGGACTTGTTTCCCTGTTAAAGAAGTACAAATCACCAGAATAGTTTATAGAACGTTAGGGGATGCGTATATGAACAAGTTGATACCAGTAGGCTGCACTGTGGCATGCAACAGATCTAATATTGGATTCAAATAGAAACAGGAAGTCGGCGCAGATCGCAGAAAATGATAGTAACGTTGGGGGCCGAAATAGCTCAGTTGGTAGAACGCCGGACTCGTGATCCTGGAGTTGCGGGTTCGAATTTCGGTGCAGGGGATTTTTCCCTCGGAGTTAACATTGGTTCTGACTCCATTCCCCATACAGTCCGAATGAGACTAATAAACCGAGGTTCCGTGTTGGAACGCACGTACATCTTGCACACGCGTAAAATCTCATCACCAACTTTCGGAAGAGAAGGCCAGTTTGGCCGTTGGTATGGATGACACATTACACATAGCATGCACCTTCCCCGAAGATGGAGTATGGCTGCCTTAATGGCGGGAAAAAAACGGTCATACACACAAAACTCCACTGCCTACCTTATACAGGCAGTGTCCACAGGAGTATCAGCCTGCGTGCGCAGAAAGAAAGAAAAGAAAAGATAGTAACGTTTCTTTTGTTCTAGAAATATAGCATAATTACGATGGGCAGCCTAATTCATAACTGTGCCATCCATTTGTCAGATTCTGACAAAGCCCAGAATGGACAGCGTGTCGAGAGAAAACAAAACCAAAACAAAAACAATAAACATATGGTGTTGGTATAGCTGTTGTACTTTCAGCAGTGTCCAATTTGTTTTATTTAACACTGTGACCTAGTTTCATTGTGGTAAGTTTAAAAGTAGAACACCAGGCAGAAACTGAAGTAAAAAAATGAAATTTGAATTAAGGCACTTTGTTTGCTCTCTCTCTCTCTCTCCCTCCCTCCCTCTCTCTCTCTCTCTCTCTCTCTCTCTCTCTCTCTCTCTGCGTGTGTGCCTGCGTGTGTGCGTGCGTGCGTGTGCGTGTGTGTGTACGTGTGTGCGTGTGCGCGCGCGCGCGCGCGCGTGTGTGTGTGTGTGTGTGTGTGTGTGTGTGTGGTGTGTGTGTGTGTGTGTGGTGCGTGTGGCGTGCGTGCGTGCGTGCGTGCGTGCGTGCGTGCGTGCGTGCGTGCGTGTGTGTGTGTGTGTGTGTGTGTGTGTGTGTGTGTGTGTGTGTGTGTGTGTGTGCGTGTGCGCGCGCGTGTGTGTGTCGCGTGTGTGTGTGCGCGTGTGTGAGTGTGTGTGTGTGAGAGTGTGTGTGTGTGCGTGTGTGTGTGTGTGTGCGTGTGTGTGTGTGTGTGTTGTGTGTGTGTGTGTGTGTGTGTGTGTTTTGTGTGTGTGTGTGGTGTGTGGTTGTGCGTGCGTGCGTGCGTGCGTGTGTGTGTGCGTGTGTGTGCGCGTGCATGTGTGTGCGCGTGTGTGTGTGCGGTTGTGTGCGTGTGGTGTGTGTGTGTGTGTGTGTGTGTGGTGTGTGTGTGTGTGTGTGTGTGTGTGTGTGGTGTTTCTGTGTGGTCTGCGTATTCCTCCTGTGTGTCTCACCTGTTCTCACTTATCTCTTCTGCTTTTTGGAACTGAACCACTGCGATGTGTCCACTAACATGCACATTGGGGCCCCGGTCAAACACTCCCACACTGACCCAGACCCTTCTGACAAAGCAATCCGTCTAAAGCCTACAGCTCAGACACTGGCAATTTTTTTACAGGTTTTGAACACAGGAAAATAAAAGACCAGTGTGATGAATCGCATGTCATCTTCAAGAAGAATTAGTTACAGCACGCATTTATGGATCCCCTGCAATGTTGGACAAGAATCAATAACCAAGCAGTGAATTGATCACCTGCTATATTGATCAGGAATCAATACCCGAGCAGTGAAGGGATCAGCATTTTGAAGAGGAATCAGTTTCTGCCAGCAAGGATTGAATCGTCCCTCGTGTTCCACAGCAGTCATTCATTGAGCAAGGAATGCATCACTTATGATGTTTAACATAAACTGGGCTTTCACACAATTACTTTATTGTCATCTGGGTTTTTTTTCTCCAAGTTTTGGTGAACACAACTCCTTTCTCTGCTTGACTCACAGTCTGGACAGGACAGAAAGTGCATTCCAAAGACATATATTGATGGCATTGAAAAAACAACAACCATGACACCTACAACAAAATAAACAACAAAAGTAGTTGGAATTAAGACCTAGAAGTCATCATCGAATAACTGATGACACAAACTTATCTACCTTTATGAAGATAACTGGTGTACAGGAAGTCATTGGAAAGACATAATCTTTTGACACAGACATGATAACCGTCATTGAAGTGTTCAGCCTAATATGAACAAGATACAAAGCATATAAACGTACAACCAGTTTATTTTGAATACGTGTGAGATATTCCGTAAAGAGGAAAAACCATTTTGGCGTTATAGCCGTTAGTAACGGCTTTCTGCTAAATATCGGCCATCATCTGTGACCCATAATGACCATATCTGTATTTTTAGAAAGATTGGCCAGTACTTTCTGAGATTTTCATAAAGAAGAAAACCGTTTATTGGCGTTTTAGCCGTTAACAACGGCCATAACGGTAAAATCAAACATCGGGCATCATCCGTGACCCATAATGAACATACCTACACATTTTCAGAAAGATCGGACCACGGACGGACAGACAGACACACACACACACACACACACACACACACAACACACACACACACACAACACACACGACACAGAGAGAGAGAGAGACGAGAGGAAGAGAGAGAGAGAGAGAGAGAGAGAGAGAGAGAGGAGAGAGCATTTCTCGTTCCGATTGTAAAGTACTCCCTGTTCTATAAGAACTGGAGAGTACAACAAAATGACTATAATGTCTGTAGCAGTTATGAAAAAAAATCATAAACAGATGCAGATTATGTAATGGAAGGTGGAGTTCAGTTTCTACTTGATTGTAGTGGGGGAGGGGTGGGGAGGTGGCAGGAGTGTGACAAAACGGCAAAGAGGGTCAGCTAATTAGAAAAAAGACTCATTGTCAGCTAATTAAAAAAAAAATTGTTGGTAGGACATAAATTTAAAGAAATTGATATCATCCAGGAAGCCATTGAACTTGCTTTTTTTTGTGTTTTAATTCACCGACCTTTTCAGGGCCTATGATCCCTTCGTGAATACCCCCAGCCTTCATGTCTTAAACAACGTACGAGGATATTCTTTTGACAATTGTATTCAATTCCGTTCAAACTCCTCCCAAAATGTTGTTGCTGTTGTTGTTGTTGTTGTTGTTGTTGTTGTTATTGTTGCTGTTGTCATTGTTGCTGCCGCTGCTGCTGCTGCTGATGATGATAATATTAACACAAGAACAATACAACAACAACAATGATGATAATGGGAAGACACAGATTCTGCTACTACTGATACATCATTATCACTTTCATCATCATCATCATGTCATCATCATCATCATAATCAGCAGCAGCAGCAGCAGCAACAGCAACAGCAGCAACAGCATCATTATGGGCACCAAGGGAAAGAAAAGGTCTGTTTTGACGAAATGAATGTTCCTGTTGCAATTGAATCTCGTGCCACGTTTGCAGCAGTGGGGAATGGGGAGGGAGAAACAGGGGGGGAGGGGGCAGAGAGGACAGACACAAAACCAAAAGAGTAATTTCCCCTTTCTTTACTACAGTCAGAAACTAGGAACATTTGATGTTATGAAGCAGCCTTTGATATTCATGTCTGCTCAGGGTTGTTGTTTTTTTAAATGACATGGGTCAATTTAGAGAACAAAGAGATTTTACGCGAGAAACAATTTTGCGAACACTTTCGGTGAGCACTATTCTTATATCGAGAGAGAGAGAGAGAGAGAGAGAGAGAGAGAGAGAGAGAGAGAGAGAGAGAGAGAGAGAGAGAGAGAGAGAGAGAGATTCTGAAATGAGGTGTAGGAGAAGAAGATAATTCTGAAGGATGAAAGAAGAGAGCGAGAAAGACGAGAAGCAGGATAACTTGGAGAAAGAACAGAATAAAAATGAAGAAACAGCAGCCAAAAACACACACACACACACACACACACACACACACACACACACACACACACACACACACACACACACACACGATGAAGGACACAAAGAAAACGACGGCAAAAGACACTCCAGACAGATCTCTTGGCAACAAGGGTATGAGACCTGCACAGTGTGACGAGTATTCCAAGGACCACGTTCCTCTCAGGCCCATCCACCGACAGCTCTCTATTTCAGCCCCACTTTAATTTCCTGATATTGCATGGTGCTCTCTGCATTCCCGCAGCCTCCACCACACGGCTGGAATACCAACGGCCCTCTCCAATCATCACGTGCCGTCTTTCTTTGGCAGAGGAAAAATCTAGTTACATGCCCCGTAATAACGGAAGAAACAAACTGACTGCTATCAAATTCGGAGGTTTTGACTTCTGTTTCTTTTTCACGTGTATTGATCGTTGATTGCTGCTAAACTGCATTTGAACAGATTTTAACGATCACGAAATACGAGGAATCCGTGTTGCTAATTGTCTGCATGTAGGGAACAAAAAATGACAGCTTGTGAAAAATTTTGCAAAAGCCTGTTAGGTTTAGGTCGAGGGAAGGGGTCACGACATCAATCTGACATAACCGGCTCCTCTTACAATCAATGCCACTGATTAAAAAAAAAATAGAAAAAAAAAACTACAGCACTGGGGCTGTCTGTTCAGCCGTATTTAACACAGAAGTTTATTTTGATTGAGCGAGTTTCTTTCTTAATACAGTTTAATGTATTTTAGCACATCCTCATTCTTCTTTTTTTTCTTTACCCTTAAAAAAAGAGTTAAAAATGCTTCGCTAGTGTTTGTTGTTTTCTGAGCTTATGTGGTCTCTTTGATAAAATAGGTGTGGTTGTGTTGTTAAGAATGTTTGTGCTGTTCACATGATAAGATTTCAATGGCTGACTTTTTTTTAATAGCCTCAATACTATTACCGATAAAAAGCCAAATAAGCTTTGTCAAAATAGCGATAACGATAATAATAGATATCCAACCTATGTTTTCTAAGCTCAGGCATATTTGAAAAACAAAAATACGATATTTCCATTCAAACACTTGTCCACGGTCATTCCCATCACAAACACAGGAACATGCACACATATTCATGCACTCATGTGTGCATGTACACACACAACACACACACACACACACACACACACACACACACACACACACATATATATAATATATATATATAATATATATATATATATATATATATATATATATATATATATATATATATATATATATATATATATATATATATATATGCTCGCGTGCGTGCACGCACTTACACACACACACGCACACACACACACACACACACACACACACACACACACACACACACACACACACACACACACACACAGAGAGAAACATGAAGGGATAGGTACATTAGCAAGTTCAGACAGACACGCGGTTGCCGTGCCAGTCATGCCTAGCAATGCATTCGGATCTGATATTCCATTCAACTGGAAACAGGAAGCCGATGAGGATTGCAGAAAAGGGGAGTAACTTTGCTGTACACAATTCATAACTCTGCAATGGATTAATCAGGTTCAAATGAAACTCGGTGAGTAGCGCGCATCAAAAGGAAACCTGAGTTGTGATTAGAGCTTTTGTAGCCTCTGTGATGTGTAGTTTGTTTAACTTATTGCTACTCCTAACTCTTTTTGCTGTAAGTCGTAAAGTAGGACAGCTGACGGGTATTGAAGTAAGAGAATAAAAATTCAAGTAAGGGGGTGTTTCTCTGCCTGTTTTGTGTTTGTTTTATCTGTTTGTCCTTCAGGATGAAGCCCAGAAGATTTGTTACTGCTTTTTTAATTTGTTTTTTCCATTCATACTGTGGTCTAATAACTCAATTCTACTGTCTTGCTTATTTGTAGTTTTGAAAAAGCTGCAGTCAGTTATAAACAAACGAGGTAATTTTCATTTAAATAATGAAACGGCAAGTGATTCGAAAATAATGCTGTTTGTCCCATGATGAAAAAAAAGGACAGTATCTCGAAAATAATGCTGTTTGAACTATCCACCTA
>CM031603.1:82180771-82182906 GCA_018398815.1 Conus ventricosus
AACAACAACAACAACAACAACAACAACAATACTGCTGCTACCTCTCTTCATATTCTTTATCTTCACCATCATCACTATTGTCATCATCATCATCATTGGCACAGGCTAAGGGGAAAAGGAAGATGCATTTTCAAGAAATAATTCTCCTGCTGCATTTGTGGCTATTGCCATGTTACTGCTGTAGGAGTGTTGAAGACGTCTTTCCCTACAAAAGGAATCCCGGTAAACCTGTGATATGAAAACAATCCCATTTATTTCGATATTTGTTTAAATGAAACAAGTCGTAATGTAGTAAGAAAAGGACCCAATTGACTAGCTCCTATATTGAAAGCTTAAGGCCATAAATAACCGTAACGCGTAAGTCTTTACAGACTAAACCGCTTTGTTATACATTTATTTCTGTGCCTTCCACATGACGCCTAGAGATCGGCTACATTGGAGGGAAAGGAGGGAGTGGAGGGGGGGGGGAGAAGAAATGGGGATGTAAAGGAGGGATGGAGGGGGGGGGAGAGACAGAAAGAAATGTAATAATGCATTCTCTCTCAGTTTAACAGTGTTGGAAATTAAAAATATTTGAAAGGCCATAAAGTAGCTTTTGATAGCAGTTCACTGTACACAGCTTTTACGGCAGACATAATTTTGAGAACGACGAGTTTTGACAAAATAAACAATATTTGGAATATCCTGGTGAGCATGATGTTCATAACCAGACTAATAATTTAATGGGAGTGACAGACGCACAGACACACAGACAGACACACAGAGCCAGAGACAGAGAAAGACATGGAGAGAGAGAGAGAGAGGAGAGAGAGAGAGAAAAGAGAGAGAGAGAGAGGCAGAGACAGAGAGAGAGACAGACAGACAGACAGAGAGACAGAGACAGAGACAGAGAGACATTCTGAAAAGAGGTTTAGAAGAAGAGGAGTGGAAAAAGTATATAGAAGCAGAACAAAATGAGGAATGGCAAAAAACCAAAGAAACAGGAAAGGTGACAACACACACGGACACCTGAAGACGATGAAGGAGTTGAAGAAAACAATTCAAGGCATTCCAGACAGATCGCCAGACTACGAGGCACGAGACCAGCACTGTGTGACCTCTTACCCCACGGACCATGATCCTCTCAAGCCCACCCACCGACAGCTCTCTCCATCAGCCCCCTTGTTTTCCTGATATTGCATGGTGCTCTCTGCATTCCCACAGCCTCCACCATACAGCTGGAATACCAACGGCCCTCTCCAATCTTCACGTGCTCTTCTTCCTTGGCAGAGGAAAAACCAAATTTCCGGCCTCCAAGAACAGAAGAAACAAAGAGACCGCCATAAAAACGGAGGTGTCCGGTTATTTACCAATCTTTTTTTTTCACGCGCATTGATCGTTGATTGCCGCGAAATTGCATTTTGAACAGACTTGAACAATCACGAAATACGAGGCATACGCATTAGTATTATCTGCATGTGTGGAACAAAAAGTGACACAGCCTTCGAAAGCGTTGCAACATACTGTTAAATTGAAGTCAGAAAGTGACACAGCCTTGCGAAAGCGTTGCAACATACTGTTAAATTGAAGTCAAAAAAGTGGACACAGCCTTGCGAAAGCGTTGCAACATACTGTTAAATTGAAGTCAGAAAGTGACACAGCCTTGCGAAAGCGTTGCAACATACTGTTAAATTGAAGTCAGAAAGTGACACAGCCTTGCGAAAGCGTTGCAACATACTGTTAAATTGAAGTCAGAAAGTGAACACAGCCTTGCGAAAGCGTTGCAAAATACTGTTAAATTGAATCAGAAAGTGGGCACAGCTTGCGAAAGCGTTGCAACATCCCGTTAAATTTAAGCAAAAGTGACACAGCTGGAAAGCGTGCAACATACTTTAAATTGAAATCAAAGTGACACAGCCTTGCGAAAGCGTTGCAAAAATACTGTTAAATTGAAGTCAGAAAGTGACACAGCCCTTGGAAGCGTTGCAACATACTGTTAAATTGAAGTCAGAAAGTGACACGCCCCGCGAAAAACGTTGCAACATACTGTTAAATTTAATCAGAAAGTACACACCTTTCGAAAGCTTGCAACAACTGTTAAAAAGAAGTCAGAAAGTACACAGCCTTGCGAAAGCGTTGCCCAACAAATTTAATGG
>CM031603.1:82183906-82201533 GCA_018398815.1 Conus ventricosus
TGTGTGTGTGTGTGTGTGTGTGTGTGTGTGTGTTGTGTGTGTGTGGGGTGTGTGTGTGTGTGTGGCGCTGCTGTGTGTGTGTGTGTGTGTGTGGTGTGGTGTGTGGGTGTGTGTGGTGTGTGTGTGTGTGTGTGTGTGTGCGTGTGTGCGTTAAAGTATTCCTTATGTTTTCCCATGTTTTCTCATCTCTGTGTCCTCTTCTTTCTTCTGGAACCCAGAACGCTACTGGCGGCATTATGCAATCCACTAAAAGACAGCTGCAGCCATGTGTGGGCCAGTGTCCGGCCAGATACTCATACACTGACCCGCCCCCTTCTGTCAGAGTAATCTCTCTGACCCCGCAGCGTCAACACTGACCCGCCCCCTTCTGTCAAAGTAATCTCTCTGACCCCGCAGCGTCAACACTGACCCGCCCCCTTCTGTCAGAGTAATCTCTCTGACCCGCAGCGTCAACACTGACCCGCCCCCTTCTGTCAGAGTAATCTCTCTGACCCCGCAGCGTCAACACTGACCCGCCCCCTTCTGTCAGAGTAATCTCTCTGACCCCGCAGCGTCAACACTGTCCCGCCCCCTTCTGTCAGAGTAATCTCTCTGACCCCGCAGCGTCAACAGCAGCAAACGTTGACATGTTCTGAACACAGGGAGCCACGGGCCGGTCTGATGAATCGTGTGTCATCTTCAAGGGGAACTGGTTACGGCGGCGCTTTTAGGGATCCCCCCATGATGTTGGACGAGAATCAATAACCAAGCAGTGAATTGATCACCTGCGATGTTGAACAGGAATCAATAAGCGAGCAGCGGATGGATCGCCAGCATGGTTTGTTTTTTTTTAGAGGAATCTGTTTATCGCAAGCGAGGGTTGAATCATCCGTATGTTCGGTAGGAAGCGCCTATCAGGCAATGTATAAAACATCCCTGGAGTTTTGTAGCAGTTACGTACTGAACAAAGAGTGGATTATTCCTGAGATTTTAGAGGAGTTGCTCTTATCAAACAGGAATGGATCGATCACCCAGAACGTTCTACAGGAATTCATGATTGAGCTTTCAGGGAATGATGTTATTTTCATCTATTCTCCCCAAAGTTTCTATGATTGAAAAAAGAGCGAATCACACAGCAAACAACATATTGAGAGGCTTATATAGTATGTAGACATGTTGCCAATTCATTTATCTCTTTCTGTTTCTATCTTCCTTTCTTTCTTTTTTTACCTTCCTTCCTTCCTTCTTTCTTTCTTATTTCTTTGTTGGAATGAATTTTCCTGCTTTACTTTGTAAACTCAGAGCCATTTCCGAAATTATTATGAAAAATGATGATTATTATATAGAAGGCATGCGCTGTTACGAAGAGTAGCTGCTTGGTACAAGAGAAGTAATGAGAACGATGTCATTTTTCGACACACACTTGGTAACCATTCTGGAAGTGTTCACTGCGATAAAAACAAACGAAAAAAGAAAAATTCTGATCTTATACAAGGGCCGATCATATAACTGGAAGTGGGGTCTGAGGTCTATGTGATTGTAGTGAAGGGAGTGATGGCAGCAAAGGTGGGGATGGGGATCCTAACTGATGCAGTAGGAAAAGACTTAAGGGGTCTGGGGTAGGAAAAGGAGGGGACACAGGAGAGGATGGGGTGGGGAGGGGGGAGGAGGGGGGAAGGGAAAGAATAGTCCATGCGTTGTCTTCAACATGTACTGATGACGTACCTGGGTGCCGAAGCTTTAGTTTTCCTTTCTTTGTTTCCTATGGATGTGTTATTGGTTATTTCATGTTTGAGAAGTATTCGCCCCTTCTCACCCTACCACTTCCTCCTATCTTTTTTAATCGGTGGGTAGGTGCCTGATAGAGACAAAGTATAACAAACAGGTAAAAAAAAGGTAGATGCCAGGTACATTACAGAATTATATATTGTGGGCAGGACATAAGTACTAAAAAAAACTGTTATAACCTATACTGACTTCCATAAAAAACGCGAAAAATTGAAAGGCTATTTTTCGGGTGAAAAGGGGTGAATATACAATATTGAACCATTGTGGCAAGTTGTTTGGGTCCAAGACTCACGTGCAGTGAAAAAATTGTGTGAGCAACACATCATTCCCGGCATTGGAGGGTCAACAAAAATGGCAAACTGGTTGCTGCATGTGAGGCACGTGCACACCATGCAGAGCAAAGTTAACCAGCGACAAGTACGCAGGCATGCAGCCTTTATAAAGCCGCGCTACAAGGTTCAGATAACGACTTGCCGTCTGAGCGCTACAGAGATGCCAAGACTACGAGCAGAGGAACGCAATCGTGCCCTAGGCCATCTGGAGGCTGGTGTGGATGCCAGGCAGGTCGCCAACATCTTTAACGTCTACATCTCAACCATCTATCGTCTGCAGCACCGCATGCGAGTCACTGGTACCACTGATGATCGTCCCCGGCCAGGCCGTCCTCGGGTCACCACACCAAGAGAGGATCGCCATTTTGTTCAAACCCATCTGCGGGACAGGCGGCAAACAGCCGCTAACACTGCTCGACAGGTGCCTGGGAATCTCCAGCAACGAATCAGCCTCAACACTGTGCGGCGGCGTTTTCAGGAGAACGGGCTGGCATGTAGGCGTCCTCACAGAGGTCCGGTACTGACACCAAGACACCGGCAGGACAGGCTGCAGTGGGCACAAGCCCGAATCAACTGGCGCAGGCAGCAGTGGGGACGCATACTGTTCTCAGATGAGAGCCGTTTTTGTATTGACATGGCTGACGGTCGTGTCAGAATATGGCGTCGACCTGGTGAACGCTATGCTGACTCCTGTGTGGTAGAGCGGAACCCTGGGGAGGCCCGAACGTTATGATATGGGGTGCAATTGGCATTAACCACGCCATAGGACCAGTCATCTTTCAGAACATTGGTCCTGGTCGCGGACAGGGTGTCAATGCACAGCGATACATCCACCAGGTGCTCAGACCCCATGTCGTTCCTTTTTTTGCGCAACACCCAAACTGGGCATTCCAACAGGACAATGCAAGACCACACACAGCCAGGGCCACCCAGCAATTTCTTCAGCATAACAACGTCAATGTGCTGCCCTGGCCAGCCCTCAGTCTCGATTTAAACCCAATAGAACATTTTTGGGATGAACTTGGCAGACGGTTGGACCTCCTGCGTCCACGACCAGCAACAGCGGCTCAACTTCACCAGGCCATCGTCCATGTGTGGGCTGGTGTGCCAAGGGGACGCATCAACCACCTGCTCCACTCAATGAGCCGCAGGTGTCAAGCAGTTGTCCATGCAAATGGTGGCCACACACGGTATTAGGACTTCAAGCTGGTTTGTCACGTGACCTTGGATTTTCCACACAAAGACATGTTGCTGATGACATTTTCACACATTACCGGTGTATTGAATCAAATCACGTTGAATTCTCGCTTCCACTCTGTACAATTGTGACCAATAAAATTCGCCCCTAACCTTCAGCTTGTTTTGCTTTCGCGTTTTTTTATGGAAGTCAGTATAGAATGCAATTTAACGTGCATGCTTACTTTATCCTTCATCTTTCTTTTCTGGATCTTTTGTGTTTTCATGAATATGCCTCCTGTCTTTATATTTTAATTACTTACTAAGACGTTCTTTGATATTGTATTTGTTTTGCTCTGCTCCTCCCAAATATCAATTATGACAAGAACAAGAACAATTACAACAACAAGAATACCGTTGCTACCTCTCTTCATATTCTTTATCTTCACCATCGTCATCATTGTCATCATCATCATCATGGGCACAGACTTAGGGGAAAAGGAAGATGTATTTTCAAGAAATAATTCTTCTGCTGCAATCGTGGCTATTGCCATGTTGCTGCTTTAGGGAGTGTTGAAGACGTCTTTCCCCACAAAAGGAATCCTGGTAAACCTGTGATATGAAAACAATCCAATTTATTTCGATGTTTGTTTAAATGAAACACGTCGTAATGTAGTAAGAAAAGACCCCCAATTGACTAGCTTCCATATTGAAAGCTTAAAGCCATGAATAACCGTACGCGTAAGTCATACAAACTAAATCGCTTTGTTTTACATTTATTTTTGGTGCCTCCCACATGACGCCAAGAGATCAGCTACATTGGAGGGAAAGGAGGGAGTGTGTGTGTGTTGGGGGGGGGGGGGGAGAGAGAAGAGTGTGGATATAAAGGAGGAATGGAGGGGGAGGAGACGGAAAGAAAATGTAATAATACATTCTCTCTCAGTTTAACAGTGTTTGAAATTTAAAATATCTGAAAGGCCATAAAGTAGCTTTTGATAGTGGTTCACTGTACACAGTTTTTACGGCAGACATAATTTTGAGAACAACGAGTTTGGACAAAATCAACAATGTTGGAAATATCCTGGTGAACATGATGTTCATAACCAGACTAATGATTAATGGGAGCGAGAGACAGACAGACACACAGAGCCAGAGACAGAGAAATACAGAGAGAGAGAGAGAGGCAGAGACAGAGGGAGAGAGAGAGACAGACACAGACAGACAGTCTGAAAAAGAGGTTTAGGAGAAGATGATTCGGAGGATAGTAGTGGAAAAAGCATACAGAAGCAGAACAAAATGGAGGAAGGACCACACAAAAAAACCCCCAAAGAAACAGGAGAGGTGACAACACACACAGACACCTGAAGACGATGAAGGAGTTCAAGAAGATAATTCAAGGCATTCCAGACAGATCGCCAGGCTACGAGGCACGAGACCAGCACTGTGTGGCCTGTTATCTCATGGACAATGTTCCCGTCAAGCCCACCCACCGACAGTTCTCTCTATCAGCCCCCACTTGTATTTCCTGATATTGCATGGGTCTCTCTGCATTCCATGGACCATGATCCTCTCAAGCCCACCCACCGACAGTTCTCTCTATCAGCCCCCTCTTGTATTTCCTGATATTGCATGGGGCTCTCTGCATTCCCAAGGCCTTCACCACACCGCTGGAATACCAACGGCCCTCTCCAATCTGCACGTGCCGTCTTTCCTTGGCAGAGGCAAAATCAAATTTCCGGCCTCCAAGAACAGAAGAAACAAGAGACTGCCATAAAATACGGAGGTGTCCTGCTATTTACCAATCTTTCTTCTTCACGTGCATTGATCGTTGATTGCCGCGAAATTGCATTTGAACAGACTTGAACAATCACGAAATACGAGGCATACGTATTAGTAATTATCTGCATGTATGGAACAAAAAGTGACACAGCCTTGCGAAAGCGTTGCAAAATACTGTTAAATTGAAGTCAAAGGGAGGAGGGTCATGATATCAATTTGACACAACCAGCTCCTTTACAATCGATAGTACTGATCAGCAAAATGGAAAAAAACCAGCACTGGGGCTGTCTTTTCAGCTGTCATTGACACAGAAGTATTATTTAAAGTTGTCATACACACCTCCTCATTTTTCGTTTTTTCTCTCTACCTTTTGAAGGGCATTTGAAAGAGTCTTTACAACTGTTGCTGATTCTGAATTTGTCTGGTCCCTTTGGTGCGGTGTTATTGATTGTGTTATTTAGAACATTTGTGTTGTACACATAATCAGGTGCTAATAGCTGACGTCTTTGAATAGCCTTAATACTGAAACTAAAAGAAATACCGGTGTCATTACCCTAAGCACAACAGCTCTGCATGTCTATTTCTTTGCTCGTTTGTCCGTCTGTCAGTCTGTCTACCCACTGTGATTAACAATCTGCTCAGACCAGTCTTCATCCAATTCGACAGATAAGTTTGGAGGGTGAAGACGGAGGAGACATTGTTCTTAAATCCTGCGGCTCTGTTACGGCATACTTTGTCGCCCTGCACACTTTGTCGCCCCTGCACACTTTGTCGTCGGCGACAAACTGTGCTGCATGCTTTGTCGCCGACGACAAAGTGTGCTGCACAGTTTGTCGTCCCAGCCATGACAAATATCGACAAGTTTGCACACTTTGTCGCCCTTGCACACTTTGTCGTCACTTTTCATTTGTGACATTGCTGCACACTTTGTCGCCCCTCGAAAGAAAAAAACCCTTCAGATCTGAAGTCAATCGTGTACACTGGACTTAGACTAATTGGATTTTTTTTTTTTTTGTAATCCCAGTTATAAGACCGTACTTTACAATCTACATGGAAAAATTCTGTGTGCGTGCGTGCGTGCTCGCGCGTGCTCGCGCGCGCGTGCGTGGGGTGTGTGTGTGTGTGTGTGTGTGTGTGTGTGTGTGTGTGTGTGTGTGTGTGTGTGTGTGTGTGTGTGTGTGTGTGTGTGGTGTGTGTGTGTGTGTGTGTGTGTGTGTGTTTTGTGTGTGTGTGTTGTGTGGTGTTGTGTGTGTGGTGTGTGTGTGTTGTGTGTGTGTGTGTGTGTGTGTGTGTGTATTGCGCATGCGCGCGTGTGTGTCTATCTGTGTGGTGTGTGTGTGTGTGTGTGTGTGTGTGTGTGTGTGTGTGTGTGTGTGTGTGGGGTGTGTGTGTGTGTGTGTGTGTGTGTGTGTGTGTGTGTGTGTTGTGTTAAAAAATATGTTCCACACGCTACAGACGAAACAACTGTGATGATCTTCTCTGAAATGTAGGACACATGTTTGCTGTGGGTCAGGGACGATGACGAGATTTTCATTTTATTTACTTATTTGTTAATTTATTTATCACAGAATAACCGTTAATAATGGTTATAACGGCAAATAACTGTTTTTTCTTCTTTCAAAAGCTACTTGACCGATTGTAAAGCGGTTTGGACGAATTTGTGTCAAATCAAGGCCTTCCTTCAGATAATGGGATATTATTGTCACAATTCTTTAAATAACTGTTAAAAACTGTTGAAATATCAGGAAAATATGTTTCACTCTTTTCACAGAAACCTGATCGTTCTGAAAATTGGTAGGTATGTTAAATATGGTTAAGGCTGATGCTGACATTTTATTTTTCAACGATCTTCACGGGCTTCCCCCCCCAAAAAAAAAAAAAAAAAAAAATCACATCTCGTGACTAATCTGAGTTTTCGTGTGTGCAGTGTTTGTTGCTGGCAAGCGTATGAGTGAAAAAGATTACGTGTGATTATATGTATCGGAGCTGGGGTAAAGAAAAGTTACTATTTTTCGCCAGAGTATTTGAGCGTGGCTCTTTTGTCTTTGACAGGCTTCCTGCAGTTCCTACATCCAACTTGTCCATGTTGAGTGTAGATACCACAAAACTAGATTTAATGAAACTGGGAGTACAAAAATGAGGCCTTCGTGTGGCATTAACTGAATTGAATGCTTTCCAGTGTAAACTCAGGCGCTCGAAATGGGGTTTATTTGTATGGGAACATAAAATTGACTACGTTTTAGGATAGAGATTTAAAGACAGAAATAATAATAGGTTAGACAAAAAAAAAAGAACTTTACATTCAAACACACTAAACAGAAGAAAGAAAAATCTAGGGTACAAGTTTAAAAAAAACAATGGAAACGTTCTTTCTGCAGATCGTTTTATTCAATTTGTCATCAACAGGGAAACACAGGCGTATAGGATAGTCATTGTCATCATCTAATCATTGTTCAAAGAAAGCTAGAATGTAACAAAAAGAGAGAAAAAATCAAAATGTGAAGCTTTAAACAGCTACAGCAGACAATGTTTTTCTTCCCAATAAAAAATAGTTTACATTTAAATTTCTTGCATTTGTCTCATTCAAAATCATGTCAGATCCAGCGTTATGCACATTTTATAATAAACGATGAAATGTTAACGCGTTTGCAATCAAAGAACTTTTACTGTTTTCAAGTTTAGTTACACCAGAACCTCCTATACCAAATCCAACAACAATATAGAACTACACAATCTACAACATACGGCTGTTTTGAATTTCAGGCCAACACACAGTGCCAGTATGTGATTTGACATGACTAGAATGAAAATATTGTCAAGTTCAGTACTGTAATTTTCAGCGTTTTCTAAATTTACACACTCATCCAGCAATTCAGCCGTAGATAACTTTTTTTTAAAAAGAATATAAACAAAAATTCGACAAAATTAAGTAATGATAATAAAGAGAGTGACATGAAAAATTTTAAAAAGACCATGAAACACTATTCATTGCCACACACATATTCTACAAAAATCAAACCGTTGTCACATGAACACCCCAATGTATAACAATGCAATTGTTTTAAAAAGAAACTTGTTATCGTCAAATCGAAAATCAAAGTGTTCTAAAACGTAACACCATATACATGCAATCTGCAAGTGTACTTTCTGGCTTTTTTCTAGGTCTTTGATTCTCCATTTACACAATCAGAGTAGTCACCTGTGAGTGATGAATTTTTGTAGTTGTGTTATTGCTGTATGTCTTACACGAGTGTGTATATACCATTTAAACAGAGGTCTGTGGTCGAAGTTCGAAAAACAGTTTGAAAAGTCCTTGAAATATGAAGTCACGTATACGATTTATACTCATTCAAAATTCTCATTCAAAACGGTGAACACGGAACTGCCAGATGAATCACTTTTAAATGTTGAACACATTAACATATTATTGAGCACACAATTTGGCACACAGATTTTCAAGCAAACAAAAAATGATTAAACGCTGTCACATGAACATATCCGAGTGTCAAATTCAGCTGGATGTATACTGTGCACAATTATCAAAAACAAATTACAGAGTACAAACCGTAACAGCGAAACTTAACAAAAATATCATCATCGTCACATCGACAATGAACATGTCAAACACAGCATCGTAGCCATATTACACATTAAGGCCCATTTCTTTTCCTACCAGCCAGTCTTTAAATGCAAACTTGTGAGGAACTGCAAATCTTTGATTTGCTCACATTATACATAAAAGAAACAGTCTTTCAAAATGACAATTGAAAAGAGAACTGTGATGTGCATTTTCGTACAACCTTCTGCTGTGGCTGTGAGAAGACGATTTCAGAAACTGATCAGGACTCTGATTTGTCCAAATGCCAGTGATATAAAAGTTTCTGAAATCGTCTTCCCTCAACCAGAGCCAAGTGTTGTACCACTGTCTATTATTTACATTCCGCCTGATTTCCAAGGCAAGACCGCTTGCTCGTCCTGCTGCACGTGTCAGTCTTCTAATACTGACAGGATTTGGAACGTTGAGGATAACGGAGAAGTCAATGTGCAGTCTGGGTAAATGGATTCTGGAAACTGTCAGCCTGAAAAATGTGTTCACATTTTACAGCGTGTATCTGAAGCTTGGATCCATTCGGACTGCGTGGTGGATTATCAAAGCCTGGATTTCTTGAGGCAAAAACTCGCGACTATCGATTGTCAGTTTTCTGCACAATAGAACTCAGTCTGTTCGTTTTCAGTCTGCACTATCCTCTGAACGCTCGACTTCTACTGGTGCACCCCAAGGCACAGTTCTGTCTCCCGTTTTGTTTACTTTATATACTAATGACTGTAGAGGCACAGAGAAAACTCCACTCGTTAAATATTCTGATGATTCTGCTATTCTAGATATGTCAAACTCTGATTCAGTTTACTTTGAGGAAATCAAAAAGTTCTGCAGCTGGTGTAAAGACAACTTTCTTGACCTTAATGTGCAAAAAACAAAAGAAATCTTAATCGACTTTCGGAAGAACCCGGAACCTGTGCCAGACCTTGTAATTAATGGTGAAGCTGTTGAACGAGTGAATGAGTATAAATATCTGGGAATGATTGTTGATGATAAATTAGTTTTTGATAAAAATGTTACTAAAATCCATAAAAATTGCCAGTCAAGAATATTCTGTTTGCAAAAGCTACGAAATATTGGTGTTAAACCTGTAATCTTACAAACTTATTACAGATGTTGTGTTGAGTCATTGCTCACTGCTTCTTTCATGTGCTGGTATGGAAGTTTGGGTGTGAAGAGCAAGCGAGTATTGAATGATGTGGTGAATGTGTGTAGCAAAGTGATTGGAAGGAAGCAAGTTGGAATGCAAGAATTGTATGACAGACGAGTGGAGAGGAAAGCAAGAAAGATTGCCAGTGATGATAGCCATGTTTTAACAAAATATTACGAAATGTTACCATCTGGACGTCGTTTTAGGACCCTTAGAGTCAAATCTAGGGCGCAAAAAACTTTTATACCCAGGTCGATCCATCTTCTAAATTCATGATGTCTTTTGTACCATTTTCATGCTTAGTGATGTGAAGGAATGCGAGAGAGGGGAGAGGGGGGGGGGGGGGGGAGGTGCGAGAGAGTGAGAGCTTGTGGGGTGGTTGAAGATGTGTGTGCTTGTGTGAAGATATGTGTATTTGCATATAATATGTGCGTGCGTGTGTGTGTGTGTGTGTGTGTGTGTGTGGTGTGTGTGTGTGTGTGTGTGTGTGTGTGTGTGTGTGTGTGTGTGTGTGTGTGTGTGTGTGTGTGTGTGTGTGTGGTGTGTGTGTTGTATATCTGCTTGTGAGTGTAAGCCTATGAGTGTGCTTGTGTAAGTGCATGTGCATGAGGTTTTTCAAATGATTATAGTGTGTGTGTGTGTGTGTGTGTGTGTGTGTGTGTGTGTGTGTGTGGTGTGTGTGTGTGTGTGTGTGTGTGTGTGTGTGTGTGTGTGTGTGTGTGTGTGTGTGTTGTGTGTGTGTGTGTGTGTGTGTGTGTGTGTGTGACTGTATATGTAAATTATATAAGTGGCCACTTGATTGTGATGATTCTTGTTTTATGCATGTTGTCTTGTTATACTGTTTATTATGCACCTATCTTAATTTCTCATCCTTTGAGATAATAAAGTGTTCATATCATATCATATCATATCGAAAGGGACTGTAGGAGTCGGAGTGCCGTTGTCGTTGATGTCAGGGACATCGTCATTGACTGTAGGAGTCGCAGTGCCATTGTTGTTGTTGTCAGGGACATTGGCATTGACTGTAGGAGTGGCGATGCCGTTGTTGTTGTTGTCAGGGACATCGTCATTGACTGTAGGAGTCGCAGTGCCGTTGTTGTTGTTGTCAGGGACATCGTCATTGACTGTAGGAGTCGCAGTGCCGTTGTTGTTGTTGTCAGGGACATTGGCATTGACTGTAGGAGTGGCAGTGCCGTTGTCGTCAGGGACATTTGCATTGGCTGCAGGAGTCGCAGTGCCGTTGTCGTTGTTACCAGGGACTTTGGCATTGACTGTAGGAGTCGCAGTGCCGTTGTCGTTGTCAGTACCAATACATTGCAAAATCAGTGGAAGTCGCACTTCCCAGGGAACACCAATACTGGTGTAATGTTCAGGGCAATAACCCAGGGTCAGAGTGAAAATACCAGGATGGTATGGTCCTTGGTCTGGGGTGATGAGAGCAGAATAATCAGGGCCATTTTCTGATACCACCAATATTTGAACATGGTAGACGGCTGAGAGCGCGGGCAAAGTCAGGTGGTCGCCGTACGTACCGACTTGTCTCATGTCCATGGCATAATCATGAACGTTTCCGTCAATGAATGGGCTGCATGTGTCCATGTTGTCGATGATATGGTTTACAGCGTCCCTTCGGAGAGCTTCTGCAGTTCTGTTGACTCCAAACAGGGAAAGCTGATGGCCAATAGCCTCAAACTGACAGTTACCAGGACTATCTGTTGGATCTAGGATCACTTCAATGTTCATGGCCTCCAGGTTTTTGATTCTGTCAGAATGATTCAAGGGAATGGAATACTTTTGTCTGTGTTCTTCTGTATTGAGCGCTGTTTCCATTTTTTCTGGCATCTCTTTTCTTTCTTCGTTCCTTTGTAGCTGTTGTGCTTGTAATATCAGTGACTGATATCCATTGACTCACCATTTCCCTGGTTGGTTTGTGGTATTGAATCTTGTATTTATTTCGAGCCAAAGATCGCTCAGTGACCCTGCCTCTACAAACAGACCTTTGATAGGGAACACGTATCCTACTGGTGGATATTGGGCCGGGGGGGGGGGGTACTGGATTAGCACCTCTTCGCCAAGACTGTACAGGGATGGACATTGGCGATGTGATGCGATGCTTTTCTTTGCTGCTTTTTCAGAGACTTCTCTTACTTTGTTTATCCGTGATTCTGATCTGCTGAAATATACCTCAGGCGGGCATTTTTTTGGGCCCGTACATCTTTGGGTGTGTGTCATTGGTGGATTTTTGAATGAGGTGCAAATTCTTTGCCCAATTGAATCCTCCTTTGCAAGCTGTCATGAATGAAATTTTCTTTCGGATCTCCCGATGTGATCGCTCACATTTGCCTTGAGACTGTGGGTGATACGCACGACTCCTGATGGTTCTGACATTTTTGGAATGCAACAGTCGTTCTGTCTCCCCCTTGAATTCCGTGCCCTGATCGAACTGAACACAAGTAGGAACTCCGTGTCCTGAGAACATTTCATTCAGTGTTCTTGCTACAGTCCTACTACTTTTGCTTGCAAGTGGTCTCAAGATCAGAAAACGAGAGAATGTGTCCAGAACTGACAGAATGTACTGCTGCGGTTTTCCGTTGTGAAGGACCAGCTCATTTCTCATGTCAATTAAATCAAGCTGCCAGCGTTCATTTACTGCAGTGGCCATGACTGGTTTGGGAGGGACTGTGTTTGTGAACCTTGCATTTCTTTCTTAGTATCTTTTTGACACACCAAGAACTGTTCGTACTTTTGTGTACGAAACACCAGCAAATTTCTCTGTGACTTGCCTCAAAACTTCTAGACCCAGATCCGAGATTTTCATCAAATCTATGTTTTACTGTCTGTGGTACCTCACTTTCAATCAGAACTGGTTTTCCTCTGAAATGTACATTTCCTTCTACCAAAGAAAAGTCATGTTTGCGTCTTTGATACTGCCTCACAGTACTTTTTTCCACAGCAGTGCGGTTTTTCTTTGGAACTTAAAACTTTCCTTTCAGAAGACGTCGAAGTGTGAAATACTTATCTTTGGAAACGGATTGCAAGTATCCTCTGGCGCTATGGCAACTGTCTTCCTGGTCGACTTGCTTTGCTTGATCCATTTTCTCATTCGATCTGGAACACACACACATACTACCACTCCTCCTCCTACTACTACTACTATAGTAATAATAATGATAATAATATGTGGAGGGATCTATTGTTTCCTCAGAGAAACCAATCAGATATTTCTCCCCTGTGAAAATGGTGTCCTTAAGATTTATGAAAAGTGTAGGAGCGCGAGAAGTATGCCGACGAGAGTGAAGGTTGAACAGACAAACACACAGACGCATAGACAGGCGGACAGATAGACATATGTAGGTATGTAGACAGGCAGGCCGGCAGGCAGCCAAGCAGGTAGGTAGATAGGAAGACAGACAGTGTCACACACGAACTGATACAGGTTGCCTCAGTGACAATTGTGGAGTGTGGCCCGTCCATTGCCAGGTTGGCAGTGGCCGTGAAATACGTGATTCCTGCCGGGAGTTTGCTTACCCGTTAACTCTTGGAGGGGGGAGGGAGGAGAATATTAGACTCGCCGGAACAGTGGGTTTTACGTGTGTAAACAAACACTCGTGAAACTGGAGTTCTTTGATGTGAGTGGGGAATTCCGTGAATGTGAGTGCTGTCTTGTGAGTTTCCGATGTGAATTCGGAGTGTCGTCGTGTGTCTGCAAGTCAGTACGAATTGAGGCGTTATCCGCGAAGGTTCGGTTGGCCTCGTGCTCATGTTTACGTTTGTTTCTGCCGTCGGGGCAGGGGTTCGCGTATGCCCTCGACCGACTTTTGAAGGTTTGGCTACCAGAGTTTAGACTGTCAGTGTTTCGGTGTTCAGCGGCGGTTCTGCATGTACCAGGGCGTTGGCTGTCTGGCAGTGTCCCGGCGACTGAGGGTGTCGTCCACTGTGTGTCGTTCCTGTTTTTGTCCAAGGTG
The DNA here is from genome assembly GCA_018398815.1 of Conus ventricosus. Lineage (NCBI taxonomy): Eukaryota > Metazoa > Mollusca > Gastropoda > Neogastropoda > Conidae > Conus > Conus ventricosus. Next base: position 82,197,677 of record CM031603.1, read on the forward strand.
AGCGTGTAAAGTAGCGGAAATTCTGGAGGGCTGTATAGTTGGTTGTTTGCAGATATCATGGTTTCATCAACTTTTGTATTTCAGTTCCCAGAACTGGAGGATTTCTTTTTATTTGGTTTTTATTCGCAAGGCTTCTTTCCATGTGAATTTGACTGAGAAGAGGAGGAAATTTAAATGCGCGGAAGTTTGAAGAGAAGAAAAGAGATATAACTTGAACTTAAAGTCGAGGAAAAACCGTACATGTGGGAGTAAAATGTGCGTTTCGGTTCTACACTGATGCAGATAGGTGGATTTGTCACAGTGTATTGAGGTGCTAAGACATAATATGTTGTACTTGTAGTGGTCGCAAGTGTACAGAAATATTGTTTTCAAGTTTGGTAAAGATTGGTTATTTTCTGAGAGTGTACGTTGGTATCGGAGGACCGGAACTTTTAATATTAAAAGAGGAGACTGTCACGCGGGGCGTGCCAGGTACAGAGGGCAGACTGCATGTGCTGTGTCTGGGCGTGTGTGAGGTTTATCGATAGGTGACGGGTGGTGGTACCTCGGATAGACACGTCTTGTAGAGGTTCACTTTTGGTGTTTGCGCTTGGAACTAAACCGGGGTGGATGGGCGGAAAGGAAAATTAGGGATCATTACATTAATAAAAGAGTTGTTCTTTTTTCAATTATTATTAAAGATTTGCAGGTGAATTCGTGATTGTGTTAAATACAATAGTAGTATTAGATTACTTGGTACAGGTTATTACGATTGGGAAATAAAAGAGAAAAAATAGCAGATGATAATAATAAAAGGTGTTTAAGATATTTAGGAATTGTGCCTCAGAAGCCTACATTTGGTGTTATATATATATAAATATATATATATAATATATAATATATATATATATATATATATATATATTATATATATATATATATATATATATATATATATTGTATATGGTTCTAGTCGACGGTGGTGCGCCAGTATTCAAAGAAGTTTTCCGCAGCATTGTGGTGTCAGTAGGCAATGTTTAGGACAATGATAGCAGCGCTCGGAAATCCTTGTCGAGCTTATGTAATTGGTGATTGTCCTAGCGCTTGATAATTTCTGATGACATTTGTAGGATTATGATTGTGCTTGCTAGGAAATTTGGATACCCGGGTTCAATTCTATTATTTTGGTTTTGCTTGAAATGTGTTTGATTCTATTAAGCATGTTACTAGGTAATGGATCCTGAATTGTGACCGGTACGGGTGGTCACTAACGGTCGGATGGTTCGTTGGAGTGAATATGATTTATGATCCTATTGAATGATTGTCTTAGAGACCTCGATGGGAACTGAAGTCGTGGTATGTAACTCAGACAGTATAATCACTTTTATGAAGGAACGATTACAATTAGGTTCGTGGCCGTTGATGGAAGTGGAAAGTCAATGAAGTTGGTTTAAATGTGTAATGGAAAATTTCTGGTGAGAGAGAATTTTGATGTCAAGGTGGCTGGTTGTATAGGTCATGGTTTTAAAATTCCAATCAGCTGTCGCACTTTGGTTGTGACGTGTACATCTCAGGACTGTACTTAGTGAGTCAACATGAAATGCTAAAAAACATGTAAACACTCAGAACCGTTTATTTAAGTGAAGCAGCAAATAATTTATAACTGTATTCTTCTGGGGTTTAGTAAGACATTTCCTTTTTCACAGGTTTCCGGCGAGTTTCTGTACCTCCCCCTACACAGCAAATCCGTGAGGGCTGGCCTCTCGGTTGAGGAGGTTGTGTCACCTCCACCTCCACTGTCATCCCTGCTCATTCCTCTCCCTGGAGTGAGACACACCTGGAGCCGGCGGGGTTTGCGTTCCAGTCGGGACGCCGGCTCCTTCCTTCTACAGTCCGAGTGTGGCAGTTCCTCCGACTTCACTCTATCTGTTCTTCAGGGTGGGCAAGCATCTTGAGGGCTCACCGCAGTATACTATCTGCGTGTGACTTGCGAGTGGAGTTGGTGCCCGGTAGGTTTAGGGGACCACGCTCTTCGACGCATCACGACTTTATTCCTGCTGCTTCATCTCAAGCGCTTCAGTGCAGGTCTTGTGTTTTGGGCGGCACATTGGTGTGAGGCGTCGTGAAACGGAGACGGACGTTTACGTGATTATATTGGGAAACGCTGTGTTGCCGTTTTTGTTGTTGGTTTTTTTTTGGAAGGGGAGTTTGTTTGTTTTTTTGCGTGTGTCAAGTACCCGCCAGGGACTTTGAATGAAGTACTGAAAGTGCAACATTGGGTTTCGGGTCACTTGAACAATGTGTTTTGAATATTTTGGGGGTTGAGCTTGGGTGTACGGATAGTCTGACACCGGTACATAAAAAATTAGCGTAAGGAATACAGCTTGGGAAAAAACAATCGCGTGGGCATCTCAGGTTCTATGAGGTATCAACCTTGTTTGATATTTCAGCCTGGGGTTACCAGGTGATGTAATAAATTCACCCTTGTCCTTTCTGGGATTGGCCTTCAGTGGGCTGAGGTGTTGTGTGTGCCTCCTGAGGGAAGGGTCAAATTTTATGTGAATGTGCAGCGTGCACAGGTATGCATAAGGGGCCATGCGCTGATGGTCGTGTATTGGTGTTAGTATAGTTGGATTCTTTTTTGGGTTTGTTTTTTGTGTGGGGAAAAACTGCCGGTGTGTGTTGGATATAGAGGTCTTGGTGTTCATCTGCCATTCTGTGGGTGAGAGGCGTGGTGATCAAATAAAGCCTTCTTTTTGTGACCATATTTTCTTTTGTGGGTTTGTTGGGGCGTTCGTATCTTAGGTAAAAGGGGGGAAGGGGTGGTTATAAAGGGGGATTAATAGACAATATCCGGTCTACGTCTTATACAGGACAGACGAAGACAGACAGAGAGACACACAGATAGATGAGGTAGATAATAGAAGACAATAGATAGATAGTGATGATAGATAGATAGATAGATAGTGATAGATAGGCCGGCAGGCAGGCAGGGGAGGAGGAGGCAGGAGATAGGCAGCGCAGACAGAAAAGATAGATAGTCGTGATGATAGTGATTGAAAAGGCGAAGATGGGGAAAAAAATTGATTGATAGTAGACAGACAGAGAAAAAAAGAAGGTGGGTAGGTGTCGTGACGTAGCTACATCAAGGCTGTGACGCTCCATCAATGTGTTGTGATATGAACTTTCCCCGTGCCAAAAATAAAGGAAGAATATTCATATGGTTTGGGACTAGTGTAGCGGGCGCCCAAAATAATTGTGAGTATGATATTAAGAAACGTGGGGTTTCTTTGGTGAAAGTACCCGAGTGTAGTTTAACAAGGGGGGAAAGGTAAGGGCTGGTATGTGTTTTAAAACACTGAGTAGCACTCACTAGGAGGGGGGGGAAAGAGTCGTTTTAACCCAGCAATGGCCTAAGACTCGAACCGTCAGGGCGGTGGTCCCCTTTGCTGACCAGTCATTTCCGGTGATGATAGATAGTGGGGGAAAACTACAGGGGGGTAAATAAAGAAAAGAGAAAGAAAAATTATATGTTGAATTTGGAAGCAGGTTTCTTACCCGAACCCTTTTCGTGTTTCAGCCCTTCCCCCTTTACCCTTCGCCCCTTTACCCTTACCTTTCCCCCTAGGTGGTTTTAAGAGGCCATGGTGTGAGGAAAACATGGAGTTCGCCCACAGGGACCAACTCCGGGGGAGGATTTAAGCTCGTCGTTTCTCAAGAGAAAAAAGAATCAGGGAAGGGGAAGTCGAGCCCGTTCTCCGGACAGGAGGTTCGAGGGGGGAGTTATTGTTCAGGAGAGAGACAGGGGGAATGAGAAAGCGGAAAAATTTTACTTTAGGAGGAGGCTCGGTATTACGGGAGTTATGATTCTCCTGGGT
>CM031603.1:82202533-82213724 GCA_018398815.1 Conus ventricosus
TTCTGGTTTTGTTCATGTGCTTTTACTAAGATCGTAATAGGAGAATGACGTCATTTTAACAGAAGAAAGCGCAAGTGTGAAATGTGTGTGCAGTTGTCCCGAATGTTTCCTCACCACACCTTCTTTCCCTTCTTCCCCCCCCCCCCCCCCTCTGCCTCCTATTTTAAAATGTAATCTTTAATCTTTAATTATATTATGTTTTAATTGCAGTTGCGATGCGTTGTTTCTGTTTCAGCTCTGACGAAGCTACGGCGAAAATTTAGCAAATCTTGAAGCCAATGTTACCTGGATTTCGAGTTTTTATTTGTTCTTCTTATCAAGTCTTCGGACTTCCAACTTGGCTCCTTGGCCACGAGTGCTGGTGCGGCAGTGTACGAGTGATTTTTCTTGTGTATATATATATAATATATATTATATATATAATATATATATATATATAATATATAAAAATATATACAACAAACTAATAAATTCCAAGGATAAGTACCGCGCACCGTTCCAGCAACTTACAGAGCAGCTTGGTATTGCAATGACTGCAAGAAATATTGAATTATAAACAAAGCGTGCTCTTATGTCTTAGATTGACGAAATAGGGGGAAATAAACATTCATATCTGCAGTGGTAGATGATTCTGCCTAACTACACAGTATGTGCTTGAGTGGTGAATGGGAAAAAATAAAATAAATGCTTCTCAAAATGAGCCTTCAGCAAGCTTATAGTCTCCAAGGGGGAGACATCCTCCAATAGGGAGGGAAACTCACTAACATATAACTCCTGGTCATATACCGATATTTCGAAACCTGGTTGTTTCTCCTCAGTGACCGCGGAAAGTGGTAATTTGACTCCTCTGCCTTTTCAGTTTTAAGAAGAATGCAATCCCAGAAAAGGCTGGTGTGCAATACCGTAGTATATTTGTTGAGTTTTCAAAAAACCAACCAAAGGTGTCACCTAAGAAGCAAAACAAAATCACGAAAGAGCAAAACAAGCTACATTTTCTTGTGAAAAGTAAAAAATATAAAACGATATCCTCTTAAGACACAAGTGCTGGGGTCAGTTCTTGGAATGAATCCGCAAGGGACTAAAATACAACAAACTAATAAATTCCAAGGATAAGTACCGCGCACCGTTCCAACAACTTACAGAGCAGCTTGGTGTTGCAATGACTGCAAGAAATATTGAATTATAAACAAAGCGTGCTCTTATGTCTTAGATTGACGATATAGGGGAAATAAGCATTCATATCTGCAGTGGTAGATGATTCTGCCTAACTTACAGTATGTGCTTGAGTGGGTGAATGGGGGAAAAAAAATGCTTCTCAAAATGAGCCTTCAGCAAGCTTATAGTCTCCAAGGGGAGACATCCTCCAATAGGGAGGGAAACTCACTAACATATAACTCCTGGTCATATACCGATATTTCGAAACCTGGTTGTTTCTCCTCATGACCGCGGAAAGTGGTAATTTGACTCCTCTGCCTTTTCAGTTTTAAGAAGAATGCAATCCCAGAAAAGGCTGGTGTGCTTCTTAGGTGGCACCTTTGGTTGGCTTTTTGAAAACTCAACAAACATACTACGGTATTGCACACCAGCCTTTTCTGGGATTGCATTCTTCTTAAAACTGAAAAGGCAGAGGAGTCAAATTACCACTTTCCGCGGTCACTGAGGAGAAATACCAGGTTTCGAAATATCGGTATATGACCAGGAGTTATATGTTAGTGAGTTTCCCTCCCTATTGGAGGATGTCTCCCCTTGGAGACTAAAAGCTTGCTGAAGGCTCATTTTGAGAAGCATTTATTTTATTTTTTCCCCATTCACCCACTCAAGCACATACTGTAAGTTAGGCAGAATCATCTACCACTGCAGATATGAATGTTTATTTCCCCTATTTCGTCAATCTAAGACATAAGAGCACGCTTTGTTTATAATTCAATATTTCTTGCAGTCATTGCAACACCAAGCTGCTCTGTAAGTTGCTGGAATGGTGCGCGGTACTTATCCTTGGAATTTATTAGTTTGTTGTATTTTAGTCCCTTGCGGATTCATTCCAGGAACTGACCCTCAGCACTTGTGTCTTAAGAGGATATCTTTTTATATTTTTTACTTTTCTCAAGAAAATGAAGCTTGTTTTGCTCTTTCGTGATTTTGTTTTGCTTCTTAGGTGGCACCTTTGGTTGGTTTTTTGAAAACTCAACAAATATACTACGGTATTTCACACCAGCCTTTTCTGGGATTGCATTCTTCTTAAAACTGAAAAGGCAGAGGAGTCAAATTACCACTTTCCGCGGTCACTGAGAGAAACAACCAGGTTTCGAAATATCGGTATATGACCAGGAGTTATGTGTTAGTGAGTTTCCTCCCCATTGGAGATTATAAGCTTGCTGAAGGCTCATTTTGAGAAGCATTTATTTTATTTTTTCCCATTCACCCACTCAAGCACATACTGTTAGTTAGGCAGAATCATCTACCACTGCAGATATGAATGCATATTTCCCCCTATTTCGTCAATCTAAGACATAAGAGCACGCTTTGTTTATAATTCAATATATATAATATATATATATAATATATAATATATATATATATATATATATATATACACACACACACGACCTAACGTACAAAAGGTACAGTAACTTTAACAAAGTGATATAGGAGTAAGGAGGTAGGAGCAGGGTTGGTATAGGGCAGGGTGAATGCAAATGGGCCGGGATTGAGCTTGATTTAACCTCTCACAATCATTGAAAAGACATGGTCAATACCGGTGTCATGACGCTATGCACAACAGCTCTGCATGTCTATTTCTTTGCTCGTTTGTCTGTCTGTCAGTCTGTCTACCCACTGTGATTAAAAATCTGCTCAAACCAGTCCTCATCCAAATCGAGAGGTAAGTTTGGAGGGCGAAGAGGGAGGAGACATTGTTCTTAAATCCTGCGGCTCTTAATAATTGCTCCTGAGGCGACCTCGGTGTTCATTTCCTCTCGGCGTCGATTCCCACGGCGAGTTCGTGTGAAGCTGGTCGGTATCGGCGAGTTCAAAGACACTGTCCGCACTGCCACCCTGTGGTCCCGGACGTTTACTGATTCTGGATCCGTAACTTAGTAACTACTGTCGTCACAAGAGGAGTTTGGAAGATAGGGATGAAAAAATGGGGTGGGGAGGGGTGGGGAGGGGGGGGGGGGGTGCTGATGACGTATTTCTGTATGAAGTTTAGTTTGGGTTTTCTTTTTCATTTGCTTGCTTTGTTTGTTTCCTGTGGACGTGCCTTTATTATTACGTATTTGAGGATATAGCTCCCCCTCCCCCCTCCCCTCCTTCGTGTTCTGACATTTCTTAATTGGTAGGTGGATGCCTAATACAGACAGAGTGTGACAAGCAGGACAAAACAGGACTGACGCCAGTTAAACAACAAAATTACTCATGGTTGATAAGTATAAAAAAAAGTATTAGTACAATAATCTAGAATGCAGTTTAACTCACATGCTTTCCTTTGTCCTTCATGTATCTTTTCAGGGTCTATTGTCCTTTCATAAATATGCCTCCGGGCTTCATATTTTAAATTGTCCGTGAAGATGTTTTGACAGTTTATTTACATTGACAGTGTAATAATTCCATTCTACTCCTTCCATATTAATGGTGATGATGACGAAGATGAAGAAAATGAAGACGATGATGGTCATGATGATGATGATTGTGATCTTTTAAATATAATAATAATAATTATACTAACAATAATAATTATAATAATACTAAAATAATAATAACAATATGATGATGATAATAATAATGATAAGAATAGATGCTGCTGCTGCTGCTGCTGCTGCTGCTGCTGCTGCTGCTGATGATGATGATGATGATGATGATGATGACGACGACGATGACGATATTGTTGATGACGACGACGATGACGACGACGATGATAATAATGATGATGATGATGATGAGATGATGAAGATGATGATGATGATAGATGATGATGATGATTATGATGATGGTGATGATGATAATGCTGACAACAATGATCATAACACTACCACTGCTACGAGGTCTAAAACTACAGATGTCATCCTCTTTATGACTACTCATCATCATCATCATCATCATCATCATCATCATCATCACACATCACCACCACAACCAACATCAACATCATCATCACCATCATCATTATCATCATTACACTTATCATCATTATCATCATCACGGGCACAGACTTAGGGAAAAAGGAAGATCTACTTTCAAGCAACAAAAGCCCTGCTGTAATTGTGTCCTCGTGCCACGATAGCAGCTCTAAAGAATATTGTAGATGCCTTTCTCTCCAAACAGGAATCCCGACAAACCTGTGGTGTGAAAATAATCCAGATTATTCCGATTCAGCTTTTAAGAAATCGCGAAGATAGAACAGCAACAACAGCAACAACCACCACAACTGATTGAAACTCCATAATAAAAGCTTAAATTCATCAATATACCTAAAAGTGACAGATGGAGACATTGTGTGTGTGTGTGTGTGTGTGTGTGTGTGTGTGTGTGTGTGTGTGTGTGTGTGTGTGTGTGTGTGTGTGGTGTGGTGTGCATGCGTGCGTGCGTGTGAGTGAGTGAGTGAGTGAGTGAGAGAGTCAGACAGACAGACATAGGAATAGAGAGACAGGAAGAAAGAGCGAGAGAGACAGACAGGCACAGACAGAGAGACAGAGACAAACGGAGAGACAGAAACAGAGAGACAGAAATAGAGACAGAGAAGAGAGAGAGAGACAGACAGAGACAGAAACAGAGAGACAGACATACAGACAGACAGACAGACGGAGCCAGAGAGAGAAATACAAAATAAAGAAAGGGCGAGAGAGAGAGAAATACACAGAGATACAGACAGACAGAGACAGGGAGAGGAGACAGACAGACAGAGAAGAGACAGACAGAGAGAGAGAGAGAGAGAGAGAGAGAGAGAGAGAGAGAGGAGAGAGAGAGAGAGAGAGAGAGAGAGAGAGATCCTGAAATTGGGTTTATGAGAAGATGATTATGAAGATAGAATAAAGAGTGTGGAAGAAATATCATAGAAGGAGGATGAATTCTGGAAAGGACAGGGGAAAAAAAGACAAAGAAATAGAAGGAACACACACACACACACACACACACACACACACACACACACACACACACACCACACACACACACCACACACACACACACTGACGATGAAGAAGAAGAAGAAGAACATGATAACAAAGACATTCCAGAGAGACCTCCCGGCAACAAGGGCATGAGACCAGCATTGTGTGAGAGTAATTCCACGAACCATGTTCCTCTCAAGCCCATCCACCGACAGCTCTCTATTTCAGCCCCCTTGTATTTCCTGATATCGCATGGGCTCTCTGCATTCCCGCAGCCTCCACCACACGGCTGGAATACCAACGGCCCTCTCCAATCATCACGTGCCGTCTTTCTTTGGCAGAGGAAAAATCTAATTATATGCCCTCAAGAACGGAAGAAACAAACTGACTGCTATTAAATTCGGAGTTGTGTCAGTTTTTGACGACTGTTTTCTTCTTCGCGTGTATTAATCGTTGATTGCTGCTAAATTGCGTTTGAACAGATTTTAATGATCACGAAATACGAGGAATGCGTGTTGCTAATTGTCTGCATGAATGGAACAAAAAGTGAGACAGCCTGTGAAGGCACTGCAAAAGGCTGCAATATTCAAGTCAAAGACAGAGGGTCATGACATCAATTTCCATAAACGGCTTCTGTTACAATTGATGGTGCTTATTGCCGATAATACAAAATACAGCATTGAGACTGCGCGTTCAGCCATCTTTGATGCAAACATAGTCACTTTGTTTCAAAACGGAGTGACTGAGGGCGAAATTAAAGCAATTCTTTTTTAAGAGAGGGGGTTAGTTACCGCCAAGGACATAGACAAACAAATTACAGGACAAGACACAATGCATTTCGACCTCTTGGGTCTTCTTCAGGCAAAAACAAATAACATTAAGAACAGGAGAACGAAGAACGAGAAACCACTTACCTTCTCATATTCGCTGCACGACCAAAACGCTATGGCGCCTGTCCTGATCCAACATACACAGGACACCACCTACTAAGCCCCCTACTGACGACAATAATTGCTTAGTTGCGGAGCCGACGTGAGTGAGATCTCCCTCAGGAGGGCGCCACCACGTCCGTCCAACGACAGCCCCCATGGACTTGCCAATACCAGTGACCCCGATGGAACCAAACCATACACAGACGGGGAGAAGACATCGAACCTAAGGTCACTATGACAGCAGGGCATGAAGAGCACAGAAATTGAGACTTTTTTATGCTGATTGATGAGAATGAGGATGATAAAGATGATGCTACGGATTTCCATTTCGGTCTGAGTCTGGTGACAGGGCTGTACTCTACGCTTCCTTTCATAATATATCCTGGGGTCAACCAGGCCCGAGAGATACAGACACCTGCAGTGCTGGTCAGGGAATTTAAGCAATACTCTCAGAGACGCATCCCTTAAGTGGATGAAACTCGACTGTGTGTCCCAGTCTTCCCAACCAAGTCCGCAGCAAACTCAACTCTGGTGGAAGCTGGTCGGGGCAGAAAAACCCATATGACTCTGATGGAATCGAACCCACGACCTCCCAGCCGGAAGTCCGCGACGCTAACCACTTCGCCACGGCGGCTGGTCAAACAAAAAACATTCGTTCTAAAACAAGGGCAATTAATTCCAAAGTAATTGTTGTATGAGATACCCATTTACCTGGCACAAGTAGCCAACAGGCACTCAAAACAAACAAAGAATTTGTTTTTAATCCCTCATCCTCTAACAAAGAAAAAAATTCCAAAAGTATAAAATGTACAGTAATTTTAACAAAGCATTAGAGAGAGTAAATAGGAGTGGGCGTGGTAACGGGTAGGGTGGGGTGGTGTGGTGTGGGGTGGCTCGAAGATTGATGAAGTATTTCAGAGTCATTGAAAAACGTCATCTGAGGCAGTGTCATCATCCTGCACAAAACAGCTCCGTATGTCAATTTGTTTCTCTGCCTGTTAGACTGTCTACCCGCAGTGCTTCAAATCAACCGGATCACTTTTCAACAAGATCATCAGGTTTGTATAGAGGGCGAAGACAGGAAAATGTTGATTTGAAATGATGTGGTCAATTATGCTGCTCTCGTGATGACTCCAGTGTCCACGTCCTCTCCACGACAGTACCTGCGGCGAGGTCGTGTCAAAAGGGTGACAGAGGCCAGTTCACAGGGGTAGTCAACAGACAGACGGGCGCGGTCGGTACCCTTTGGAAAGAACGCTTACTCATTCTGGCTCTACGACAAAGTAATTACTGTCGTCAGAAGAGGAGCGTGTATCTTCAATTCAAACGTGAAGTCGGTTCTGCTCTACGCTGCGAGACTTGGAGAATGACTAAGGCAATACAGCAAAAAATTCAGACCTTCATCAACACCTGTCTGAGACTCATCTTCAAAATTAGATGGCCAGAGAAGATCAACAATGCAGATCTATGGAAGCATGCAGGACAGAAACCAGTGGCCAAGCAGATTCTGGCGGAGGAAGTGGGGCTGGATTGGACACACTCTCAGGAAGCCAGCATCCAGCACCACACGCCAAGCCCTGACATGGAACCCGCAGGGGAAAAGGAAGAGAGGCCGACCTCGCAGCAGCTGGAGGCGATACACTGAGGCAGAAATAAAGAGGCAGGGGACCAACTGGACAGGCATTCAGCGAGCAGCCCAGAACCGAGTGCGATGGCGGAGTGTTGTCGATGGCCTATGCTCACCCTCGAGCTATGGGCCTGAGTAAGTAAGTAAGTAAGACGAGGGGTGTGGGGTGGAAGACGAGGACTGGGAAACGTGGGGTTGAGTCAGCAGTGTTCAGCGTCAACTGGATCAGAACAGGCATCACTGATCGCCACCCAAGTGTCTCCGCAGCACCTGCAGTGTTGCCTCTCGTGGATCGCCTCCTTGATGATAAGTACTCCATTTGAATTGTTAATGCTGGTGTGACAAGACTGACCCAGCTATGGCTGTCTGTGAGTGGAAATGAACAGTGTGGCAGCAAAATTAGTTAGGAGGGACAGGAAGGGGTGAGAGAATGAAGTAGACACAAGGAAAAATTAAGAGAATGGGGTATGAGCGGCGACAGGTACGGAAGATGGAACAAGTTAAAACTAGGTCCTGAGTTGTCTACAGTCTTAGTATCTGTGTTCTCAACTGACAAACAAATGGATGTCTGTGCGAAGGATACAATGTGAAAGCGTGCAAAGTCTTAATTCGTTCCCAAATTCCGTGTTTTTGTACACACCTTGACCATTGTTTTGAAGATTGCTTGAATGCATCATGCATAGGGTAGCATCATGTATAGGGTAGCATCATGTATAGGGTAGCATCATGCATAGGGTAGCATCATGCATAGGTAGCATCATGATAGGGTAGCATCATGCATAGGGTAGCATCATGCATAGGGTAGCATCATGCATAGGTAGCATCATGCATAGGGTAGCATCATGCATAGGGTAGCATCATGCATAGGGTAGCATCACATAGGCATAGGGTAGCATCATGTATAGGGTAGCATCATGTATAGGGTAGCATCATGATAGGGTAGCGTCATGCATAGGGTAGCAGTCATGTATAGGGTAGCATCATGTATAGACTCAGTATAGGTAGCATCATGTATAGGGTAGCGGCGTGATCACAGTTAATGATGCATCATGTATAGGGTAGCGGCGTGATCACAGTTAATGATGCATCATGTATAGGGTAGCGGCGTGATCACAGTTAATGTTGCAAGCTCGACTTCCGCTGGTGTCCAGCATCTCAATGGTCATATTTTACGACCAATTGCATCGTGCTGTCGTTCAAGTTGCTACAGTGTTAAACAGATTCCCTATCCATGACACTCCTGGGGTAAATTTCTCCATCATTGTTATTATTATGAATACTTATATAGCGCCTATCCTCGGCTAGAGACCAAGCTCGAAGCGCTTTACAATCCACATATGTTTACACCACGGGCTGCCTGCCTGGGTAGTGCCGACTGAAGAGCTGCCAGCTGGTGCTTCATTCAGTCGTTTCCCGTGTCATCCAGTCAATATCGTTCACTACTTTCCTTACTTCCTTCATTGTTTCCATTTCTCACGCAGGGTGCATGCTGTGTGTAACGTGTCATCCATACCAACGGCCAAACTGGCCTTGTCTTCCGAAAGTTGGTGATGGGGTTTTACGTGTGTGCAAGATGTTATGCGTGCGTTCACACACGGAACTTCGGTTTATAGTCGCATTCGAAGGACTATCAGATGTGTGTGAACGTCGAACCTGAATGTAAGTGAGTTCCTGACTAACTTGATCTTTTAACACTACGACAGAAAAACCCTACAGGCGAAAAATATGAAAATTATCTCTTTTTTCTCAAATCATTGTCCACGTGTTCGTTGCTTTGGACCAGATGACAAAGTAAAGGCGGCGTGAAATGTGTAAGAAAAAAAATATAAGGATGGTGACAAGCAGTCGTTTTCCGTATGCCACAGTTTTATGGGTTGATGAGCATAATTCCTTTTATTGTCTTAAATTCCATAGTTCCATAGTCTTAAAGTGCGTTAAAATCTTATTTCATTTTCAAATACTATAGTTTCATGGTCTGAAGGAGCATGAAATTAATTTCATTTTCAAATGATTATAAAGTTTTATAGCTGGGAGCATGGAAATATTCTGCAATTTTACAGCCTCAATGAGCGTCAGACCTTCAGGTAATAATTCTGTTCTAAAGTTTTACAGCTTAACGCAGCATGGACATTTCGTCTCCCGTAAGAGAGGTCTGCTGTCTTCAAAAAAAGTGTGGAAAACCTTACAGTTCTATAGTTTCAATGACCATGGAAATGTCATCTTCAGATACTATGATTCTGCACTTCTTGGGCATGACAACTTTATTCTATTTTAAAACACACATGTCTAAAGGTGTGTGTGTGTGTTGTGTGTGTGTGTGTGTGTGTGTGTGTGGTGTGGTGTGTGTGTGTGTGTGTGTGTGTGTGTGTGTGTGTGGTCTGTGTGTGTGTTTGTGGGTTTATGTGTATGACTGCTTCAAGGATGTATACATGTCTATGCAGCTTGCATATTCATGCACAAGTGTGCATTTGTGTACGCTTTCGGGTATGCATGCGCGCGTGCATGATTGTGTGTGTGTACAGGGTGGGCGACTGTTGGCTCTGGGAAAATGAAAGATGAAGCAAAGGAGAGGAGTTAGTGTGCAGTATGCGAGGCGTAAGCGTGGCGTTCATGATGCGTGAGGATCGGATAGAGTCGATTGCAATCATAGCTTAACGCATCATCACGATTTGATACTATCTTCATTTGAAGGCAGAGATAATGGGAATGGATTTACTCCTAACAAAAAGGTGAAATCACCCCTTTTTTTGTTTTTTTTTTTATCTTCTCCCCCTCCCTCTCTCTCCTCTCTCTCTCTCTCTCTCTCTCTCTCTCTACCTCTCTCTTCTCCCTCTCTCTCTCCTCTCTCTCTCTCTCTCTCTCTCTCTCTCTCTCTCACCGCCATTAATAATCGGACATTTATATAGACACCCATCTTCCACATACGAATGGTATGACATCTTTGTACAAATGATGATTGGATCTGTCCACAACAATTCAAATATACTACTGTTAGGGGACTTCGATATTGATATGTTAAAACAACAACCAGCTTGGACAAGTACACTATCACTTCATGCACTCCATCAGTTAGTACAAACCCCAACGAGAATAACTAAAACACTGCGACACTTATTGATCATGTATACACTAACAACAAATCCGCAAATACTAGATGTTTCAGTGGTACATTCTGTATTAGTGATCACTGTCCAGTCTTCTGCACGTGGTCCTTAAGGCTCCCAAAACCACCACCCAAGGTCACACGACCATTCCAATACCGCTCTTTCAAAAAGTTTAATGAAGCAGCATACCTCAAGACTTAAACATTTCCCCATTTCTACTTAACTTATAATTACTCAGACGTCGATGATGCACTGTCCTTCTGGTACTAAACATCCTCACCTCAAATAAAACACCCCGTTACATCAAAAAAAGAGTTAGCATCCGCAGATGAACCCGTGTTAACTTCTAAATTGCTGAAGAACTGGTACTAACATTGACCACCAGGCACAAATTTAGTTGACGAATCAAAGTGCAAGAAGTAA
>CM031603.1:82214724-82219724 GCA_018398815.1 Conus ventricosus
GGGAAGAGAGAAGAAGAGCGGAGGAGTCTTTCCAGTGTGTATTTGTCAGAGCACGATCCGTATATTCAGGTTGTATCCCCCACCCCCCCCCCCATAGAATGAACGCTTCTACTGCATGGAACAAAGTTTTCTTTTACCAATACATACTTTCCGAAAAGACCCTCAAATACTAGACATGTACTATCCTCATTCACGAGATGTGAAAGACTGGAATAACCAGTATACATCGCTTATACATGAACGTGTATCTCCACTTTTAATGCTGTAATTGAAACATATTGGTTCTGCACAAATTCATCAGTATAGAAAAAAACTGATATTGCTTACAAAGTTTTGAATATGCTGAAAAATATTCCAAAATTCTTTTTCTTCGACTCGGGAAGACATGACATGACAGATGCTGTACCCTGGGGTCAGTTACTTGTTAAACAGATTTGTATTTGTGACCGAAATGATGTTCTAAACGTGCGTCATCTAACAGGTTCCAGATCCACTTCTGAAGCCTTCTCTGGAAGCAGAGGCCCGTGTTATCTGCGCCTTAACCTGCAAGGAAAAAACAGAAAGAGAAAGAAAAGAAGAAAAAACAGACATTGAGAAGGGAATAAGGGGAACAAATGGAAGACAGAAAGAGGCGGCCAAAGGAACCCAGTGCCGTGTAAATTCTGTTTGATGCGCATCTGCACGCTCCACTCATTGCAAGCTCTTCATCGCGGCTGCAGAAGGCACCTTTTCAAACGACACGGCAACACTGCAGAATTGCTGCACGGCAAATTGGAGATTGCCGCATGGAATCGATTACAGCCATTCTCCGCTTTCTCTTCCTTCCTCTTCTTCTCCTCACTCGCTCTCTCTTTCTCTCTCTCTCTCTGTCTCCCTCTCTCTCTCTCTCTCTCATCACTCTCTCATCTCTCTCTCTCTCACTCTCTCTCTCTCTTGTAACCCACCCCCCCCCGGCCTGCCTGTTCGCCTGCCCTGCCTGCTTGCTAGTCTGTCTGTCTGTCTCTCTGTCAGCGCGTCTGTCTCTCACTCAAAGCGATGGCGTAGTCTCCTCATGTCTTTGAAATAAACAGAGTTAATGCATCTGCACGCCAACCGTAATTCGAGAACCGTATGTCAGGTCACACACACACACACACACACACACACAAACACACACACACACGCACACGCACGCACGCACGCACGCACGCACACACACACACACACACACACACACACACACACACACACACACACACACAACACCACACACAGCGCGCGCGCACACACACACACATACGCACACACACACACCCACACACACACACACACTACACACACACACACACACAAAACACACACACACACACACACACACACACACACACACACACACACACAACCACACACACACACATATTGCGCATACACACACGCGTGCGCACTCACGGCTACTCACGTTCCTCATGCACACACATACACACCACGCTGCTACATCTGCAACAGCGCGCGCGCGCGCACCGCACACACACACACACACACACACACACACACACACACACACACACACACACACACACACACACACACACACATATTGCGCATACACACACGCGATGCGCACTACATGCTACTCACGTTCTCATGCACACACATACACACACGCTGCTACATCTGCAAACAGCGCGCGCGCGCACACACACACACACACACACACACACTCACACACACACACACACACACACGCACACACACCAACACACACACACAACACACACACACACACACACACACACACACACACACACACACACAACACAACACACACACAACAGATTCTAACACACACACACACACACACACACACACACACACACACACACACACACACACACATACACACAACATTTATGATTTGATTATTTCCCCAAACAGTCCATAATGACAGAGAGAGAGAGAGAGAGAGAGAGAGAGAGAGAGAGAGAGAGAGAGAGAAGAGAGAGAAGAGAGACAGAGAGAGCAGAGAGACAGAGAGACAGACAGAAGAGAACAGACAGAGAGAGAGAGAGAGAGAGAGAGAGAGAGAGTAGAGAGAGAGAGAGGAGAAAGAGGGAGGGAGGGAGGGGGAGTATTATCTCATGAAAAGAGCCATTATACATCAATAGAGAGACGAACATCGAGTCAAGAGGTTAAGTTCCTCTCCTAAATCAGTCAAGCAGAATCCAGACATGACCAGAATGTTCTCTCCCTTTTCGATTTTTTTTCCTTTTTCAATAAATGCTTTTTTTCTTTTTGTCATTATTCAGTTCTACAAGTGATCCTCCTCCCTTTCCCTTCCATTTTTTTTTTAATTTCTATTATTTCCTCTCCATTCTTCTTCTTCAAGATCTTCATCATAAAACTCTCCGCTGTCTTTCTCGTGCACTTGCATTAACTTTGGCGTCTCTGTTGGTTCATGTTGTATGGTTTCGCTTCTTCCACCGGTGTCTTAAGGATCGTTGACATCGTCTGTCTTTTCATTTACTTTTAAGTTTTTTTTCAGTTTGTTTGAAAACATTCTTCTTCATATCTTTTTGTATTCCTTTTTTGTCTATAACGTCCTTCGATTTTCAGTTGTTGTTTTTTTCCTCTGGGGGATTTCCGTGTTATTCTAACCGAAGTATGCAGGATTTATGAGTATATTTTCATATTAAAATAATTCACGTGAAAAAATTAATCAAGATGCTGCCCCCGAAAATGAAATCAAATAAAAGGGCAGATGCCATGCACAAGTTATGAGATCAGATTACCTACAGCGCTGGCAATGGGATTGGACAGGTAAAATGACTATCAGTCGTCGCCGTTAACATAGAAAGTCACAACATTTGCCGAGGGTAAGTCAAAAAGCCGGACTACCTGTTGACAGATATAAATAAAGGACGGAAGAAAAACGAAGTTTTCCAAACAGAGTTTGTAACTCAGGTTCTTTTCGTTTCAAATTCATTGATCGTCAGCACAAGAAAGAAAAATGCCTTTGATGGCAAAGGGCCAAAAGAAAAATACCCTTGGCAAAAAGTACCGACTTGTGACTGAACTTCAAATACGATACACTTATTCTGTACAAAAAATATTCTTGAGCAATAAAAAAATCACTCTCCTTTCCCAGAGTCTCCCCTCTCTCTTCCCCTCTCTCTTTAATCTTTTTTCCTTCTCTCTTCTCTCTCTTTCTCTCTCCTCTCTCTCCTCTCTCTCTCTCTTTGTGGTGTGTTGTGTGTGTGTGTGTGTGTGTGTTGGGGTTTTTGTGTGTTGTGTTCCCTGAGAGACAAGAGCCAGATGAAAAAAAACATTTCTTGCTTAACTGTTACCCCCCACAATAAAGATTTCAATCAATAACCCAATCAAAAATCTCTTTCCTCTCTCTCTCCTCTCTCTCTCTCTCTTCTCCCCCTCTTTTTTCCCCTTGAATAGTGTGTGTGGTGTGTGTTTTGGGTGTGGTGTGTGTGTGTGTGTGTTTGTGTGGTGTGTGTGTTTTGTGTGTCTGTGGTGTCGTTGTCTGTGTGTGGGGGAGGAGGAGAGAGAGAGAGGAGAGGGTGTGTGTTGTGTGGGGTGTGTGGTGTGTGTGTTTTGGGTGGTGTGTGTGTTTGTGTGTGGGTGTGTGAGGAGAGAGAGGGAGAGGGGTGGTGTGTGT
Source organism: Conus ventricosus (assembly GCA_018398815.1). Lineage (NCBI taxonomy): Eukaryota > Metazoa > Mollusca > Gastropoda > Neogastropoda > Conidae > Conus > Conus ventricosus. Next base: position 82,218,371 of record CM031603.1, read on the forward strand.
GTGTGTGTTGTGTGGTGTGTTTTGGTGTGTGGGTGTGTGTGTGTGTGTTGTGTCTTTCCTTCTTCTCTCTCTTCTCCTCCCTCTTCTCTTCTCTCTTCTTCCTTTTTTTCTCTCTCTCTCTCCTCTCTCTCTCTCTCCTCCTCTCTCTCTCTTCTCTCTCTCCTTTTCCCGTTGGTGTGTGTGTGTGTGGGTGGGTGTGTGTGTGTGTGTTTTGTGTGTGAGAGAGGAGGGAGGAGAGGGTGGAGAGGAGGTGTGGTGTGTGTGTCTTTTGTTGTCTGTCGTCTCTCTCTCTCCCCCTCCCCTCTCTCCCCTCTCTCTCTCTTCCCCCTTACCCTCCCCCCTTCCCTCCCTAACACTTTCATTCTCCCTTTTGTACGGCAGTTTTGTTCTTTTTAGTTTTTTTTTTTCATTTGCATTAAGGAGGGGGACAGTTTAATAGGAGTTTGCTTGTAAACCTTGGCCAACTAGGGACAAACTAATGCCCTTTGTTTTTTTTTCTTTTGGGGGTGTGTCGTTTTGTTACTGCCCTTTTTGCTGGTTGTTCTTTGCTTCTGTAAAGTGTTTGTTGATTGATTTTGTTGTGAACAGGGTCGTTTAAATTTGTTGTTGCAGGTGAGGGAGTAAATTGGGTTTAGTTCCCCTCTCTGCTACTCGGGTTCGTTGGGTGGTTTTAAAACCATCTCGGTTTAAAGGTTTTACCTGTTGTTGGGGCTTTGTGTTGGGGGAAAAAGTTTTTGTGTGTTAGTTTTTTTGTGACCTTTTAACTCTCGTCGGCAGGGGTTGGGTTTTTTTCTATTTTTATGTGTGGTGCTTCCCGTATCAGTGTTGACCGTGTTTTCCCTTTATCTTTTTTGGGGCCTTTTTCATCCAAACCTATTTTTGGGGCTTGTGGGTTTGGTTTAGTGATTGTTTTTAAAGTAAATAGCTATAAGATGGTATTTTGGATAAAAATTGTTGTTTGTGTGCAACAGCTCAGACCTATTTTGGTGATTTTGCATGTAAACTTTTTTGGAATTTTTCCTCCCATCTTAAAAAGAAAAAAAGCGTATAAAGTTTGTACAGATTACGTAACCAATGATGTAAAAAATGGTTTAGTCATTTTTTTTTTTTTTTGTGGTAAAGAACGTTGGTGGTTCAAGGAGAAAAGACGCGGCGGGCCGTGTGGGGGCGTAAGAAATATAGCAGGAATGAAGTGGTTGTTCGGCTTCTGGGTTTTTTGACTGTATGGGTTGTCAAGGAGTCGCAGATCTTTGGTTTCGGGCGGCCCATTCTAGGTGCGGTCCCGGCACGCGTGCGGGTTGAGCGTAGTGATGGGGGTTTCGGGCCGTTTTCCTGCAAAATCGTGGTCAAGGCT
>CM031603.1:82224724-82231585 GCA_018398815.1 Conus ventricosus
TTAAATGTATCAAAATTTAACTTTTGTTGTTGGTGGTTTTTGGCATACTTTTGTGTTTGGCTTCTGTATTTAGTGGTTGAGATTGTTTGGAAATGCTTTGGTTTTTGTTGTCTTTGTTTATATATTTTATAACCGTAATAACCACCCCCAACAGCAATGCCGCCAAAAAATGACAATTGCTTTAAGAAAATTTTGAAGACTTTGGCGGGGTAGGCGCCCTGTTGTTGTAGACCTTGAATCACTTGTTCTAGTGTTTTTAAAGCTGGCAAATTTAAACAACTGGCTGCGGCTCTGGCACTTTTTCATTTTGTGATTGTAACTGTAATTTTTTTTGTTTGTTCCACTCTGCTAATCTTTTTCCTGCTGCAACGCGCCCAGGCTTTTTTTGGTTGCTTTCTCCACCGGATTCAAAGTTTTTCTGATTCTGCTGATTTTTTCCGGGTCGGGCATTTTTAAGGGGAAACAAAATCTATATGATTAAAAGTAATTAATCCATGAATTAGCGGCGACAATAATGTTCCAAATCTGTAATAAGATACATCCTAGAGACTCTAATGACTTTGTTAAAACTGGATCCTGCGTTAAATCATACATAAAGTTTGTTCAAAACAATAGGCGCAAATTTACTTTACTAGTTTAGTGTACAAACTAAGAAACGTTTGCCTAACTTTTTACCATTCTTGATCCCAGTTGCGCTTCATACCTGTTGTGATACTTTACAATGTCTTGTGGCGACATCTGTTGAATTTGTTCTATGCTGAATTCATTTCCGAGGAACTGTTTTGTTTTCCCCACGGCTGCCAAAGAATACAGCCTTTCCTTTTTGGGATAATAGCTTGGTCTAAAACTTGTCTTTTGTAATCAAAGTTCGGGAAAGGTTTAGGTGCCCTGTAGTAGACGTCCCCTTTCAGTTTTTTTTAAATTTAATTATTTTATTTTTTTAAAAATGACACAAAAAAAATGTTCCCCAACCTTGTATCCATCGCGTTTTTGGGGGTCTAAGTGGGAAATACACAATGCTTGGTAAAACCTGTTAAAAAAAAAAAAGGGCAGTCTTGGCAAACAGATTTTGAAGACTCAGCAAAGTAATTGCTGTTATAGCGCTTCATTCGTACGAAAGATTTTCTAGTTAAGAAGGAAATAATTCCGACGTATCAAATTTTGTAAAAAAAAAAAAAAACATTTATAAAAAGGCTTCACTCGTAAAAAGATAGGCGGTGCGGGTTAATGCGTTTGTTTTTTAAGGGGAAGAATTACGCTTTTAGTAACCGCGGGGGACGGGAGGAAAACTTAAAAACAAACTAGGGAGCAACTACGCTCACAAGACAACTATGAAAAGCAGAGAATTGAGCTTAGATTTTTATTAACGACAAACGAAAAAAAACAGGGACAAATCCCGCTTACATTTTTAAAAGGACGTTCCCAAAAATTTAAAAGAATATTATTTTGTAACACAAACCCAAAGACATTCCCCCCCCACCAAAATTCAGCGACTTTTATCAGCCTCAGAAAAACAAAAGATGCAAGAAATCGTTTTTATTGTCTTTGGCATGACCGTCGTGTATTTTGTTGCGCATAAAAAATTACGAATAAAAAGGACAAAATCTTTTTTCCCCAAAAAAGGATTTTGGAAAGGGGAATCAGGGCAATAAAAAAGCTAAGCCAACAGGGGGAGTCAGTGAACAAACAGAAAAGGATGGTTATTAACAAGCGATTTGGCAAATTTTTTTTCCCGCGCCAGATAATACAGAGACCACACTTTGTTAAAAAAACCCAAAACGACACCCTAAAATGGATCTTCTATATTTACCCCATGATACTTAAAACAAAAAAAGATTTAAGTACGCACTTACAATCTTTGACATAGCTTCAGATACAAAGATGCAAAACCTTTCCCCCCCAAAAGATTTTCCCGCTGTTGCGTCCCAAAAAAAAGAATCCCCAACGAGGCCCCTTAACTTTCCTCGCATGTTCAAGCGATGTGGGAAAAGTTTTTTAAAGGCCAAGTGAATCACTTATTTTAAAACTAGAGTTACCTTTAAAAAAGGGCATTCCAGGATTCACAGATCACAGGTTTTATTGAAAACTTTAACAAGCATTATCTAAAGACTTTTTTCCTACCAGTATCACAGAGAGCGAGGGAAAATTTCTCGAAAACCCCCAGATGGTTAGAAGACTGCCCTCATTTTGCGCGCATGAATAATGAAAAATTTTTAAAGGGCTAAAACCAGTACAAGAATCAAAAAACAAACAATAAATGTTGCTGAAACTCCAGTGAAACCCAAACTATTACCGTTTTTTTTAAAAGAAGGTACCTTTATTCCCCGGGGGGAACAAAAGGGGGACACTCGCATCAGGCAACAGACCCTTTGGAGTGTTGCCCATATGAAAAAAAAAGAATTGTAAAAAAATCCCCCCGTGTATTATTTACGAGAAACGACACAAAAAAAAAACCAGCTCCCAAAGATTTTTTGTGAAGGAAAAACGCAGATATCCCACCAACACAGTTCCAGTGCTTAATTAATTTACAAATTATTTTTGGACTAAAAGGAAGCACAGAACGAAACAAGAATGATAAAGGAAGGACCTTAGAATTAATCGGGAATCATATGATACAGTTTCTTTTAAGGAAACATTTATGGGATTCATCAACACATGCTAAACCACCCCCACTCCCCCAAAACCCCAAAATCCCAAATTTTGATTAAAAATAGGGGGAAAAGAAAACTTGAAATAAAAAAAAAAATTCGAACACATAAGCAAACATGAAAAAAAATTTGGCTGAATTGGATTGATATGATTGGTTATAATGAAAACGGGAAAAAGTTTTCTCCTGGCCCGAAATACTTACTTTTTCGGCCTTAAACCAATAAAACCCTTAATCACAGTTCCATTGCAAAATTAATTTTTAAATTTTACATAAATTATTTGGTCTAAAAGGGAACTGGACGAAGCAAGAAGTAAAGGAAGAGACCTTTAAAAAATAATACGGGAATCATTTGATACGGTTTACTATTAGGGAAACATTTGAAAGGGGTTCACCAAACAGCAAAACATCCAACACCACAACCCAAAAAAACCCAAATTTTGATTACAGATAGGGGGAAAAAAATATCTTGAAAAAAAAAAAAAAATTCGAACCATCAAGCAAACATGAAAAAACAATTTGGCTGAATTGGATGAAGATAGTTTGATCATAAAAAAGTTGATAAAAAATAAAACCCCCCATGAAGCCCTCAGGAAGAAGAAAAAAATTTATGCTTTTCCCCCAAAGCCCGATTGCTAAAAACTCGGTTAAAACAAATACTCGTTTAGTGTTTGTCTATCTAATACTTCTTTTTACAACATTTTGTGTTGTTTCTCAGTTTTGATCGTATTTTTACGTTATGATGAAAAGTATGTTTATTGAACAAGCTTCTTTGTAGTTGTCAGTGAATTTTGACGCACACACTGCGAGATATTCCTTTGCTTTTTTAAATGGTTTTCTCCGGCTCGAAATACTGACATTTTTCGACCTTAAAACCCAATAAACTCCTTAACACCCCCCAGATAATTCATCCTTCATCTTTCCTAAAACCTTTTATTAACGATGAAGCAAAGGGAATCTTTGGATAATCAGATTATCATACCCTCCTGCACCCTTTAGCTACTTTTCCCATTTCCATTCTTTATAGATGTCTTCAGTAGGGGTATCTATAACAAAACTTCTGTTCTGTGTAAAATACTCGGACTCTGGAAAAGAGGGGTTTTTAAAATAGCATAAAAAATTCAAAAATCAAAACTTTTATAATTCTAAAAAGGTAAAAACCCCAAAAAATACAGGCTTGTCCAATTTTTACTTTCTTTTTCTTCTATAGCCAAAACGATAGAAATCCTAAAGTCCTGATAATTGGTTTTTTAAGTCAGCTTTAATTGCTTCGTTTTCCTTTTTGGGGACCCCAATCGACATCTTTTCGCTTGTGCGGATTTTCCATATCTTTCCAAAACGTTGTTGTTTATCACTTGAAAAAAATCTTTTTTTGAAGCTCTGGGATTTAGTTTCTAAGATCAGTGTTCTTCTGATGTAGGTTTCAGAACGGTTTTTTGATCAAAAGCAATTATACGAGAACTGCTGTTAGCTTTAAAAACCCTGTCTTAAATAAAAATTTTAAAGTCTTAAAGACAGACATAATTTTTTTTGCCCCAAGATTAGGCACAAGTTTTGGGGGGCTCTCTTGAATTTATCTTTGACTTTTGCTGCAATGGGTAGTCATTATGTGGGTCACGACCACCCCTGGAGGTCTCCCGACAGGGCGGTCTAGTGGGGTGAAGGGAGTGACGACCTCACACGCCCGCAAGAGACCACAAAAAAAGTTACGATCAACACCCCATTTTTTTCAAAAACCAGCAAAATAACATTCCAACACACGCCCCCGCCATCAAATAAAGCACTCCAAACGCACAAAACATGCACAACCGATCAAGCACTCCCCAAAGCACAAACATCACAACCCCATAAGCACCCAACGCACACAACATGCACAATCGCAACAAGCACTCCCACCCCACAACATGCACGATTAAAAATAAATATTTCACCAACGACGTACACAACACAATTACAGCATTTTTGCAATTAAAATGTTCACAAATTTTAAAGAAATATTTCCAGATTGCCCTTTCTCCACCACGGAGGCCCACATCCCGGGCCCCTTTAAGTCCCAGGGAGCACCCTGTCGACTAAGGGGTCCGAGCCGGGTGGTTCCCGCAGGGGTCGCCCAAAAGCCACACCCTCGACTCCCAAGTGGGCAGTAAGACGGCCCGGAGGGGGGGGGGGAAGACTGTTACGGGGCCTGGACGGGGGGCCAGGCCGGGCCCTCGGACGGGGGGCTCCCCTAGCAGTCCACGGTTTTTTCCCACCAAGGCGTGGGGCCTCGAACGCGTGGCACCATCTCGTCCGTGGCCAGCCAAACGTGGCCTCAACCAGCACGTGGGACCACCAGTTTGTGCTCCAGGTGAAGCCCCCGGGAGGGGGGGGGGAAAGAGTGGGAGGGATCGGAGAGGAGGAAAAGAAGAAGGAAGGAGGAAGGAAGAAGGGGACTGGAACCCCACCGTCAGTACAGTCTGACCCATGCTGTCAAATCTTAACAGCCACTCGCATGATGGGCGAGGGGAAGTCTATTAAATGCACCCACAATCCCAGCTCAACGCAGACCTGAGCATAACACAGTAAACCCATCGAATCAGGGATATTCACTAGGGTCTTCTCACACGATGCAGGTAAAAGACTGCATTAAACCAACAAGTTATAAAACAAATATGAATTATCTTCACCCTTCTCTCACTCACGTTTAACATTTTCCCCTCTTAGGAAATAAACCAACACAGCGACCATCGCTTAATAACTGTCACTACATTTGCAAATAATAATTCAATGGCATAATTGTCACATTTTATAAACACATTTCAACATAACACAAATCTTCAACCACGCATCCGAACGACAAATCATGCGTACGCACGCTCGTGAACATAAAACTCGTTCTCCTTGCACACACAAACAGACGGTGGCCGAAGGATAAAAGTCCGGCGAATGTGACAGGGCGGACGAGCGAGACCAAGCAAGTTCCAACCCTGAATCACCAGTTCTCTCCCTTCCCCACCGACTACCGCATCACCAGATACATAAACAGGAGAAAGAATTTTGGAAATAATTTAGAATGGCCAGGTTAAAGATGGAATTAACCAGAGAAAAGGTCTCACACAATATTTCTCTTACAATTTCGAAAACAAAAGAAAATTGCGCAAAAGAGAAGACTAAGCCGGCTAACAACAACAAACCAAAACAACAGACCACGAAACTGATGCTTACCAGCTACCCGTGGGTGACCCCGAAGAGGCGGGTCAAAGGACTCTCTCTACCCTCTGTCCAGTCGAGAGGACAGAGGCGAAGATGCGGAAACAGAAGAAATGATGTCCCTCTCCTACAGGCCGACTGCAGGAATTGAAAGTACTGACTGTACTCTCGACGATAAGGTAAAGAACCAGGACTGGAGCAGGCGCCCCCAGAGACATCTTCCGCTCGAGTGAAGAGCTAACCTCCCTCAGCAATGGCGGCCAACATGCCATGCTGCGTCACAGAGTGAGCATACTTCAAACTAAAAGGAACGAAGCACGTGCGACAGGTAAAAAGACAGGCGAGAGGCCGATAGACAGAAAGTTCGAGAGAAAGGTACCGGCCACCCGTGAGCTTGCAGGATGAATAGCACGGGCGGTGGAATTAGAGAGAGAGAGAGAGAAAGCAGACCGAAGTTGAGCTGAACCACACCAAGGAGCAACTGCACCACAAGCCACCCTAAGGGACGGCTACACGACAACAGCAACGACAATAAACAAATAAGTAATTCCGCCACCCTAGGTGGGTCGAACGTCGTAGGCCTCGTGACAAACTCGTGACAAACCCCCCTTCTAAAAGCATCTGTTTCTCTGAGATACAGTGCTCCTTTGAACCTTGTCGCATGTGCAACTTCACAACAATGGGACCGAACCCAACTCTCTGTGATCGACAGAGTACGAAAAATCCAATACAAACATTCCACGATAGAATCACACCGAGGAATACATAATACTACATTTATCAAACAACTAAGCAAACCTTCCAACCATGAAAGTAACAATCCGAACCATTGGTGATTCACTACCGTTAACCTCACTGAAGTAAAAACTGTCACTCCACCTAATACAGAGACCAAAAAGGGGATATAACCCTGGTTGAGGGGAAGTGTCCCTCTGACCGATTTTCCAATGTGCTGACTACGGAGCTCGGCTAAGATAGTCAGCATCCGTATTAAGGAACCTTGATATGACGAGAAGCACGTGACA
>CM031603.1:82232585-82259764 GCA_018398815.1 Conus ventricosus
AGAAAAAGACAAAAGCTTAAGAGAAGAAGAAAAAAAACAAATTTAAAATTTGAGAAAAAAAAATTCAAACGAAAAAAACAGGGAAAGAAAACAATAGGAATAGAAAAAAAAGCGTTTAATTAAATAAAATAAAAAAAAATCAAACGAAACAAACGGCTCAAAAAACAAAAAGCTTTTTATTTTCTAACTCTGCTTGACTGGTTTAGAGAGGAAACTTTCCCCTTTGACTTAACTTCCGTCTCTCTACTGAGTTTCATGGCTCTTGTCATCAGATTATAGTCAGTCTCTGTCTCTCTCTCTCTGTATCTCTCTCTGTCGCTCTCTCTCTGTTTCTCTATGTCGCCCCTCTCTCTCTCTCTCTTTCTCTCTCTCTCTCTCTCTCTCTCTCTCTTTCCCCTCTCTCTCTCTCTCTCCCCTTTCTCCCCTCTCTCTTTCTCTCTCTCTCTCTCTCTCTCTCTTTCTCTCTTCTCTCTCTCTCTCTTCTCTCTCTCCTCTCTCTCCTCTCTCTCTCTCTCTCTCTCTGTGCCTAATTAAACAAACAGATTGAAATAAGATTAAATTATAACAGATCGAGTTTAAAGAAAAACAATTGGAAAGAGGAGTTAGTTACCGTCAAGGACCAGACAAACAGACTATAGGAAAGAAAAGGAAGAATTGCTGGAAGAGTAAAATGAAGAAAAGAATTAAAAGAAACAAACAGAACAGAGCAAAAAACAAGAAAGCGTTTTGTCAAGTCCTTTTACTCTGTCTATGTCCATGGCGGTAACTAACCCCTCTCTTTCCCATGGCGGTTTAACTAAACCCCTCTCTGTCTATGTCCATGGCGGTAACAAACCTCCTCTCTTTCCCAAGTTGGCTTCTTTTTCCGCCCTCGTCACTCCCTTTTGAAACTTAAAAATTTTTTTTAAAAAATTTGAAGTCAATACTAGTAAAACACAGTAGCACTGTATACAGTGGAATAAGGCTCAAAAGTGCAGCAATTGCAAAATGAAACGAAAATTGATTGAAATAGGAAATCCTGATTTGATTGAAATAGGATATCCTATTTGATTGAACAGAAATCACTGATTCTGTAATGCATTTTAGTTCCAACCTTTATTTGATTTCAAGTGCAGTTTTATCCATCACAGTATAATTTGAATGGATTCGCGATCGTTCTTTTGTGCAAAACAAATTGCTCCAAATATCTTACTGCTTGAAATAATTTTTCATTTTAGATACTTTTTTTTGGCAAGATTGATTCCACTCTCTCTAAGCTCAGTTCAATCGTGCATAAGTGCCAGTGTAACAATTTTCGTGTTCGCATGATAACTCTTTGTGAGCATAATAATAAAAATGATGATATTGTCACAATGTGAATTTTGTTAATATCATTATAGTAATACGATATAAGTCCCTGTACTGATCAATCGTATCATAATCTTTGATTTTTGCATACCTCTTTTGTTAGCAAAGTAAATGCTAAATTGTTTTCATTTATTGGTTTCTAATCACGTAATTATACAAAATATTGAACAATACTCAAGGAGAGATGATCCACTGTGATGAACGATGACTAATCCAACATGTTGCCCACATCACATCGGAATAGGTTGATATTTTTAGTAGAAAACGTTCAAAAGGCACGACCATCTGTTGGTGAGTTTGATTTGTTTGTGATTTTATCCCAAAGGTTTTACAGGATAATGAAAATTGCTATAGCTTCCATCGAAATGTTGAAGTCTCATGGCTCACTGGCCCGGGAACTGCTAGCATATGACGGCTTACACATGTCAAACACACTAGTTGCGAAAGCGAGAGGACTGCAGCATATGACGCTTACCTTGTCACACACATGCTAAGTTGCAAAAGCGAGAAGACTCCAGCATATGACGGGCTTACTGTCAACACATCTAGTTGCAAAGCGAGAAGGACGCAGCATATGACGGCTTACCTTTTCAAACACAATCTAGTTGAAAGCGGAGAGACTGCCAGCAGACAAGACGGCTACCTTTCAAAACACATCTCGTTGCAAAGCGAGAGGAAGCAGCATAATGACGCTTAACCTTGTCAAACACATCTCGTTGCAAAGCGAGAGGACTGCAGCATTATGACGGCTTACTTGTCAAACACATCTCGTTGCAAAGCGAGAGGACGTGCAGCAAATGATGGCTTACTTGTCAAACACATCTAGTTGCAAAGCGAGAGGACTGCAGCACTACGGCTTACCTTGTCTAAACACATCTAGTTGCAAAGCGAGAGACTGCAGCAATGACGGCTACTTGGTCAAACACATCTAGTTGCAAAGCGAGAGGACTGCAGCATATGACGGCTTAACCTTGTCAAACACATCTCGTTCAAAGCGAGAGGACTGCAGCATATGCGGGCTTAACCTTGTCAAACACATCTATTTGCAAAGCGAGAGACTGCAAGCATAAGACGGCTTACCTTGTCAAACACATCCAGTTGCAAAGGCGAGAGGACAGCACATATGACGGCTACCTGTCAAACACATCTAGTTGCAAAGCGAGAGGACTGCAAGATATGACGGCTTTACCTTGTCAAAATCACATCTATTGCAAAGCGAGAGGACTGCAGCATATGACGGCTTACTGGTCAAACACAACTAGTTGGCAAAGCGAGGAGGAGCTGCAAGATATGACGGCTTACCTGTCAACACATCAAGTTGCAAAGCGAGAGGACTGCAGCATATGACGGCTTACCCTTTCAAACACATCTAGTTGCAAAGACGAGAGGACTGCAGCATATGACGGCTTACTTGTCAAACACAAATCTCGGTTGCAAAGCGAGAGGACTGCAGCATATGACGGCTACCTTTCAAACACATCATTTGCAAAGCGAGAGGACTGCAAGCATATGGGACGCTTACCTTGTCAACACATCTCGTTGCCAAAGCGAGAGGACTGCAGCATATGACGGCTTACTTGTCCAAACACATCTAGTTCAAAGCGAGAGGACTGCAGCATATGACGGCTTACCTTGTCAAACACATCTAGTTGCAAACGAGAAGGACTGCAGCAATATGACGGCTTACCTTGACAAACACATCTAGTTTGCAAACGAGAGGACTGCAGCATATGACGGCTTACCATGTCAAACACATCTAGTTGCCAAGCGAGCGGACTGCAGCATATGACGGCTTACCTTGTCAACACAACCAAATTGGCCTAAAAAGTTGCAAAGCGAGAGGACGCAGCATATGACGGCTTACCTTGTCAATCACATCTCGTTGCAAAGCGAGAGGACTGCAGCAGATGACGCTTACCTTGTCAAACACATCTAGTTGAGCAAAGCGAGAGGACTGCAAGCATATGACGGCTTACCTTGTCAAACACATCTCGTTGCAAAGCGAGAGGACTGCAGCAAATGCAACCTTACCTTGTCAAACACATCTAGTGCAAAGCGAGAGAATGCACATATGACGCTTACCTTGTCAAACACATCTAGTTGCAAGCGAGAGGACGCCAGCATATAACGCTTACCTTGTCAAACACATCATCGTTGCAAAGCGAGAGACTGCAACATATGACGGTCTACCTTGTTCAAAACAGCTCTTGCAAAGCAGAGGACTGCAGCATATGAACGGCTTACCTTGGCTAAACACATCGTCGTTGCAAAGCGAGAGGACGCAGCATATGACGGCTTACCTTGTCAAACACATCTCGTTGCAAAGCGAGAGGACTGCAGCATATGAACGCTTATTACCTTGTCAAACACATCCGGTGCAAAGCGAGAGGACTGCAGCAATATGACGGTCTTACCATGTCCAAACCACATCTAGTTGCAAAGCGAGACGGGAACTGCAGCATATGACGGCTTAACTTGTCAAACACATCTATTTGAAAGCGAGGGAGGACTGCAGCATATGACGGCTTACCTTGATCACACACAACTCGTTGCAAAAGCGAGAGGACTGCAGCATATACGGCTTATTACCTTGTCCAAACACATCTCGTAGCAAAGCCGAGAGGAACGGGCCGCATATGACCGGCATACCTTGTCAAACACATCAGTTTGCAAACGAGAGGACTAGCCAGTCATATGCGCTTACCTTGTCAAACACATCACCGTTGCAAAGCGAGAGGACTGCACATATACGGCTACTGACAAACACATCTAGTTGCAAAGCGAGAGGACTGCAGCATATGAACGGCTTACCTTGTCAAACACGTCTATTTCAAAGCGCGAGGACTGCAGCATATGAACGGCTTACTTGTCAAACACATCTAGTGGCAAAGCGAGAGGACTGCAGCATATGACGGCTTAACTTGTACAAACACATCTATTGCAAAGCGAGAGGACTGCAGAGATGACGGCTTACCTTGTCCAAACACAACTCGTTGCAAGCAGAGGACTGCAGCATATGACGGCTTACCTTGACAAACACATCTCGTTGCAAAGCGAGAGGACTTGCAGCATCTGACGGCTTTACCTTTTCAAACACACATCTCGTTGCCAAAGCGCAGAGGACTGCAGCTTATACGCTTACCCTGTCAAACACATCCTCGTTTGCAAAGCGAGAGGACTGTCAGCATATGACGCTTACCTTGTCAAACACATCTCGTTGCAAAGCGAGAGGACTGCAGCATATGACGGCTTAACCTTGGTCAAACCACCTCTAGTTGCCTAAGCGAGAGGACTGCAGCATATGACGGCTTACCTTGTCAAACACATCTCGTTGCAAAGCGAGAGGACTGCAGCAAATGACGCATACCTTGTCCAAACACATCGCGTTGCAAGCGAGAGGACTGCAGCATATGACGCTACCTTGCAAACACATCTAGTTGCAAAGCGAGAAGGACTGCAGCAAATGACGGCTTACCATGTCAAACACATCTCTTGCAAAGCGGAGAGACTGCAGCATATGACGGCTTACCTTGTCAAACACATCTCGTTGCAAAGCATAGGACTGCAGCAGATGACGGCTTACCTTGTCACACACAAACATCACGTTGCAAAGCGAGAGACTGCAGCAATGACGGCTTACTTTGTCAAACACATCTCGTTGCAAGCGAGAGGACTGCAGCATATGACGGCTTACCTTGTCAAACACATCTAGTTCAAAGCGAGAGGACTCGCAGCATATGACGGCTTACCTTGGTCAAAACACATCTAGATGCCAAGCGAGAGGACTGCAAGCATATTGACTGCTACCTTGTGAAACACATCTATTAGCAAAGCGAGAGGACTGCAGCAAATGACCGCTTACCATTGTCAAACACATCTATTTGCAAAAGCGAGATGGACTGCAAAGCATATGAACGCTTACCTTGTCAAACACATCTAGTTGCAAAGCGAGAGGACTGCAGCATAGGACGGTTACCTTGTCAAACACATCTAGTTGCAAAGCGAAGGACTGCAGCATATCCGGCTAACCTTGTCAACACATCTAGTTGCAAAGCGAGAGGACTGCAGCATATGACGGCTTACCAGGTCAAACAACATCTCGTTGCTAAGCGAGAGGACTGCAGCATATGAAACGCTACCTGTCAAACACATCTCCGTTGCAAAGCGAGAGACTGCAGCATAATAACGGCTTCCTCTTGTCAAACACATCGATTTGCAAGCGAGAGTGACTGCAGCATATGACGGCTTACCTTAGTCAGAACACATCTCTGTTGCAAAAGCGAGAGACTGCACATATGACGGCATAACCTTGTCAAAGAACACATCTAGTTGCAAAGCGGAGGACTGCAGCATATGACGCTTAACCTTGTCAAACACATCTAGTTGCAAAGCGAGAGGACCTGCAGCATATACGGCTACCTTGTTCAAACACATCAGTTGCAAAGCGAGAGGACCTGCAAGCATATGACGGCTTAACCTTGTCAAACACATCTCGTTCAAAGCGAGAGGACTGCAGCATATGACGCTTACCTTGTCAAACACATCTCTTGCAAAGCGAAGGACTGCAGCATATGACGCCTAACCTGTCAAACACATCTATTGCAAAGCGAGAGACTGCAGCTAGACGGGCTTACCTGTCAAACACATCTCGTTGCAAAGCAGAGGACTGCAGCATATGACGGCTTACTTGTCAAAACAAATCTCGTTGTCAAAGCGAGAGGACTGCAGCATATGAACGGCTTTACCTTGTCAAACACATCTCGTTGCAAAGCGAGAGACTGCTGCATATGACGGCTTACCTTTGGTCATACACACAGTCCCGTTGCAAAAGCGAGAGCTGCAGCATATACGGCATACCTTGTGATACCACATACAAGTTGCAAAGCGAGAGGACAGCAGTATATGACGGCCTTACCTTGTCAAACACATCTCGTTTCCAAAGCGAGAGACTGCCGCATATGACTGGCTTACCTTGTCAAACACATCTCGTTGCAAAGCGAGAGACTCAGCATAAGACGGCTTACCTTGTCAACCCATCTCGTTGCAAAGCAGAGGACTGCAGCTATGACGGCTTTAACCTTGTCAAAAAACACATCTCGTTGCAAAGCGAGAGGACTGCAGCATATGACGGCTTCCCTTGTCAAACACATCTCGTTGCAAAGCGAGAGGACTGCAGCATAATGACGGCTTACCTTGTCAAACACATCGTCGTTGCAAAGCGAGAGACTGCACATATGACGGCTTACCTTGTCAAACACATCTCGTTGCAAAGCAGGAGGACTGCAGCATATGAACGGCTTACCGTGTCAAACACATCTCGATTTTGCAAAGCGAGAGGACTGCAGCATATGACGGCTACCATGTCAAACACATCCTCGTTTGCAAAGCGAGAGACTGCAGCATATGACGGCTTACCATTGTCAAACACTTCTCGTTCAAAGCCAGAGGACTGCAGCATATGACGGCTTACCTTGTCAAACACATCACGTTGTAAAGCAAGAGGACTGCAAGCATATGACGGCTTACCATGTGTCAAAACCATCTAGTTGCAAGCGCGAGAGGACGCAGAGCATATGACGGAGCTTACTTGTTCAAAACACATCTCGTTGCACAGCGAGAGACTGCAGCTTGACGGCTTACCTGTCAAACACATCACGTTGCAAAGCGAGAGGACTGCAGCATATGACGGCTTTACTTGTCAAACACATCTCGTTGCAAAGCGAGAGGACTGGCAGCATAGGAACGCTTACCTTGTCAAACACATCTCGTTTCAAAGCGAGAGGACTGCAGCATATGACGGCTTACCATGTCAAACCATCTCGTTGCAAAGCGAGAGGACTGCAGCATATGACGGCTTACTTGTCAAACACATCTCGTTGCAAAGACGAGAGGACGCAGCATATGACGGCTTACCTTGTCAAACACATCTCGTTGCAAAAGCCGAGCGGACTGCAGCTTCTGACGGCTTAACCTTGTCAAACACATCTCGTGCAAAGCGAGAGGACGCCAGCATATGACGGCTTTACCTTGTCAAACACATCTCGTTTGCAAGCGAGAGGACTGTGCAGCAATAGACGGCTTACCTTGTCAAACACATCTCGTTTGCAAAGCGAGAGACTGCAGCATAATGACGGCTTACCGTGCAAACACATCTCGTTCGCAAAGCGAGAGGACTGCCGCATATGACCGGCTTACCTTGTCAAACACATCTCGTTTGCAAAGCGAGAAGACTGGCAGCATAAGACGTCTTACCTTGTACAAACCATCTTGGGCTTGCACAGCGAGAGGACTGCAGCATATGACGGCTTACCTTTGTCAAACACATCTCTTGCAAAGCGAGCGGGACTGGCAGCAAATGACGGCTTACCTTTCAAACACATCGAGTTGCAAAGCGACGGACTGCAGCATAGAACGGCCTTATTACCTGTCAAAACACATCTCGTTGCAAAGCGAGGAGGGACTGCAGCATATGACGGCTTACCTGTCAAACCACATCTCGTTGCAAAAAGCGGGGAAAGAGGTCTGCAGCATATGACGGCTTACCTTGTCAAACACAATCTCGTTGCAAAGCGAGAGGACTGCAGCATATGACGGCTTACCTTTTCAAACACATCGAGTTGCAAAGCGAGAGGACTGGGCAGCAATGACGGCTTATACCTTGTCAAACACATCGAGTTTGCAAAGCGAGAGGACATGCAGCATATGAGGCTTAGCCATGTCAAACACATCGAGATGCAAAGCGAGAGGACTGCAGCATATGACGGCTTACCTTGTCAAAACACATCTCTTTGCAAAGCGAGAGACTGCAGCATAATGGACGGCTACCTTGTCAAACCCAACTCGTTGCAAAAGCGAGAGGACTGCAGCATATGACGGTCTTACCTTGTCAAACACATCCTGTGCAAAGCTAGAGGACTGCAGCATAATGACGGCCTTTACCTTGTCAAACACATCTCGTTGCTAAGCGAGAGGACTGCAGCATATGACGGCTACCTTTTCAAACCCATCTCTTGCAAAGCGAGAGGAGCTGCAGCATATACGGCTTACCTTGTCAAACACAATCTCGTTGCAAAGCGAGAGGACGCAGCATATGACGCTTACCTTGTTCAAACACATCTCGTTGCAAAGGCGAGAGGACTTGCAGCACTATGACGCTTACCGTGTCAAACACATCTCGTTGCAAAGCGAGAGGACTGCAGCATATGACACGGCTTAACCTTGTCAAACAAATCTCGTTGCAAAAGCGAGAGGATCTGGCAGCATATGAACGGCTTACCTTGGCAAACACATCTCGTTGGCAAAGCGAGAGGAAACTGCAGCATAAAGACTGCTACCTTGTCAAACACATCTCGTTGCAAGCGAGAGGACTGCAGCATATGACGGCTTACCCTTGTCAAACACATCTCGTTGCAAAGCGAGAGGACCTGCAGCATATGACGGCTTACCTGTCAACACATCTCGTTGCAAAGCGAGAAGGACTGCAGCATATGACGGCTTACCTTGTCAAACACATCTCCTTGCAGTAGCGAGAGGACTGCAGCATATGACGGCTTACATTGTCAAACACATCACTTGCAAAGCGAGAGAACTGCAGCATAGACGGCTTACCTTGTCAAACACATCGATTTGCAAAGCGAGAGGGACTGCAGCATATGACGGCTTACCTTGTCAACAATCACGTTGCAAAGCGAGAGGACTGCAGCATATACGGCTTACCCTTGTCAAAAACACATCTCGTTGCAAAGCGAGGGACTGCAGCCATATGACGGCTTACCATGTCAACACATCTCGTTGCAAAGCGAGAGGACTGCAGCATATGACGGCTTACCTTGTCAAAACACATCTCGTTGCAAAGCGAGAAGACTGCAGCATATGACGTTTTACCTTGTCAAACAACAGTCTCGTTGCAAAGCGAGGGGACTGCAGCATATGAACGGCTTACCTGTCAAACACATCTCGTTGAAAAGCGAGAGGACTGCAGCATATGCCGGCGTACCTGTCAAACACTTCTCGTTGCAAAGCGAGAGGACTGCAGCAAATGACATATGACGGCTTACCTGTCAAACACATCTCGTTGCAAACGAGAGGACTGCAGCCTATGAACGGCTTCTTGTCAAACACATCTCGTTGCACAGCAGAGGACTGCAGCATATGCGCTTACCTTGTCAAACACATCGAGTTGCAAAGCGAGAGGACTTCAGCATATGACGGCTTACCTTGTCAAACACATCGAGTTGCAAAGCGAGAGGACTGCAGCATATGACGGCTTACCTTGTCAAACACATCTCGTTGCAAAGCGAGAGGTCATGGCAGCTTATGAGCTTACTTGTCAAACACATCTCTTGCAAGCGAGAGGACTGCAGCATAGACGGCTTACCTTTCCAACACATCTAGTTGCAAAGGCGAGAGATGCAGCATATGAACGGCCTTACCTTGTCAAAAAACATCTCTTTGCAAAAGCGAGAGACTGCTGCATATGACGGCTTTACCTTTCAACACATCTCGTTGCAAAGCCCGAGAGGACTGCAGCATATGACGGGCTTACCATGTCAAACACATCTAGTTGCAAAGCGAGAGGACTGCAGCATATGACGGCTTACCTTTCAAACCACATCTAGTTGCAAAGCGATAGGACTGGCAAGCCTATGCCGTCTTAACCTTGTCAAACACATCCGGAATCTCGTTGCAAAGCGAGAGGACTGCAGCATATGACGCTTAACCTTGTCAACACATCTCGTTGCAAAGCGAGAAGGACTGCAGCATATGACGGCTTACTCGTCAAACACAATCTCGTTGCAAAGCGAGAGGATCTGCTGCAAATGACGGCTTACCTTGTCAAACACATCACGTTGCAAAGCGAGAGACTGCAGCATATGAGACGGCTTTACCTTTGTCCAAACACTCTAGTTGCAAAGCGAGAGACTGTCAGCATATGACGGCTTACCTTGTCAAACACATCTCGTTGCAAGCGAGAGGACTCAGCATATGAACGCTTACCTTGACAAACACATCTACGTTGCAAAGCGAGAGGACTGCAGCAATATGACGGCTTACCTTGTCAACACATCTAGTTGCAAAGCGAGAGGACTGCAGCATATGACGGCTTACCTAAGTCAAAACACATCTCGTTGCAAAGCGAGAGGACGTGCAGCATATGACGGCTTACCTGTAAAACACATCTCGTTGCAAAGCGAGAGGAGCAGCACAAATGACGGCTTAACCTTGGTCAAACACATCTCGTTTGCAAAGCGAGAGGACTGCAAGCATATACGGCTTACCTTGTCAAACACATCTCGTTGCAAAGCGAGAGACTGCAGCATATGACCGGCTTACCTTGTCAAACCACACACGTTGGAAAGCGAGAGGACGCAGCATATGACGGCATTCCTTGTCAAACACATCTAGTTGCAAAGCGAGAGGACTGCAGCATATGACTGCTTACCTTTCAAACACCTCTCGTTGCAAAGCGAGAGGACAGCACATAATGACCGGCTTACCTGTCAAACACATCTCGTTGCAAAGCGAGAGGACTGCAGATATGACGGCTTACCTTTGTCAAACACATCTCCGTTGCAAAGCGAGAGGTCTGCAGCATATGACGGCTTACCTGCAAACACAACTCGTTGCAAAGCGAGAGGACGGCAGCATAGGCCGGCTTACCTTGTCAAAGCACATCTCGATGCAAAGCGAGAGGAACTGCCGCATATGATGCTTACCTTGTCCAAACACATATGCGTTTGCAAAGCGAGAGACTGCCGGCATATGACGGCTTACCTTGTCAAACACATCTCGTTTGCAAAGCGGAGAGGGAACGGCAGCATATGAACGCTTACCTGTCAAACACATCTCGTTGCAAAGCGAGAGGACTTGCAGCATATGACGGCTTACCTTGTCAAACACATCCGTTGCCAAAGCGGAGGACTGCAGCATATGACGGCTTACCTTGTCAAACACATTTTCCCTCGTTGCAAAGCGAGAAGGACGCAGCATATGACCTTACCTTGTCAAACACATCGAGTTGCAAAGCGAGAGGACTGCAAAGCATATGACGGCTTACCTTGTCAAACACAATCGAGTTGCAAAGCGAGAGGACAGCAGCATATGACGGCTTACCTTGTCAAACACATCTCGTTCAAAGCGAAGGACGCAGCTTATGACGTCTTACTTGTCAAAACATCGCGTTGCAAAGCGAGAGGACTGCAGCATAGGACGGCATACCTTGTCAAACACATCGCGTTGTCAAAGCGAGAGGACTGCAGCATATGACGCTTACCTTGTCAAACACACTCGTTGCAAAGCGATAGGACCTGCAGCATATGACGGCTTACCTGTCAAACACATCTCGTTGCAAAGCGAGAGGACTACAAGGCATATGACGGCTTACCTGTCCAAACACATCTAGTTGCAAAGCGGAGAGGACTGCAAGCATATGAACGGCTTACCTGTCAAACACTCTAGTTGCAAAGCGAGAGGACTGCAGCATATGACGGCCTACCTTGTCAAACACATCTCGGTGCCAAATTGGGCGAGAGGACTGCAGCCCCCCCATATACGGCTTACCTTTGTCAAACACATCTCGTTGCAAAAGCGAGGAGTCTGCAGCATCTGACGGGCCTTACCTCGTCAACACATCTCGTGCCAAAGCGAGAGGACTGCAGCATATGACGGCTTACTTGTCAAAACACATCTCGTTGCAAAGCGAGAGGACTGCAGCATATGACGGCTTTCTTGTCAAACACATCTGTTGCCAAAGCGAGAGACTGCAGCATATGACGGCTTACCTTGTCAAACACATCTCGCGCGTTGCAAGCGAGAGACTGGCAGCATATGACGCTTACCTTGTCAAACACATCTCGTTGCAAGCGAGAGGACTGCAGCATATGACGGCTTACCTTGTCAAACACAACTCGTTGCAAAGCAGAGGACTGCAGCATATGACGGCTTACCGTGTCAAACACATCTCGTTGCAAGCGAGAGGGACTGCAGCATATGACGCTTACCTTGTCAAACACATCTCCGTGGCAAAGCGAGAGGGACTGCAGCATATGACGGCTTACCTTGTCAAAACACATCCGTTGCAAAGCGAGAGGACTGCAGCAATATGAACGGCTTACCTTGTCAAACACTCTCGTTGCAAAGCGAGAGGACTGCAGCATATGACGGCTTACCACCTTGTCACACAACATCTCGTGAAAGCGAGAGGACTGCAGCATATGACGCTTACCTTGTCAACACATCTAGTGCAAAGCGAGAAGACTGCAAGCATATGACGGCTTACCTTGTCAACACATCTCGTTGCAAGCGATAGGACTGCAGCATATGACGGCTTACATTGTCAAACACAACACGTTGCAAAGCGAGAGGACTGTAAGCATATGGACTGCTTACCGTTGTCAACACCTCTAGTTGCCAAAGCGAGAGGACTGCAGCAAATGACGGCTTACCTTTGTCAAACACATCTCTTGCAAAGCGAGAGGACTGCAGCCTATGACGCATACCTTGTCAAACAACATCTCGTTATGCAAAGCGAGAGGACTGGACAGAATATGACGGCTTACCTTGTCAAACACCATCTCGTTGCAAGCGAGAGGACTGCAGAATATGAGGCTTACCATTGTCAACACATCTCTTGCAAAGCGAGAGGACTGCACATATGACGGCTTACAGCTTGTCAAACACATCTCGTTGCAAAGCGCGAGGACTGCAGCATAAATGACGGCTTACCTTGTCAAACACAGCTCGTTGCAAAGCGAGAGAATGCAGCATATTGACGGCTTACCTTGTCTAACACAACTTCGTAGTGCAAAGCGAGAGGACTGCAGCATATGACGGCTTAACCTTGTCAAACACATCTCCGTTGCAAAGCGAGAGTAACTGCCGAGCATATGACGTCTTCCTTGTCAAACACATCTTCCGTTGCAAAGCGAGAGGACTGCAGCATATACGGAGCTTCCCTGTCAACACATCTCGTTGCAAAGCGAGAGGACTGCACATAGACGGCTTTACCTGTCAAACGACATCTCGTTGCAAAGCGAGAGGACTGCAGCATATGACGGCTTAACCTTGTCAACACAACTCGTTTGCAAAGCGAGAGGACTGCAGCATATGACGGCTTACATTGTCAAACACATCTCGTTGCAAAGCGAGAGGACTGCAGCATATGACGGCTTACCTTTCAAACACATCTCGTTGGAAAGCGATAGGACTGCAGCATATGCCGCTTACCTTGTCAAACACATCTAGTTGCAAAGCGAGAGACTGCAGCATAATGACGGGTTACCTTTGTCAACACATCGCGTTGCAAAGCGAGAGGACTGCAGCATATGACGCTTTACCTTGACAACACAACTCGTTGCAAAGCGAGTGGACTGCAAGCATATGACGGTCTTACCTTGTCAAAAACAACATCTTGTTGCAAAGCGAGAGGACTGCAGCATATGACGGCTTAACCTTGTCAAACACATCTCGTTGCAAAGCGAGAGGACTGCAAGGCATATGGAACGGCCTTACCTGACAAACACATCTCGTTTGCAACAAGCGAGAGACTGCAGCATAATGACCGGCTTCCCTTGTTCAAGCACATCTCGTTGCAAAGCGAGAGGAACTGGCAGCATATGACGGGCTTCCCTTGTCAACACATCTCGATGCAAAGCGAGAGGACTGCCGCATATGACGGGCTTACCGGGTGCAAACACATCTCGTTGCAAGCGAGAGGACTGCAGCAAATGACGGCTTACCGTGTCAAACACATCTCGTTGCAAAGCGAGAGGACTGCAGCATATGACGGCTTACTTGTCAAACACATCTCGTTGCAAAGCGAGAGACTGCAGCATATGACGGCTTACCTTGTCAAACACATCTCGTTGCAAAGCGAGAGACTGCAGCATATGACGGCTTACCTTGTCAAACACATCTCGTTGCATAGCGAGAGGACTGCAGCATATGACGGCTTACCTTGTCAAACACATCATCGTTGCAAAAGCGAGAGAACTGCAGCATATGACGGCTTACCTTGTCCAAACACATCGAGTTGCAAACGGAGAGGACGGCAGCATATGACGGCTTACCTTGTCAAACACATCGAGGTGCAAAGCGAGAGGACTGCAGCATATGACGGCTTTACCTTTGTCAAACACATCTCGTTGCAAAGCGAGAGACTGCAGCATATGACGGCTTACCTTGTCAAACACATCTCGTTGCAAGCAAAGCGATAGGACTGCAGCATATGACGGCTTACCTTGTCAAACACATCTCGTTGCAAAGCGAGAGACTGCAGCATATGAACTGCTTACCTGTCAAAACACATCGAGTGGCAAAGCGAAGGACTGCAGGCATATGACAGGCTTTTACCTTGTCAAACACATCGAGTTTGCAAGGCGAGAGGACAGCAGCATATGACGGCTTACCTTGTCAAACACATCGAAGTTGCAACGCGAGAGGACTGCAGCATATACGGCTATGACTTGTTCAAACACATCTCGTTGCAAACGAGAGACTGCAGCATATGACGGCTTACCTTGTCAAACCACATCGAGTTGCAAAGCGAGAGGACTGCAGCCTATGACGGCTTACTTGTCAAACACACGAGTTGCAAGCGAGGCGACTGCAGCATATGACCAGGCTTACCTTGTCAAAACACATCGAGTTGCAAAGCGAGAGACTGCAGCATAGACGGCTTACCTTGTCAAACACATCGAGTTGCAAATCGAGGGACGGCACAGCATAAGACGCTTACCTTGTGCAAACCATCTCGTTGCAAAGCGAGAGAACTGCTAGCATATGACGGCATACCTTGCAAACAATCTATTGCAAAGCGAGAGGACTGCAGCTATGGACGGCTTTACCTTGTCAAACACATCTCGTTGCAAAGACGAGAGGAGACTGCACATATGACGGCTTACCTGTCAAACACACTCGATGCAAAGCGAGTAGGAAAACTGCAGCATATGACGCTTACCTGCAAACACAATCTAGTTGCTAAGCGAGAGACCTGCAGCATATGACGGCTTACCTTAGTCAAACACATCTCGTTGCAAGCGCGAGGAATGCAGCATATGACGGCTTTACTGTCAAACACATCTCGTGGCAAAGCGAGAGGAACTGTTTCAGCAAATGACGCTTACCTTGTCAAAGAACAGATCTCGTTGCAAAGCGAGAGGACTGCAGCATATGACGGCTTAAACCTTGTCAAACACATCTAGTTGCAATAGCGAGAGGACTGCACAATGACGGCTTACCTGTCAAACACACATCTCGTTGCAAAGCGAAGACTTCAGCATATACGGCCTTACCTGTCCAAACACATCTCGTTTGCAAAGCGAGAGGACTGCACATATGATGGCTTACCTTGTCAAACTCATCTAGTTGCAAAGCGCGAGGAACTGGCAGCATATTACGGCTTACCAAGTCAAACACATCTCGTTGACAAAGCGAGAGGAAGCAGCATATGACGGGCTTACCTTGTCAAACGACATCGAGTTGCAAAAGCGCGAGGGACGGGCATCATATGACGGCTCACGACCTTGTCCAAACACATCTCGTTGTCAAAGTCGAGAGGCCTGCACATAAACGGCTTACCTTGTCAAACACATCTACGTTGCAAAGCGAGAGGAACTGCAGCATATGACGGAGCTATACCTTGTCAAAAACACACTAGTTGTAAAGCGAGAGGACTGCATCATATGACGGGCTACCTGTCAAACACATCTAGTTTGCAACCGAGAGACTGCAGCAAGACGGCTTACCTTCAAAAACAGATCAAGTGGCAAAGCGAGAGACTGCAGGCATATGACGGCTTACCTTGTCAAACACATCTAGTTGCCAAGCGAGCGGACTGCAGCATATGACGGCTTACCTTGTCAACACATCTAAGTTGCAAAGCGAGAGGACTGCAGCATATGACGGCTTACCATTCAAAACACATCAGTTTGCAAAGCGAGAGACTGCAGCATATACGCTTTACGCTTGTCAAACACATTTCTCGTTGCAAAGCGAGAGGTCTGCAGGCTTATGACGGCTTCCCTTTCAAACACCATCTCGTGCAACCGAGGAGGACTGCAGCTTGACGGCTTACCTGTCAAGCACATCTCGTTGCAAAGCGAGAGGACAGCAGCAAATGACGGCTACCTTGTCAAACACATCTCGTTGCAAAGCGAGAGACTGCAGCATATGACGGCTTACCTTGTCAAACACATCGCGTAGCAAAGCGAGAGGACTGCAGCATATGACGGCTTACTTGTCAAACACATCTAGTTGCAACGAGAGGACTGCAGCATAATGACGCTTACCTTGTCAAACACATCAAGTGCAAAAAAAGCGAGAGACTGACAGCATATGACGGCTTACCTTGTCAAACACGATCTCCGTTGCAAAGCGAAGAGGACTGCAGCATATACGTGCTACCTATGTCAAACACAACTCGTTGCAAAAGCGAAGGACCTGCAGCATATGACTGCTTACCTTGTCAACACATCTAGTTGCAAAGCGAGAAGGACTGCAGCATATGACGGCTTACCTTGTCAAACACATCTCGCTTTGCAAAGCGAGAGGACTGCAGCATATGACGGCTTACCTTGTCCAAAACACATGCTCGTTGCCATAGCGAGGACAGCAGCATATGACGGCTTACCTTGTCAAAACACATCTCGTTGCAAAGCGAGAGGACTGCAGCAATGACGGCTACCTTGTCAAACACCTCGTCGTTGCAAAGCGAGAGACGTGCAGCATATGACGGCTTACTTTGTCAAACACATCTAAGTTGCAAAGCGAGAGACTGCAGCATATGACGGCTTACCTAGTCAAACACATCCGTTGCAAAGCGAGAGCTGCTGCATGTGACGCTTACTTGTTCTAACACATCTCGTGCTAACGAGAGGACTGAGCATGGACGGCTTACATATTGTCAAACACATCTTGTTGCAAAGCGAGTGGACTGCAGCATATGACGCTTAACCTTGACAAACACATCTCGTTGCAAACGAGAGGACTGCAGCATATGACGGCTTACCTTGTCACCACATCTCGTTGAAAGCCGAGAGGACTGCCGCATATGACGGCATAACCCTTGTCATCACATCTCGTTGCAAAGCGAGAGGACCTGCAGCATATGAACGGGGCTTATTACCTTGCAAACAACATCTCGTGCAAAGCGAGAGACTGCAGCATATGAAGGCATAGACCTTGTCAAACACATCTCGTTTGCAAAGCGAGAGGACTGCAGCATATCCGGCTTACCTTGTCAAAAACACATCTCCGTTGCAAACGAGAGGACTGCAGCATTATGACGCTACCTTGTCAAACACATCTCGTTTGCAAAGCGAGAGGACTGCAGCATATGACGGCTTACCATGTCAAACACATCTCGTTGCAAAGCGAGAGGACTGCAGCATATGACGGGCTTACCTTGTCAAACACATCTCGTTGCATAAGCGAAGGACTGCAGCATTGGACGCTTAACTTGTCAAACACATCTTCGTTGCAAAGCGAGAAACTGCAGCCATATGACGGCTTAACTTGTCAAACACATATCGAGTTGCAAGCGAGAGGACTGCAGCATATACGGCATTACCTTGTCAAACACTTCGAGTTGCAAAGCGAGTGGACGCAGCATATGACGGCTTACCTTTGTCAAACACATCTCGTTGCAAAGCGAGAAGGACTGCAGCATATGACTGCTTACCTTGTCAAACACATCTCGTTGCAAAGCGAGATGGACTGCAGCATATGACGGCGTACCCTTGTCAAACACTCGCGTTGCAATTGCGAACAGGACTGCAAGCATAAGACGCTTACCTTGTCAACACATCGAGTTGCAAAGCGAGAAGGACTGCAGCATATGACGGCTTACCTGTCAAAACACAACGAGTTGCAAAGCGCAGACTCAGCATATGACGGCTTACCTTGTCAACACATCGAGTGCAAGCGAGAGGACTGCAGCATATAACGGCTCTACCTGTGTCAACACTTCGGCGTTGCAAAACGAGTAGGACTGCAAGCATAGAACGGCTTACCTTGTCCAAAACACATCGAGTTGCAAAGCGAGCGGAACTGCAGCATATGACGCTTACCTTGTCAAACAACATCGAGTTTTGCACAGCGAGAGGACTGCAGCAAATGACGGTTACATGTCAAACACAGCGAGAGTTCAAAGGCGATAGGACTGCAGCATAAGACGGCTTACCTTGTCAAACCACATCGAGTTGCAAGCGAGAGGACTGCAGCATATGCCGGCTTACCTTGTCAAACACATCTCGATTGCAAACGAGAGGACTGCAGCAATATGACGGCTTACATGTCAAACACACTAGTTGCAAAGGCGAGAGACTGCAGCTATGAACGGCTTACCTTTGTCAAACACATCTCGTTGCAAAGCGAAGGACCTGCACATATGACGGCTTACCTTGTTTCTAACGACTCTCGTTGCAAAGGCGAGAGACTGCAGCATATGAAACTGGCTTACCTTGTCAACACATCTAGTGCAAAGCGAGAGACTGCAGCATATGACGCTTACCTGTCAAACACATCTCGTTGCAAAAGCGCGAGGACTGCAGCTATACCATACCTTGTCAAACACATCCTCGTTGCAAAGCGAGAGACTGCAGCATATGACGGTCTAACCTTGTCAAACACATCTCCGTGCAAGCGAGAGGACTTGGCAGCATATGGACAGCTTACCTTTCAACACATCTAGTTGCAAAGCGAGAGGACTGCAGCATATGACGAGCTTACCATGTCAAACACATCTCGTTGCAAAGCGAGAGACTGCAGCAATAATGACGGCTTACCGTTGTCAAACACATCTCGTTGCACAGCGAGAGGACTGAGCAATGAATGGCTTACCTTGTCAAACACATCTAGTTGCAAAGCGAGAGGACTGCAGCATATGACGGCTTACCATGTCAAACACATCTCGTTGCAAAGCGAGAGAAAGCAGCATATACGGCTTACCTTGTCAAACACATCGAGTTGCAAAGCGATAGACAGTCATCATATGACGCTTACCTTGTCCCACACATCTCGTTGGCACAGCGAGAGGACTGCAGCATATGAACGGCTTACCTTGTCCAAACACCTCTAGTTGCAAAGCGAGAGGACTGCAGCATATGACGGCTTACCTGTCAAACACATCTATATGTAAAGCGAGAGGACATGCAGCATATGACGGCTTACCTGTCCAAACACATCTAGTTGCAAACCGAGAGGACGCAGCATATGAACGGCTTCCCTTGTCAAACAGATCAGTATGCAAAGCGAGAGGACTGCAGGCATATGACGGCTTTACCTTTCAAAACACATATAGTTGCAAAGCGAGAGGTGACTGGCAGCATCTGACGGCTTACTTGTCAAAACACATCTAGTAGCCACGAGAGGACTGCAGCAATATGACGGCTTACCTTGTAAACACCTCTAGTTCAGAGCGAAGGACATGCAGCTATGAACGGCTTACCTTGTCAACACATCACGTATGCAAAGCGAGAGGACAGCAAGCATATGACGCTTACCTTGTCAAAACACATCTCGTTGCAAACCGAGAGAACTGCAGCATAATGAACGGCTTACCTTGTCAATCACATCTCGTTTGACAAAGCGATAGACTGCAGCAATATGACGGCTTACTGTCAAACACAACTCGTTGCCAAAGCGATAGGACTGCAGCATATGACGCTTACCTTGTCCAAACACATCTCGTTTTCAAACGAGGGACTGCAGCAATGAACGGCTTACCATGTCAAAAACACATCTAGTTGCAAAGCGAGAGGACTGCATCATATGACGCTTACCATTGTCAAACACAATCTAGTATTGCAAAGCGAGAGGACCTGCAGCATATGGACGGCTTTACCTTGTCAAACACATCTCCGTTGCAACAAAGCGCGAGGACTGCAGCATATGACGCTTACCTTGTCAGAACACATCTCGTTGCAAAGCGAGAGGACTGCAGCATATGACCGGCTTGTTACCTATGTCAAACACATCAAGTTGCAAGAGCGAGAGGACTGCAGCATATACGGCCATTAACTTGTCAAACACATCTCGTTTTGCAAAGCGAGAGGACTGCCAGCATATGACGGCTTACTTGTCAAACACATCTCGTTGCAAAGCGAGAGGACTGCAGCAAATGACGGCTTACCTTGTCAATCACATCATCGTTTGAAAGCGAGAAGGACTGCAGCATAGACGTCTTACCTTGTCAAACACATCACGTTTGCAAAGCGAGAGGACTGCAGCATATGACGGCTTACCCTTGTCAAACACATCTAGTTGCAAAGAGCGAGAGACTGCCAGGAAATGACGGCTAACCTTGTCAAACAACATCTCGTTGCAAAGCGAGAGGACTGCAGACATATGACGCTTACCTTGTCAAACAACATCTCGTTGCAAAGCGAGAGGACGTCAGCATATTAACGGCTTACCTTGTCCAAACACATCTCGTGCAGAGCGAGAGGAGTGCAGCATATGACGGCTTACCTTGTCAAACGCAGCCGTTGCAGAAGCGAGAGGACTGCAGCATATCCGCTTACCCTGTCAAACACATCTCGTTGCAAAGCGAAAGGACTGCAGCATATGACGGCTTATCACTTGGACAAACACATCCGAGTTTTGCAAAGCGAAGGAACATGCACATATGACGGCTTACCTTGTCAAAACACATCTCGTTGCAAAGCGAGAGGACTGCAGCATATGACGCTTACCTTGTCAAACACATCTCGTTGCAAAGCGAGAGGACTGCAGCAAATACGGCTTACCTTGGTCAAACACATCTCGTTGCAACGCGAGAGGACTGCAGCATATGAAATGACGGCGTCCTTGTCAAACACATCACGTTGCAAAGCGAGAGGACTGCAGCATATACGGCTTACTTGTCCAGAACACATCCGTTTGTAAAGGCGAGAGGACTGCAGAGCATATAGACTAGCTTACCTTGTCAAACACATTCTCCGTTGCAAAGCGAGAGGACTGCAGCATAAGACGGCTTACCTTGTCAAACACTCTTCGTTGCAAAGAGCGAGAGAACTGCAGCATATGACGCTTAGCCTTGTTCAAACACATCTCGTTGCAAAGCGATAGGACTGCAGCATATGACGGCTTACCTTGTCAAACACTCTCGTGTGCAAAGGCCGAGAGGACTGCGCCTATGACGCTTACCTTGTCAACACATATCGTTGCAAAGCGAGAGACTGCTACATATGACGGCTTCCCTTGTCAAAAACACATCTCGTTGCAAAGCGAGAGGACTGCAGCAAAATGACGGCTTACCTTGTCAACACATCTCGTTGCAAAGCGAGAGGACTGGCAGCATATGACGGCTTATTACCTTTGCCAAACACATGCTCGTTGCCAAGCGGAGAGGACTGCAGCATATGACGGCTTACCTTGTCAAACACATCTCGTTGCACAGCGAGAGACTGCAGCAAATATGACGGCTTAACCTGTCGAACAAGCATCCCGTTGCCAAAGCGAGAGGACTGCAAGCTAATGACGCTTTAATACCTTGTCAAACACATCCCGTTGCATAGCGAGAGGCCTGCAGCATATGACGGCTTACCTTGATCAACACATCGAGTTGCAAAGCGAGAGGACTGCAAGCAAAAGGACGGCTTACCTTCAAACACATCGGTTGCAAAGCGAGAGGACTGCAGCATATGACGCTTACCTTGTCAAACACCGATCGAGTTGCAAAGGCGAGAGGACTGCAGCATATTGCCGCTTACCTTTGTCAAACACATCGATTGCAAAGCGAGAGGACTTGCAGCAAAAGACGATCTTACCTGTCAAACACATCGAATTGCAAAGCGAGAGGATGCAGCATAGGATACGGCTTACCCTTTGTCAAACACATCGAGTTGCAAAGCGAGAGGACTGCAGCATAATGAACGGCTTACCTTTGTCAAACACATCAGTTGCAAAGCGAAGGACTGCAGCATATGACGGCTTATACCTTGCAACACATCGAGTTGCAAAGCGAGAGGACGCAGCATATGACGCTTCACCTAGTCAACACATCGAGTTGCAAAGCGAGAGGACTGCAGCATATGACGGCTTACCTTTCAAACACAACGAGTTTTGCAAAGCGAGAGGACTGCAGCATAGACGGCTTACCTTGTCAAACACTCGAGTTGCAAAGGAGAGGGCGAGAGGATGCAGCATATGACGCTTACTTCACACACATCTCGTTGCAAAGCGAGAGGACAGCACATATGACGGCTTACCTATGAACAAAAACAATCTCGTTGCCAAGCGAGAGGACAGCAGCATATGAAACGGCTTACCCTGTCAAACACATCGGTTGCAAAAGCGAGAGGACCGCAGCATATGACGGCTTACCTTGTCAAAACACATCGAGTTGCAAAGCGAGAGGACTGCCGCATATGACGGCTTACTTGTCAAATCACATCGAGTTTGCAAAGCGAGAGGACTGCAGCATATGACGGCTTACCATGTCAAACACATCGAGTTGCAAAGCGAGAGGACTGCAAGGATATGAACGGCTTACGCTTGTCAAACACATCTCGTTGCAAAGCGAGAGACTTGCAGCATATGACGGCTTACCTTGTCAACACATCTCGTTTGCAAAGCTAGAGGACTGCAGCATATAACGGCTACCTTGTCAAACACATCTCGTTGCAAAGCGAGAGGACTGCAGCATATGACGGCTTACCTTGTCAAACACATCGGAGTTGCAAAGGCCGAGAGGACTGCAGCATATGACGGCTTACCTTAGTCAAACACTCGAGTTGCAAACGAGAGGACTGCAGGCATATGACGCTACCTGTCAACTCATCGCGTTGAAAGCGAGAGGACTGCAGCATATGACGGCTTACCCTTGTCAAACACATCTCGTTGCAAAGGCGTGAGGACTGCAGCATATGCGCTTACCCTGTCAAAACACATCTCCGATGCAAAAGCGAGTGGACTGCAGCATATGACGGCTTACCTTGTCAAACACATCTCGTTGCAAAGCGAGAGGACGCAGCATATGACGCTTACCTTGTCAACACATCGAGTTGCAAAGCGAGAGGACTGCAGCATATGACGCCTTACTTGTAAATCACATCGAGTTGCAAAGCGAGAGGACTGCAGCATATGACGCTACCTTGTCAAACACATCGGTTGCAAAGCGCGAGGACTGCAGCATATGAACGCCTTCCTTGTCAAACACACGTGTTGCAAAGGCGAGAGGACGTGCAGCATATGACGGCCTTTACCTGACAAACACATCGAGTTGGCAAAGCGAGAGGACTCAGCATATGACGGCTTACCTTGTCAAACACTTCGAGTTGCAAAGCGAGAGGACAGCAGCATATGACGGCTTACCTTGTTCATCACATCGAGTTGCAAAGCGAAGGACTGCAGGCGGAAATCGAAACAAATCTTAAATGTTTAGCGAACCGCCCCAGAGGAACGTGACAACGAGACACAAGACAAAACACGACGCGTTTTCGACCGTCTTAGTCTTCTTTAGGCAAGACACAAACAAATAGACAATGAACAATGAACGAGTTTGTCACTTGCTTGATCTCTTCAGCGCAAGGGTAGGCGTTGAATCTAAGTCTTTGATGTTTGCATAAATCTTTGTGGTTATGAGTAGTATTGCCTAATATTGTTATTCATTTGCATGGATCCATTCAACGCCTACCCTTGCGCTGAAGAGATCAAGCTAAAGTGACAAACACGTTCATTTTTCATGGTCCTATTTTGTTGTGTCTGCCTGAAGAAGACCTAAGAGGTCGAAACGCGTCGTGTTTTGTCGTGTGACTCGTTTTGTCCCGTTCATCTGGCGGTTCGCTAACATTTATTTTTTATATTTGCCCTACACAACTACATAGTATTCTACAGCCCCCCTCTCTTTCGACCGCCTTAACCTTTCAGAAATCAAGACGATGCTGCCGCTTTAATTGCTGTCTTGGACATAGCGTATTTTTCCAAGCCGTAACATGGCGACACCACAAGTGGCTCTATGCATGTGTCCCCCCCTTGCAAGCCAGTGAAAAAAAAAACCACGCATATGAAACGACCTTTCTCCAAGCTGAAATAATAAAGGAACACACACACGCACGCACGGCACGCCACGCACGCACGCACACACACACACTCAACACATCACACACACACAAACACTTCTATCTGCAAAGATGACTAAGAAGTTTGGAAATCACGGGCAAAGATGGTAATAGTTAAGTGCTAATGAGTTTGACATTTAAGTACAGAATAGGATCGAAGAGATATGAAAAGGGGGCGAGAAGGAGAGAATATTTGTTAGAATACTTGTTTTTAAGAAATAAGTAATCGCTTTTTGTATGTATTTTCAGTCAAATTGTTATGTTTGTTATTTCATATTTCATTCTTGGTTGCAACATTTATTAACAAACATCGTTATATAAAATAGAACTATTATTCTAATTTCGGTTGTCACTCTCTCTCTCTCTCTCTCTCTCCTCTCTCCTCTCTCTCTCCTCCCTCCTCGTCTCTCCGACTCATCGTCTCTGCACCTCTCTATCTCTCTCTCTCTCCCTCTCCCCTCTCTCTCTCTCTCTTTTCTCTCCTTCCTCGCTCGTCTCTTCTCTACTATCTCACCTCTCACTCTCTCTCTGTGTCTCGGTACTGCTCTCTCTCTCACTGAGTGTGGTGTGGTTGTGTGTGGTGTGTGTGTGTGTTTGTGGTGTGTGTGAGTTGTCCAATGTCTGTCTAACTCTCTGTCTCATCGTGTTGGTGTGTTGTGTGTGTGTGTGGGTGTGTTGTGTGTGTGGTGTGTG
Organism: Conus ventricosus; assembly: GCA_018398815.1. Lineage (NCBI taxonomy): Eukaryota > Metazoa > Mollusca > Gastropoda > Neogastropoda > Conidae > Conus > Conus ventricosus. Next base: position 82,257,686 of record CM031603.1, read on the forward strand.
TCCGCTCTCTCTCTCTCTCTCTCTCTCTCTCCTCTCTTCTCTCTCTCGCTCTCTCTCTCTCTCGATCCCAACTCGCTCCCCCTGTTCTGTCTCCTCTCATTCTGTCCTTCTATCGTGAAGTCAGCCACTTGTCTTTATCTCTGTCCCCCCATGTTCGCACGCCACCCTTCACTATTCAAGACCTTCCTTTTCACTCCGTGCAAGCAGTGTGTCCGCGTGACCTCAACCCTCGCTTCCGCTCCAGGTCACGGTGACAAACCACAGGTCACGTGACCGAAAGACAGAGGAATCCTCAGAATGACCATCATGAGTGTAATAGAGTGAACAAAGGGAGGGGAGAGAGAGAGAGAGAGAAGAGAGAGAGAGAGAGAGAGAGAGAAGAGAGGAGACAGACAGACCGACAGACCAGAGACAGACAGACAAAACGCAGTAGAGACATGAAAGTGAAGGAGGGAACAGAGAATGAAGAAAAAAATCAAGACGCGACATTAAAAACTTTTGATGAAAATTTAACGCAGCATAGTCCATAAATTGGTCGTGTATTTTCTACAAAAAGACAAAGACTACAACCTGGGAAAAAAAACGAAACAAAGCAAAGCTGTAATAATAATAATTATAGTAAAAATTTAATCATAAAATAATGTAATAATGATAATAGTAATAATAATGATGATAATAGTAATAATGTGATGATAAGATGATGATAATAGTATTTAATAAATAATGATGATGATAATGATAATGATGATAATAGTAATAATAATATTGATCATGATGATGGTGATAATAAAAATAATGATGATGATGATGATGATGATGATGATTGATGATGATGAAATGGTAACAATTATGATGACAAGAATGATGATGTATCAAGAAATTGCAACTGAGGAATATCAATAATGATGAATAATACATGTTGTTTAAAGTATAACATGAATAGAAGATCAGGATCATAAAACTTTGACCAATGGTAAGAACACAGTTCAAGAGAAGAGAGAGAGAGAGAGAGAGAGAGAGAGAGAGAGAGAGAGAGAGAGAGAGAGAAAAGAGAGAGAGATGAAGAGATTTCGATGTGTCAGTGATTGTCATTCCTTGAGAAAATTTTTTTCATGCAGGATGTACATTGCAGCGTGCACAGAACTACACCCCAAAACAGTCGATGATTTTCATACCGTAAAATAGGGGTTCATATGATTTCTACTAGCCTTCTAAGGGACATTGTCCTCGCCTGCGGCAAACCTGAAGGGGATTTTCAACAAAAAAGGACGCTGAATTAGAAACCTGATCTACCTGAATTCTGTCAACCACTTTACAGTAGGCAGTGTCCAATAAAACCACTTTACAGTAGGCAGTGCCAATAAAAACCACTTTACAGTAGGCAGTGTCCAAAAAAACCCCCTTACAGTCGGCAGTGTCCAATAACTCCTTTGACCTGCCAAATCCTTTAGCTGGGAGTGAAGGTAACCTTATCTAATTTCTTACACACGTCATCGGCCATTTCAGTATTATTTCATTTGTGTAGAACAGGCTTATTAATCTTGCATGTCAATTTCCTTTTTTTTTTTTTTTTTTTTTGCTGTCCCAACCTCTGCGCCCCCTCAGAGGCAGTGCACCCACGCCGCTCATTTTCCGACACCCCGTCCACACCACAGCCCCGGTTTGGCCCCGCCGCAGCCCAGCACCGGCAAAACCACAAGGAGCAGTCAATGTCGAGTCGTCAAGAGGCATCCCACCGGAGAAGACACTGCACTGCTGCCGATCACTTCGGTGGTGTTCATGGCGCCTGTTCTGATCTAACATACGCAGGACAAACCCCCTACTAAGCCCCTACTGACGACAATAATTGCTTAGTCGCGGGGGCGGTGCGTATATAATATGTCGCCGTGGAATGTATCGCCCGCGATAGCATTTCACGTGAAATATTGTTCAGCGACAATATTGCTGAAAAAATGTCGCGCGACAACTTTCACGAAAATGTCCCATAGAATATTGTATTCCAAAAATCAGTTTTCCCGGAAACTTCCCCTGCGACAACGATTTATTCACGTATAAAGAAGCTTTCCCCCAAACCCCCTA
>CM031603.1:82260764-82295764 GCA_018398815.1 Conus ventricosus
CACAACGGTGAGGATATTAAGTCTAACACAAGCAAAAAATCAATTTAGTCTAAATAGAAACAATCTTACAGAACTGAATTGGATTAATCTTACACATTTAGGCCTTATAGGGTTTTATTATACTGAACAAGTTTTAACAGAGAGTATGATAAATATAATAACTGGATTAGATTAAATTCTGTTATAAAACTATGGAGCAGTTAAACTTTATGACAAAAACCCCTCATTGTTCATTGATCTGTGGGCAGACTGGTTGTGGAAAAACAATATTTGTCCTCGACCTATTACAAACAGTTTATCGCTATAATTTTGATTATATTGTGATTTTCTGTCCAACACTTAAATGGAACAAAGCATATCATGATAGAAGGTTTATATGGACAGATGATGACATATTTTTAGTTAATCCTAGCAATAAACTGAGTGAGTGTTTAGAACAGTTTTATAAACTGTTTGAAGGAACGCAGACGCTATTTATTATAGATGACTGTTCGGCAGAAAGAGACATAGTTAAAAAGAGAAACACTTTATCAAAACTAGCTTTTAGTGGAAGACATGCTGGGATAAGTGTGTGGATTTTATGTCAAAAATATAACTCAGTTTTAAAAGACTTTAGAGAACAGTTAAAGACTGTAGTTTTATTTCACATGAAAGACAGAGACTCATTTGATGAATGTTTGCGCGAAAATGATGTTATTGAAAATGATCAGGAAAAACATAGGATTAAGCAAAAACTAAAATCTGAAAAGTTTAGTAAATTAGTATTGAAAACGGATAATCCTACACAGTATGTTTGTTTGTAGAGTTTACTAGTTAGAGAACGGGAAAACACGGATTCAAGGTCGGCCGCTCGAAACCGGTTAAGACCGGTTGAGAGCGGGTGAGCTTGAATCCGTGTTTTCCCGTTCTCTCGCCGAATTCGTTGCTATACTTATGGCTCTTAATTTCATAGCTGATCTTTCACTGAATATTTTTCAAATTTCATTCTGTGTCGATTCTCGGTCCGTACTGTACGCTTCACGTACATTTGATTACAAGCAAAAATCCAAAAATATCATAGAAATCAATCAAATTATTACATTTTAAGTTTAAAGGGGACCAAAATTGGGTTCCTTCACATGTTAGATTGTATTTAAATGACTGTGCTAATAGAGCCGCAAGAAAAGTGCAAGGCAAGAAAGGGAATCTATAGAAATAAACATTCCATTATCCGTTACAGAGGGGTATCATTTGCTGGAGCAAGATTCGTGAAACAAAGTTTCAAAATCTCTCCATAGGAAGGAGAAATTCTCCAGTATTCTAATGAATTCCGATGATTTGGCAAACAAAATAGCTGTGAATTTTAATAACATTTTCAAATTTAGACACATTACTTCGCTGTCACATAGGATAAAGCTTAATGCCTTCAAAACAAAACTCAGCAAGAATGTTAAATGTCTGTGCGGTGAACAAATTTCAAACCAACACATTCATCTGGAATGCCAGAGATTGAGGCCTATTTTTCCGGATATTTCTGTAAGTTCTCTGAAAGTATCCTTGAGAACTTTAGTTTGATTTTGCGAACTGTTTACTACGCAGTCCAATGTGACATTTGTTATAGTTTATGTTATGAATCAAAACAGTTATTTAAAGTTGGTTTTCCCAAAACGTTTATTTTTATTGTATTGTAAAGATTGTAAAGATGCTTTTTGTTTTAATAATTGCAAGATAACCCACCCAGCCACCCCGTCCTCATGCTCCCCCTCTCTACACCCTTTCTCTTCGTCTAATATGCGGAAAGACGTTAAATTAAAGACAACGGCAACAAGACAGAGAGAGAGAGAGAGAGAGGAGAGAGAGAGAGAGAGAGAGAGAGAGAGAGAGAGAAGACAGACAGACAGACAGACAGACAGACAGACAGAGGGGGGAGACAGAGAGAGAGAGAGAGACAGAGAGAGAGAGAGAGAGAAAAATGACATGAAATGAAATGAAATCTTTATTCCAAAAGACAGAGAGAGAGAGAGAGAGAGAGAGAGAGAGAGAGAGAGAGAGAGAAGACAGACAGACAGACAGACAGACAGACAGACAGACAGACAGACAGACACAGAGACAGTGTGTGTGTGTGTGTGTGTGTGTGTGTGTGTGTGTGTGTGTGTGTGTGTGTGTGTGTGTGTGTGTGTGTGTGTGTAAAATCCCATGAACAGAGCCATAGTGTATCAAAAGAGAGGCAGACATCAAGTCAGGAGCGTAAGTTAATCACTTGAATAAGTCAAGCAGAATACATGAGCAGACTGAATAAGTCAAGCAGAATACATGAGCAGACTGAATAAGTCAAGCAGAATACATGAGCAGACTGAATAAGTCAAGCAGAATACATGAGCAGACTGAATAAGTCAAGCAGAATACATGAGCAGACTGAATAAGTCAAGCAGAATACATGAGCAGACTGAATAAGTCAAGCAGAATACATGAGCAGACTGTCCTCTCCCTTTTTTGTTCTTTTCAGCGAGTTGCTTATTTTCTTTCTTTTTTTTCACGCTTCAGTTCTAAAAGTGAGATCCTTCCTTCTTTCCTGAATTCATTTTTTTTCCTCTTCCTTATGCTTCCACTCTATTCTTCATCTTCAAGATCTTCATCCTAAAACTCCTTTCTCCTGTCTTTCTAGAGCTTTATCTTACCCTCCACGTCTTTGTTGGTTTGGGTTGTTTGGTTTCTTTTTTTTTTTTCCATGCGTCTTAACGATCATTATTAATATCGATTGTACTTTTTTTTCATTCTTCATACTATTTTTTTCAGCTTGTCTAAAACCATTGTTTGTCTCTTGTACATTCTTTCATTTTTCCTTTCTTTCTTTCCTCCTTTTTACTTTTTTTATGCTTTCAATGTCCTTCGATTTCGACGTTTTTGAACGGTGTATGTCTAAGTCTACTCTAAAGTTGAGCCGTTCTGTAGAAATGAAATCGTATACTATGGCAGATGACATGCATAAGCTTTCAGACCAGATTAGCTTCAGTGCTGGCAAAGGGACTCGACAGGTGAAATGAGCTACTGGTCATTGCCAACTGCGAAGTAGGTTACAGAATCCGCTGAGGATGAATCATGAAACTCGACACTTATTGCCATATCTGTGTATCCTCTCCACACTTTCATTTTGTTTCATTTTACTACCTTTCGCTGGCTGCTTTGGGGGTGCTGTTGGATTCTTTTTTGAACCCTTGGTGGAGAGAACACCAGAGAATTACGGACTGTGGTGTGTCTCTATTTGACGTCAAGAACACAGACACAATCAGTCGTGTCTCCCTGATGAGTCCGATCCAGCAGACGAAAGGCCTAGGAGCAGGCGATACATATAGATCTGCCTTCGACAGGGATTGCGACGGTTCCCTCATGCAGTTAGGGAAGGGTTTTCATATCTATAATATACATTTTCCCATTTTCTTCATCTTCAACCATATCTTTTTTAATTTCAAATCTTTGCCAAGTCGTTACCATAATGATGGAAGAATTGGTAACCTGCACATCTATGTATCTATGTATCTATCAGTCGGTCGATCTATCTATCTATCTATCTATCTATCTATATTTATAAGGACAGAACAAAAACAAAGTTTCCCTATCAGAGCTTCTTATTCAGCTTCTTTCGGTTTAAAATCAACGTCATCTTCGTCTTTTGGGGCTGGATGTCAAATAGTCACTACTATTTAAGGTTCAAAAATCACTGACTTTGTGACTGTAGTTTTAATTAAGCTATAGTGTACCTCCCAGACGAAAACCGATTCTTAGGGAATGAAAATCACTGATACATTATTCTCTCTCTCTCTCTCTCTCTCTCTCTCTCTCTCTCTCTCTCTCTCTCTCTCTCTCTCTCTCTCTCTCTCTCTCTCTCTCTCTCTCTCTCTCTCACACACACACACACACACACACACACACACACACACACACACACACACACACACACACACACACACACGAAGCCTGTTTTTTTTTGTTTGTTTGTTATTGCAGTGGTTCTCATGCACACTGTCGTGTGACTAGTGTTCATTACTTATTGTTAGAGAGGCAAGATGTTGGGAGATACGTGCTTTTCCTTTCTTGTTGAAGAACTGCGATTTCTCTCTCTCTCTCTCTCTCCTCTCTCTCTCCTCTCTCTCTCTCTCTTTCTCTCTCTCGCTTTCTCTCTCTCTCTCTCCATTCCTCAGTTATGTTCCTCCCATACTCCTTTCTTTAGAATACATGCTGTATAAGTCATTCTGAGCTGTTATGTTTTCATTGTTGTATATCTGTTGATTATATGCAGTTCTGTCCGACGTTTTCTCTCATGTGTTTGCAGACATCTTTCCTTTATTTGAGGGCTGGTTATTTAAAAAAAAAAGCCGTGGACTTTGTGCCTATTCCTTTCCCTCAATGAATAACATTCCTTTTGTTCGTTCTCTCTCCTCTCTCTCTCTCTCCTCTCTCTCTCTCTCTCTCTCTCTCTCTCTCTCTCTCATGTGTTTGTGAGTGAGCGTCTGCCATCGGCTTAAGCTTTATGTTTGCTTCTTAACCTTTACTTCATAGTGTATTTTAACCCTTGCTTAGTTACTGGTCTTCTTGAAATCATTATTCCTGGTCAAATCTTTATCATAATTGTTGTTGTTATTCTTGTTATCATTACTATTATCATTATGGTTCTCATAATAATGATTACAACAATGACAATAATAATAATACTAACGACAACAACAACAATGATGATGGTGATGACGATGATGATGATGATGATGATGATGATGATGGTGATGATGATGATACTGATGATGATGATGATGATGATGATGATGATGATGATGATGATAATGATAATCTTCATCTTGAGTAATAAACCTTTTAGTCTTGAGTCTATATCTCTTCACTCTCTATCTGTCCTTCTCTCTCTGCTTCTGCCTGTCTGTCTGTCTGTTTATCTGCCTGCCTGTCTTTCTGTCTGTCTCTGTCTGTCTCTTTGTCTGTATGTCTGTATCCCCCACCCTCTCTTCCACTCTCGCCTCTTTTCATCCTCTCAGTTCATGTCTTACTCTTTCAGTCACGCTTTTTTTTTCCCAAACAGGGGTCTGTTCCGCTCATTCCTTGAGTTCCTATGTCTTCTGAGCACCCTAACCTACTCTGTGTTGCTGTGGCGTTGAGACGGGAACGAGGCAAAGGGCAGGAACACCCTGCTGATTCGGTTTGAAAAGGAAAGTCATGGATACTGAAGGGTTGGAGGAAATGGGTGACAGAGATAAAGACAAGGAGAGAGAGAGAGAGAGAGAGAGAGAGAGAGAGAGAGAGAGAGAGAGAGAGAGAGAGAGAGAGAGGCCATGAAAAGAACATTATACATCAAAAGAGAGACGGACATCAAGTCAGGAGGTTACATTCTCTCCAAACCCATTCAAGCAGAAATCAGACCTGACCAGAATGTTCCTTACCTTTTCGTTGTTTGTTTGGTTTTTTTTTCTCGTAAGTTTTCTACTTCATTCTTTCAGCTTTAAGTTCCGAAAGCGATCCTTCTTTTTCTTCTCCAGAATTCTTGTGCTTTTCTGTTTCCGCTCTATTCTTCTTCTCTTTCTTCAAGATCTTCAGAGTAAAACATTTTCTCTGTGTTTCTCAGGCACTGACAGTCTTTGTGTGTTCGTGTTCTTTGGTTGTTTTCTGTTTTCTGTGTCGCAACGATCCTTGTTGACACTTTGCATTTTCCTTTAGTCTTTATTTCTAGTTTCATTTTAAGCTTCTTTGAAATAATTTTCTGTTCTTCCTTGATTTTCACTTATGCTGACATTATCGTTCGATTTTTCAAGTTTTTGAACGGTTTGTCTCTTTTTAATTGAAGTGCGTTAGCACTGGCTCAATGCATCGTTAGATTAAAAGGAAATTGACACCAGCCGCCGTGGCGAAGTGGTTAGCGTCGCGGACTCCCGGCTGGGAGGTCGTGGGTTCGAATCCCATCAGAGTCATGTGGGTGTTTCTGCCCGATCGGCTCCTACCCAGAGTTGAGTTTGCTGCGGACTCAGTTGGGAAGACTGGGACCACACAGTCGAGTTTCATCCACTTAATGGATGCGTTTCTGAGAGTGTTGCTCAAATTTCCTGACCAACACTGCAGGTGCCTGTATCTCTCGGGCCTGGTTGACGCCGGGATATATTATGAAAGGAAGCGTAGAGTACAGCCCTGTCGTGTAGTCTCAGACCGAAATGGAAATCTGTAGCATCATCTTAATCATCCTCATTCTCATCGATCAGCATTAAAAAAAAGTCTCAAATTCTGTGGCCCTTCATGCCCTGCTCTCATGGTGACCTCAGTTTCAATGTCCTCTCCACGTCTGTGGCCTTGGTTTGGTTCCGTCGGGGTCACCGGTGTCGGCGAGTCCATGGGGCTGTCGTTGGACGGACGTGGTGGCGCCCTCCGGAGGGAGAGCTCACTCACGTCGGTGTCGTATATAATACTGTCGCTCATAAAATCGTGTCGCAGCGACAGTATTTCCCGGGAAATACTGCATTTTATGGACAGCTACAATATTCTATGGGACATTTTTCGTGAAAAGTTGTCGCGCGACATTTTTTCCAGCAATTATTGTCGCTGCAACAATTTTTCACGTGAAATGCTATCGCGGGCGATAAAATTTCCACGGCACATATTATAACGACACCGCCCCCGCAAACAAAAGCAATTATTGTCGCATTTGGGGTTTTTAGTAGGTGGGGCCCTGCGAAATTTTGATCAGAACACCGCCACGAACACCCCCGAAGGACTGGGCAGCGTGCTGGTTTTCTCCGGGGGGGATGCCTCTTAAAGACCCCGACAAAACTGCCCCCTTTGGTTTTCCCGGTCCCTGGGCTGCGGGGGGCCGCCCGGGGTTTGTGGTTGTGGAGGGGGTTGTGGGAAAAGAGGGGGCGGGGGTGCACTGCCTCTGAGGTGGCCAGGGGTTGGGACAGCAAAAAAAAAAAAAAAAAAAGGAAATTGCCCATCCCAAGATTAAAAAAGGGCCTGTTCTACCAAAAAAATAAAAACTAAATGGCCGATGGGTGTAAGTAATTAAAAAGGGTTTCCCTTTCACCCCCCAGCAAAAGGATTTGGCAGGTCAAAGGAGTTTTTGGACACTCCCCGCCCTGAAAAAGGGGTTTTTTTTGCACTGCCTACTGAAAAGGGGGTTTTTTTGGCCACTCCCAAACTGTAAAGTGGTTTTTTTGGGACACTCCCTCCCTGAAAAGTGGTTGACAAAATTTCAGGTAATCGGGTTTTTCAAAAACAGCGTCCTTTTTTGTTAAAAATTCCCCTTGGGTTTTCCCGCAGGCGAGGCCCAATGTCCCTTAAAGGTAGTAAAAATCAAAATAAACCCACTATTTTTAGGGTTAGAAAAATCATCGACTGTTGGCTGTAGTTCTGTGCACGCTGCATGTAAATCCCTTTTGAAAACTTTTCTAAAGGGGAATGAAAAACACGGGACACTTTCCGAAACTTCTTATCTCTCTCTCTTCTCCCCTCTTCCCCTCTCTCTCTCTCTCTTTTCTCTCTCTCTCTCTTCCTCTCTCTCTCTCTTAAAACTGGGGTTTTTTACCTTTGGTCAAAGTTTTATGTTTCCGGATTTTCTTTTCATGTTATATTTTAAAAAACCCTGAAATTATTCATCATTTTTGAATTCCTCTTCCCAATTTCTTGTTTACATCATCATTTTTGTCACATAATTTTACCTCTTTTAAAAATCATAAACTCATCACATCATTCATCCATCATTATTTTTTTTCCCAATCACCCATGATCAATATTATTTTTTATTATCATAAATTATCATTATCACATCTTTTTTTTTATTAATACTATTATCTTCATCTTATCATCCCAATTATTACTTTTATCATCATTTTTAAATTACTATTATCATTATACTTTTTTTAATTTAAATTATTACTTTTTTTTAAATTATTATTACACCCTTTGCTTTGTTTGCTTTTTTTTTCCCAGGTTGTAGTCTTTGTCTTTTTGTAGAAAATACACAAAAAATTTTTTAGGGACAAACCCTGCTTTTTAAATTTTCACCCAAAAGTTTTTAATGTCGGTCTTGTTTTTTTTCTTAAATTCCTTTTCCCTCCTTCACTTTCATGTCTCTACGGCGGGGGGGTCTGCCCTGTTTTCGGGTCTGTCCCTGTCTTCTCCTCTCTTCTCTCTCTCTCTCCCCCCTCCCCTCTTCTCTCCCTCTCTCTCCCCCCCCCCTTTTGTTCACTCAAATAGATTTCTTTCCCGGGATTCCTCTTCTTTCGGTCCCCGTGCCCTTTGTGGTTTGTCACCGTGACCTGGAGGGGAAAAGCGGGGGTTAAAGGTCACGGGACACACTGTTTCCCACGGAGTGAAAAGGAAGGTCTTGAATAGTGAAGGGGGCGGGCGAACAGGGGGGGACAGAGATAAAGACAAGTGGCTGCCCCAAACGATAGAAGGACAGAATGAGAGGAAAACAGCAGGGGGAGGGGTTGGGAGAGAGAAAGAGAGAAGAGAGAAAAGAGGGGAGAGAGAGAAGAGAAGAAGAGAGGGACACACACCACACACACAACACACCCACACACACACACAACACCCCAACCAGATGAGACAGAGAGAAAAGACAGACATTGGACAACCCACACACCCCAAAAACCACACACACACACCACACAAAACCCCACCCCACACTCAGGAGAGAAAAGACAGCCCGAAAACACAGAAAGAGAGGAGAGGGAGAAGAGAGAAGAAGAGGGGGAAGGAGAGAAAAGGGGAAGAGAAAAGGGGGGAGAGGGAAGAAAGAGAGATAGAGGGGGAGAGAGAGAGTGGAGGAGGGGAGGGGGGAGAGAGAGGGGAGAGGGGAGAGAGAGAGAGGGGGGTGAAAACCCGAAATTAGAATAAATTTTCTTTTTAAATATAACGTTTTTTAATTTGTTGAAAAACCAAAATGAAAAAATGAAATAAAAAAACATAAAAATTTTGACTGAAAATACATAAAAAAAAAGCGTTTATTTAAATTTTTTTAAAAAACAAGTATTCTAACAAATTTTCTCTCCTTCTCGCCCCCTTTTCATTTTCCTCTTCGATCCTATTCTGTATTTAAAATGTAAAACTCATTAGAAACTTAACTTTACCATCTTTGCCCTGTTTTCCCCAAACTTTTTAATCTTTCTTTGCAGAAAAAGTGTTTGTGTTGTGTTGTTTTTGGTGGTGTGTGGCGTGCGTGCGGGGCTCCCGGCGTCCCGGGGTGTGTTTCCTTTATTTTTTCATTTGGGAAAAAGGGCCCGTTTCATTTCGTGGTTTTTTTTTTCACTGGCTTGCGGGGGGACAAATGCATAGACCACTTGTGGGTCCCCATGTTACGGTTTGGGAAAAATCCGCTATGCCCAAGCCAGAAATTAAAGCGGCAGCATTTTTCTTGTTTTAAAAAAAAGGGTTTTAAGGCGGTCGAAAAGAGGGGGGCTGTAAAATTTTCTAGTTGTTGTTGGGCAAAAAAAAAAAATAAATTTACGAACCCCCAAAGATGAACGGGAAAAAACAGTCACACGAAAAAAACACACGCGTTTCGACCTTTTAGGTCTTCTTCAGGCAAACAAAAACCAAAATAGGACCATAAAAAATGAACGGTTTGCACTTTAGCTTGATCTCTTCAGCGAAAGGGGTAGGCGTTGAAGGGACCCCCAGCAAATGAAAAAACAATTTTGGAAATTACAATAAAAACCCAAAACAAAGATTTATGCAAAAAACAAAGACTTAGATTCAACGCCTCCCCTTGCGCTGAAGAGATCAAGCAAGTGACAAACTCTTTCATTTTTCATTGCCCTATTTTTTTTGTGTTTTGCCTAAAGAAGCCCTAAAGGTTTCAAAAACCTCGTTTTTTGGTCTTGTGCTCTTTTGCCCACTTTCCCTCGGGGGCGGTTCGCAAAACTTTTTAAGATTTGTTTCGATTTCCCCCCGGCAGTCCTTCGCTTTGCAACTCGTTTGTTTAAACAAGGTAACCCGTCATATGCTGCGTCCTCCCCGGGGGGGCAACTCAAAGTGTTTGAAAAGGGAAACCCCGTCATATCTGAGTCCTCTCGCTTTCCCAACCGATGTTTTGAAAAGGAAAAGGCCGGGCATATGCGGCAGTCCTCTCCCCTTTGCAACCGTGTTTTTTGAAAAAAAAAGGGCCTTTCATATGCGCAGTCCTCCGCTTTGCAACCGATGTTTTTGACAAGGAAACCCGTCATATTTTGCGTCCCTCGCTTTGCAACTCGATGTGTTTTAAAAGGGAAAGGGCGTCATATGCTGCATCCTCTCGCTTTGCAACTCGATGTTTTTGACAAGGTAACCCGTCATATGCTGCTCCTCCCGCTTTGCAACGAATGTTTTTGGGACCAAGGGTAACCGTCATATGCTGCGTCCCCTCGTTTTTGAAAGGGAATGTTTTTTGAGGGGGTAACCCGCCATATCGGCAGTCCCCCCCTTTGAAAAGAATGTTTTTGAAAAGGGGTAAGCCGTCATATGTGCATCCTCTCGCTTTCAACGGATGATTTTTGAAAAGGAAACCCTTCCATATCCCTGCAGTCCTCTGGGGGGGCAACCTTTTGACAAGGTAAGCCGTCATATGCTCAGTCCCTCCCGGGGGCAACTCCGATGTGTTTGAAAAGGGTAACCCGTCAAAATGCTGCAGTCCTCTCGTTTTGGGCAAGGGAATTGTTTGACAAGGAAAGCCTTTATATGCGGGCAGTCCCAGCTTTGAAAACGAATGTTTTGACAAGGAAAGCCGTCATATGCTGAAAGCCCTCTCGCTTTGCAACAGAGTGTTTGAAAAGGTAACCCGGGTTCATACCCTTGCAGTCCTTTTCGCTTTGAAACTCGATGTGTTTGAAAAGGTAACCCGTCATATGCTGCAGTCCTCTGTTTTTAAAACTCGATGTGTTTGAAAAGGGTAAGCCGTCATATGCGGCAGTCCTCCCCTTTTTGCAATTTGGGGGGGTTTTTTGAAAAGGGTAACCCGGGCATATCTGCGGCCCTCCCCTTTTTTGCAACCGATGGTTTGAAAAGGGTAAGCCTTTCATATGCTGCGTCCCCCTCGTTTTGGCAACGAGATTTTTTTTTCTAGGTAAGCCGTCATATGTGCGTCCTCTCGCTTTGCAACAGATGGTTTGAAAGGTAACCCGTCATATGCTGCATCCTCTGCCCTTTTTGCAACTGAGTTTTTTGACAAGGTAAGCCGTCTTTTCTGCAGCCCCTCTCGCTTTGAAAAACTCGTTGTGTTTGAAAGGAAAAGCCGTCTATGTTTGCATCCTCTGTTTTTGCAACTCATGGGGTTTGACAGGTAAGGGCGTCATATGCTGCGTCCCTCGTTTTGCAACTCGATGTGTTGCAAGGAAAACCCCCGTCATATCTGCATCCTTCGCTTTGAAAACTGATGTGTTTGAAAAAGGTAAGCCTTTCTTTATGCTGCAGTCCTCTCGCTTTGCAACTCGATGTGTTTGAAAAGGGGTAAGCCTTTCCTTTATGCGGGCATCCTCTCGCTTTGCAATTCGATGTGTTTGAAAAGGTAAGCCGTCTTTTGCTGAAAGTCCTCTCGTTTTGGGGCAATCGATGTGTTTGAAAAAGGGTAACCCGGCAAAAACTGCAGTCCTCTCCCCTTTGAAACTCGATGGTGTTTGACAAGGAACCCGTCATATCTGCGGGCCCCTCTCGCTTTGCAACCGATGTTTTAAAGGGTAACCGCCCTTTTGTTTGCAGTCCTCTCGCTTTGCAACCGATGTTTGACAAGGTAAGCCTCAAAAGCTGCGGGCCCTCGCTTTGCAACGGGATGTGTTTACAAGGTAAAACCCGTCATTATTTGCAGTCCTTTTCGTTTTGGGCAAGGGGGATGTTTTTTGAAAAATTTAAGCCGTCTTTTTGGCAGCCCTCTCGTTTTGGGGCAACGAGATGTTTTTTGACAAGGTAAGCCGTCATATCTCAGTCCTCCCCGTTTTGGCAACGAGATTTTTTTGGGAAAAGGAAAAACCCCGTCATATGCTCCCAGTCCTCTCGCTTTGCAACGAAAATGTTTTTGACAAGGTAAGCCGTCATTTTCTGCAGTCCTCTCGCTTTGCAACGAGATGTTTTTTGAAAAGGGGGAAGCCGTCATATTGCGCCCTCTCGCTTTGCAACGAATGTGTTACAAGGTAAGGTCATACGCGGGTCCTCTGGGCCTTTGCAACGAGATTTTTTTTAAACAAGGTAAGCCGTCATATCTGCAGCCCTTCGTTTTTCAACGAGATGTGTTTAAACAAGGTAACCGTCAAAATGCTGCATTTCCCGCCCCGGAACGGGTGTTTGACAAGGTAAGCCTTTTTTTGCGAAAACCCTCCCTTTGCAAGGGAAAGTTTTTGAAAAAGGTAACCCGTCATATGTTTGCAGTCCCTCCCCTTTCCCAAACGGATTTTTTTTGGGAAAAGGGTAACCTATATGCTGCGTCCTCTCGCTTTGCAACGGATGTGTTTGACAAGGAAGCCGTCCATAGGCTGCAGTCCCTCGCTTTGCAACAGATGTGTTTGCCCAAGGTAAGCCTTTTGCTGCATCCTTCGTTTTTGCAACGAATGTGTTTGACAAGGTAACCGTCAATCCCTGCAGTCCTCCGCTTTGCAACGAGAGGGGTTTTTTGACAAGGAAGCCGTCATATTGCATTTTCCTTCGCTTTGAAAAACTGGATGTTTTTTCCAAGGTAAGCCGCATATGCGCATCCTTTCGTTTTTGCAACGGATTTGTTTGAAAAGGGTAACCCGGATATGCGGGCATCCCCCTCGCTTTCCCAACGGTTTTTTTTTGAAAAGGGTAAGCCGCATATCTGCATCCTCCGCTCTGCACGAATGTTTTTGGGAAAAGGGAAGCCTTTAATATCTGCGTCCCTCGCTTTGCAACGAATTTGTTTGAAAAGGGTTTAACCCGTCATATGCGCAGCCCTCTCGCTTTGCAACAGATTTTGTTTGAAAAAGGTTTAAGCCGTCATTTTGGCAGCCCTCTCGCTTTTGCAACTAGATTGTTTGACGGGGAAAGGGCCGTCATATCCCGGGCAGCCCCTCCCCTTTTGCAAACGGATGGGGTTTAAACAAGGAAAGCGTCTTTTGCTGCAGTCCTTTTCGTTTTTAAAACGATAATGTGTTTGACAAGGTAACCCCGTTTTTTGCTGCAGTCCCTCGCTTTGCAACGAGATGTTTTTTGAAAAGGGAAAGCCGTCATATCGGGCATCCTCTCGCTTTGAAAACGAGATGTGTTTGAAAATTTAAGGCCGTAATATGCTGCAGTCCTCCCCCTTTGCAATTTGATTGTTTGAAAAGGGTAACGGGTCTATGCTGCAGCCCCTCTCGCTTTGCAACGAATGTGTTTGACAAGGTAACCCGTCATATGCTGCAGTCCTCCGTTTTGGGCAAGGGAGATGTGTTTGACAAGGAAAAGCCGCCCATATGCTGCGGCCCTTTCTCGCTTTGCAATAAAATTTGTTTTTGACAAGGTAACCCGTCATATGTGCAGCCCCCTCCCCTTTTGCAACTAGATTTTTTTTGAAAAGGTAAGCCTTTCATTGCTGCAGCCCCCTCGTTTGAAAACGAGATGTTTTTGGGACAAGGTAACCCGTCATAGCTGCATTTCCTTCTTTTTGGGCAACGAGGTGTTTGAAAAGGTAAGCCGTCATTTTGCTGCAGCCCCATCGTTTTGAAAACGAATTGTTGAAAAGGGTAAGCCTTCTTTAAGCTGCATTCCTCTGGGTTTGCAACGAGATGTTTTTTGACAAGGTAACCCTCAATGTTTGCGTCCTCTCGCTTTGCAAGGGAAAGGTTTTTGAAAAGGGTAAGCCGTTTAAAATGCTGCATGTCCTTCGCTTTGAACTAGAGGTGTTTAAAAGGGTAAGCCGTCATTTTGCTGCAGTCCTCTCTTTTGGCAACTAGATGTTTTTTGAAAAAGGGTAAGCCGTCAACCCTCCCAGTCCCTTTTCCGTTTTTGCAACTAAGTTTTTTGAAAAGGAAAAGCCGTCATATCCCTGCATCCTCTCGCTTTGAAATATGATCGTTTGAAAAGGGGAAGCCCCCATATGCTCCCTTCCTCTGGGTTTTGCAACTAGATGTTTTTTGGACAGGTTTAACCCCGTCATATGCTGCAGTCCTCTCGTTTTACAATAATGTGTTTGAAAAGGAACCCGTCATATGCTGCAGTCCTCTCCCCTTTCCCAACTAAAAGGGGGTTTGGGACAAGGAAAGGGCCCCCCCATAGCTGCAGTCCTCTCGCTTCCCAAACGAGATGTTTTTACAAGGTAACCCGTCATATGTGCGCCCTATCGCTTTGCAACTCGATGTGTTTGAAAAGGAAAGCCGTATATGCTGTTTTCCCTCCCCTTTTTGCAACGAGATGTGTTTGACATGGTAACCCGCATATGCGCAGCCCCTCTCGCTTTGCAACTAGATGTTTTTGACAAGGAAAAACCCTTTCTTTGCTCAGTCCTCTCGCTTTGCAACAGTGTGTTTGACAAGGAAACCCCGTCTTAGCTGCAGCCTTCGTTTTGGGCAACGAGATGTGTTTGAAAAGGTAAGCCCGTCATATGCTGCAGTCCTCTCGCTTTGCAACTAGATTGTTGAAAGGTAACCCGCCCATATGCTCCCAAGTCCTCTCGCTTGAAAACGGAATTTTTGAAAAGGGGAAGACCGTCATATGCTGCAGCCCCTCTCGCTTTGAAACGGGGATTTTTGACAAGGAAAGGTATAGCTGCAGTCCCGCGCTTTTGCAACGAGATTGTTTGAAAAAGGTAACCTCAAAATGCTGCAGCCCTCCGCTTTGAAACTAATTTTTTGACAAGGTAAGCCTTTCATATGCGCATCCTCCCTTTGCAACGAGAGTTTTTAAAAACAAGGAAAAGCCGTAAAAATGTGCGGGCCCTTTCCGTTTTGCAACGAGATGTGTTTGAAAAAGGTAAGCCTTTCATAGCTGCAGCCCTCTCTTTTTTTGCAACTAGGTTTTGAAAAGGTAAGCCGTCATTTTGCTGCAGTCCCTCGTTTGCAACGAGATGTTTTTGACAAGGTAAGCCGGCATATGCTCCCAACCCCTCCCCGCTTGCAACTCAAAGTGGTTTGAAAAGGGTAAGCCGTTTTATGTTTCATCCTTCCCCTTTAACCCCGTGTGTTTGAAAAGGTAACCGTCATTTGCTGCAGTCCTCTCGTTGAAAAACTCGATGTTTTTGACAAGGTAACCGTCTATGCTGCATTTCCCCCCCCGTTTTGAAAACTCGATGTTTTTTGGGAACAAGGTAAGCCTTTCATTTTTGCATCCTTTTCTTTTGCAAGGGAAAAGGGGTTGAAAAGGGTTTAAGCCGTTATATGCGCAGTCCTCTCGTTTTGAAACTCGATGTTTTTGAAAAGGGTAAGCCGTCATATGCTAGCCCTGCGTTTTTGAAAACTCGTTTTTTTGAAAAGGAAAGGGCCGCCCATATGCTGCAGCCCTTTCTCGCTTTGCAACCGATGTGTTGAAAAGGGTAAGCCGTCAAATGTTTGCAGTCCTTTCGCTTGCAACGGAGTGTTTGAAAAGGGGAAAGCCGTCATATCCCCTGCAGTCCTTCGCTTTGCAACGAGATGTTTTTTGACAAGGTAACCCGTCATATGCTGCAGCCCTTTCTCGCTTTGCAACGAGATGTGTTTGAAAAAGGTAAGCCGTCAAAATCGGGCGTCCCTCGCTTTGCAACTCAAAGGTTTGACAAGGTAAGCCGTATATGCTGCAGTCCTCTCGTTTTTGCAACTCGATTTTTTGAAAAAGGGTTAAGCCGTCATTTTGGCTGCAGTTTCTCGTTTTGCAACAAAGATGTTTTTTTGAAAAGGGTTAAGGGGCCCCAATGCTGCAGTCCTTCGTTTATGCAACGAGATGTGTTTGACAAGGTAAGCCCGTCATATGCTGCAGTCCTCTCTTTTGCAACAGATTTTTGAAAAGGTAAGCCGTCATAGGCGCAGTCCTCTCCCCTTTGAAAACGAGATGTGTTTGACAAGGAAAGCGTCAAAATGCTCAGCCCCTTCCGTTTGCAAGGGAATTTGTTTTTTTGACAAGGTAACCCGGGATATGCTGCAGTCCTCTCGCTTTGAAAACCGAGATTGTTTGAAAAGGGTTTAAGCCTTCATATCTGCAGCCCTCTCGCTTTGAAACGAGATTTTGTTTGCAAGGAAAAACCCCCTTTCATATGCTGCGGGTTCCCTCGCTTTGCAACGAAAATGTGTGAAAAGGGTTAAAGCCGTCATATGCGGCAGTCCTCTGGGCTTTAAAAACGAGATGGGGTTGACAAGGTAAGCCGCCCAATATGCTGCAGTCCTCTCGTTTGCAACGAATTGTTTGAAAAAGGTTAACCCGTCATATGCTGCATTCCCCTCGTTTTTGCAACAAGATGTGTTTGAAAAAGGTAACCGCCCAATGCTCAGTCCTCTCGTTTGAAAACAAAAGTGTTAAAAAAGGGTAACCCGTCACCGGGCCCCGGCCTCGCTTTGAAAACGGATGTTTTTTTGACGGGTAAGCCGTCATATGCTGAAAGTCCCCCTCGCTTTGCAATTTAGATGTTTTTGAAAAAGGTAAGCCGTCATAGGCTGCAGCCCTTTTCGTTTTTGCAACGAGAGGTGTTTGACAAGGAAACCCCGTCATTGCTGCAGTCCTCTCGCTTTCAACGAATTTTTTTGAAAAGGTAAGCCGCCCATATGCTGCGTCCTCCTTTTTGGCAACGAGATGTTTTTTGGAAAAGGGTAAGCCGTCAAAAGCTGCAGTCCTCTCGTTTTCCCAAACGAGATGTGTTTGACAAGGTAAGCCGTCATATGCTCAGCCCTTTCTCGCTTTGCAACTAGATGTTTTTGACAAGGTAACCCGTCAAATGCTGCGGGCCCTTTCCCCTTTTTGCAACGAGTTGTGTTTGACAAGGAAAGCCGTATATCCGGGCAGTCCTTTTGGGGTTTTGAAAGGGAGATGTGTTTACAAGGTAACCGTCATATGCGGCAGCCCTCTCGTTTTTTTAAAAATTTGATGTGTTTGCCCAAGGTAACCCGTCTTTATGCTCAGTCCTCTCGTTTGAAAACTAATGTGTTTGACAAGAAAGCCGTCATATGCTCAGTCCTCTCCCCTTTGCAACGGATGTGTTTGACAAGGTAAGCCGTCATATGCTGCAGCCCCTCTCTTTTTGAACAGATGTTTTAAACAAGGAAAGCCCCCATTTCGGCGTCCTTTTCGCTTTGCAACGAGATGTGCTTGAAAAGGTAAGCCGTCAAGCTGCAGTCCCCCTGGGTTTTGAAACAAAGATTTTTTGAAAAACCCCGTCAAAACCCTGCAGCCTCCGCTTTGCAACGAAAAATGTGTTTGAAAAGGGAAAACCCCGTATAGGGCTGCACCCCCTCGCTTTGAAAACTAATGTTTTTTGAAGGAAAGCCGTCATATCTGCAGCCTCTCGCTTTGCAATTTAAAAGTTTTGACAAGGTAAGCCGCCCAATCTGCGGGTCCCTCGTTTGGGCAACTAGAGGGTGTTTGAAAAGGGTAACCCCGCCTATGCCTGCAGCCCTTTTCCTTTTTCCCAATTTAATCTTTTTTTGAAAGGTAAGCCGTCGCTGCAGCCCTCTTTTTTTGAAAACCTAGATGTTTTGAAAAGGAAACCCCGTCATAGGGTGCAGCCCCTCTCGCTTTACAACTAGTGTTTTTTTCAAGGTAAGCCCTCATATGCTGCGGGCCTCTCGCTTTGCAACTAATGTTTTGCCCAAGGTAAGCCGTTTATGTGCGGGCCTCTCGTTTTGGGCAACGAGATTTTTTTTGGGAAAAGGGTTTAAGCCGTCATATGTCCCCGCCCCTCCGTTTTTGCAACTCGATGTGTTTGACAAGGTAACCCCGTCATATGCTGCTTCCTCTCGCTTTGCAACGAGATGTGTTTGACGGGTAAGCCGTAATATGCTCCCATTTCCCTCCGTTTTGCAATAGATGGTTTGAAAAGGGAAAGCCTCATATGTGCAGTCCTCTCCTTTGAAAAGGGAATGTTTTTGGAAAAGGAAAGGCCTTATATCTGAACCCTTCGCTTTGCAACGAGATGGTTTTTGACGGGTAACCCCGTAAATTTGCATCCTCTCGCTTTGCAACTAGATGTGTTTGAAAAGGTTTTAAAGCCGTCATATGCTGCAGTCCTCTCGCTTTGCAACGAATTTTTTTTGACAAGGTAACCCGTCATTTGCGCCATTTCCCCCTCGCTTTCCCAACGAGATGTTTTTTGGAAAAGAAAAGCCGTCAAAAGCTGCACCCGCGTTTTGCAACGAGAGGGTTTTGACAAGGGTAAGCCGTCAAAATCTGCGGGCCCTCTCGTTTTGCAACAATTTTGGGGAAAAATAACCCTCATACCCTGCTTTTCCTCTCGTTTGAAACGAGTGTGTTTGACAGGTAAGCCGTCAATGTGCGTCCCTCTCGCTTTGCAACGAGATGTGTTTGCCCAAGGAAAAGCCGCCCATAGGGGGGCAGTCCTTTTCGTTTTGGGCAATAGATTTTTTGCAAGGAAACCTCATATGCTGCATTCCTCTCGCTTTGCAACGAGATGGTTTGAAAAGGTAACGTCAATGCGGGCCGTCCCTCGTTTTGCAACCGAGTTTTTAAACAAGGTAAGCCGTCTATGCTGCAGTCCCTCGCTTTGCAACTCGATGTTTTTTGACAAGGTAAGCCGGTCATATGCGCAGTCCCCCGCTTGAAACTCGTGTGTTTGAAAAGGGTAAGCCGCATAGGCTGCAGCCTCTCCCCTTTGCAACTCGATGTTTTGACAAGGTAAGCCGCCCATATGTTTGCAGCCCCTCTCTTTTTTGCAACGAGATGTTTTTTAAAAGTAAAGCCCTCTCCTTTGGGCAATTTCGATGTGTTTGAAAAGGGGAAAGCCGTCATATCGGGCGTCCTCTCGCCTTTTGAAAACTCAAATGTGTTTGACAAGGAAAAAGCCGCCCATATCCCTGCAGTCCTTCGCTTTCCCACTCGATGTTTTTTGAAAAGGTAACCCTTTCATAGCGCAGTCCCTCGCTTTGCAACGAAAAAATTGGTTTTTTTTTTTTTTTTTTTGACAAGGTAAGCCGTCATATGCTGCAGTCCTACGCTTTGTTTAACGAGAGGTTTGACAAGGAAGCCTCATATGCTCAGCCCTCTCCGGGCAAGGGAAGGGGTTTTTGAAAAAGGAAAGGCCGTCATTTTCCTGCAGTCCTCTCGTTTTGAAACCTCGATGTGTTTGAAAAGGAAGCCGCCCATATCTCCCGCCCTTTCCCCTTTTTCAACTCGATGTTTTTGGGACAAGGAAACCCCCGTCAAAATTGCTGCAGTTCCCCTCGTTTTTCAACAGATGTGTTTAAACAAGGTAACCCCGTCAAAAGGCGGCAGTCCTCTCGAAGCAACGAGATGTGTTTGACAAGGTAAGCCGTCATATGCTGCAGCCCCCTCGCTTTGCAACGAGATGTGTTTGACAAGGTAAGCCGTCATATGCTGCAGCCCTCTCGCTTTGCAACGAGATGTGTTTGAAAAGGGTAAGCCGCATATGCTGCGGGGTTCCTCTCGCTTTGAAACGAGATGTTTTGAAAAGGTAAGCCGTCATTTGCGCAGTCCTCCCCCGTTTTGCAACGAGATTGTTTGCCCCCGGTAACCCCGCAATGCGGCATTTCCTCCGCTTTAAACAGATGTTTTTGAAAAGGGGAACCCCCGTCATTTTGCTCCCTTTCCTCTGGGCTTTGCAACAGTTTGTGCTTGAAAAAGGGAACCCGGGCCCTTTATGTTTGCAGCCCTCTCGCTTTTGAAAACGAGATGTTTTTGAAAAGGAAAGGGCCTTTCCAAAATCCTTGCAGTCCTCTCGCTTTGCAACGAGATGTGTTTGAAAAGGGTTAAGCCGTCATATCTGCAGTCCTCTCGCTTTGAAACAAGTTTGTTTTTTTTGAAAAGGGTTTAAGCCGCATATGCGCAGTCCCTCGTTTTGCAACGAGTTTTTGCAAGGAAAAGGCCGTCATATGCTGCAGTCCTCTCGCTTTGCAACGGATGTTTTTGAAAAAGGAAACCCCGTCTTTATGCTGCGTCCCTCGTTTTGCAACTAGATGTGTTTGACAAGGAAAACCCGGCATATGCTGCAGTCCTTTCCGTTTTTTTCCAACGAGATGTGTTTGAAAGGAAGGGCCTCATATGCTGAAAGTCCTCCCCGCTTTGCAACGAATGTGTTTGACAAGGTAAGCCGTCATATCTGCAGTCCTCTCGCTTTGAAAACGAGTTGTTTTGAAAAGGGTTTAAGCCGTCATATCCCTGCATCCTCTCGCTTTGCAACGAGTTTGTTTTTGAAAAGGAAAAGCCGCCCTATTGCAGTCCTCTCGTTTTGCAACGAAAAGTTTTTTGAAAAGGGAAGCCCGTAAAATGCTGCAGCCCTCTCGTTTTTGCAAGGGAAATGTGTTTGACAAGGAAGCCGTCATATGCCCCATTTCCCCGCTTTGCAAGGGAGATGTGTTTGAAAAGGGTTTAAGCCCATATGCTGCAGTCCTCCCCGCTTTCAACGAATTTGTTTTGACAAGGTAAGCCGTAAATATGCTGCACCCTCTCGCTTTGCCGGGGTTTTTGACAAGGAAAGGGCCGTCTTTTATGCTGCATCCTCCGCTTTGCAACGAGATGTTTTTGAAAAGGTAAGCCGTCAAAATGTGCAGCCCTCTCGCTTTGCAAGAGTTTGTTTGACAAGGTAACCTCATTTTCGGCAGTCCTCTCGCTTGCAACGAGAGGTGTTTGACAAGGTAACCGCCCATTTTCTGCCATCCTCTCGTTTGCAAACGAGATTTTGTTTGACAAGGAAACCGTCATAGGCGGAGTCCTCTCGCTTTGCAAGAGAGTGTTTGAAAAAGGTAAGCCGCATTTGCTGCAGTCCTCTCGTTTTGGCAACTAGAGGTTTTTGACAAGGAAAGGGCCGCCCCAATTTTCAGTCCTCCCCGCTTTGCAACGGTTGTGTTTGACAAGGAAAGGGCCGTCAAAAATGCTGCAGTCCTTCGTTTTGCAACAAAGATGTTTGACAAGGTAAGCCGTCATAGTTTGCAGCCCTTCCCCTTTTGGGAAACAGATGTTTTTGACAAGGAAACCCGTCAATGCTGCAGTCCTCTCGTTTTAAACGAGAGGGTTTTGAAAAGGGTTAAAGCCGTCATATCTGCAGCCCCTCTCGCTTTGCAACGAGAGTTTTTTGACAAGGTAAGCCTTTCATATTCTGCAGTCCTCTCGCTTTGCAAGGGAATTTTTTTGACAAGGAAAGCCGTCATATGCTGCAGTCCCTCTCGCTTTCCCAAGGGAGATGTGTTTGAAAAGGAAAGGGCCGCCCATAGGCTGCAGCCCCTCTCGTTTTGCAACGAGATGTTTTTTGAAAAGGTAACCCGTCATATGCGCAGTCCCCCGCTTTGCAACAGTTTGTTTGACAAGGTAACCCCGTCATATGCGGCAGTCCTCTCGTTTTGCAACGAATGTTTTTTTGACAAGGTAAGCCGTCAAAATGCGCCAGCCCTCTCGTTTTGCCCCCAGAGGTTTAAAGGTAAGCCTTCATATCTGCAGTCTCCGTTTTGGGCAACAGATTGTTTAAACAAGAAAGCCGTCAAAATGCTGCAGCCCTCTCGCTTTGCAACGAGATGTGTTTTGAAAAGGGTAAGCCGTCATATGCTGAAATCCTCTCGTTTTGGAAACGAGATGTTTTTTGAGGGAGGTAACCCGTCAATGCTGCAGTCCTCCCTTTTGCAACGAGATGTTTTTGGGAAAAAGGAACCGTATAGGGGGGCTGCAGTCCTCTCCCCCTTTGGGAAACCAGATTGTTTGACAAGGAAAGGCCTCATATGCGGGGCAGTCCTCTCGCTTTGAAACTAGAGTGTTTGAAAAGGTAACCTTTTCATATCCCTTGCAGTCCCTCCGCTTTGCAACTAAGTTTTGGGAAAAGGAAAAGCCTTTCATATCCCTTGTATCCTCTCGCTTTGCAAGGGAGATGTTTTTAAAAGGAAAGGGCCGTCATATGCTGCATTCCTTCGCTTTGCAACGAGGTGTTTGACAAGGTAACCCGTCATATCCCGGGAGTCCTCTCGCTTTGAAAACCCAAATGTGTTTGACAAGGAAAGCCGCCCAAAATTCCCTGCAGTCCTCTCGCTTTGCAAGGGTTTTTTTTGGAAAAGGGAAACGCCCATAAGCCGCCTTCGCTTTGAACGAATGTGTTTGACAAGGTAAGCCGCCCATATGCTGCGTCCCCCTCGCTTTGAAAACTCGTTTGTGTTTAAACAAGGTAAGCCGTCATATGTTTTGCAGTCCTCCGCTTTGAAAACTCGATGTGTTTGAAAAGGGAAAGGGGTCATATGCGGGCTCCTTCTCGCTTTGCAACGGGGGAAAGGGTGTTTGAAAAGGTAACCGCCCATATCCCTGCAGCCCCTCCGTTTTGGGAAAAAGGGAAAAATGTGTTTGACAAGGTAAGCCGTCAATGCTGAAAGTCCTCTCGCTTTGCAACGAATGTGTTTGAAAAAGGTAACCCTTTCATATGCTCCCTTTCCCTCTCCTTTTGGAAAACGAATGTGTTTGACAAGGAACCGCATATCCCGGCAGCCCCTCTCGCTTTGAAAACGAATGTTTTGGGAAAAGGGTAACCCTCATATGCGGCATTTCCCCCTCGCTTTGAAACGAGATGTGTTTGCCCAAGGAAAACCCGGGCCTAGCTCCCGTCCTCTCGCTTTGCAACAAATTGTGTTTGAAAAGGTAAGCCGTCATATCTGCAGCCTCTCGCTTTGCAAGGGAATGTGTTTGAAAAAGGTAAGCCGTCAAATCCTGCGGGCCCCTCTCGTTTTGCAACGAGAGGTGTTTGAAAAGGAAAGGGCCGGGCCTTTATGGGCTTCCCTTCTCGCTTTGCAACGAGAGGTTTTTTGAAAGGTAACCCGTCAAATGCTGCAGTCCTCTCGCTTTGCAACTAGATGTGTTTGACAAGGAATGCCGTCATATGCGCGTCCTCTCGCTTTCCAACGGTGGGGTTTGACAAGGTAACCCCGGTCATATGCTGCAGCCCTCTCGCTTTGCAACGAGATTTTTTGACAAGGTAAGCCGTATAGTTTGCAGTCCTCTCGCTTTGAAAACGAGATGTGTTTGCCAAAGGGTTTAAGCCGCCCATTTGTGCGTCCTTTTCGTTTTGCAACGAGATTGTTTTAAAAGGTAAGCCGTCATATCTGCAGTCCTCTGCTTTGCAACGAGAGGGTTTTTTGACAAGGTAACCCGGGTCAAAATGCTCAGCCCCTCTCGCTTTGAAAATAATTTTTTTGACAAGGTAAGCCGTCATAGGCCATCCCCCTCGCTTTGCAACAGATGTTTTTTGGAAAAGGGTAACCCTTTCAAAATGCTGAGTCCCTCGTTTTGGAAAACGAGATGTGTTTGACAAGGTAAGCCGTCATATGCTGCAGTCCCTCGCTTTGCAACTAATTTTTGGGAAAAAAGGAAAAGCCGCCCATATGCTGCATCCCCCGCTTTGCAACGGATGTTTTGACAAAAAAAACCCGTCATTTGCGCAGTCCTCTCGCTTTGCAACGAATTTTTTTGACGGGGTAAGCCGTCATATGCTGCATTTCCTTTCTCGCTTTCCCAACGAGATGTTTTGAAAAGGGTTTAAACCCGTCATATGCCCCCCAGTCCTCTCGCTTTGAAAACGAGTTTGGTGTTTTGACAAGGAAGGGGCAAAGGTTTCCCAGCCCCTTCGTTTTGAAAACTAGATGGGGTTTGAAAGGAAAGCCGCATATGTTTGGCAGTCCTCTCGCTTTGCAACTAGATTTGTTTGAAAAAGGTAACCCCGTCATATGCTCAGCCTCTGGGGTTTTTGGGCAACGAGATGTTTTTGAAAGGAAAGCCGTCATATGCGCAGCCCTCTCGCTTTTGAAAAGAGATTTTTTTTGAAAAGGGAAGGGCCTTTCATATGCTGACCCTCTCCCCTTTGCAATTTAGAGGGTTTTTGGAAAGGGGAAGCCGTCTATGCTGCAGTCCCCCCCGTTTTGCAAGAGATGTGTTTGACAAGAAAGCCCCATAAGCTCCCATCCCTCTCGCTTTGCAACGAGATGTTTTTGACAAGGTAAGCCGTCATAGGCTGCATCCCCCTCTTTTTGAATTTTGTGTTTGACAAGGTAACCGTCATACTGAACCTCTCGTTTTTGCAACTCGATGTGTTTGCAAGGAACCCGCATATGCTGCAGTCCCCCCGCTTTGCAACGAGATGTTTTTTTGAAAAGGGAACCCTTTCATAGGCTGCAGTCCTCTCGGGCAACGAGATGTGTTTGACAGGTAAGCCGTCAAAATTTTTTGCTGCAGTCCTCTCGCTTTGCAACGAAAAGTTTTTTGAAAAGGAAACCCCGGGCATTTTCTGCACCCCTCCCGTTTTTCAACGAGATGTGTTTGAAAAGGTAACCCTTTCCTATGTTTGCAGCCCCCTCGCTTTGCAACAGATTTTGTTTGACAAGGAAAAACCGTCATATGCGGGCAGCCCTTCTCGTTTGCAACGAGATGTTTTTTGACAAGGTAAGCCGTCATATGCGGCAGTCCTCTCGCTTTGCAACGAATGTTTTTGAAAAGGAAAGCCGTCATAGGGCTGCAGTCCCTCGCTTTGCAACGAGAGTTTTTTTGAAAAGGGGTAACCCGGGTATATGCTGCAGCCCCTCTCGCTTTGCAACGGATTTTTTGCCAAGGAAAGCCGTCATATGCTGCACCCCTCTCGCTTTGAAAATCGATGTTTTTGACAAGGTAAGCCGTCTATGCTGCAGTTCTCTCGTTTTGCAAGGATGTGTTTGAAAAGGTAAGCCGTCATATGTTTGCAGTCCCTCCTAGCAAGGAGATGTGTTTGAAAAAGGAAGCCGCCCAAAATGCTGCAGCCCTTTCTCGCTTTGCAACGAGTGTTTTTGAAAAGGTAAGCCGTCATATGCTGCGGTCCTCTCCGGGCAACAATTGTTTGAAAAGGGGTAACCCGTCATAGCTGCAGTCCTCCCCGTTTGGGCAACAAATTTGGTGGGGCCCAAGGGAAACCTTTTTTTATCTGCATTTTCCCCCTCGCTTTCCCAACGAGAGGGTGTTTGCCAAGGTAAGCCTTTCATATGCCCCAGCCCCTCTCGTTTTTGCAACGAGTTTTGTTTGAAAAGGGTTTAACCCGGGTTCATATGCTCAGCCCCCTCTCGTTTTGGGCAACGAGATGTTTTGGGAAAAGGAAAACCCTTCATATGCTGAAAGTCCTCTCCCCTTTGCAACGAAATGTTTTTGAACAAGGTAACCCGTCATATGCTGCTCCTCTCGCTTTGCAACGAGATTGTTTTGACAAGGAAGCCGATATGCTGCGTCCTCTCGCTTTGCAAGAGAGGGGTTTTAAAAAGGGAAACCGTCATATGCGCAGTCCTCTCGTTTTGCAACGAGAGGGTTTTTGACAAGGAAAAGGCCGTCTTTATGCTCAGTCCTCTGCTTTGAAACAAATGTTTTTGGGAAAAGGAAGGGCCGCCCATATGCTGCAGTCCTCTCGTTTTGCAACGAGGGGGTTTTGACAAGGTACCCGCCTTATGCTGCACCCTCTCGCTTTGAAAAGAGATGTTTTTTGACAAGGTAAGCCGCCCAAAATGCTGCAGTCCTCTGGGTTTTGGCATCCGAGTGTTTGAAAAGGTAACCCCTCAAAATGCTGCAGTCCTCTCGCTTTGAAAACTCGATGTGTTTGACAAGGAAAGCCGTCATTGCTCCCCAGCCCCTCTCGCTTTGCAACTCGATGTTTTGAAAAGGTAAGCCGTCATATGCTGCGTCCTTTTCCTTTTGGAAACAGGGTGGAAAAGGGTAAGCCGTCATATGCTGCAGCCTTTTTCCCGTTTTTTAAACGAGATGGGGTTTTGAAAAGGTAAGCCGTCAAAAATGCTGCAGTCCCCCCTCGCTTTGCAACGAGAGGGGTTTTTTGAAAAGGAAAAAGGCCTTTCTATGCTGCAGCCGTCGCTTTGAAACCGATGTGTTTGAAAGGTAAGCCCCCATTTGTTTCCCATTTCCCGCTCGCTTTGCAAGAGATGTTTTGAAAAAGGTAAGCCGTCATATCTGCAGTCCTCTCGCTTTGCAAGGAAAGAAGGTTTGACAAGGTAAGCCGTTTTATGCTCCCTTCTTCTCGTTTTTAAAACAGATGTGTTTGACAAGGAAACCCGGGTCATATGCGGCAGTCCTCCCGCTTTGCAACGAGTTTGGTTTGAACGGTAACCGTCTTTAGCTGCAGTCCTCGCTTTGAAAACGAATGTTTTGACAAGGTAAGCCGTCTTTTGCGGAAAGCCCTTTCTCGTTTTGAAAACGAGATGTGTTTTGACAAGGAAAAGCCGTCATATGCGGGCGTCCTCTCGTTTTGGGAAACGAGATGTTTTGAAAAGGGTTTAAACCGCCCCAAAGCTGCAGCCCCGCTGGGTTTTTTGCAACGAGATGTGTTTGAAAAGGAAAGGGCCGTCATATGCTGCTCCTCCGCTTTGCAAGGGTTTTTGGTTTGACAAGTAAGCCCCCAAAATCCCGCAGCCCCTCTCGCTTTGCAACGAGAGGGTTTTTGGGAAAAGGTAACCGTCATAGCTGCAGTCCTTTTCGCTTTGAAACGAGATGTGTTTGACAAGGAAAACCCTTTCCTATGCTGCCGTCCTCTCGCTTTGCAACGAATGTTTTGAAAAGGGAAAAGCCGTCATATGCTGCGTCCTCTCGCTTTGCAAGGGAAAATGTTTTTTGAAAAGGTAACCGCCCAAGCTGCGGGCCCTCTCGCTTTGCAACGAGATGTTTTTTGAAAAAGGGTAAGCCCGTCATATTCTGCGTCCTCTCGCCGGAAACCCTAGATGGTTTTGACAAGGAAAGGGCCGCATATGCGGCAGTCCTCTTGGCTTTACAAGGGATGTGTTTACAAGGAAACCCGTCATATGCTGCAGCCCCTCTGGCTTTGAACGGGGAAGTTTTTGACAAGGTAACCCGTCATATGTTTCAGCCCTCTCGTTTTGAAAACGGGGATTTTTTGAAAAAGGAAACCGTCATATCTGCAGTCCTCTCGCTTTGAAAAACGAGATTTTGTTTGAAAAGGTAAGCCTTTCATATCCCGGGCCGTCCTCCGCTTTGCAACGAGATGTGTTTGAAAAGGGTAAGCCGTCAAAAGTGCACCCCTCTCTTTTGCAACGAGATGTGTTTGAAAAGGGTAAGCCTCTTTATGCTGCAGTCCCTCGTTTTTGCAACAATTGTTTGAAAAGGGGAACCGTCAAAATTGCTGCAGTCCTCCCGCCTTTCAACAATGTTTTTTTTAAAAGGGTTTAAAGCCGTCATAGCTGCAGCCCCCTCTGTTTTGGGCAACGAGAGGGGTTTTTGACAAGGTAAGCCGTCTTATGCTGGCCCTCTCTTTTTGGGAAACCCGAGATGGTTTGACAAGGTAAGCCGCCCATATGCGGCAGCCCTCTCGCTTTAAAACGAGATGTGTTTGACAAGGAAAGGGCCGTCATATACTCGCCCTTCTCGCTTTGCAATTTGAGGGGTATCACAAGGAAACCCCCGTATATGCTGAAAGCCTTCCCTTTTGCAACGGGATGTGTTTGCCCAAAGGGAAAGCCGTCATATGCAGCATTTCCTCTCGCTTTGCAACGAGATGTTTTTTTGACAAGGAAAAGCCTTTCAAAATGTTTCAGTCCTCTCGCTTTGAAACGAGATTTTTTTTGAAAAGGGAAAGGGCCCCCCCATATGCGCAGTCCTCTGCTTTGAAACGAAGTTTTGAAAAGGAAACCCCGTCTAGCTGCAGCCCTCTCGTTTTTGCAAAAATTTGTTTTGAAAAGGTTTGGGCCCTCATATGCTGCAGCCCTTTCCGCTTTGCAAGAGATGTTTTTTTAAACAAGGTAACCCGTCATATGCTGCAGTCCCTCGCTTTGAACGAGAGGGGTTTTTTGAAAAGGGTTTAAAGCCTTCATATTTTGCGGGCCTCTGCTTTGCAACTGTTTGTTTTGAAAAAGGAAAGCCGTATATGCTGCGGCCCCTCTCGCTTTGCAACAAATTGTTTGAAAAGGGTTTAACCGCATATCCGCATCCCCGTTTTGAAACTAGATGTTTTTTTGAAAAGGTTTAAGCCGCCCATATGTGCAGCCCTCTCGTTTTTGCAACGAATGGTTTGACAAGGTAAGCCGTCATATGCTGCAGTCCTCTCGTTTTGAAAATCGATGTTTTGGGACAAGGGAAGCCGTTTTGCTCAGCCCCCTCGCTTTGCAAGGGAGATGGGGTTTTGACGGGGGTACCTTTTCATATGCTGCATCCTCTCGCTTGAAACGAGATTTTGTTTGCCCGGTAAGCCGTCATTTTCTGCAGTCCTCCCCGCTTTGCAACAGATGTGTTGAAAAGGGTTTAACCCGGGATATGCTGCAGCCCTTTCGTTTTGGGCAACTAGATGTGTTTGAAAAGGGTAACCGCCCTATGCTGCATTCCTCTCCCCTTTGAAAACTAGATGTGTTTGACAAGGAACCCCGCATATTTTTTGCAGCCCTCTCGTTTTTGAAAATAGATGTTTTTTGACAAGGTCCCCCGGTCTTTGCGCAGTCCCCCTCGCTTTGCAAAGATGTGTTTCACAAGGAAAGCAGCCCAAATGTTTGCGTCCTTTTCGTTTTGGAAAAAACTAGATGTTTTTTGCCCAAGGTAAGCCGTCATAGGCTGCAGTCCTCTCGTTTTGAACTAGATGTTTTGAAAAGGGTAAGCCGCCCAATCCCTGCAGTCCTCTCGTTTTGGCAACGAGATGTTTTTAAAAAAAGGGTAAGCCGTCATTGCTGCAGTCCCTCGCTTTCCCAACGGATTTTTTGGGGGACAAGGAAACCCGTCATTGCTGAAATCCTTGCTTTGCAACGAGATGTTTTTTGAAAAGGGAAAACCGTCATATGCTGCAGCCCTCCCCCGTTTTTGCAAGAGATGTGTTTGACAGGGTAAGCCGTCTTTTGTTTGCAGCCCTTTCCTCGCTTTGCAACTAGATGTTTTTTCAAGGAAACCGCCCATATGCTGAAAGTCCTCCCCTTTTTGCAACGCGATGTTTTTGGGAAACAAGGAAAGGCCGTCATTTGCTGCATTTCCTCTCGCTTTGCAACGAGATGTTTTGACAAGGAAACCCGGGTCATAGCTGCATCCTCTCGTTTTGGCAACTAGAGGTTTTGCCCAAGGGTTAAGCCGTCATATGCTGCATCCTCTCGCTTTGCAACGAGATTGTTTGACAAGGTAACCCGTCATATGCTCAGTCCTCTCGTTTTGAAAACGGGGAGGGTTTTTGAAAAGGGAAACCCCGTAAAAGCTGCAGTCCTCGCGTTTTGGGCAACGAGATGTGTTTTAAAAAGGAAAAGCCGTCAGATGCTAAAGCCCTCTCGCTTTGCAACGAATGTGTTTGCAAGGTAAGCCGTCATATGCGCAGTCCTCTCCTTGCAACAGTTGTTTTTTGGACAAGGTAAGCCGTAATTCTGCAGTCCTCCGTTTTGCAAAAATGTGTTTGAAAAGGGGTTAACCCGCATATGCTGCAGTCCTCCGCTTTGCCACTAGATGTGTTTGAAAAGGGTAAGCCTTTCATATCCCGCATCCTCCGTTTTTGAAAAAGACGTGTTTGAAAAGGTAACCTTTCATATGCTGCATCCCTCGCTTTGCAACTAGATGTTTTGAAAAGGAAAGCCGTATATTTTTGGCAGTCCCCCCTCGCTTTGCAACGGTTGTGTTTGACAAGGTAACCCGCATATGCGGGCAGTCCCTCGTTTGCAAACTGATTGTTTAAACAAAAAAAGCCGGTCATTGCCCCCTTTCCTCTGGGCTTTGCAACGAATGTTTTTGGGAAAAGGGAATAAGCCGTAATATCTGCAGTCCTCTCGTTTTTGCAACGAGTTGTGTTTGACAAGGAAAGCCGTCATAGGCTGCAGTCCCCCCTCGCTTTAAAATTGTGGGGGTTTGACAATTTAAGCCGTCATATGCTGCATTTCCCTCTCCCCTTTGCAACTAATGGGGTTTGGGAAAAGGTAAGCCGTCATTTTGCTGCAGTCCTCCGTTTTTGAAACCGGATGTGTTTGACAAGGAAAAACCCTTTCATATGCTGCAGTCCTCTCGTTTTGCAACGAATGTGTTTGACAAGGAAAACCCGTCATATGCTCCCTCCTCTCGCTTTGCAACGAGTTTGTTTTTGCCAAGGTAAGCCTTTCATATGCTGCAGTCCTCTGTTTTGGGCAAGAGTGTTTTAAACAAGGAAAGCCTCATATGTTGCAGCCCCTCTCGCTTTGCAACGAGATGGGTTTGACAAGGTAACCCTTATATGCTGGGTCCTCTCGTTTTCCCAACTAGATGTTTTGACAAGGAAACCCCGTCATATGTGCACCCTCCGCTTTGAAACTAGATGTGTTTGACAAGGTAATTTCATTTGCTGCAGTCCTTTTCGCTTTGCAACGAGATGTTTTGACAAGGAAAACCGTCATATCCCTTGCAGTCCTCTCGCTTTGCCAACTAAGGGTTTTTGGGACAAGGTAACCCTCATTCTGCAGCCCCTCTCGCTTTGCAACGAATGTGTTTGACAAGGTAAGCCGTCATAGCTGCGTCCTCTCGTTTTTGCAACGGGAATTTGGTTGGGGAAAAGGGTAACCCGTCATATGCTGCAGTCCCCCCGTTTTGGCAACTAGATGGGGTTTGAAAAGGTAAGCCGTCATAGGCTGCAGTCCTCTCGTTTGAAAACTAATGTTTTTTGCAAGGTAAGCCGTCATAGGCCGGGCCCTTTCCTCGTTTGCAACTAGATGTGTTTGACAAGGTAAGCCGTCATATGCTGCAGTCCTCTCGCTTTGAACTAATGTTTTTGGGGAAAAGGGTAACCCGGGTCATATGCTGCATTTCCTCTCGTTTTGGGCAACGAGTTTGTTTAAAACAAGGAACCCCGCCCCATATGTTTGAAATTCCTCTCGCTTTAAAATGATGTGTTTGAAAGGAAAGCCGTCATATGCTGCAGTCCTCTCGCTTTGAAACCCGGTTTTGTGTTTGAAAAGGGTAAGCCGTCATATGCTGCAGTCCTCTCGCTTTGCAACAGATGTGTTTGAAAAGGGTAACCGTCATATGCTGCAGTCCCCTCGCTTTGCAATTTGATTTTTTTGAAAAGGAAAAGCCGTCATATTTTGCAGTCCCCCTCGCTTTCCCAACTAGTTGGGGTTTGCCCAAGTAACCCGTCTTATGCTGCAGTCCTCTCGTTTTGAAATAGATGTTTTTGACAAGGAAAAGCCGTCAAAATTTTGCAGTCCTCTCGCTTTCAACTAAAATTGTGTTTGAAAAGGAAAGCCGTCATAGGGTGCGTCCTCTCGTTTGCAACGGAATGTGTTTGACAAGGTAAGCCGTCAATGTTTGCAGCCCCTCTCGCTTTGAAAATTTAGATGTTTTTTGAAAAGGGTTTAACCCCGCATATGCTGCGTCCCCCTCGTTTTGAACGAAAAGTTTTTGAAAAGGGTTTAAACCCCTCATATGCTGCAGCCCCTCTCGCTTTGCAACTAGATGTTTTTGGGAAAGAAAGCCTCATTGCTGCAGCCCTCTCGTTTTGCAACTAGATGTGTTTGACAAGGTAAGCCGTGTTGCTGCGGGTCCTCTCGCTTTGAAAACTAGATGTGTTTGAAAAAGTAAGCCATCATTTGCTGCAGTCCTCTCGCTTTGCAACGAGATGTGTTTGAAAAGGGTAAGCCGTCAAAATGCTGCAGTCCTTTTCGCTTTCAACGAGATGTGTTTGAAAAGGGTTTAACCCGTCTTTATCTGCTTCCTCTCCCCTTTGCAACGAGATGTTTTTTGAAAGGGAAAGCCGTCTTTCTCCCAGCCCTCCCCGTTTTTCAACTAGTTTGTGTTTGAAAAGGTAAGCCGTCATATGCTGCGCCCTTTCTCGTTTTGGGAAACCTGAGTGTTGACGGGTAACCCCGTCATATGCGGGAGCCCTTCTCGTTTTTGCAACGATGGGTGACAAAAACCTCAATGCTGAAATCCTCTCGCTTTGCAACTAGTGTTTTTTTGAAAAGGTAACCCCGTCAAAATGCTGCATTTCCCGGGGCCCCAGTGACCCAAAGAGATTTAAACATTTCGAGGGAAAGCATAGCAATTTTCATTACCCGTAAAACCTTTGGGATAAAATCACAAACAAATCAAACTCACCAACAGATGGTCGGCCTTTTGAACGTTTTCAACTAAAAATATCAACCTTTTCCCCGGATGGATTTTGGGCAACATGTTTTTAGTCATGGGCATCACAGTGGATATCCCCCTTAAAGTTTTGGTTAAATTTATTTTGTAAAATTTAAACGGATTAAAAACCAAAAAAATAAAAAATTTTGGGCTTTTACTTTCTAAAAAAAAGAGGTATGCAAAAATAAAAATTTAAAGAACGATTGATCAGTCCCAACATACCCAATTACTATAATGATTTAAAAAAAATTCACATTTTTAACAATATCACATTTTTATTATTATGTCAAAAAGGGATTATCATCAACACGAAAATTGTTAACGGGAAAAAAAATGCACGATTGAACGAGTTAGAGAGAGTGGAACAATCTTCCCAAAAAAAAAAAGTATCTAAAAGAAAAATTTTTTAAAGCAGAAAAGATTTTTGGAGCAATTTGTTTTGCACAAAAAAACCAAATCGCAAAACCATTCAAATTTTTCTGTGATGGAAAAAAAACTGCACTTAAATCAAATAAAGGTTGGAACTAAAATGCATTCAGAATCAGGTTTTCCCTTTTTCAATCAAATAGGATTTCCTATTTCAATAAAATCGGATTTCCTATTTCAATAAATTTTTCGTTTCATTTGCAATTGCTGAAATTTTGAGCCTTTTTCCCCCTGTATACATGCTACGGGTTTTTTACTGGTATTAAATTTAAATTTTATTAAAAAAAATTTTTCTTTAAGTTTCAAAGGGAGGACTGAGGGGGGAAAATGAACCCAATTGGGAAAGAGAGGAGGTTAGTTCCCCGCCTGGACATAGACAGAGGGGGGGGTTTAGTTCCCCGCCATGGGAAAGAGAGGGGGTTAGTTCCGCCATGGACATAGCCCGGGGTACAGGACTTGACAAAAACGCTTTCTTTTTTTTCGCTCTGTTTGTTTTTTTTCTTTTAATTTTTTTCTTCATTTTACTCTTCCAGCAATTCTTCCTTTTTTTTTCCTATATTTTTTGTCTGTGTCCTTGCGGTAATTTAAAAACCCCTTTTTTTCCCCAATTTTTTTTCTTTAACTCGATTTTTAAAAATTTTTAAAATTTCTTATTTCAATCTTTTTTGTTTAATTACAAAGAGAGAGAGAGAAAAGAGAGGGGAAGAGGGGAGAGAGAGAAGAGAGAGAGAGAGAAAAAAAAAAAGAAGAGAGGGGGAGAAGAGAAAAAAAGGAGAGGGGAAAGGGAAGGGGGGAAGAGAGAGAGAGAGAGAAAAAAGGAGAGAGAGAGAGGGGAGAGAGAGAGAGAAAGAGAGAGGGGAGCGACATAGAAAAACAGGGGAAAAAGGGGGGAACAGAGAGAGATACAGAGAGAGAGAGACAAAAGACTGCTATAATCGAGGGAAAAGGAGCCATGAAACTTCAGTAGGGAAAAGGAAGTTAAGAAAAAGGGGGAAAGTTTCCTCTCTGAAACCAGTCAAGCAGAGTTTAGAATAAAAAAAACGCTTTTTGTTTATCGCTATCCCTCTGTTTTTTTTCGTTTGATTCTTTTCTTAAATTTTTACTTTTCCCAAAGTTTTTTCAGTTCTGAAAGCGTTTCCCTTTCCCTTTTCTCCTTGGATTCCATATTTTTTTTCTTTCCCCATTTTGTTTTCCTTCTTAAAGGGAATGGTCATCCAAAAAAGAAAACCCTTTTGTTTTTTTCCAAAGGGGGGGTCACCCAAAAACGCCCCCTTTGGGTTTTTTTTCTTCAAGTGGTCACCCAAAAAACGCGCTTTTGTTTTTTTTTCTTCAAAAGGGTTTCATCCAAAAAAACCCCTTTTTTGCCCTTTTTTCTTCAAGAGGGTCACCAAAAACGGGGTTTTTTGTCTTTCTTTCTTCTTCAAGATGGTCATCCTAAAACGCGCTTTTGTCTTTTTTCTTCAAGATGGTCATCCTAAAACGTGCTTTTTTTTGTCGTTCTTCTTCAAGATGGTCATCCTAAAATGTGCTTTTTTTGTCGTTCTTCTTCAAGATGGTCATCCTAAAACGCGCTTTTTGTCTTTCTTCTTCAAGATGGTCATCCTAAAACGCGCTTTTGTCGTTCTTCTTCAAGATGGTCATCCTAAAACGCGCTTTTTGTCTTTTTTCTTCAAGATGGTCATCATAAAACGCGCTTTTTGTCTTTTTTCTTCAAGCTGGTCATCCTAAAACGTGCTTTTTTTGTCTTTTTTTCAAGATGGTCATCCTAAAACGTGCTTTTTGTCTTTCTTCTTCAAGTTGGTCATCCTAAAACGCGCTTTTTGTCTTTCTTCTTCAAGATGGTCATCCTAAAACGCGCTTTTTGTCTTTCTTCTTCAAGATGGTCATCCTAAAACGCGCTTTTTTGTCTTTCTTCTTCAAGATGGTCATCCTAAAACGCGCTTTTGTCTTTTCTTCAAGATGGTCATCCTAAAACGTGCTTTTTTGTCTTTCTTCTTCAAGATGGTCATCCTAAAACGCGCTTTTGTCTTTTTTCTTCAAGATGGTCATCCTAAAACGTGCTTTTTTTGTCTTTCTTCTTCAAGATGGTCAACCTAAAACGCGTGTTTTGTCTTTCTTCTTCAAGATGGTCATCCTAAAACGCGCTTTTTGTCTTTCTTCTTCAAGATGGTCATCCTAAAACGCGCTTTTTGTCTTTCTTCTTCAAGATGGTCATCCTAAAACGCGCTTTTTGTCTTTCTTCTTCAAGATGGTCATCCTAAAACGCGCTTTTTGTCTTTCTTCTTCAAGATGGTCATCCTAAAACGCGCTTTTTGTCTTTCTTCTTCAAGATGGTCATCCTTAAACGTGCTTTTTGTCTTTTTCTTCAAGATGTCATCCTAAAACGCGTGTTTTGTCTTTCTTCTTCAAGATGGTCATCCTAAAACGCGCTTTTTGTCTTTCTT
>CM031603.1:82300764-82305764 GCA_018398815.1 Conus ventricosus
CATCTACGTTAATGACAGGTCTTTTCGACCAGGGCCAAAGAAAAGGTCTCCCTCGATGAAACTGCGTGGATGCTGCCGCTGTCCACACGCACAGAAAGACAAACAAGCAGCGCATTGCGTTCCTCCTATCGACACTCGCCGTTACAAAGTTACGGCCCTTTACATGCTAAACAGCCCATAAAAATATTACACAGGGCAAGCTTGGTGAGCGTTCATGGAAGCTGAAACCGCAATGAATTGTGGGATTAGTCAAGCCGAAGGTACAAAAAAAAAAAAGCTGACGCCTCGTTCTTCTTAAACAAGGCAATATACGCGCTGATATATATCGGTAATTACGTACACCAAGATCTTTTCAGAGACAACACTATTCCTTGCTGGCGTCGTTTACGATATGAGATCAGCGCCTCACGCTCGCTTGAGCCTCGCTCTCGTCTCCCGCAACGGCGAACACCGCCCCATCCCAGCAAGCGAGGACTCCGTCTTCAAACAGACACGGTTAACTACCTCCGGGAATTACCTAAAAAACGAGACAACACGTGTAAACAACAGCAACGGCCGTTAAGTGTTTACTTGTTTCTTTCTTGGCTTATGCGCAGCCTGCATGAAGTTGCTGTTTGAATGAGATAATTGTTTAACAGAGGCTGTTGTTTGGATAAGGCTGCTGTTTCAATAAGACTGTTGTTTGGATGAGGTGTTTTTTTTATGTGGCTGTTTCTGTTATGCTGCTCTTTGGATGAGCTTTTTGTTGGCTGCTGCTGTTGTTTGGATAAGACGGCTGTTTGGATGAAAATGCTGTTTGGATCACGCTGTTGTTTGGATGAGGCTGTCAAGCTGCTTGATTGAGACTACTGTCTAGGTGAGGATGCTTAGAAAATGGCGGCGGATCCTTTTATGCTTGGACGGAAGTTAGGAGTATCAGTACGACGTTTTAACACCAGTCACGGGTGAGACTCTTGTCAGAACGCTTCAGGGATCAAAGCATTTCCTTGGAGTGACAGAAAATGCTTTGGCTCCGTGTACGGATTGTTCAGAAAAGTGTTAACTGCACTAAAACGGCGGACTATTGGGTAGTCGTCTTACCTTGTCGTTGTGGTGGTGTTCTCACTAAGAGAGAGAGAGAGAGAGAGAGAGAGAGAGAGAGAGAGAGAGAGAGAGAGAGAGAGAGAGAGAGACGTATGGAAAGACAGAGGGTAAGAGAAGCATAAGAGGGTGAGCGGGAGCAGAGGGAGAGAACGAGGGAGACAAAGAGGGGCACACCTACACACACACACACACACACACACACACACACACACACACACAACACACACACACACACACACACACACACACACACACACACACACACACACACACACACACAACACACACACACACACACACACACACACGCACGTACATACTCAACACACACCACACACACACACACACACACACACACACACACACCACACACACACACACACACACCACACACACAACACACACACACCACTACACACACACACACACACACACACCACACACACACACCACACACACACACACACACACACACACACAACACACACACACACACACACACACACACACACACACACACACACACAACACACACACACACACACACACACACACACACACACACACACACACACTCACACAACACACACACACCACACACACACCACACACACACACACACACACACCCACACAAAAACACACACACCACAGGACTTTCAACATTCTGAATCGAAAAATTAGATGTCGAAGACGACGATATCAGATCACTGCGAAGTTAGTCCTTCTGTATAAAACAGACAGAACGGAAGACTACTGACAGAAGTATTATTAGTCTGACAAGGAAGAAGAAGAACATGACATCTTGGCCGTAATTTATTCTGACTATAACTGCACGAGCAAGAAGGGATCGCAGAGTATTATAACCTATGACAGTGCATGAACTTATGTATCTTTTTTGTTGCTACCAGCAGTTGATGTATCGATGCAGTTACTTATGATGTTGTATTTTGACGCATACAGACGTACTATATTGTATGTCCTGCCTGTGCTGTGACGCATCAAGATGTATAATTTTTTGTGGCATCGTCTATCGGATCAATGGAGCATCTATGGCGGTGATTTTTTTTCCTATGGCCGCAATCCACTTCTTCATTTTTTGGTGCTTCACACTGTCCTCTTCATCTGAAAAAAAAATCCAATACTAGCTCTTTCTTTTTTTTCTCCAAACAGTCCCTTACACATCATGCGAAGTCTGTATGTTCTCTTACAAATGGACAAAGTCTTGCTGATTTTAGCGTTTCGGCGTTTGATACAAAATGTTTGGGTTTGTTAATGTTCTAATGTGTGGTGTACTGGCACTCTCACACTGATAATGTGCTTGTTATGCAAAAAGAACAACATTTTTGCATTTTACTTTTTGTATGCTGTATGTCGACTCAGACAGAAGAGCCCAAGCAACAGAAAGGAGATGTAACCACAGGTTACATATTCAGTTACTTACTTACTTACTTACTTACTACTTACTTACTACTTACTTACTTACTTACTTACTTACTTACTTAGGCCCAAGCTCAAGGGTGAGCATAGGCCATCGACAACACTCTGCCATCGCACGCGGCTCTGGGCTGCTCGCTGAATGCCTGTCCAGTTGGTCCCCTGCCTCTTTATCTCTGCCTCAGTGTCTCGCCTCCAGCTGCTGCGAGGTCGGCCTCTCTTCCTTTTCCCCTGCGGGTTCCATGTCAGGGCTTGGCGTGTTGTGGTGCTGGATGCTGGCTTCCTGAGAGTGTGTCCAATCTAGCCCCACTTCCTCCGCAGAATCGGCTTGGCCATTGGTTCCTGTCCTGCTTGCTTCCATAGATCTTCATTGTTGATCTTCTCTGGCCATCTAATTTGAAGATGCGCCTCAGATAGGTGTCGATGAAGGTCTGAATTGTTTGCTGTATAACATATTTAGTTAAACGCATATTGCTTCCTCCGTCGTGCATTCTGACATTTTACTTTTTCTCTGATGTATGTCCCTCTAGAAAAAAGAACCCCCCAAAATAGAAAGGAGGTCTTATCACAAGTTACAAAATATCAGATATTCGGTCAAAAAACACCCTTACTGGTTCTTCCGTTGCGCATCTTTGTCTGTCATTTATACATTGCTTTTTATTTGGTGCATGTTGATCTAGAAAGAAGTGTCAAGGCCATAGAAAGGATGCGTTACAACAAGATACAAAACATCAGATGTAGAGAACATATCACAAATGAAGAAATTCATCATGCCATCAAGCAGAACGCTAGATCCTATACAGATCTTCTGACACCAGTTAAAAAGACTACACTGGTGCGTCCACGTGGCAAGACCCAATGGCTTTGCTAAGACAATCTTCCAGGGAACTGCTGAAAGAGGGAAACGGAGGAAAGACATCACACACACACACACACACACACACACACACACACACACACACACACACACACACACACACACACACACCGATGGACTGGGAACACTGCAGAATGAATGGGAAAACCCTTTGCAGAGACTCAGGCCTTGGATAAAACCTGACGGTTAGAAGATCCCGGTGAACAGGTCTGCATTGTGGCACTTCTCTGACTCTTCAGCCAGTTCAGAGAGAGAGAGAGAAGAGAGAGAGAGAGAGAGAGAGAGAGAGAGAGAGAAGAGAGAAACAGGAGAACAGACAGACAGACAGACAGACAACAACAGGGAGGAAGGGAGGGAGAATCACTGCAGCACTCCATCGACTTCTCAAGGAGTTGAAAGAGAGAGAGAGAGAGAGAGAGAGAGAGAGAGAGGAGAGAGAGAGAGAGAGAGAGAGAGAGAGAGAGACAGACAGACAGACAAACAGACAGACAGACAGACACAGGGAGGAAAGGAGGGAGAATCATTGCGGCATTCCATCTCAAGGAGTTAGAGAGAGAGAGAGAGAGAGAGAGAGAGAGAGAGAGAGAGAGAGAGAGAGAGAGAGAGAGAGAGAGAGAGAGAGAGAGAGAGAAATATCGAGCCAACCATTCTTTGATAACATTGGAGTGTTTATTGACAAGGAATGTCTGTACTGGTCATGACTAAAGGGGAAAAGGAGGCGGCAGGAGCGAACGAGAAGCGACGTAACGCACGTTGAAAGTTGGGTGGGGAAGGGAGGCAGTAGGGTGTGAGAGTGAGGAAGGGGGTGGATGTTGGCAGGAAGGGAAGATGAGGGAGAGGGAGTATGAGGGGTAGGGGGTGGCACGAGAAGTTTGAGGGAAACAACAGACGTGTGTTATTTTCACTTTCCTCTCAAACTCTTCGATCACTAAATTCTCAATAGCTTCAACACTTCAATGAAATGTTGATTGAGAGAGAGAGAGAGAGAGAGAGAGAGAGAGAGAGAGAAGAGAGAAGAGAGAGAGAGAGAGAGAGAGAGAGATTGAGAGAGAGAGAGAGAGAAGGTCGAGGACGGTGATGGGGAAAATAAAATATAACAATGCAATGGAATGATGTTAAGTTTAAACAGTTTATTACATGTTGTATCTCCAAAGCTATAATACAATAACATTCACTACATACAAAATACCAACATTGCTACTGAACACGCAAAAACGTTGAAAACACCAAGTGTAAACTTGGAAAACTTCGTATTCAGGTTCCGTCATTTGCATGATTGTTTCGTTCTGTTCACACCGACAGGAAAAGAATCCACACAGGATGTTCATGCCAGAATATAACAAGATGCCAAGCATATAAACGTACTTCCAGTTTATTTTGAATACGCGTGAGATATTCCATAAAGAGGAAAACCCGTTTTGGGCCGTTATAGCCGTTAGTAACGGCTATTCTGGTAAACATCGGCCATCATCTGTGATCCATAATGATCCATAATACCTACACATTTTCAGAAAGATCGGCCAAGTACTTTCTGAGATTTTTCCTAAAGAAGAAAACTGTTATGGGCCGTTATAGACGTTAGTAACATCTATAACGGTAAAATA
>CM031603.1:82310764-82315764 GCA_018398815.1 Conus ventricosus
CCCCTTTGCCCCCCCCCCCCCCCCCCCACACACACACACCCACACCCACAATCTCCCCTTCTCTGAATGTGTCTCTGTCGTCGTCTCTGTGTGTGTGTGTGTGTGTGTGTGTGTGTGTGGTGTTGTGTGTGTGTGTGTGTGTGTGTGTGTGTTTGTCTGTTTCCGTCATTCTCTCTCTCCTCTCTCTCTCTCTCCTCTCTCTCTCTTCTCTCTCTCTCTCGGGGGCTGAGATGATCTCACTGTGGCGACAACACGCTTTTTCCTGAGCTCTCTTGGAAATTAGTCGTTTTGTTAATTAGCGCTTTACTCATGCCTTTTGGCAGAACCTGGCCTGACAGTCACCTAGCGGCAAGTGCACTGATGACAGTGACATAAAATGTGTGACTATCATGACCATGCCTGTGGACAACGTGCGATTTCGGGCAAGTTGTGGCCTGTTCCTTGGCACGTTTCTGAACTTCATGGCGAAGCGTGTCAAGTTCGTGTTGAAAATGCGAACTAGAGTGGTGGCCGTACGGAACAAACTGCAGGGTTTGTTGTTCGTGTTTGTCGCTGCATACCTCTTATGTTGTGGCGATGTGGAAATGAACCCTGGCCTACAGACAACGAGTGCCGCACAGAGGAGGCTACTGCAAACAGTGATACAGTGACTGAATCCAGCGTGACAGGATTACCATGACTTCCCCTTCCCAGCTCGCCGCGACTCAGGTTTCTCCTCTGACGTAGCATCACAGATACTGGACACCCTCAGGCTTCAAAGTGAGAGGTTCGAATCTATTGTCAGTCGTTTGTCTCAGCATGGAAAGTAATATAGGCGCCATCAGATCTGACATCGACTGGTGAGAAGCAAGTGTGAGGAGATTGGGAGACGATGTGACAGCCTTGAAAAGAATATACAAAGATTGCTTCGTCCTTAGATGAAACCAGAGAAGACGTTGGGGATTTGTTTAGGCAGTGTGCCGAAAATGAAAAAGGATTCCGGAAACTCACCTCCAGTGTCGAAAAAATGAAAAGTGAAATGGCTGTTTGAAAGAAAATCATGACAGACTGGAAGGTTTCTCACGTCGAGATAACCTTCGCTTCTACGGTGTGCCTGAGACGGCCAAGTCTGAAAACTATGACACTTGTGCCAGACTGATCGCCGATGCCCTCAACAGTGTGGAGGGGCCGATGAAATGGACAACCGATGACATCGCCCGAGCCACAGGGTAGGGAGAACAGAAACGGCCGACCCAAACCAATGGTGGCAAGTTTAGTCAGTGGAAGAAGAAGATGCAGTGATCACAGACCGTGGTTTCAGAGAAAGACTGAAAGCGAAAGGTGTGACAGTGTCCAACGACCTGACCAAACAACAAGCCAGTAGTGTGGCAGAAGCCAGGAAGGAGGGGAAAGTGGCCTACTTTAAGAGAGGCAGACTGGTTGTGGAACCAAAACGACCGGACCCCACAGAACCTATGCGGAGGTAGCTGCCGCAGGAGACGACAACGCGCCGACGCTGATGCCAGAGGAACAGCGTCCGAGGCCAACGCCGATACCGTTAGGAAGCCGGCAGCTGACAGGCGCAACAGAGGGCAGAGGGCAGCAGAAAGTACGCGGAAGCAGAGACGGGGATTCCCTCGTCGCTTCAACGAGGTCAGCCAGTCTGACCCTGCACGGGCGCACGTGGTGTGCGTCGTGGCAAAGGTGGGGCAGGACGAGGTGGACGTGGCGACGGCAGTCTACACCGCTTCTTGTCACCCCCTGTCAACAAGAGCCCTGCCAATTGACGCACGACCCAGGCGAACTGCACGGACGACTACACGGTTAGGACAGGCCGGATCATCTTGAGAAGTGACATTTCTTGTTTACAATGTGGAAAACTTGTACAGTAAGCTTAATGACTTTTCTTTCATGGATTACATTTCGACGTTTGATGTTGCGTGCTTGACAGAGACTTTTGTGGATAGTTCTTTTGATTTCAGGAATATTCTTCAAGACTTTGTTAAGTTTACTGCTCCAGCAAGAAAATTGTCACATCATGGAAGACATTCTGGTGCGTTCTTCTGTTAGTGCGCAAATCCTTTTCCAGATATATTTCAGTAGTCAATGTTAATTGTGAAAAATGTTGTGGCCATACGGATTGACAGATGTGTATTTAACTCGATAGAGATGTGTTATTGTTCGCATGTTATGTTGTCCCTGAAAATGGTCCTTTGTACAATTCAATGGAAATCAAAGATGGGATTGTGAACTTGGAAGAATGTATCTTGCAGGCTACAGAAAATGA
Organism: Conus ventricosus; assembly: GCA_018398815.1. Taxonomy (NCBI): domain Eukaryota; kingdom Metazoa; phylum Mollusca; class Gastropoda; order Neogastropoda; family Conidae; genus Conus; species Conus ventricosus. The sequence continues at coordinate 82,313,031 of CM031603.1, forward strand.
AAACGTATATTTTTTGATAATGGGTGACCTCAATGCAAGAACAGGATCTGAACAACCAACACCCGAAGTGATGACTAATTACTCACCTGATATTGATGATGACGATTGTGTGACTGATGATGTTTTGCACAGATTTTCAAAAGATGATGTATAAATAGTTTCGGTAAATCGTTGTTGAATTTATGTTTCATGATCAACTGTGTCATAGTTAACGGTTGTGGTGAATGTGAGTCTGCTGGGATTTTACGTATGTTTCTCCTCACGGCTCTAGTGTGATCGATTATGTCATTATGTCTCAGGATATGTTTTCTACGCAACATTGTAAGCTGAATGTCGGAGATCGTATTGACTCCTGGCATTTACCAGTAAATTTCAGTGGACAAATGTAGGACAGGATGTGGAAAAGCCAGCTGAAGCTGAACAAGGTTGGAAAATAGGTTTTGTGTGGTCAGACGATTTGATTAGTGTTTTTGAAGAGGAATTAAGTTCTCATGAATTTGATGAAAGCCTACAGAACGCCTACCAAGCTCTAGATACAGATGTCAATATTTCCATTGAACTCTTCGTTAAATCACTTTGCAGCGCTGCTTCTTGCATGATGAGAACAATAGGAAATAAGAAAAAGAAAAACGACTGGTTTGACAAGGAATGTGATCGAAAAAAGAAGGCAGTTAAGGGTCACTATGGAAATTTAAACGAGCTTCAAAGAAATCACGTGCAGAAAAAAGAGAAGAGTACGTAAAAGAAAGAAAAGAATACAAAATTTTGTTAAACAGGAAAAAAGATGAATTTGACCAAAGAAGATTAACCAAACTTAATCAGTCGATTAATGATCCAAAGGTATTTGGCAAACTATTCGATCAGTCAATAGAAAGTCAGCCATATCAACTCCATTACCATTGAACAGTGGCATAACCATTTTTACAATGTCTTTAATGATGTGGATGTATCATCTACTCCAGAGGAAAATATCGAGTTTAGCCATGTGGGAGAAACAACAGATGACTCAGATGTTTTGTTCGATGAAGTAATTTCCAGGCATGAGTTCAAGCCAGCATTGGTAATCTCAAGGCCGGAAAAGTTCTGGTCCTGACAAAATTATTAGTGAGATGCTGAAGCATGCCAGTTCAAAAATATAGATTTCTTAGTTATTTATTTCAAAATATGTTTGACCTTGGTGTTTACCCGATGACTGGTCGAGATCTATATTGTTTCAATATATAAAAAGGGAATCCAAACTGCCAGATAACTATCGTGGCATTGCCCTAACGAGTGTTGTAAGTAAGGTTGTATACACATATTTTAAACAAAAGACTTTCAAGTGGGTAGAGAAAGAGGAAAAAATAATAGAAGAGCAAGCAGGCTCAGACCAGGTATAGTACCGTAGATCATATTTTCACCCTATATGCGATGGTACAAAGTTTCTTATAAAAAAGTCTAAACTGTATGTTGCCTTTGTGGACTTCAGAAAGGCATTCGATTCTGTGAACAGAAATGTTTTATGGGCAGTTTTGAGAAAATGTGTGTAAAGGAAAACTTTATCAAGCAATACGAAGTGTTTACGATTCTGTATTAGCTGTGTACGAGATAAATGTTGTTCTTCAGATTACTTTGAATGCCCAAGGGGGTGAAACAAGGATGTCTACTTAGCCCGCTCTTATTTTCCTTTTTCATAAACGAATTGGCTGTGGATTTGTCAAGCAATGGAAACATGGTATTCAGCTCATTCCTGGTACAGTTGAAAATATCTTATTATTGTTTGCGGATGATGTATTTTGTTATCTGACTCTGTTATTGGGCTCCAGAATCAAATAAATAGTCTTAGAGAAGGGGCAGATCGATTAAAGTTAACAGTCAATCTTGACAAAACAAATGTAATGGTTTTCAGAAAAGGTGGCTACTTAAGTGACAGAGAAAGATGGTTTTATGGAAATGAAGAAGTAAAGGTAACTAACTCGTACAAATACTTAGGGATGGCTTTTACCACAAAGTTGAGTGTTAGCAGTGCTCTGTCTGATGTTTGCAGAAAGGCAAAAAAAGGAGTGATGGAAATTATGAATCATTAAGAAGACTAAACACTATTGATATAAATTTATTTTGGAAGCTTTTCGATGCACAAATTCAGCCTATCCTAACATACGCAGCTGAAGTTTGGGTGATTAGACAAGACAGTAAACAGATTGAAAATGTCCACATGTTTGCCATAAAAAGATATCTGAATGTACCCCTACATACATCAAATAAACTGATTATGGAGAAACTGGGAGGTATTCTCTACGCGTTACAACTACTGTAAAATGCATCAAATACTGGTTAAAACTAGTCAGACTCCCATGTCGAGAATATGTAGGCAAGCCTACGAAATGCTTCTGTTACAGCACGAATCTGGTCACTTTAATTGGGTGACAGAATACAAAAGACTCTGACTGAAAATGGCTTTGGTATTGTTTGGCTGAACCAGGGAGTTTGTTCCGAATATAGTTTTATAACAGAATTCAAAGACAGACTCATTTCCTGTTTCAAACAAAATTGGCATCAGAAATAGATAATAACGATAAATTATAGATACTTCTGTTCCTTCAAAAATTTTTCAGGCAGAAAAGTACCTAACGTTAGTTACAAATAAATGGCACAGAATCTTTGGCCAGATTTAGGTTAAGGTTAGTGGTCTAAAAAACTGTAAGCAATGGTTCTTAAGTTCTGAATATTCGAATGACACTATTTGCCCATCTTG
>CM031603.1:82318264-82340764 GCA_018398815.1 Conus ventricosus
AACAAGGATGAACCTCACATTCAAACTAGTATCATGAATCTATGATTTGCGTATGTAATTCCATTCGTTCTTCGTTGTTTAACAAAAGGTTAGAAGACGCTCGGAAAACCAGTGTAGGTGTGACCCACCTGTGAAGAGTCAAATCATACAATGTTGCTGAGGGCTCAAATGAAGACAGCAAAGTAGAGTCAAGACTAGAAGACGTTACGTATCCTGGAAGTCTGCTGCAAGCCTGAAGTAGAGAGACTAGGAGACACGGCTTGAACGGGAGGCGGAAGACAGCAAGGCGTGCCAGACCTGCCAGAACCTAGACATGGAACTTTCAGATTCGGTTGCAAAGTAAGCGACTGCAGGCGGCCGGAAATCTAAACACATTTTCTTTCTTTCTTTCTTTCTTTCTGCGTACGCAGGCTGATACTCCTGCGGACACTGCCTGCATAGACAGGCAGTGGAGTTTTGAGTGCATGACTGTTTTTTATCCCGCCATTAAGGCAGCCATAATCCATCTTCGGGAAGGTGCATGCTATGTGTAACGTGTCATCCATACCAACGGCCAAACTGGCCTTCTCTTCCGAAAGTTGGTGATAAGATTTTACGTGTGTGCAAGATGTTGTGCATGCGTTCACACACGGAACCTCGGTTTATAGTCTCATTCGAAGGACTGTCTGGGGAATGGAGTCAGAACCAATGTTACCTCCGAGGGAAAAATCCCCCTGTACCGAAATTCGAACCCGCAACCCCAGGAACACGAGTCCGGCGCTCTACCAACTGAGCTATTCCGGCCCCCTACACAAATTTTGAATATCAGTGTTAGCGCGCCGCCAAAACAAACAAACAAACAAACAAACGTGGACCAACGAATCACAAGACAGAACACTACGCGTTTCGACCTCTTAGGTCTTTTTGAGGCAAGATACAAAACAATCAGGAACTTTCAGCCGACGAGGGTGTGTGCGGCGGCGAGAGATCTGTGGGAAAGGCTGACTAGAACCCTCTGAGTGAAGACAGCGAGTTGCTGGGGATGAGTCAGGGGGACTCGATTCCAGGGTACAGATCCAGCTACACTGTCAGCACCCCCCAAATGGATCACGGCTACATCGGAAGAACTGACGGACAGTGCGGCGTCCCCGGAGAGGTTGACGTGACTGATGAAACAGACCGATGAGTTTCAGTGTCAGTTTCATCAAGGAGGTGTCACTGCGTGCGGACTAGTCCATAAACGCTACACCACATCCGCAAAGTTTTGAGACCGCACTACGCATGATTTTAGGCTGATGGATAAATGAATTAACAACAAAGATGAGAAATTGAAGAAGAGGGTCTCGTGGCTACGACTCAGCGGAAGTCTGACCTACGCATTAGCCCAACGTGCTGGTCAGACCTTGTGTGCCTGCCTACCATGTTTTTGGAGAAAAAAAAATTATGTGTGCAGTGAATGTACACGTGTGTGTATGATGTGCGGGCATGGGCCCATGTGTGTGCGTGGGCGCGTGTGTGTGAGTGTGTGTGTGTGTGTGTGTGTGTGTGTGTGTGTGCGTGTGCGTGTGTGTGTGTGTGCGTGTATGTGTGTGTGCGAGCAGGCATGTGCGCGCGCGCGCACGCGTGCGTGCGTGCGTGCGTGCGTGCGTGCGTGCGTGCGTGCGTGCGTGCGTGCGTGCGTGCGTGCGTGCGTGTGTGTGTGTGTGTGTGTGTGTGTGTGAATAAGCTAACAGTTCAGTCCAGGGAAACAACTGGCAAGCTGTGAACTTTCATGTCTGTCTTTTGCTTTCATTAAGTGCATAACCAGAGAGAATATTTGACTATAGTATGCCTCGGATAACTAAGAACACTTGAGGTAAAAGGGGATACATTCATTGGATCATCTGTATGCTGTATACACCTGGTATGAAACAGATAAGTGTGTTGTGTAGTGACGGGCGGGGGTGGGGGGGGGGGGGCGATGTCAAGAAGTAAAGAAGTTGCAAACAGCTGCCTTGAGAACTAAAAATGAAAGAGAGACTGGATTTCTTTGGATCTTGGGTTGCACTGATTGGATTGCATGTACAGCATTGTACAGCATTGTACAGCATTGTACCGCATTGTACAGCATTGTACAGCATTGTACAGCATTACGTTGTACTGCATTGTATTGCATTTATTGTACTCTTAATAATAATAATAATGTTAATTTTTATAGCGCCTATTGTCTAAAGATTAGGGCTCTAAGCGCTTTACATATGATATAATAAACAATCGTTTACACAACGGGCTGCCTACCTGGGTAGTGCCGACTGAAGAGCTGCCTGCCGGCGCATCATTCAGTCGTTTCCCGTGTCATCCGGTCAATATCGTGCACTCAGTTTCCTTACTTCCTCCATTCTCTCCATTTCTCACGCAGGGTGCATGCTATGCGTAACGTGTCATCCATACCAACGGCCAAACTGGCCTTCTCTTCCGAAAGTTGGTGATGAGATTTGACGTGTGTGCAAGATGTCATGCGTGCATTCACACACGGAACCTCGGTTTATAGTCTCATTCGAAGGACTGTATGGGAAATGGAATCAGAACCAATGTTAACTCCGAGGGAAAAATCCCCTCTGCACCAAAACGGCCCGGCGGAGATTCGAACCCGCAACCCCAGGATCACCAAGATTACGAGTCCGGCGCTCTACCAACTGAGCTATTCCGGCTCTTCTGTATTGCGTTGTATCATGTACCGTACCGTACTGTACCGTGATGTCTTGCCCTGTCATGTAACGTATTATTGTGTTGTTGTATATCTTCATGGTGACAGTAGACTTGCTCTGTGTGAGATCCATGCAGTTATCCGCGTCGGGAATAGCGGTGCCACACTCTGGCACCGCACACCTTTTTCTTTATTCCTGACTGCCTCTATTCCCGTGCCCTAAGCTTATTGTTTCCTCCGCAGGACATGTACCCGGACCACAGTTTAAAGTCTCACGGAGATGGAGAATCTGGAATCACGGACACCAGGAGTTTTACAGGTTTCAGAGGAATGAATTTATTCACAGTGCCAGCGCTCCGCCACTTATCAGAACGAGCAGCTATGAGGAATGTGTCCGATTCAGTTCCATCACGTTTCTTATCAAGCGATCGACATTATGTTAGATCTCTGTAAAGACTTGAGACTACGATTTATTGCTTTAATTTTTTTGTTTTGTTTTTGTTTTTGTTTTCTTTTTTGTTTTGCTGTCTCAACCTCTGCGCCACCTCAGAGGCAGTGCACCCACGCCGCTCATTCCGACACCCCGTCCACAGCCACAGCCCGGTCGGCCCCGCCGCAGCCCCGGCACCAGCAATCCACAGGGAGCAGTCAATGTCAAGTCGTCAAGAGACAACTCACCAAAGGAGACACTGCACTGCTGCCGAGTCACTTCGGTGGTGTTCAGTGGCGCCTGTTCTGATCTAACATACGCAGGACACCACCTACTGAGCCCCATACTGACGACAATAATTGCTTAGTCGCGGAGCCGGCGTGGGTGAGCTCTCCCTCCGGAGGGCACCATCACGTCCGTCCAACGACAGTTTTTCTCTCATTCTTGTCTCTCTGCCTTTTTAATAACAATATTTATGCAGCGCTTCATTTGGGCCCTATCAAGCATTCAAAGCGTTTAAACACGTTATTGGCACACAGGCAAACCATAACTTTAAAAAAGACATTTGCAGGAACTCACAATCACCAATCGGGGACAGAAAAGACTGAAGAGATGAGGAGGGGGTGGGGGGGGGGGAGAGCAAATCAGACATGAAAGAGCCAGGTGTGGAGGTTAAAGAACAGAGTGAAGAGAAGAAGGGGAAGGGGGGGGGGGAGGGAAAATTCAGACATGAAAAGCCAGGTGTGGAGGTTAAAGAACAGGTGAAGAGAGGGGAGGGGGGGGGGGGGGGGGGGGGAGAAATTTAGACATGAAACAGCAGGTGTGGAGGTTAAAACTAAAAATGGAAGATCCAAAAGCCCGGTGTGGAGGGGGTGGGGGGGGGGGGGGGGGGGGGGGTTCAACTGAAAAGCAGGTGTATTAAGGAACTTAAATAGGGGTGGGGGAAGAATGGGCAGGGGTGTCTTAGAAAGGTTTGGCCTTTGGGGCTCTTCTGGGGGGGGCTCTTCATCTCTGTTACTCTATCTCCCTGTCTCTGTCTTGTTTGTCCCTGTCTGTCTGTGGGTCTGTCTTCCTCCTTCCCTCTCTCTCACTCTCTGTCTCTGTCTCTCTCTCTCTATCTCTCTCTCTCTCTCCCCTCTCCTCTCTTCTCTCTCTCTCTCTCTCTCTCTCTCCTCTCTCAATCCCACCAGAACATATTTCATCAAATGATTGACATTCCCAAAGCGCTCATCGCATTCTTCAGTTAAAAGTAATCCTTCTTGTTTCCTCATCGTGCATCTGTGACTGTCATCAAGCAATGCTTTTTTATTCGGTATTTGTCCATTTGGGAAAGAAGAACCCAAACCATCGAAATAAGGCATTACTGCGAGAGCCAAACACAACATCAGATACACTGATCATATCACTAAATGAAAAAAAAAGTACGTAAAACCCTCAGGCAGCACCTAGACCATAGAAATATCTGCTGACGCCAGTTAAAAAAGAAAAAAAAGACCCAATGGACTTGCTAGCACACACACACACACACACACACACACACACACACACACACACACACACACACACTACACACACGCGCGCGCGTATGCACGCACGTATGCACGCACGCACGCACGCACGCACGCACGCACGCACGCAACACACACACACACACACACAGATGGACTGAAAAATATTGCAGAGTTGACAGGCAAATCGTTTCAGAGACCCACATCTCGGCTCAAAATCAGCCGTCAGAGGAATCTGGTGAAAAGTTCTTTATTGTGGCATTCCACTGGCTCTTCATGGAGTTGAGAGAGAGAGAGAGAGAGAGAGAGGAGAGAGAGAGAGAGAGAGAGAGAGAGAGACAGAGACAGACAGACAGGCAGGCAGGTAGGCAGACAGACAGACTGACAGAGAGACGGTCAGACATACAGACAGACAGACTGACAGAGAGACAGATAGAAAGACAGTCAGAGACAGAGACAGAGACAGACAGACAGGGAGAAACACAGAGAGACAGAGAGCAGACAGGCAAACAAAAAGACAGAGAGAGACAGAGAGAGCGAGAGAGAGAAAGACAAGAGAGAGAGAGAGAGAGAGAGAGAGAGACAGACAGACAGACAGACAGAAGACAGACAGACAGAGACAGACAGACAGGCAGACGGATAGAAAGACAGTCAGAGACAGAGACAGATACAGACAGGCAGACCGGCAGACAGGAAGAAACACAGAGAGAGAGAGAGAGAGAGAGAGAGAGAGAGAGAGAGAGAGAGAGGGGGGGGGGGAGAGAGAGAGAGAGAGAGAGAGAAAGAAAGAGAGAGAGAGAACAACACACACACAACACACACACACACACACACACAAAGAAGACACAGAAGAGAGAGAGAGACAGAGGACAGGAGAGACAGACAGACAGACAGACAACCACCACACACACACACCACACACACACACACAGAGAGAGAGAGAGAGAGAGAGAGAGAGAGGAGAGAGAGAGAGAGAGAAGAGAGAGAGAGAGAGAGAGAGAGAGAGAGAGAGAATCGATCCGTTCCTTGATTAAAACAAAGACATTATCAGGAATGTCCTTAATGGTGATGACTGAAGGCAAAAGGAGGTGGAAAGAGTGAGCGAGAGGCCAGCAGAATGGGCATTGAAAGCTGGTGTGGAATGGGGGGTGGGGGGGTGGGGTGGAGGTTGTGGTGGTGGGTGTTTGCAGGAAGGGCAGAGGAGAGAAAGGGGAGAAGGAAAGGGCGGAGTGACGGAAGGGGGGGGGAAGGACACTCATGAGAGCGCCATAAGGGAGATAACAGACGTGTGTTATGTCAGTTTTCGCTGACACTCTTTGATTATTATTAGTTTCGGACAAGTTTCAAACTTAAAGTAACTTTAAAGAGAGAAGAGAGAGAGAGAGAGAGAGAGAGAGAAGGAGAGAGAGAGAGAGAGAGAAGAGAAAGAGAAAGAGAACAGAGAGAGAGAGAAAAAGTGAGAGAGAGAGAGAGACAGACAGACAGACAGAGACAGAGACAGACAGAGAATAAAAAATGAAATCAAACAATGCATTGCGACGATTTTAAATTCAAACAACTTAATAAATGTTTATACCTCCATGGCTAAAAAGACAAGAACGATCACAACATACAACGAAAGAATATGAACGTTTAACCCAAACACAAACCACACAAATGTTCAAAACCCCACAGTGTAAACTTCGAACATTTCCTTTTCCGGTTCCGTCACTTCCGTGATTGCTTCGCCCTGTTCACGCTGACAGGGCAGAAAACCACGCAGAAAAGAGACCCTACTGGAATGCGGAAACGAAGTAGCCAGGAAGGAATACACACTATTCATCATTTCCCTGGACCAAAAAGCCAAAGGATAACTCCACCCCCACTTCCCACACACTCTGAGACACTGAGGACACGACACAACTTTGAAGTTGCGTTGATTGATATTCTAGTCTGTCAATTGTGAAATGACTGGCTACCGCAAAGTGAGAGAGAAATACATCGAGAAATGCTGGAGAAAGAAGAGGGACAGAAGTTCAAACATGCCTGTGAGGAACAGGAAGGGGGGGGGGGGGGGGGGAATTGTTCAGTATGCATGCATTACTCATGTTTGTTACGACGCGATCAATATGCGGAGGGAAATTTTCTTGGTGGTGAAGACTGGGTCGTGATTTAATCAAGGCAAATATTTTTGGCGTAAGCTCTCTTTCTGTCTCTGCCCATTCTGCCTGTCTGCCTGTCTGCCTATTTCTCATCTCTGTCTGTCTGACTGTCTCTGTGTTTGTCTGTCTGTCTGTCTGTCTGCTTGTGTGTGTGTGTGTGTGTGTGTGTGTGTGTGTGTGTGCGTGCGTGCGTGCGTGCGTGCGTGGCGTGGTCGTGCGTGCGTGCGTGCGTGGTGTGTGTGTGGTGTTGTTGTGTGCTATCATATCGCTGAATGACGAACAATTAAAAACAAAAAACGTGAAACAAGAACGATTCAACGTGTTGTTCACGTCTGAATATCTAGAGGTGGTTAATCATATAGTGCAAGGTTGTATTTCTACTGTGTAAATAGCAATTGCCGTGATGAAGAATGAAGAAACTAATTAAATGAAAAAGAAAAAATAAACGAAAAAGCGGTGACACTCAAACGGTGGCGCCAGGAATGACATTACGGAATACAATGGGAAAACAAACAAACAAACAAACAAAAAGACAAACAAACAAACAAAAACAAAAAGCAGAGTTAAAGGACTAGTCGACTAACGAATTCAATGCACAAGTGGTAATAAGGTGTGACTGAATACAAAAGTGCAGTTATACCAGCGTCAAAAGTATAAGCAAGCAAGAAAACCATCTGTTTTGTTGACAAATCAGTGTATTTATTCATCTATGTATTTATTCATCTGTATTTATTCATCATGTATTTATTCATCTATGTATTTATTCATCTATTTATTTGCTTATTTATTATTATTCATTTATTTATTTATTTATTCATTATGTGGTGCCTTTTATAAAATTTAAAAAAAAAACTGGAGGCCATATTTTGATTCAATCGTTTCCTGTCGTATTTTTATCATTTTATTTTGTTTGTAAAGAAATTGTACATCGTTTGGTTGACAACTATGCTGTGACTATTGTAACTGGCTACAGGATGTGCAGCATGACTTGATGTAATTACTTATTCGTTATCTATTCATGTACATGTGCCACTTTTCTTTGTGCCGTTAATACGAATGATCTGAATAAACATATAAGCTTTTTTAGAAATCGGGTTTTGTGTGTTTATTGTGTGTTTACCATTTTGTTTTGGCCACAAAACTACACTTGCAATTAGACTGGTTTCTTTTCGTAAATGAAAAAGAAAATCCACACCAAAACAAACAAACAAAAATGCATTGATAGCAAAACTTCAATACATTTGTACGAAATCGTGCTGCTTATATAACAACAAGCGAGGCGACATCATGTTTTGTTTTCTTTCTAATTGGCGGATGAAAATATTTACAATTAAACGAAAGATTGCCTCAGGATTATTTCGTCAATGTGTATGTGTTATGTATGTATGTGTGTACGCGGGGGCGCGCGCGCACACACACACACACACACACACACACACACACACACACACACCACACACGCGCGCGCGCGGCGCGCGCGCCCCACCACACACACCACACACACACACACACACACACACACACACACACAACAACCCACCACCACACACACAAGTGTGTAAAAGAAAAAGTCAGCTTCAGTCCTATTGGCATTCCTGCAGTCTTCAATGTGCTGACACTGAATGGCACTACCATTTCTTTTTTTCATCACACCATCTTGTCACAGAAGATTGAAAAGGGGAGAAAGAAAGGGCTGGGAGGGAGGGGAGGGAGGGCGGGGGGCGGAATGGGGGAGCCGGTGTTGATGAACAAGATCTGCAAAATCTTCCAGATCTCCAACGGCCAAAGCAGTGGTTGTCTTTTGGGGGAAAGAAATCAATCCCACAGCTGGAAGTTGGGTATTCCAGACATGTCGGTTCTAATATTAGTTCCAGAATTTCAGACAGGTCCACAGGAGAGTCTGTGCAGAGACTAGCAATGCACCTGTCCCCATTAGTGAAGAAAGCTAAAATTCGGCGTCTTTCTATTTCTCGTTTCTTCTTCTTCTTCTCAACCTCCCTCTCTGTCTCTCTATTTCTCTGTCTATCTGTCTGTCTGTCTGTCTCTGTCGCTGTATCTTCTCTCTCTTTCTGTTCCATCCTTCCCTCCCTCCCCCCCCCCCCCCATCTATCTCTGTCTCTCTTTCCTCCAGTTACAGTATTATGAAGTAGTACCAGTCAACAATCTTACAAGGAACTAACAAGGAAGGGAGATGGAGGGGGGGGGGGGGGGGGAACAGAACGATGGACTGAAATAATTCCAGAATGGACAGGGAAACTATTGCACAGACTCAGCCCTTGGCAGGGAAAACTGACATTTGGAGGAACCTGGTGAACGACAGAGCGAGAGGGAGAGAGGAGAGGAGAGAGAGAGGAGAGGAGAGAGAGGAGAGAGACAAACACACAAACATCTGTAATTAAATTTCTGCTAACAACTTTTGTCCTTATAATACGCACACAACAGGTCCCCCCAATACACCACTCCGACACACAACACACACACACACCACAACACACACACAAAACCACACACACACACACACACAACACACACCCCAACACAACACAAAACACACACACCACACACACACACACACACACACACACACACACACACACACACACGGCTGCCTGATCAGCCTTGTAATAAAGAGCAACAGGCTCATTCTCTCATACATTGAGGAGAACTAACGCCATGAGTTCCACCACAGACAACGAGATAATATACAGCCTGTGTTTCACGGTACACAAGCATAGTCAACAGTCTGACGTGTCCATGCTGAAGTGATAAGCGAAGCAGAGAGAGACGACAGGACGAATGGCGCGGAACTGTGAGGTTATTTATTGCAAGTCTGATCTGAGAGTGCCGTTCGAGTTCATTTCTTTCGTTTCGTATTGAATAATCTTCATTTTACAGGGAGGGCAGGGGTTTAAGTCTGTTCTGTCTCTCTCTGTCTCTGTTTCTGTCGCTCTCTGTCTCTGTCCTCTCCTGTCTCTCTCTGTCTCTGTCTCTCTGTCTCTGTCTCTCTCTGTCTCTCTCTGTCTGTCTGTCTGTCTGTCTCTCTCTCTCTCTCTCTCCTCCCCTCTCTCTCTCTCTCTCTCTCTCTTCCTCTCTCTCTCCTCTTCCTCCTCCCCCTCTCCTTTCTTCTTCTCTTCTCCTTTTTTTTTTCTTCTTCTTCTTCTACTCTCTCCCTGCTTCTCTGTCTCTGTCTCTCTGTTTCTTTGTCTCTACTCTTGTCTATCTCTGTGCCTGTCTCTTTCTCTGTCTGTCTGTATGTTTCTCTCTCTCTCCTCTCCCCTCTCTCTCTCTCTCTCTCTTCTCTCTCTCTCTCTCTTTCTCGTCTACTCTCTCTATCCGTCTATCTGTCTCTGTCTTTGTCTGTCTGTCTGTCTGTGTCTCTGTCTCTGTTTATGCTGTTTGTCTGTCTGTCTGTCTGTCTGTCTGTCTGTCTGTCTGTCTTTCCTCTCTCTCTCTCTCTCTCTCTCCTCTCTCTCTCTCTCTCCTCTCTCTCTTCTCTCTCTCTCTCTCTCTCGTTTGCCTTGCAACGTCAGGTGACGCAAGTCAATACAGTTCATTTCACTTTGGAGTCGCAATGTTGGTGTTAACAAAAGAATCATTTGGATTAGTCAGATGCTTAATTCTGTCACCACACTCTGAACTTTATCTGTTTGTTTTGATTATAGAGTAACTTAATCTGTTTGTTTTGATAATACGGTAACTTAATCTGTTTGTTTTTATAATAGAGTAACTTAATCTGATTGTTTTGATGATAAAGAAACTTTATTTGTTTGATCTGATAAAAGGTAGCTCTATCTGCTTGTTCTGATAAAAGGGTAACTTTATCTGTTTGTTTTGATCATAGGGTAACTTAGGGTAACTTAGGGTAACTTAATCTGTTTGTTTTGATAATACGGTAACTTAATCTGTTTGTTTTGATAATACGGTAACTTTATCTGTTTTTTGATAACAGGGTAATTTTATCTGTTTGTTTTGATAATAGGTCACATTCATCTGTTTGTTTTGAATAATAGGGTAACTTAATCTGTTTGTTTTGATAATAAAGTTACTTTATCTGTTTCGAAAGTAGTGTAACTTAATATCTTTGTTTTGATAATAGGGTAACTTTATCTGTTTCGAACATAGGGTAACTTAATGTGTTTGTTTTGATAATAGGGTAACTTTATCTGTTTCGAAAATAGGGTAACTTGATATGTATGTTTTGATAATAGGGTAACTATATCTGTTTGTTTGTGGAAACAAAATGGGAAAAGTGTTCCTAGGGAAGGGGTGGACGAGGGACTGATGTTACAAACAGATCTGGAAGTATACGACCTAGCTGTTTGGTTCAGGTCAATATACTGCAAACAGATCTGGAAGTATACGACCTAGCTGTTTGGTTCAGGTCAATATACTGCAAACAGATCTGGAAGTATACGACCTAGCTGTTTGGTTCAGGTCAATATACTGCAAACAGATCTGGAAGTATACGACCTAGCTGTTTGGTTCAGGTCAATATACTTTGAACAACGAACAAGCGGATCAACTCTTGCTCCCACGAGAAAATGAACACACGCTTAGAACTCCAAAGGAATGTTGCTTAGGATACAGCAGCCCTCGTGTGGAGTTATGGGCGAGTATTCATTTCATCATGGGCGCCAGTGGTACCCCACTTGTTCGTTAGTCACTGTTTACCGTTCTCTGCCTCATTTCTTTAACAACAACAACAACAACAACAAACTGTTTTACGTGATACTTATTTATCAGATGAAGTAAGTAATGATACAGGTATGTGCAATATCCAGAACTTTCTGCGCATCTCAAAAACCTTCATGGAAGCGCAAGAAGCTCCAACAAGATTTTTTTTTTTTAATTTTTTTTTTAACAGATCATTTCTCGAATCTTCCAGGTATAGTCAGTACTCGTCCTCGTTATTCCAGAACTTTTAATTAGCATCTACCATGCGTTTAGACTGTCTAGGCTGCGCTGCGCTGCTCCCACTTTTGATGTCATAAACTGTAGATCGTTCGGATTTGAGGAGAGAGAGAGAGAGAAGAGAGAGAGAGAGAGAGAGAGAGAGAGAGAGAGAGAGAGAGAGGAGAGACTTGACACTTTGACGCTTTGATATTTTATTGTCATTACCAAAGAGGTCTTTTGACAAGGGGGGATAGGTCACAGAACAATAACATTTTACTCTTCCTTTCTGCAAACAAATAGTGTACATTCATTCCTAGTGTATATCAAATCAAACGTGAACAAAAACAAATATATTCGTAACATTTCCTTATGTCCTCAGGCACAGGAGTAATGCAGTAAGGTTATATAAAAAAAAATCTTAAACTGACTCGACCATCCACTCAATCAAATGATGCCATTGTATATTACTGATCTCTTCCACATGCGATGAATGATGTTTTTCAATATCTCTTATAATGCATTATCTTAAATTTTACTGTGCTTCATCTGTATAATTTTTCAATGCTTCCGCGATGAATTTCGCAACTGATTTGATTACAAGTTCATCATCTGATGATAACACGACAGCGACATTTTGTCTTTTCGCTACATCTAACTGGTGATATGAACAATTTGTCTGCACTTCATTATAAGCAGTACAGTGGAACAGAAAGTGCTCTTCGTCATCAAATAATGTGTCTGCTTGCAGGACAAGGAGATTCTGTGGATGTTTCACATTCAAACCATCTTTTGTTGGCATCGAAACCTAAAGTTCTCAACTTAAATCTTGCGTAATATATTCTGTGCATTTATCTGTTATGACACTGAGAAACTTTTCAGAATGAAACACATTCTTAAATGAGAAAAACCAGCGATATTTTTTCTTTACTTTCCATATCTGAGTGCCAATTCTGTTTTAAAAGAACAAATAAGCCTGTCGTTAAATTCCGAATGAAGAGAGAGAGAGAGAGAAGAGAGAGAGAGAGAGAGAGAGAGAGAGAGAGAGAGAGGGGAGAGAGAGAGAGAGAGAGAGAGAGTAATGGCTGTAGCATTGTTACCAGATTCGACCCTTTCTGTGTCTGGGTCAGATTCAGCAGGGGGCTGGGAGCAGCCCTTGTCATCTATCTCTGTCAGCGTGCTAGGTTTGCTGCCATGTCTTTGAGGAATAGGCGTTTCATTCTCGTGGTGACACATGCCACTCATTGGGAATCAAGGAATCCCGAGCTGGAATAGCTCAGTTGGAACAGCGCCGGACTCCTAATCCTGGTGTCCTACGGTTCCTGGTTCGAATGTCTTGTCAGGGCATTTTGGCCCATCCCCGCACCCCCCCTCCCCCTCCACACACACACACACACCCCACACACACACACACACACACACACACACACACACACACACACACTTCCCCGAGTTCACATCGGTCCTGGCTCGATTCCCCGAAAAGTCCCGTGAATGAGCTTATAAACAGAGATTCTGAACACACATAACACAGATTCTGAACACACATAAATCAGATTCTGAACACACAAAACACAGATTCTGAACACACATAACACATATTCTGAACACACATAACACAGATTCTGACCAGACATAAAACAAATTCTGAACACACATAAATCAGATTCTGACCAGACATAAAACAGATTCTGAACACACATAAAACAGATTCTGAACACACATAACACAGATTCTGAACACACATAAATCAGATTCTGAACACACATAACACAGATTCTGAACACATATAACACAGATTCTGACCACACATAAAACAAATTCTGAACACACATAACACAGATTCTGACCACACATAAAACAAATTCTGAACACACATAAATCAGGTTCTGAACACACATAACACAGATTCTGAACACACATAGAACGTGTTCCCCACACATATCATCGCAACTTTTTTGAAGAGAATGAGAGCCGCTGGTATGGATGACACGTTATGCACAGAATGCACTTCAAGTGAAAATCGATCGAAGGAATGAATGCCCCAACTCAGTGACCAATACTGACTGAAGGACACGGGCTAGCAGGTGGTTCTTTAGTCGGCTCTGCCAAAGTAGACAGCCCGTTGTATCAAGCGTATGGATTGTGAAGCGCTTGGAGTTCGGCTGGTCTCTAACCGTGGACCGGCATTACATCCATACTCTCAAAGTTAAAAGATAACAATAAGACGTAGTAGGAGGCTCAAAAAA
Source organism: Conus ventricosus (assembly GCA_018398815.1). Taxonomy (NCBI): domain Eukaryota; kingdom Metazoa; phylum Mollusca; class Gastropoda; order Neogastropoda; family Conidae; genus Conus; species Conus ventricosus. The sequence continues at coordinate 82,332,148 of CM031603.1, forward strand.
TACCTTCCCATTTTCCACTAAAGTTAGTGTAGTATTTGTACCACCACACACACACACACACACACACACACACACACACACACACACACACACACATGAACCTAATTCACTCGCATAGGCTGATCTTTGCCTGTGATTTAATACAACTCAACTACCTGGACTCTTGCCAGTAAAACCAGCAAGGTTTTAGAATCTCCTCTCTCTCTCTCTCTCTCCTCTCTCTCTCTCTCTCTCTCTCTCTCTCTCTCTCTCCTCTCTCTCTCTCTCTCTCTCTCCTCCTCTCTCTCTCTCCCTCTCTCTCCCTCCCTCTCTCCCCCTCTCCTCCTCTTCTCCCTCTCTCTCCCTCCTCTCTCTCCCTCTCTCTCTCTCCCTCTCTCTCTCCTCTCTCCTCTCTCTCTCCTCTCTCTCTCTCTCTCTCTCTCTCTCTCCCTCCCTCTCTCTGTCTCTTTCTCCCTCTCTCTCTCTCTCTCTCTCCCCTCTCCTCTCTCTCCCTCCCTCTCTCTCCCTCTCTTTCTCTCTCTCCCTCTCTCTCTCTCTTTCTCTCTCTGAGACTCCATCCATCCATCCAGCGTGTAGGGTCATGGCTTAGATCTCTGCCACCCCCATCAGTTCCTACGTCAGTTTAAGGAAGCGATGGCGGTAATAGTAGGATGATGACAGGTCAGTTCACGTCAGCAGGATCACTGTGACCCGGCTGTGTATGACGTCAAGTTTAATTCTGGATTGAAACTGATGCCAGGTGATGCTAGGGTGAGGGGGTGTGGAGGGGGTGGTGGTGGTGAAAGGGCACAGGAGGGGTAGATGGGATGCACAGTCGCTCAAATGATGAAGGACAGTGTGTGTGTGTGTGTGTGTGTGTGTGTGTGTGTGTGTGTGTTTTGTGTGTGTGTGTGTTTGTTGTATGCATGCGTGCGTACGTGCGTGCGTGTGTGTGCGTGCGTGCGTGCGTGTGCATGTGCGCGCCTGTGTGTATGTGTGTATATGTGTGTGTGTTTATGTGCGTGTGTGCGTATGCGTGCGTCTGTGCATGCGTGCGTGCGCGCGCACGCGCGCGTGTGTGTGTGTGTGTGTGTGTGTGTGTGTGTGTGTATGTGCGTGCGTGCGTGCGTGCGTGCGTGCGTGCGTGTGTGTGTGTGTGTGTGTGGTTGTGTGTGTGTGCGTGCGTGCGTGCGTGCGTGCGTGCGTGCGTGCGTGCGTGCGTGGCGTGCGTGCGTGCGTGCGTGCGTGTGTGGGGTGTGTGTGTGTGTGTGTGTGTGTGTGTGTCTATCGGTCTGTCTGTCTGCCTCCTCTCTCTCTTTTCTCTGTCCCTCTCTCTCTGCCCATGCGCGCGTGCGCGCGTTTGAGTCTGTGTGTCTGTGTATCTGTATCCATCTATATGTTAACGTGAAGTCCTTTTCCTTCCATCCATGGATCTTTTAGAAAACGGCCCTTGATCTGCTTATGTCTGAGCACTCGGCTCACTATCTTTCCCCCATCGATCAGACTCTGCAGGAGTTTGCAGCGTGGTCTGTGTTGCCAAAGCGCACTTCAAAGAGGATTTTCTCTGAGCTAAAACGTCTGAGGGTATGTTCGAGTTCAGGCGATGTTCGCAACGCTAGCAACCCAATCCAAGACCGTTTTCGCGGCGCTACCGATGAAATGCCGGTTGTCCTAATTAGTGATTATGTAAGCTCGCAGCCTGTACCAGGGTGTGCTGTGTTATTCTGGCTTTGTGTCCTTCTGACTTTTGTCCACTATTTTTGTGTAAGGACAACTCACAAAACAAACACACAAAACGAAACCAAGCCACCAACCAACCAACCAAACGAACGACACCAAATCCAAATGTGAAAACGATTCCGAAAACATAGTGAGATGCAGTTATAAAGCTAGTATAACTTCTGAAAGGAATTTCGCAGGTATAATTGGATAATATTGGATATCACCAACTTCTCTCTCTCTCTCTCTCTCTAGCTCTCTCTCTCTCTCTCTCTCTCTCTCTCCTCTCTCTCTCTCTCTCTCTCTCTCTCTCTCTCTGTTTTTTTTCGCTCCCTCTGGCCTGTATGTCTGTTCATCTGTCTGTCTTTCTGCCTAAGTCTGTCTGTTTCTCAGTGTGTGTGTGTCCGTCGTCCGTCCGTCCCTCCCTCCCCTCTCTCTCTCTCTCTCTCTCTCTCTCTCTCTCTCTCTCTCTCTCTCCTCTCCTCTCTCTCTCTCTCTCTGCCTGTATGTCTGTCTTTATGTATAAAATTATTAATAATCTTGCGCCACCTTATCTTCATGACAAATCCGATTAATCAAAATTCGAGGCAAAAATATCCTATATACCCCTCGACCACGAACTGATCTTTTCAAGTCATCCCTTATTTACTCTGGTAGTACATTATGGAATGAAATACCTACACATTTAAAGCAGAAAAATAGTTTAAGCATCGTTTAAAAAAGCGTATTTCAAATATCTCATAGACCAGTTGTAAATTATGTTTCACTTAACTGTATATTCTCCCAAGTTTGACATTCCGTTTGACACAAGCAAGTTGTAGCAGCCTCAGTTGGCCTCCGTGGTCGGCTGGGCTATAAGCCATATGACAGATTGACTTATGAAATGTTTATGTATGCCTATGTGATGTTTACGTGGGTCCAGTTTTGTGTGTGTGTGTGTGTGTGTGTGTGTGTGTGTGTGTGTGTGTGTGTGTGTGTGTGTGTGTATGTGTGTTGTGTGTGTGTGTGTGTGTGTGTGTGTGTGTGTGTGTGTGTGTGTGTGTGTGTGTGTGTGTGTGTGCAATACGTTATAATGAGATTGCTTACTATTTTCTATTTTTAAAATGTTGTTTTTCTTATTGCTGTGTTTAATTTTGTCAAACCGACGTAATTGTTCATTTTGGTTATTGTCATTTTGAGGGCATAGTGTAAAAAACTTCCAGCTTATCTATTCACCCTCATTAAAGATTTCGAGTTTTCGAGTTTCTCTCTCTCTCTGTGACTGTCTCGCCTTATGTCTGTCTGTGTCTGTCGGTCTGTCTGTCTGCCTCCCTGCCTGTCTGTCCTCTCCCCCCCCCCCCTCTCCTCTCCCTCTCTCTCCTCTCTCTCTCTCTCTCTCTCTCTCTCTGTCTCTGTCGGTCTGGCTGTCTGAATGGCTGGCTGTCCTCTCTCTCTCTCTCTCCTCTCTCCTCCTCCCCTCTCTCTCTCTCTCTCTCTCTCTCTCCTCTCTCTCTCTCTCTCTCTCTGTATGTCTGTCAATGTGTGTCTGCCTTACTGCCTGCCTGCCTGCGTATCTCTCTCTCTCTCTCTCCCCTCTCTCTCTCTCTCTCTCTTTTCCTCTCTCTCTCTCTCTCTCTCTCTCTCTACTGTTTTAAATCAGATGCTGAGCGTTGATTCTTCGATCAGAAAAAAAAAAAATCTTCTAACCCGGCACGTTTTCCAATCAACTTCTGTTTGCTGTTTGTGTGTTCTATCCTCGGGGTTCGACTCCAACAGCAGTTTGTTGTTTACCTCCCTTGTTTAAATTTATGTTTTCTTTTTTTCTTCTTCTTTTTAACTTGCGTGTAGAGACCTGACGTTAACTAGCTTGAACAGACCCGCGCTCAAGCGGGAAGAGGATGGGTATCATTTCTCCGCTTGGGAATCGGTGGAGGTAATTCGCAGTTATCTGCGGAACAGGTAGCCCCCCCCCCCCCCATCCCACCCCCACTCCCACCCACCCCCTGATCTGCGGGTGTGATAGATCGTAGAGAGAGGAGGCAAGTGCGGAGCGTCATTTAGGTTTTGTTATGGACACAAAGTCTGCAGCATGCCCCGCGCTGTATGTCATAGACAAATCAGCGTGTCCTCAGAACAGGCCCAGAGACAAGAATCTACATGATAGCAGCAGCAGCAAGTATGGTTCATCACTAGCGTCAAAAAATTGTGACTGCTGTTTGGATCTTGAAAAGTCATTAGCAAGTACGGTTTAAACACAACAATTCTTTTTTTTACACCTAAAATATGGTAATGATGGCATGGATTTTTGCAAGAAACCATGTCCATTGGTTTTTTACCAGAAAACCACATTATGGTCTTGTTAAAGACGTCATGGCACAAAAATAACCAGTTACTGATTTTTTTTTTTTAATTTTCAAATCTTTGCAAAATCATTATTATAATGATGGAAGAATTGTTAATCTACACTTGTTTTCCCCCACTACTTAATTGTTCAGTTACTGATTGTGGTTATATTCAACGTCCTACACCTTTGTTATGCGGTCTTTTAAAGGTAAAGGAGCCATAGTTACCTCTTCACGACTCATAATTATTTATTTTCGTGAGCCCCAACCATGGCTTTTTAAACATAATTATTGAGTCTGACCGTCACTTCAGACCAAACAGCAAGAATACAATTATCAAGCAACGACACAGAACATATCCACCGTCTTCACGTGAAAATTCCAGTGATAGCTACTGTTAGGTCCAAGAAAATAATTATTTTCACAAACCAAGACGGCTAGCGTGGGCTGTTCAAGCGAACATACTCCCATAGCCAGGTCTCAGCTAGAGGAGACAGCGTACACCCTCATTCATGCTAATGACTGTGGTTTGGCAGAATGATGCATTCGGATTTATGCATGTGGTGCTCTGCTAATAATGATGGTTGTCTGCGCCGGCCCGTAAATGAATAGGCGATAACCATGGAATGTATAGTGGAGCGGTCATCCCGAGTGATTTACTTGTCTTTGTCATAACTCTTCTTCGTCATGTCCATTCTGACCGCCAGACAGGGGAGAGGAGAGGAGGAGGAGAAGGAGGGACATATAGATACTATGAGAGGCGATGTGAAGTGTCGACGGGGAACGAATGAACGAAACTGGATATTTCCACCAGCAAAGGCCAACTTATAAATCTTCCTCGCCCGTAAAGGCGAAAACGAAACGAAACCACAGCTAGGAACAATTCCCATTCCCAGCAAACAAACAGGCAGACTATTGAATGAATACTGCACAAGAATACGTTCATAAATGCTCAAGGAAGAATACATTAGTAAAAGCGAATGTGTTTAAAATGAGAGAGAGAGAGAGAGAGAGAGAGAGAGAGAGAGAGAGAGAGAGAGAGAGAGAGAGAGAGAGAACAGGACAGACAGACAGACAGACAGACAGACAGACAGACAAACAGACAGACAGACAGACAGACAGAGAGAGATTGGTCAGGTTCATATAATGATTTCATGAATTAGTTAAATTGACCGCAAATATTGAACATTCATATCTTTCATAGAAAACGGATTTTCTTGACCAAAAAAGTCAGCATCTCGTTGTATGTAACCTCAGTGTCCTCTCCACTTGAACATTTGTGATGAATTTGTTTCAACATCACCGGTATCATGGGGCAGTCAATGAATGGATGAGGTAGGGCGCCTCCCGGAGGGAGGTGGGGGGGGTCTCACTCATTCCGTCCCCGCGACTGGACGACTCTTGATGTCAGTAGATGGCTTGGTGAGTGGTGCCCTGTGTATATGAGGTCAGACCGCGCCCCCAGGGACACCACTGAGGTGACTCACACAGTGCAATCATTCTTTTGGCGGAATGCCCATCACTAAACGGTAATACTGACTGCTCACTGTGGGGGTGCCGGTGCTGGGGCTGCTACATGACGAACCTGAATGTAACTGTGTGTGGATGGGGCGGATTAAGCGGCGAGTGAGTAACGCCTGGCAGCAGCAGCAGCAGCAGCAGCAGCAGCAGCAGCAAGAAAAGAGTATGAACAACAAGTGCAATGACAATAACAAAAAAGATGAAGACACACAAAAACAACCGCCCTCCCTCCCTCCTTCCCTCCCCCTGAAAAAAATATACCCAGACAAACAAACAAAACAAAACAAAAACAAGCCTGATTTGTTTCTTTGTTTACTGGCGTGTTTGCATGCTTAAAAGCACCCCCCCCCCCCCTTCATGGAAAAATACCCAGACAAACAGACAAAGCATAAAAAGACAAGCCATTTGTTTCTTTTTTACTGGCGTGTTTGTATGCTTATGGTGTTATCGTTGTTGCACTTGTTTTTGATCTCTCTCTCCTCTCTCTCTCTCTCTCTCTCTCTCTCTCTCTCTCTCTCTCTCTCTGTCTTCTGTCTTCTTCCTCTTCTCTCTCTCTCCCTCTCTCTCTCTCTCTCTCTCTCCTCTCTCTCTCTTCTGCTGCCAAATCTTCCGTGATCCTCATTGGCATGCTGCCATCCCTCCCTGGCCACTCCCAAACACACACACGAACAAAAACAAAACACATCTTTCATCCAGCCGATAGGGCGTGGCGGTTAGCGTCGCGGATTCCAGGCTGGGAAGTCGTGGGTTCGATGTCCATTAGACACCTGTAAAACTGGGGATTTTTCCGGCCCATAACCGGCTCCTACGCAGCGCTGAGTTTGCTATGGCTCATCTGGGAACAGTGAAACCACTCAGTCGAGTTTCATTCACTCAGTGGATGCGTCTCTGAGAGTGTTGCTCAAACGCCCTGAACAACATTAAAGGTGTCTGTATCTCTCGGCCTGGTTAACGCCTGGATAGTCCACGTTATGAAACTAAGCGTCCAGCGCAGTTGTGTCATGTATTCTTAGACCAGAATGGAAAAATATGCAGCAGCATCTTCGTTATCCTCCTCAATTAATCGAACAGCATAAAAAAAGTTTCAAATTCTGTTGCCCTTCATGCCCTGCTTTGAAGATGACCTCACTGTTGATTTCGTCTGCAGGTCTACACCCTTTGCGAGTTCGTGTCGATGTCGCCGGTATCAAAGAGTACACGGGGCCTGTCTTTGGGCTGACATGGCCATGCCCTTCGAACGTGGGGACGATGTGGGAGCTGGAGGGGGGAGCTCACTCACGCTGGCACCGCGACTAAGCAATTATTGCCGTCAATAGTGGGGCTAAGTAGGTGGTGTCCTGCGTATGTTGGATCAGAACAGCCACCACTGAACACTACCTAAGTGACTCGGCAGTAGTGCAGTGTCTGGGTCGCCTCATGACGAGTCGATATTGACTTTCCCAGGGGGGGGGGGGGGGGGGGGGGGTGCCAGTGCTAGGGCTGTGACGGGACAAGCCTTGGTGTGACTGTGGATGGGGGGGAAGGGGGGGGGGAATAAACGGTGTGGGGGTAATGATCACGGCTGACTCAGAAGATGAGACAGGAAACGAACAAATTCACAAAGAAGAAGGTAAATAACTATCTTTTCTCTTGCATGACGCGGCATCGTTTTCATTGTATAATTTAGAGCCCTTGTACTACCTGAGAAGAACAGCCTTTGTTCTGTTGTAGACATCACGGTTCCACTCTCTCTCTCTCTCTCTCAGTTTATCAGTGTACACGAGGTGTGTAGAGAACTTAATTCATTGAAGGAATCTAAGAGCCGGGGATTAGATAATATAGACAGCAAAATTTAAAAAATTTCCGCACCTATTATCTCTGATAGCCTTACTTATATTTATAACCTTTGTATTCAGAAATGCTATTATCCACAATATTTTAAAGAAGCTAAAGTTTTGCCATTTTTAAAATCTGGTGACCCTCAGGATCCTTCGAACTACAGACCGATTTCCATTCTGTCTAATTTGTCTAAACCTTTAGAAAAGCACCTTAAGCAAAACCTTCAAAGGCATTTCGTTACACATAAATTATTTCATTCAAATCAAAGCGGTTTTAGAGAAAATCATTCATGTCAGACGGTTCTTACCAATCTAGTAGAACAGTGGCATTTAAATATCAATGATGATCTTCTCACAGGAACGATATTTGTGGACTTTGCTAAAGCCTTCGATGTTATTAACCATGATCTCCTCTTAAAAAAAACTTACTTTGTATGGTTTAACTCCAAAGTCTGTCAATCTTCTCTCATCTTTTCTATCAAACAGAAGGCAGATAGTTGTTCAAGATATGAAATCATCCACTTTCATGCCAGTCAATTTCGGTGTGCCTCAGGGTTCAGTCTTAGGACCAATATTATTTACAATTTACATAAACGATCTCCCTCTTTACATTTCCTCTTCTTGTGAACTTTTCGCTGATGACACCACCTTACACAATAAAGGAAAAAATGCAGATGTAGTGTGCGCAGACTTACAAAATGACGTTGACAGGCTCATAAAATGGACAGAACACAATCATATGGCACTTCATCCAAAAAAATCTAAATTCATGTTAATATCAACAAGGCAAAAGCGACAAAAATCAAAGATGATCTTAAGGAATTAAAGATACATGATAACGTATTAGATGAAGTAAGCTCTCACAAACTACTTGGTCTTATTATCGACAATAATTTATCCTGGTCGAATCAGCTTTCGACGTTATCAAAAAGAATATCGAAAAAAGTCTTTCAGCTTAATAGAATCAAACATTTTTTGGATCAACACACTCGGAAATTATTTTTTCATGCTTATATTCAAAGCGATGTGGACTATGCTTCAACCTGTTGGGATTTAGCTAGTAAAGCCTCCTTAAGGCATCTTGAAAGTCTCTACAGACGCTCTCTCAAACTTATACTTCTTAAATCTTCGTCTCTGGAAATAAGTGATTATAAAGAACTGAACATCTTGCCTTTTGAATTTAAATGTATCTTCAACAAAGCTGTCTTTATGTTTAAGATTATGAATAACCTTGCACCATTCTATCTCCGAGTGAAATTT
>CM031603.1:82345764-82353264 GCA_018398815.1 Conus ventricosus
AAAACTGAATTAACCAAAAAAAGGCTCAAACAAAAATTTCTTTTAAAATTTTTAAAAACAAAAAAAAAATTGAAAAAAAAGAGAAGAATAAGCCGGCTAACAAAAACAAACCAAAAAAACAAACCAAAACGATGCTTACCATTTCCCCGTGGGTGACCCCGAAGAGGCGGGTAAACACTCTCTTGCCCTCGTCCGTCGAGAGGGCAGAGGCGCAGATGCGGGGAAAAAAAAAAAGTGATGTCCCCCCCCTACAGGCCGTTAGGAAATTTAAGAACCGACTGTACCTCGACGATACGGTGAAGAAACCCAAACCGGGAGCAGGGGGTCCCCGAACATCTTCCGCTCGGGGTGAAACTAACCCCCCCAGCGATGGCGGCCAAAATGCCCCCACGTCAAGAGTGAGCATACTTCAAAATAAAAGAAATGAACAGTGGACAGGAAAAAACAGGGGGAGGCCCAAGACAGCAAGTTCGAGGAAAAAGGGACCAGCCACCCTGAACCTGCAGGATGAAGCAGGGCAGTGGAATTAGAGAAGAGAGAGAGAAAGCAAACCCAAAGGGAGCGAAATACACCAAGTGCAAACCCCACCACAAGCCAAACCCAAGGGAGGACACGGGCAACAACAACGTAATAAACAAATGAATAATTCCGCCACCCCATTGGGTCAAACTCGTAGGCCTCGTGACAACTCGGACAAACCCCCCCCTTTTAAAAGCATCTGTTTCCTAGATACATGCTCCTTTGAAACCCTTTACCATTGCAAAATTTACAACAATGGACCCCAACCCCAATCTCTGGTTTGACGGTACGATAAATCGAATACAACCGTTCCACAATAGAATTTAAAAGGGAGTCATAATACTACATTTTCAAACAAAATAACGAACCCTTCAGACCCTGAAAGTAACAACCGAACCATTGGATCACACCGTTCTCACTGAATGAAAATGCACTACACCTGATACAGGACCAAAAAGGGGATATGACCCCGGTTGGGGGGAATGTCCCCGACTGATTTTCCAATGTCTGACTACGGAGTCGGCTAAGATAGTCACATCCGTATTTCAGGAACCCTTGATATGACGGAAAGTGAACGCAGACTCTGCATTCCCCTGCCTAACCCTGATCGACGACTGCTGGCCATCCGGGCCAACACTGGAGAGGATGATGTCGCTTCCTACAAACTTCCGGCCGTACTTCTTCTTGGGCCGCCAGTGCATGTCCAAATCTCCGGAGAGCTTCAGCAATATAGGGTATCGAGTCCAAGCGGGCAGCCTCTGGGGATCGAGTCACAAGTCTACCGCTACCAAAATGTGCGGTGACCGCGATCGTGGTGGATTGATGGGGGCCCACCAGGTCACACCGACCTGCTGAATGCCCCCCAACCCAAAGGCCCGACCCCAGGGGAAAACCTTCAACGACCCTTTTGGCTTTCCGTTGGCAGACACCAACTGCGGCAGTACTCCTAACCTCGATTTTATCCCTGGCCAGAAGAAGTCCTTCTCTCCCGAGAGTCCCCCTTGGAGCCCCTATACCCCATGGGGGGAAACGTGGGCCGCCGGAGAACAATTCCTCAAGCTTTTGGGGAACACAAGGCTTTGGGACACGATCTGCCTGAGTGAAAACCCTAAAAAGGACCCCCTTTTGGGGCCTAAAACTCACCTTGGCGGTCGGGGAGCGAGCGGGGGACCCACCATTGTCGCAGGCGTTTGGGCATCCAAGTCCCCCGGCCTGAAGCGGATCATGGTGCGGATCGGCCCTTGGGCCCAAAAACCCTCAGAGATCGCTGCAGAACGGGGGGCAACTCCTGTTCCTGCCCCTTGCTTTGGGGCGCGTGGTAACTCCACACACGCCTGTACGGGCAATCCGTAGACACGGGCTGACACGTCCGTCCGCAAAAGGGGTAGATTCCCTATAAAAGGGAATACAAGGTCGCTCCCCGCGATGGCCCACACTTTGCCCCAAAAAGTAGGGGGGGATAAAATGACCGAAAGGCGGGTGGAGGAAAAACCCGGATCCCAACCCCCAACGTAAAAACGGGGCCCCGCCGAGCCTCAGGGGAAAACCCAAAACTTATCCACAAGATCGTTTATGTCCCCAATCCCGAGGGGTCGACCAAGGGGAACCAAACAAGAAAAAAAATGGGGACTCGAATCACCAGAAGCTGGGATGGGAAACCCCCTTAGCCCGGGGACAGGACGTTGGGAAAGGACCACCCCCGCTCCAGCGGGGTTAGGGCAACTTCCAAGGGCCCGGGCGACCCCAAAGAAAACACAGTCGGGCGCTGACATCCCCCAGAACTGCCTGCCTTTTTCACCCCGCAGCGTTGTCGGCAAACCCGGGGAGCCCCCCCCAATTGTCACCCCGACCCCCCGGGGTCTGCCCTGACAGGATCGGTCTAGGTGGGAGTGAAGGGAGTGACTGACCTCACACGCCCCGCAAGAGACCACACAATAAAGATACGATACAACACCCATTTATTCACACCAACATACACAGTCATAAATAAGCATCCAACACACACAACATGCACAATCACAATCAAGCATTCCAACACACACAACATGCACAATTATAAATAAACATTCACCATACGACGTACACAATCACAATCACAGCATTTCAACACATGTGACATATACACAATTATAAATAAACATTTCCAGCATCCATCCCTTCCCACACCATGGAGTGCCTCCACACCCCTGCCTCTCCAAAGTCTACTGGGAGCACCCTGTCGCACTAGGTGCTCCAAACCGGGTCGGTTCTTGAAAAGAGTCGTTCAAGGCCGACACCCTTGACACGCACAAGCAGACAGTGAAGAGCGCGTCTGGGGGGGGGGGGGGGGGAAACGTGGCGTTGTTACTGGAGGTCCCGGACGGGGATCAGGGCCGGCCAGTCAAAACCACGGGCTTTTCTACCAGAACGTGGTCCCGACCAGTGCGTGATCCCAACCAGCCGCCGGTACCAACCAGAGCGTGGCCCCAACCAGCGCGTGGCACCAACCAGTCCGCGGTCCCGACCAGAGCGTGGCCCCAGCCAGCGCGTGGCACCAACCAGTCTGCAGTCCCCAACCAGAGCGTGGCCCCAACCAGAGCGTGGCCCCAACCAGCGCGTGGCACCAACCAGTCCAGGCTCCGGGTGAAGCCCCCGGAGGGGGGGGGAAGGTAGCTGGGAGGAGAGAAGAAAGGGAGGGAAGGAAGAAGGGTACTGGAACCCCGCCGTCAGTACAGTCTGACCCATGCTGTTAATCCTAACAGCCACTCGCATGATGGGCGAGGGAGGGTCTACTAAACACACCAACAACACCAGCTCAACACAGACCTGAGCGTAACACAGCACACCAACCAAATCAGGAATGTTCATTAAAGTCTTCTCACACGAAGCAGGTAAAAGACTGCATTAAATTAACAGGCTATAAAACAAATATGAATCATCTTCATCCTTCTCTCACTCATACTTAACATTTTCCTTTCTTAGAAATAAACCAACACGGCAACCGTTGCTTTATAACTGCCACCACATTTGCAAATAATAATTCAATGGCATAATTGTCACATTTTATAGCCACATTTCAAATAACACAAATCTCCAACCACGCATCCGAACGACAAATCATGCGTACGCACGCTCGCAACAAAAAAACTCGTTCTCCTTGCACACACAAACAGACGGTGGCCGAAGGATAAGAGTCCGGCGAATGTGACAAGGGCGGACGAGCGAGACCAAGCAAGTACCAACCCTGAATCACCAGGTTCTCTCCCATCCCCACCGACTACCGCATCACCAGATGCATAAATAGGAGAAAGAATTTTGGATATAATTTAGAATGGCAAGGTTAAAGACTGAATTAACCAGAAAAAAGGTCTCAAACAATATTTCTTTTACAATTTTGAAAACAAAAGAAAATTGCGCAAAAGAGAAGAATAAGCCGGCTAAAAACAACAAACCAAAACAAACAAACCACGAAACTGATGCTTACCAGCTACCTTTGGTGACCCCGAAGAGGCGGGTCAAACGACTCTCTCTGCCCTCTGTCCAGTCGAGAGGACAGAGGCGCAGATGCGGAAAAAGAAGAAGTGATGTCCCTCTCCTACAGGCCGACTGTAGGAATTGAAGATACCGACTGTACCTTCGACGATACGGTGAAGAACCAAGACCGGAGCAGGCGCTCCCAGAGACATCTTCCGCTCGAGTGAAGAGCTAACCTCCCTCAGCGATGGCGGCCAACATCCACGCTACGTCACAGAGTGAGCACACTTCAAACTAAAGAAATGAAGCACGTGCGACAGGTAAAAAGACAGGCGAGAGGCCGATAGACAGCAAGTTCGAGAGAAAGGTACCAGCCACCCGTGAACCTGCAGATGAATAGCACGGGCAGTGGAATTAGAGAGAGAGAGAGAGAGAAAGCAAACCGACGTGAGCTGAACTACACCAAGGTGCAACCGCACCACAAGCCACACTAAGGGACGGACACGTGACAACAACAACGATAATAAACAAATGAATAATTCCGCCACCCCAGTTGGTCAAACGTCGTTGGCCTCGTGACAATCTCGTGACAAAGGAAAATAATGATCTCGACAAGCAGTGTCATTCTTCTCAATTCCAAAGTCGTTGCATAGCCAAGCAGTGTTCTTGCTAGGCTTAAGCAGAATAATTTGTCTGACTTATTCGTGGCATCTCATTGAATCTCACTGACAATTCATTTGTGTACCAGGCGCAATGTCGTGTGACATAACGTGTGGTTACCGCACCAAGGACACAGACAAACAAATTACAGGACAAGACACAATGCATTCGACCTCTTGGATCTTCTCAGGCATAAACAAATAACATTTAGGACAGTGACAACGAAGAACGAGAAACCACTTGCATTTTGATCGAGCGCCGAATATGAGAAGATAAAATGGTTTCTCGTTCTTCGTTTTCAGTGACCTAAATGTTATTTGTTTTTGCCTGAAGAATACCCAAGAGGTCGAAATGCATTGTGTCTTATCCTGTACTTTGTTTTTCTGTGTCCTTGGCGGTAACAAACCCCCTCTCTTTCTAAATTTCGTTTCATTTTCCTCCCTCAGTCACTCCGTTTTGAAAATAACATGTGCTGTCTTCCCCTGGATATTCTATCTAGTGGAAAACTTCCTAAGACTTATCGCTCTAAAACGGACAATATGTTGGTACACTTGTGACGGTGGCACACACACTGCTTTAATTAAGTATCGCATGAACAATCCGAGTAGACAACTGCTCATATTTCGTTAGTCTTTGATTTCACAGACAGACAGACTGACAGACAGGCAGACAGATAAACAAACAGACAGACAGACACACTTTTACAACATCAACCAACACACACACGCACGCACGCACGCACGCACTTTTACCAAAGAAAAAAAACACTGCAAGAAACTACGGAACAGACCTGAATAATAACTGACGTGACCGCGGAAATCACAATACATTTTCCCAATGCCATGATGAGAAATGGTTCAAAGAAGACAGTAGTAGAACTGGGCGTTGGAACGGGAAACAAAATAGTCAGGCGAAGGCAGGGTGGGTGTCGGAATGATATGGAGGTGGGGGACATGGGCATGAAGGGCAGAGTGTTCACTCATTTCATTCATACCCAAGCCGACCACGATGCTCCTGTTGGACCTGTACGAGGAGGCTCACATCAGAATGATATACGCGGACATTAAAATCCAACGTTCAAACGCAACACAAACGATGTGGAGGAGCGTTACGACACAACACTCGTGGAAGAGAAAAACCAACAAACAGAAAGAAAAAAAATACGAGCGAAACAAACAAATCAACAAACAAAGAAACCAAAAAAAGCATCCACCTCTTACTTTGAGCGTAAATAAACAAGATGGCGCCAGAGAAGAGAATTTACACGTGTATGGAGAGTTTGCCGAGAGTGCCAAGAAAGGGCGGTCTACACACAAGTCCCCTGAGGAGATGAAGCATTAAGATTGTTTGTTGTACACCTCTGTCCTTTTTGCAGCTTTGGGAATTCAGCGTGAATGGGAAACTTCAATCAGGCATGGCCGATTCGCACTACACCGTGAATTGAAACCCTTTCCGGCTCATCTTGAAGTGAAGAGGAAGAACACAGAAAAGGAATAATAATAATGATGATAAAAAGATTGAAAGAAACAGAAGAAAATGCAGATGAAATATAGGCAAAAAAAAACACACAAAAAAACATAAGAATTAAAAGACTAGGAAGAGAAAAGAAAAAAGAAGTAAGGAAAATAAGAAGAGATAGAATATGAACAACGTTAAGGTAAATAGAAAGAAGATAGAAAGGACGAATAAACAAGAGGAAGAAGGAGGATGAGGAGAAGGAGATAAAGACAAGGAGAAGGAAGAAAGATGAAAGATAGAAAGGAAGAAAGAAAAAAAGGCAAAAAGAAAGACAGAAAACACAGTCTATCAGGAACTGCTGTTACAACCCTTTATGTCTTAATGCTGCAAATACGAGCTTTGACACACTGTGTGGGCAGCAGCGCTATTTGGAACAATCACGACATAGACCATCGCGATTGTCTATATTATTCAGGTAGCACTAGACACGCAAGCACTCGCTTCCTCACTTTGAAAAATATGACAGCACCAAACACGCAAGGACTCGTGTATACTTAACTTCCTAACAATGAAAACGACGATTACTTTCTCTCTGTCTCGCTGTCTCTGTCTCTCTCTGTTTGTCTGTCGTTCTCATCTGTCTATCTGTCTCTCTCTCTCTCTCTCTCTCATCTCTCTCTCTCTCTCTCACTCTCTCTCTCTCTCCTCTCTCACTCTCTCCTCTCTCTCTCTCTCTCTCTCTCTCTCTCTCTCTTCCCTCTCCCTCCCCCCCCTCTCTCTCTCTCTCTCTCTCTCTCTCTCTCTCTCTCTCTCTCTCTCTCTCTCTCTCTCTCTCTCTGTGCGTATCTGCTTGCCAGTCTGGTCGCTAATCTGACCCTCTCCCCTCCTTTGCATGTCTTTCTCGGCCTGCGTTTCTCTCATTCTGCATTTCTTTCTCTTTGTCTCTGTATCATCTCATGCATTATTACTGTCAATCTTACAGTGACTCAACTTCTCTTCCTCAAATGCACTTTCGTGCTTGGTGTTGACTGCCAGACTCAATTACTGAGTAGGACAACAAATCATTCTTCAAGTCTCCACATTCTATATAGTGGCTACAGACGATAATCTTTTACATAAAACAATCTCTGCATTTCTCTCTCAACAATCTCTTTCTGCAGTTTTCGACGTAAGAGAAGAATATCTTGTTTCAACATTTTTTTTCCAGGAATTTCTTTTCAACGTCATCTTGGTCAGGTGAAGAAAACGTAAATCTTGCTTCTGTTTGCTTCTGTTGAAGTATCCATGTACTTTTATTTCTCTGCAGACTTCATTGAGGCCATGTACATATCGTGATGACGTATGTTTGCTTCGTAGCAGACCGGTGCAGAGGGCACAGAAGCTCTTTCTGTCGCCAGAAGATGGCGGCGA
>CM031603.1:82360764-82363264 GCA_018398815.1 Conus ventricosus
TTTGCTGAATCCCTTCTGCAGGCCATCCATCCATGGACGAATTTTCCAGAGCTTGCCAGCTTGGTTTTTTTTTTGTCCTCTGTTACTCGCAGGTTGCCTGTAAAATGAAGACTGCTTGTCAGTTTCTTTAATTTTTCTTTCTCTGGGCATGGCATCAGCAACGGGGGATATTGTGTTGTGGTCTCCCAGTATGCCCGAATATAGTGGGCCTGGACTAGCCCCAGGTGGAGATACAGGCCTACGAAGATTTCAATGTCTTTCTTGGTTGCCTTAAAGCTGACAACTTCTTTCTGGATAGAGTAGATGTTTCTTCTTCGTCTTTCTTTGAGTGTCCACCTTCATCGAGTTGAAGATTCTGACATTTTTGTGTGTATGACCGTTTTTTCTTTATCCCGCCTTTAAGGCAGCCATACTCCATCTTCGAGGAAGGTGCATGCTATGTGTAACGTGTCATCCATACCAACGGCCAAACTGGCCGTCTCTTCCGAAAGTTGGTGATAGGATTTTACGTGTGTGCAAGATGTTGTGCGTGCGTTCACACACGGAACCTCGGTTTATAGTCTCATTGGAAGGATGTTTGTCTGCGTCTCGGCAATTCTCCAGCATGTCATCATCAGTAATTCGAGGTTTCCGTGTTCAGAGGGTGATGAGGAAGGGGGTAGGGGACGTTTACTGGCCTTGATTTAGCACCTTAGCAACGTCTGTCACCATCAGTGGGCTTAGAAGGTGTTGTTCTGCACATACTGCATCACAGCAGACACCCCTGAGGCCAACGAAGCACGTTCGTCAGCAAGGGGCTTACAGAGCGACAGGCCAGTCTGTTGAAATAGCAAACAGTGGACGACGGTACAGTGTCAAAAGGAATGACAGAAGAGAAATTACCGATGCAGAATTTCCAGGATGCAGGAATACAAACTACACGTAAATACCACCCACCCCACCCCACCACACCCCTCCTCGGCATTCCCACGGAGAGAGGAAAATAGAAACTTCTGACAGATGAATAATGTTTTTCGATTTAAAACACACACACACACACACACACACACCACACACACACACACCACACACACACACACCTCCTCCCCTGCTCCACTATAAACTTGTGATATACTTACTATAACCCTTGAACACAAAATTCTCCGCTGAAAACAACACTGTATTTCATTCTCTCTTTTGTAAATTCTTGTTCATTTGTCCAAAACGAGTGACCATACAGCAGTCAACACTATGTCATTGGAATGTGGGTGGAATCACATGAATATTACCGAGTATACTGCTGTCATGGCTTCTGCTAAGAGGACAGCATGCATCGATAACGTGCTGGGTTGTAAAGGACTGGACTGTGTACTGCTTTCACTTGACTCACTGCTTGGAGTGAGAGAAGAGAGAGAGAGAGAGAGAGAGAGAGAGAGAGAGAGGAGAGAGAGAGAGAGAGAGAGAGAGAGAGAGAGAAGAGAGAGAGAGAGGGGGGGAGAGAGAGAGGAGAGACCGACCGACCGACCGACAGACAGACAAACAGACAGACAGGCAGACAGGCGGACAGGCAGGCAGACAGGCAGACGGACAGGCAGGCAGAGGGGCAGGCAGGCAGGCAGGCAGGCAGGCAGGCAGGCAGACAATATAGTGAAGTGAGAACTGAAACGGTTCTGTTACTTTTCATGATGGGCAAGGGGAAATAATGGTGGTATGAAATTAGAAAAGTTGTCAGTTCTTACCGCTATCGCTGGAAGACAATAATCCTCTGATCAGTATTGATGATGGAATGGAAATGTACACAGAAAGTAGTTGAATCGGAGACAAAGTAGGTCACACCTTACCTTCCAATTTCCTTCTCTTTATGAATGCATCGTAACATATGTGTGGTGCCAGGTATAGTCTCTGCATGCTTGTAAACGTCCTTGTGATTGGTACTTAGTAAACCAGGTAAGATATGGTGCCAGGTATATTCTCTGAAGGCTGTCCGTTCCCCTTTGTAGTTCTTTGGTTTAAATAACTTTTCTTTAAGAAAAAAAGGTAAACAGAATACCTTCATAATTGTCAGGACAGATGAGCAACAACAAGCCCTAGGCTTATACTGTGCTCAAATAGACATTGACAATATATTGGCGGTTTAATACAGTCACAATAATACTAAACATTTCACCACCTCATGGTTGGGAGAAGTGAACTTGAACTTTTAGATGTCGACCACAAGCTAGATGGTATCTTAGAGCTGAAAGAATTCTGTTGGTTTTCGAACAGCGTGGAACTGATTGTGTGAAGGCATTGAATAGTACTTTTCACTACTCGGGACAATAGAAATCACGTGTTGTGTACCTACGGGTGTTAGA
Source organism: Conus ventricosus (assembly GCA_018398815.1). Classification (NCBI taxonomy): domain Eukaryota; kingdom Metazoa; phylum Mollusca; class Gastropoda; order Neogastropoda; family Conidae; genus Conus; species Conus ventricosus. The sequence continues at coordinate 82,363,098 of CM031603.1, forward strand.
TAAGGTCCATAGTCATACTACGAATTTGTGAGGGTAGTCGATAGTACTATACACTGAGACAAAATACGGCGGCATCGCGGACCTAGATACTTGATGCACCGCCATCTTGTGGCAATAGAAAGAAGTTTTGGTCTGTCTCTCTCTCAGTCGGTCTTCTGCAAAGCGAA
>CM031603.1:82370764-82403264 GCA_018398815.1 Conus ventricosus
TGAATGTGTGTGTGTGCATGTGTGCGCGCGCGCGCGCGTGTGTGTGTGTGTGTGTGTGTGTGTCTGTGTGTGTGGTGTGTGTGTGTGTGTGTGTGTGTGTGTGTGTGTATGCGTGTGTGTGTGTGTGTGCACGTGCGCGCGCACGTGTGTGTGTGTGTGTGTGTGTGTGTGTGTGTGTGTGTGTGTGTGTGTGTGTGTGTGTGTGTGTGTGTGTGTGATCAGATTGCTTGAAATAGTAGTTGTACACGAATTTCCCTAAACACAGAAACTTTTTTTTTGTTTCACAAGGTGAATTCCTTAAAGACTCTGCCATGAGATATATTTTAGTTAAGAGGTGGTCTCTATCTGTTCTTGGGGAAAACTCTCACACTTGACTTGATCTTGAACCCCACATTAATCGAAACTGTTATTTGATTTGTTTTCGCCTATTCCCTCTATCCCTTTCCTCTCTCTTTTAATAATTATCACATGGAACATTATCGATAAACAACGAAGAGAATAGCAGAGATCTAAGTGAAAAAAAAAATTGCGTCACATTTCAGTATTGTTTTACTCTGTTCACCTTTCGATCAATCAAATATTTATGAGGCGTTACTGTCTGTCTATACTTAAGGTCTTTTAAATATTTTTCGAAAAGTGACAAAAGACTTTAAAAAGTGATGAATACGGCGATAGAATAGTCTTCGATCATCTAATAAAAACCAATCTTGTAATACAAAACCAGCAATCTTGCTATCTGATCGTCTCTTTTTCCTTCTCCTCTCTCTCTCCTCTCTCTCTCTCTCTCTCTCCTCTCTCTCTCTCTCCTCTCTCTCTCTCTCCCTCTCCCTCTCTCTCTCTCTCTCTCTCTCTCTCTTCCCTGAGAGCAATTCTGCACCATCCTCGGAAGTCTGTGCTATGTTTACGTGAGGTGCAGGCACGCACAGGCATTCCATTAAGACGTCTAGAGACATAACAGCTCCCTGGCAGATGCCATTGTGTAACGGCAACAGCACGAGACGCAACAGAACCTCCACAGAAATGTTGCTATGGGTGTACCAGCCCGTATTTAATGACTGCAGAGATCACCGGCGAAAGGACGTCACCACTAAGCAAACTGCTGTAAACTTCTCTCACAGTTCCATTCGTTGCGGTACCGCTGACAGGTGAAGCCATTACAACTCCAGACGCAGCCAAGCCAAGGGATCCGGGTGGCAGTCTTTCCCGCTGTCAAAAGAACTTTCCCTGAGGTCAATGGTCTTTCATCTGCGTCACTGGCTTTTCCCTATCTATCTATCTATCTTTCTATCTATCTGTATATATATATAATATATATATATTAATCTCTCTCTCTCTCTCTCTCTCTCTCTCTATATATATATATATATATATATATACATATATATATATTATATATATATATATATATCTATTATCCCTATCTATCTATCCTATCTATCTATCTATCTATCTATCTATCTATCTATCTATCTATCTGTCTGTCTGTCTATCTATCTATCTATCTATCTATCTATCTATATATCTATCTATCTATGTTTTGTTATTTCATATTTCATTTTTGTTACAATGTTACCATCGTTATATTCATTATTATAATTCCTTTATTTTCTCATCATCAACACTGTCAATTCTCTCATCTTAGTTGTTAATTCATTTATCCATCAGCTTCAAATCATGCGCAGTGTAGTCTCAAAAACTTAGCGGATATGGTGTAGCGTATATGGGCTAGTCCGCACGCAGTGACGCCTCCTTGATGAAACTGAAACTGAACTGAAACTCTTATCATCGTTATCAATCTAATCAATCAATCAATCAATTAATCAATTCATAAGTCACTCCATTCATCTTTTTTTTAATGTCACCTCTCTCATCCCTCCACTCAACAGTTCCTTCATTTTCTCGCACATTCATCCCTCAACATAAATCTAGCAAAGTATTTACTTACAAGAAATTAATAACAAATTCATGTATGTACAAATATATAAGTTGTCATAATAAAGAGTTCAATTCAAACTATCCTATGACATTTGTCTTGATGTTCTTTGTATTTAAAGGAATGAATGGGAGAATGAGTTGGCACAACTGACAACATGCATTTATGTTGGAATTATATAATCATGCTAGGAAAGTATTAGCAAAGAGGGTTTTTTTTTTCTTTTTTTTCAGTTTTTAAAACAAACAAGCACACACGGAAAAAAAGGACATATGTAGCATAATAATTGTTCAAGAACATGGAAGAAGTCAGACACATTAAGAGAACAAACACACAAGTGCACCCCCCCCCCCCCCCCCCCCCCCCCCCCACAAAAAAAAAAGATCGCAGACACGCACACAAACATACATGAATTGTAAGCAGGATATGCATAACTTACACACACACACACACCCTCATACATGTACAATGTATAACCTCAAAAACAAGGAAAATACCAAGGGGTGGCTGGGGCGAGAGGCTGAGAGAGAGAGAAAAAAATATTAAGATGGGTAATTACTGCAAGAGAATGGATCATGGATGGCTAGTTATGTTGGAAGATACTACTACTAACGTCTTCCGTTCTCAACTATGTAGCATTATCTAGGTTGGGATACTCAAGTTGGGACTATGTGCACATCAGCCAACAAACAAACAAACAAGCAAACAAAAAAAGTCACAATAAAGCTAGGAAATGATAGAGGAATAGGGAAACCAGGTTTTGTCAAATTGATTTTGAATCATAGTTCAGAAAGGCTAAGTATTTTTTCCAATTTAAATCTATAGCTTAAGGTTGTAAGGAAAACATGAAGGTCTGGGTGGTTATTTTGTAGTTTACATTTGTAAACATAAAACTTAGCAAACAGCAGAATAAAGTTAAGAACTTTGTCAGTTTCCACATTTTGTTTCACTCCAAACAGAACTAACTCTTTCTCAAGAACCAGATTAGCGCAGTGCTGACATTTATCCATTAGCAGGTTTTGAAGATTTCTCCAAACCGCTGCACAATATTGCAGTCGAAAAGCATATGTGCAATAGTCTGTTGTTCATGATCACCAAAGTTACATAATGGTGAATCAACAATTTTGCATTGAAATAGGTATTTCTGGGTTGGCAGCAATCTATGTAGAAGTCGACATTGGAACCATCTAAGCTGGACGTCAGTAGAAGCTTTATAACTATGAAGGAATATTTGTTTCCAATTAAGATTTACAAAAAGATTATTCCATTTATCATATATACTGTTCAAAAAAAGAAACGCAAAATGAAATTTTGCCACCTGGGGTGGACCATACAGTTGAGAACACGCCAAAAACCGGCCCTGATGTATGTCTTGAACGTCGACGTGCTAGGATAACATTGATTCCGGTTTTCACTATGTGCACGTGCGTGTTGTGGGCCAGGTGCGACAGTGCAAACATTGGGTTGTTCTTCTGTTGTTTCGCCTGCAAAGCATGCCCAACTCAGTGGTGAACACACACAACACCATGGTCATAGTGCAGTATAAAAGCCGGGTCATTTTGGCAACCGGCAGGCACACCGTACCAAAAAACAGCATGCCACGTTTGAGCCCAGCAGAGAGAGAAAACGCCCTGGGTCGTTTGCAAGTTGGTCAGAGTGCAACTGATGTGGCCCATGCTTTGAATGTCTCCCCCAGTACCATATGCCGACTTTGGACTCGCTTCCAGAGGACAGGTCATCAGCTGATGCCCCGAGGTCAGGCCGGCCTCATATCACAACGCCAGCCCAGGACCGCTTTATACGGCTAAGACATCTCCGCAATCGCTTCCTGCCGGCCTCGTCCACTGTCCAGGCATGCGCTGGTGTCCGTCGCATCTCCGACCAGACTGTCCGCAACAGGCTGCATGCTGCTGGGCTGAGGGCTTACAGGCCCTACGTGGCAACGTAATGACGGGGCGCCATCGACAGACCAGACTGCAATGGGCTACGCAACACAGACACTGGACACTGAGGAACCATTGGCGACACGTCTGGTTCTCGGATGAGTCACAGTTTCTGCTGCAGCGCCATGACAGGAGGCGAAGGGTTTACCGCCGGGTTAATGAACGCAACCAGCAGAACTGCGTCGACGAGGCACCTCCGCATGGTGGCGGCAATGTCATGGTATGGGGGGCCATCAGCAACACAGGCAGGAGCCAGCTGGTGCGCGTGGAAGGTCACCTGACAGCCCAGCAGTACGTCCAGGTCATTGTTCAGCCACACGTCCTGCCTCTAATGGCCACTCCCAGGGCCGTGTTCCAGCAGGACAACGCCAGGCCCCACACAGCACGCCTGACCACAGCCTTCTTTACCGCCAACAACATCAACACCCTGGCTTGGCCCTCTCTTTCCCCGGATTTGAATCCTATTGAGCACGTTTGGGACGTTTTGGACAGACGCCTGAGAGTGAGGGCCAACGCCCCAGCGACTCCAAATGAACTGTTCCGGGCATTGCAGGCCGAGTGGGCGGCCATCCCACAGCAGACAATCAGGAACATTATTGCTTCATTGCCCCGCAGATGCCAGGCTACCATTGCAGCCAGAGGGGGTCACACCCGTTACTGACTTTGGAAGCGGCCTGCCGATTTCCCTGAGGGTCTGGGGCTGGTTCTTTACCACAGCATTGCAGGGAGACTTCTGTCCTACTGATGACCTGTTTTTGTCATTTTCACATTAAACGTGTTGTCACACTGAGCTTCAATAAATTGTGTTTCAAATCGGCAGCTTGGCATTTTGCGTTTCTTTTTTTGAACAGTATAGCAGCAGGAGAGGCATTATTCTCATTTAAAGTTTTTTGTACATATTTGTTGCCTCTTTTAATGCAAAACCAGGCTTTTTGGTCCAACAGTTTATATTGGTTTGTTATAATAATATTAAGTTTTTGGCAATAGTTGCGAGTGGCATTCATTATGCCTTTATATAAGAGAAAATTTGTTCTTATACCTTGATATTTATTTAAAAATTCATGGAAGGTCATCCAATGCCCATTTTCATTAATCAAGTGTTTAATGAAGAAAATGGCATAATTACACCATTCCTGTATGAAAATAACCTTTTTATCTCTTACAATTTTAATATTGTAATGAATACACTCTGACATGAAATCATGTACTGTAGTCGGATGGCACTTTGCGCACAGTTTCTTGTAGTGTTTCATCACATCATTCCAGAATGGGTTATTGACATCTTGCATAATAACATTAGAAAATTCAGCACCAAAGTTTTTTATATTGTCCAACTTAGGGAACATATTAATGGTAAATTACCGCCAACCCGACTCGTACATTAATCTTCTCAGCCAACTTATCTTCATCGAAGAAATAACAATTTTTACATTTAACATTTTTAATCCACCTTCACAGTACTGCTTTTGAACAACAGATTTTTTTATTTTACTTTTTTTTTACCATTCCATGAGAAACTATGCAATTCTTTTTCTAAAGCAACAATAAAATCCTCTGGGGGTCTGGTAGGTTAATCAATAAATGAACAATTTTTAGAAAATGCCAAAGTTTTAATAACAGTTATTTTTCCAAAAGGAGTTATATTTCTTTTTTTCCGAAAAGCTAGGACTCTTTTTATTTCAAAAAGTTTATCTTCAAAATTAATTTGTACAATAATATTTGTGTTAGTGGAGAATTTGATACCAAGAATTTTAGAAGTACCTGGATCCCAAACAAAATTTTTGTCCCTCATAAATCTAATTCCACAATTCTTTCTGCTCCCCAACCAAACTACTTGTGACTTGTCAAAATTGATTTTTAAACCTGAAATTTGTAAACATTTAGTAAGGACAGATACCGCCTCGTTAAAAGATCTTTCTGAACCATCTAGACATAAACTAATGTCATCAGCAAATTGTGACAGTAATGTTTCCTTGTTAACAACTTTAATTCCTTTAATATGCTCATTAGAGCGAATCATTAATGACAGAACCTCAGCTCAAATTAGGTATAGATAAGGGGATGATGGGTCCCCCTGTCTCACCCCTCTCTCAATCGGAAAACAAGGGAGTACTGACCATTTACAGAAATACAAGTAGAAATTGTGAATAAAATGTTCTTATCCAATAATTAAGTCGGGTCCAAATTTGAAAAATTTAAGGCAGTTATGTAAGAATGACCATGAGACGCTATCGAACGCCTTCTCAAAGTCAAGACGGAATACTGTCTTCTGTGATTAATCCGAAACAGTTTTCTACAAGCGTGATAAAGGAATTCTAAAAACCAAAATCAGTCCTTCAAATAACTCAGTAAAACACTTGTTTGAACATTTTCAAAACACCCATTGACAAAAGAGACTAAAAATAAATAGATGATTTGTTACACGTGCGCGGTGTGATAGAATGAAGAGACAGGATAATGGATAAAGATTTAAATAGCCCAGTCCTCATAAAATAATATTGGGTTTAGCCATTAGAAATTTATAAAACATCGCGCCAGGGTAGGGACACAGATGGCATTATTGGAGAATTTCTGAAATATGGTTGAAAACTGATTCTCCTTTTTGAATTTCCTTGTAAGCATTACTCAACTCTCTATTTCAGCGCATTTTCAATTAATTGTGTGTTGGAGTGCGTGTGTGCGTGTGTGCGTGCGCTGCGTGCGTGCGTGCGTGCGTCGCTTCTGTTAGGGTGTGTTGTGTGTGTGTGTGTGGATGTGTGTGAGTGTGTGTTGTGTTTGTGTGTGTGTGTCGTCGTCGCTCGGTTTAATGTCCTGTTCCACTAAGTGCGATTCAACCGTTGTATGTTGGGTGAATGAAGTATGCAAGTATATAAGTGTATTGGTTCCATTAACGAAGAATTAATATGACATCCCCCTCCTCCCCACGCCCCCCCCCCCCTTCTCATCCCCCATATACCCATCTTCCACCTGACAAATTTAAGTGAGAAGTGATAAACTACTACAGATACTGGCCATATTGAACTATTTTTAACAAACACTTACAAACTGAGTCGAGGTACAAAGTACTTGTTTACAATAATGGTAAAGTAATAAGTCGATCCAACATGTAACCCTCACCACAAACAACCGACTGTCTTAGTAGCTTCCCTTGCACTTGGGTCAATGAATCTCAGGCCAATGGCTGACATTTAAGGATTCCCCACATACATATATAAACAATATGACAATTTTTTGTTTTACACAATGCGTTCAAAACCCGATCGAGATGATTAAGACATTCAATCTCCTCTGTGTGTGAGACGAGTGGTGAGTGTGTGTGTGTGTGTGTGTTGTTTGAGTGTGTGTGTGTGTGTGGTGTGTGCTTGTGATTTGTGGTTGTTTGTGTGAATGCCGTGGGTGTGTGTGCGCGCAGCGTGTGAATTGGTATGTAAGAAGTGATGAATGTGTGTTGAGCACCGTTTCGCGCGCGCGCGGCAGTGTGTGTGTGTTAGTAGTGTTGTACGTCCTGTTTTGGTGTGTGTGTGTGTGTGGGATTGTGTGTGATGCGTTGTCTGTGCTGTGTGCGCACTGCGACGGCAGCACGTGATTGTGTGTGTGTGTGTTTTGTGTGTGGTGTGTGTTGTGTTGAGTGTGGTGTGTGTGTTGTTGTGTTGATCAGATTGCGCATGATAATAGTAGAGTTTTACATCGAAATATTCCTCTAAACACAGAAAACATCTAATTTTTTTTGTTTCACAAGTGAATTCCCTTAAAGACTCTGCCATAGTATATTTTATTAAGAGAGGTCACTATCTGTTCTTGGAAAACTCTCACAACTTGGACTTGATCTGAACCCCTCATTATCGAAACTTTTTATTTTTGATTTGTTTTCTGCCTATTCCCATCTATCCCTTTCCTCTCTCTAAAATAATTATCACATGAACATTATCGATAAAACAACGAAGAGAATAGCAGAGCGATCTAAGTGAACAAAAAAAATTGCGTCACATTTCCTTATTGTTTTCCCTCGTGATCACCTTTCGATCAAGTCAAATATTTGTATGAGCAGTTACGCGTCTGTCTATACTTAAGGTCTTTTTAAATATTTTTTCGAAAAGCGGTGACAAAAACATTAAACAAGTGTACTGAATCCGCGAAAGAAGTAGTCGTCGATCATCAGAAAACACCAATCTTGTTATACAAAACCAGCATCGTTGCTATCTGATCGTCTCTGTTCCTTCACCGCTCTCTACTCTCTTCATCTCTCTCTCATCTCGACTCATCTTCCTCTTCTCTCTTCTCTCTCTCTCTCTCCCTCTCCCTCTCTCTCTCTCTTCACTGCTCGTCTTCTCTTATCCCTGAGAGCAATTCGCACCAGCTCACGAAGTGTCAGTGCTATGTTACGTGAGTCAGGCACGACACTAGGGGCAATTCCATTAAGACAGTCTTAGAGGACATAACAGCTCCCTGGCAGATGCCATTGTGGTAACGGCAACAGCACGATGACAAACAAGACCCTCCACAGAAAGTGCTACAGGGTGTACCAGCCCGTATTTAATGACTGCAGAGATAGCATTTACGCTCGCGACAGGTACCATTACACCACTAAGCATAACTGCAGTAAACTTCTCTCACGTTCCTTTCATGCGGGTACCGCTTGACAAAGGTGAAGCCCTTACAACTCCAGACGCAGCCAAGCCCAAGGATCCGGGTGCAGCTTGTCCCGCAGTCAAACAGAACTATCCCTGAGTCAATGTTCTGTTCATCTGCTCACTGGCTTTTCCCTTCTATCTATCTAATTCTATCTTTCTAAATCTATCTTATATATATATATATATAAGAATAAATCCTCTCTCTCCCTCTCTCTCTCATCTATATATATATATATATACTATATATACATATTATATAAGATATATATATAATTTATACTATCCCTAATCCCCTTAACTAACTATCTATCTTCCCTATTCCTATCTACTATCTATCTAAGCTATCTATCTATCATATCATCTGTCTGTCTGCTATCTATCTAATCTATCTATCTACTATCATAAATCTATACGACAATTTTTTGTTATTTCAATATTTCATTTTTTGTTACAATGTACAATTCGTTATATTCATTATTATAATTCCTTTATTTTCTCGTCATCAACACTTGTCAATTCTCTCATCTAGTTGTTTAATAACAATCTCAACTTATCCATCAGCTTCAAATCATTGCGCATTTAGTCCTCAAAAACTTAGCGGATAAGGGTAGCTTAAGTATTGGGCTAGGTCGTCACGCAGTGTAAGCCTCCTTGATGAACCAGAAACTTAAATGCTAACTCTTATCATCGTTATCAATCTAATCAATCAATCAATCAATCAAACAATTCAATAAAACACTCCCATCATACTTTTTGTAATCGTCACCTCTCTCATCCCGTCCACCCAACAGTTCCTTCATTTTTTCTCGCACATCCATTACCCTCAACATAAATCTAGCAAAGTCTATTTACTTACAAGAAATTATAAACAATTTCATAGTATGTGTAGCAAAATATATAAGTTGCAAAATAAAGAGTTCAATTCAAACTATCCTATGACATTTGCTTGATGGATTCTTTGGATAATAAAGGAATGAATGGCAGAATGAGTTGGCACAACTGACAACAATGCAATTATGTTTGGAATAATATAATCAGCAAGGAAAGTATTTGCAAAAGAGTTTTTTTATTCTTTTTTTTTTTTTTCAGTTTTTAAACAAACAACACACAACGGAAAAAAAGACATATGTACATAATCAAATGATACACGAAACGATGGGAAGAAGTCAGGACACATAAAGAACACACACACAATGCACCCCCCCCCACCCCCCCCATCCCCCAAAAAAAAAAAGATCGCAGACAACGCACACAAACATACATGAATTGTAAGCAGATATGCATAAACGTACACACACACACACACCCTCATAACATGTTCAAATGATATAACCTCAAAAACAAGGAAAATACCAAGGTGGCTGTGGGCGAAGCTGAGAAGAGTAGAAAAAAAATATTAAGATGGGAAAATTACTGCACAAAATGATCATTTTGGATATGGCTAGTTATGTTTGGAAGATCCTATACTAACGTCTTCCCTATCTCAACTATGTAGCAATATCTATGTTGGATACTGCCTAGATGGGACTTGTGCACATCAGCCAACAAACAAACAAACAAGCAAACAAAAAAAGTCAGGTCAATAAAAAAGCTAGGAATGATAGAGGAATAGAAACCAGGTTTTGTCAAATTGATACTGAATCATAGTCAGAAAGGCCTAAGTATTTTTCCCAATTTAAATCTATACCTTAAGGTATGTAGGAAATCCTGAAGCTGGGTGGTATTAAGTAGTTTACGATTGTAAACATAAAACTTAGCAAACATCAGAATAAAAGTTAAGAACTTTGTCATTTCCACATTTTGTTTTCACATCCATAAGCAGCAACTAACTCTTTCTCAAGAACCGCAGATTAGCGCAGTTCTGACATTTATCCATTCAAGTTTATGAAGAGTTTCTCCCAAAACCGCTGCACAAATATTGCAGACGAAAAAGCATAATGTGCAATAGTCTGTTTGTTCATGATCCCCAAAGTTACATAAAGTAGAATCAACATTTATGCGCATTGAAATAGGCGATTTCTATTTCAGGGTTGGCAGTCAATCTATGGTAGAAGTCGACATTTTGGGGAACCATCAAAGTCTGGACGTCAGTAAAGCTTTTATAACTAGGGGAATATTTGTTTCCAATTAAGATTTACAAAAAATATTATTACCTCTAGTCATATATTACTGTTCAAAAAACAAGAAACGCAAAAGAAATTTGCCACCTGGGGTTGGGACCAACATTGAGAACACCCCAAAAACCGCGCCTATGTATGTCTTGAACGTCTACTGTGCTAGATAACATTGATTCCGTATTTCACTATGTGCACGTGCGTGTTATGAGGCCAGGTGCGACAGTGCAAACTTGTGTTGTTCTTCTGTTGTTTCGCCTGCAACGCATGCCCAACCCAGTGTGAACACAGCACACACCATGGTCATAGTGAGTATAAAAAGCCGGGTCAATTAGCAACCGGCCAGCACAACCAGTCCGTACCAAAAAACAGCATGCCACTTTTGATCCCAGCAGAAGAGAGACAACGCCCTGGTCGTACTGCAAGTTGGTGCAGAGTGCAACAGAATGTGGACCCATGCTTGTGAAGGTCTCCCCAGTACCATATGCCGACTTGGAGACTACGCATCGCAGAGGACAGGTTCATCAGTCTGATGCCCCGAGTCAGGGCACGTCGGCCTCTTATCACCAACGCCAGCCCAGGACCGCTTTATACGGCTAAGACATCTCCGCAATCGCTTCCTACCGGCCTCGTCCACTGTCGCAGGCATGCGCATGTGATTCCGTCGCATCCACCGACCAGACTGTCCGCCAACAGGCTCCACATGGCTGCTGCTAGGCTTTACAAGCCCCTACGTGGCACACGTAAAGACGGGGCCCTTCGACAGACCGGGGAGAGACTGCAAAGGCTACGCAACACATGACACTGGAACACAGAGGAACCATTGGCGACAACAGTCTGGTTCTCGGATGAGTCACATTTCATCTGCACGCCATGACAGGAGGCGAAGGGTTTATCGCCGGGTTAATGACGCAACCAGCAGAACTCGTCCGAGAGCGCCTCCTCCGCATGGTTCGGCACTGTCCATGGTAAGGGCGGGGGTCCTACAGCAACACAGGACAAGGAGCCAGCTGGTGCGCGTGGAAGGATCACATAGAATCCCATCAATACGTCCAGTCATATGTTCCAGTCCACACGCCTCCTGCCTCTAGTTGGCCACTCCAGGGCCGTGTTCCAGCAGGACTAAGCGCCAGTGCTCCCACACAGCACGCCTACCACAGCCTCATTTACCGCCAACCAACAGCAATCACCCTGGCTTGCCGCTCCTTTTCCCCCGGATTTTGAATCCTATTGACACGTTTGGGACGATTTGGGACATACCTGAGAGTGAGGGCCAACGCCCCAGCGACCCAAATGAACAGTTCCGGGCATTGGCAGGCCGAGTGGGCGGCCATCCCCCCCCACCAGCAGACAATCAGGAACATTATAGCATCATTCCCCCCAGATTGACCAGGCTACCAATGCAGAGCCAGAGGGGGTCCCACCCGTTACTGACTTGGGATTGGGAAAGCCGGCCTGCCGATTTCCCATGAGGTTCTGGTGCAGTTTCTTTATCGCACGCATGCAGGGAGCTTCTGTCCTACTGATGACCTGTTTTTGTCATTTCCACATTAAACTTTTCACATCAGAGCTTCAATAAATTGTGCTTTCAAATCGGCAGCTTGGCCTTTTGCGTTTCTTTTTTAGAACATATAGCAGCAAGGAGAGGCATTACTTCTCATTTTAAAAGATTTTTGTACATATTTGTTGCCTCTTTAATGCAAATCCCGGCTCTTTGGTCCAACAGTATTATATGTTTGTAATAATAAGATATAAGTTTTTTGGCACTAGTTGCGAAGTGGACATTCAATATCCTTTATATAAGAGAAACAATTTGTTGCTTATACCTTATAATTTATTTAAAATTCATGGAAAGTATCATTCCAATGCCCATTTTCATTAATCCAAGTGTTTAATGAAGAAAATGGCATAATTACACCTTACCTGTATGAACAATAACCGTTTTTATCTCTTACAATATTTAATAAAGTAATGAAAACACTCTGACTTGAAAATCATGTACTTAAGTCGGTTGCACGTTTGCGCAAGTTTATCTGTAGTGTATTCATCACATCATTCCAATGGGTTATTGACATCTTGCATAATAACTTAGAAAATCAGCACCAAAGTTTTTTATATTAGAGTCCAAACTTAGGGAACATATTTAATGGTAAAATTACCGCCAACTTACGCCGACTCTACAATAGATCTTCTCAGCCAACTTATCTTCAATCGAAGAAATAACAACATTTTTACATTTAACCTTTTATAAATCCACCTTCACAGTACTGCTTTTGAACAACAATATTTTTATTTTACTTTATTTTTACCATTCCATAGAAACAATGCAAATCTTTTCTTGCTAAAGCAAACAATAAAATCCTCTGGGGGTCTGGTATGTTAATCAATAAATGAACCAATTTAGACAATGCCAAAGTTTATAAAAACATTATTTTTTTCTTTCCAAAAGGAGTTATATTTCTTTTTTTTCCGAAAAGCTGGACTCTTTATTTCAAAAAAGTTTTATACTGCAAAATTAATATGTACAATAATATTTGTGATAGTGGATGAATTTGACTACTAATAGAATTTAGAATACCTGATCCCAACATAATTTTGTCCCTCATAAATCTAATTCCACAATTCTTTCTGCTCCCCAACCAAACTACTTGTGCATGTCAAAAATGGATTTTTAAACCTGAAAATTTGTAAACTTTAGTAAGGAAAGATACCGCCTCGTTAAAAGATCTTTCTGAACCCATCTAGACATAAACTAATGACACACAAATTGTGACAGTAATGTTTCCTGTCACAACCTTAATTCCTTTAATATGCTCATTAGAGCGAATCATTAGGCGACAGAACACAGCTCAAATATAGGTTATAGATAAGGGGATGATGGTCCCCCCCTGTCCTCACACCCCTCTCTCATCAAACAAGGGGGGAGTACTGACCATTTTACAGAAATACAAGTAGAAATTTGTGAATAAAATGTTCTTATCCAATTGAATTAATTCGGGTCCAAATTCTGAAAAATTTAAGGCAGTTTACGGTAAAAATGACCTGAGACGCCTATCGAACGTCCTTCTCAAAGTCAACAAAAAGAGCATACCCCCTGGAATTATGTTCCTTATAATGGACAATAACATGTCATACAACAACCTATATTTCTCTTCCAATAAATGCTGCCCTTCAAAAAAACCTCTTTGATCTCTCATGAAATTCCTATCATTCAATCATTTTATATTCCATCGACCCACCTAATGCATCTATTAAACAATCTTATAAGTCACTGCTTTCTATCGATTTATAGATCTCTCTAGCTATTCATCTATCATCTATTAACCTATCAATCTATATATCTATCTATTTATCCTATCTATCTATTCACTCATCTTCCATTTATCCATATCTCTCTCTCTCTCTCGCTCTCTCATCCCTCTCCTCTCTCTCTCCTCTCACATCTCTCTCTCTCTAACTCTTTATTCCGGGCAGAAACGACACACCCGCGCGCGCCAATATATAATATAAAAAGTAATTTATATATATATACTATATATATATAATATATATATATATCTATAGATATGTTTGTGTGTGTGTGATGTGTGTGTGGTGTGTGTTTGTGTGTGTGTGTGTGTGTTCGTGCGCGCGCGCGCACTGTGCGGTCGCTGCTTGTGTGTGTATTGGTGTTGCATTGTCTGTGCGGCGCAGCTTCGTAAAGCCCCCCCCCAAACTCCCGCACGCGATTTGTGTGTGTGTGTGAGTGTATGTGTGTGTGTGTGTGGGTGTGTGGTGTGTGTGTGTAGTGAACGATGCGTGTATATGGGCTTTCGCATCCCGCAGTGTGCCTGGTGCTGCCTGTCTCTCTGTCTGTAGGGTCTCTTTCACACACACACACACAACACACAAAAAAATGATGTAGGGGGGGGAACACACACACACACACACACCCCACACACACGACACAACTCTCTCTCTCTGTTCCCTCTCTCGATCTCTCCCTCTCTCTCTTTCTCGCCTCTCACTCTCTCTCCCTCCTCTCCTCTCTCTCTCTCTCTCTCTCTCTCGTCGATCCCACTTTCCATTGCCTCCCTACCCATCCTCCGTCACTCCTTTCGCTACTCACTCTCTCTCTCTGCTCTCTCGTCTTGTCCTCGTCTTCTCGTCATCTCTCTCCTTCTCCTCCCGTTCGACTCATCACTCTCGTTCTATCATTTGTCCTCATTAGTCTCTCGTACTCTCTCTTCTCTCTCTCTCGTATCCTTTTCTTTCACTCCCTCATTCTCTGCGACGGATCTCTCTTCTATACTTTAAAGGATACTAAAGGTCCTGCACAGTGGCGTACGGACCTGTGTGTTTGTGTGTTTGTGTTTTGTGTGTGTGTGTGAGTGTGTGTGATGTGTGTGTGTGAGAGAGAAGAGAGAGAGAGAGAGAGAGACGCGCGCGCGCGCATGCTTCAACATGCGTGCACATGTATGGCAGGGAAATAATATGCCGCTACGTACAATCGCTGTACACACAATAGCCTGTCCGACCGTAAATTTTATATTCCTGTTAGACCGAAGTCCCCACTATTCCATTAACCCGTAAAAGTAAGAAATTAGACCCTAGAACTAAGAAAAACGAAACAAAGGCATGACGCAGAGGATAGAGGGAAGAGGGAGGGAGAAGGAGCAATTTTCCAACATTCGTTTACAACCCATGTTTGTTCCAGAAATGACGTACTAACTTCTCCACACGCGGTGGACATGGACGGGTCGTGTTTGTTTTCGAAACTCTCCGCGATCCATTTCTTCACCTGTTCCGCCGTCCCCGACGAAGTTACAGATTACTGCCGTGTTGGCCGTGGAGAAGGAAAAGAAAGGAAGGAAAGAAAAGGATGATGAAAGGCAGGAAAGCAAGGAAGAAAGAAAAACAAGAAAGTGAATAAAAGAAATCAGATTACTGCAAAATTGAATTCCCACTTACGTAGAAGACAAAAAGAAAGGACAAAACGATTTGAACGACTTTAGCGGGCAACAAATAAAAATTATAGAACGAGAGGGGAAAGCAAAATAAACTGATAGAGCTAGTATCACACACACACACACATACACACACACTACACACACAGCACACCACACACACACAGCATCACACACCCAGGCCATGACTACATACATACATACACACACATTCACACAGCGCACCGTCACGAGGGACGTCACGCACGCACGCACGCACGCACTGCACGCAACACACACACACACAACACACACACACACCCCCACAACGGCGCGCGAGTGCGCGCGCAGCGCGCGCACTCACACACACTAAAATAAAGATGGATTGTACCAGTCAGTAAAGTTTTCAATTATCAGCATCGGTTAAACGGTGAAAGAAAATGCGAGATCAATTCATAATCCTTTATCTACCAAGTTTGCGGGGATAGGAGTTGGACGCCGTTTTATCACAACACCCTGCTGACTATAGAATAGAACAGATAAGAAAGAACAATCAGAATAGACAATAGAATAGATAGATAGATAAATTGATAGATAGAATATAGATAAATAATAGATAGATAGATAGAGTGACTTTCAAATCAAGGTTAATGCAGACGGTAACAGCAGTAAAACAGAGAATTACCCGACTTTCATCGAATGGAAAGAGAACACTGCGTACAAGAACAGAAAACGACGCGTTTTCGACCCCTGATGCCTTCTTCGGCGACGGCAAAAAATACACACACACACCACGCAGGCCACCAAACATTCACGCACGCACCGCGCGCGCGAGGTCGCACACACATACACACACACCACTACACACGAACAGCACATACACAAACACACACACACACACACAAAGACACATACACACACACACAACACACGATTAGGCACACACACTCACACAACCACCCACACACACACACACAACACAGAAACTAGACGTACGTGTAAGTTGTCAGTGGAGAAAGCGATTTTAATCATGTCCTCCTTGTTTTGACTGGAATTGTTGGAAGTATGAGAGTTGAAGAACAAAAAATGAACAGTGTTGTGGAGATGTGTGTGTGTTGTGTGTGTGGGGGGGGGGGCAGTGGAAAGACGTAATATACTTTTGTTTGCATAGAACCATACAACAGACAGACAGACAGGACAAGAACAGATAGATAGATATGATAGATAGATAGATTGATATATAGTATAGATAGATCAGATAATAGATAGATATGATAGATAGATAGTCAAAGACAGACCAGACAGACAACAGACATAGATACGATAGATAGAATAGATAGATAGAGTAGAGAGATAGATAGAATAGAGAGATAGATAGATAAATAAGATTGATAATACACACGACAGACAACAAAAGATAGATAGACAGAAAGATCAGACAGACCGATCCATATAGACAGATTAGACAGATCGATAGAGCAGATAAGACAGATAGATAGATAGATAGACAGATGTTGATAGATTAAAGATAGTTAACGATAGATAGACTAAGTAGAATAGATGTGATAGATAGATAGCTGTGACGGTCTCCGACGCTCCCTCGATAGATAAAAAATGATTTTCATATCAGGATGCCAGCGGTGTTATAGACAGAAGATTTACGCCATTCACAACCAAAATAACGCTCTCGCATAGCACAGACGCACTCGGTCACTCACATGACTCGGCCCGCACTAAGTGACGGCGAAAACCAATCACATTTTTCATAAAAATAATCAACTTTATTTAACTTCTGACTCCATAGAATACCCCTCCACCCGTCACTACACAACACATACTATCTGTAATTCAGATAACAACAATGTCAACGCATACAGGCAATCTCTTAAATCGCATCCCTTTTCTTCAAACATCCTTCATGTAACCAGGAAAGACAATATCCACGTTCTGTTTTGCACACTTACTAAAACAAAAAAACCTTTCAGAAAACAATAAACGACTCGTGAACTAGCCAACATTCCTTGGTTGATCGTCAGTTTCGTCTCATCACACGTGTCGACTACGAGCTGAAGCTGCACAGAACCGTTATGTACCTCCCGATTGCCCAAAAATCCCAGTTGGGGGACACTGCAACGTAGCTTGAGTCAGCACCCTCACAGAACAACAAAAACTGAGTGCTTCCCGGACTCCAACCTGAACTTCGCCCACTCCACTGAAAGGGCTTCCTGCGTCGGCCTCTCCCACAGAGTTCTCATCACGTGGCTGCAAAAACACCCCACCGTGTCTGCAGCTCCTGTCTAGCGCTCCAACTGGCTAGACACTCTGGCTGTCGACCGTCCCCACACGGGAGACAATTCTTACTCGTCGTCGCTCCGTAGATGCTACAGCAACCTCCAACTTGTCTCCGTCCCCACCCAGGAGACACGGAGGCGACAGCTAACCTCTGCTTCACGCAGTATTTTCCGTAGAGCCCTCAGCAAGACGTTGCGATCACTTTCCCCCTTTATGTGATCACACACTTCCTGGTTTTCCAAGTCACCTTATATTCGTTCCACCAAAAATAGAGAACCCAGAGTTTAACTGGCTCAACCAATGGCAATCATCGGCACACACACTCATCGACACCGACTTGTACCAATAAATCCCCCAAGTTATTTTTATTCCGCCAATGGAATCGCTAGTCCATACCTACACACACACACACACACCACAGCTGCTTAGCGCCAAACAAAGACTTGGGCACACCATGGTTAAATGCATAACCTCCTATTCAAACTCATGTTCGAATTCCCCCCAAAAAAGAAAGGGGGGGTGGCCCTACCCATTGAAACTACAGCCCTGGACCTCTCTTCCAGCCATGACAGTATGCTTCAAGTATCTTTACTACCTCTAAAGACAACAGGTGCAACACCACTCAATAGGCCGAAGCTGTCCATTTCATTCCCAGAACAAGGACGACTGAATGTCGCTGTACTCTGCCTGCAGGCTGACCGGTCACCTACTCGTTAGAGGTCAACGCTGACACGAACGCCTTTCCTGTCCGGCCCACTGGAGAGACCCTTGAATAGCCAGCCATTGTCGGACCTGACACTCCGGTAACCAGGACCAGGCAAGTCGGCAAGCTCCTCGTCACTGTAGGTCCCTCGACAAGCAAACACTTCCCAGCACACTCCCTCCTCAAATAGCGACTCAGGTATCCCCCCACTGGGTGATGCCTGAAATATCGCACCTGAAGACTCCAAGACCGGCTCCCAACAACAGCAACTAATACCCTTAATTTGCCTATGCACGAGAACATTCGTGCCGACACCATTACAACCCCCGTACCAAAGAATGTTAGTTCCAAGTCAAACCTTTCCTCCAGGACGAATGTTTCTCAGAATTGGATAAAACAAACTCAACCTGCATGGGGTCAATTACAGTGCATACCCCTATGCTTAAGGACAAGCACTTCCATCAACATCACTAAACAAGGATAATGTACCCAATTAAAAACAATAAAACTGTACCAGTCAGATAGTCCATTGAAATCACTCAGTCATAAACTGGCTCATCAAATAACAAGAACTCGCTCTATAACGTTAAGCTATCAGCATGTCCTTCCAAGTTAATTAATCATCCATTCACTCTTCTTACATAGCACCACCTGATTAAACACCACGATCCCAAAATTCAGGATGTGTGGCACCAGCCTACTTAACATCAAAATCAAGGCAGGCGTGTGGCTCCAGCCTACGTAACATACAAAATCAAATTGCAGGCGTAGTGGCCACAATCTTGCTCACACGGACTCACACAAATATGCAACTACAAACATTCTATCCTGATGTCCACTTAAGATACATTTTACTGAGACTGAGACAAAACAACATGAGCACAACAGATATCACTCAGACAAAAACAAATCATAACACTGAGGACATGTACTGAACCCCGCTCCATAATGGCATTGAACAAAGCAAACATAAATCAAAAACTGAAATAACCATGATCATAGCTCAAAAACCCCCCCCCCCAGCCATTAACTGGGCAAGGAACTAAAGCAATGCACGATACATGTAAACCAAAAATCAGAAAATGAAAAAGTAAACACATGAACATAGGCCTCAATCCTCGCCCACGATTGCACGCCAAATCAATAACACAACCAGCCAGCGACATTATTTACACAGTAGTCTGTCCGTAACAGATGACTGCTCACTCCACCACCCCTCAATCGACAACACCCGTAGTGCATTGCTCCTAACCATGTTCCTGCTTCGTGTTGTACACACTACAAGAGGCCACACCCAGGAGGCATTACTCAACCCTTGACCTACTCCCTGCCCCTCTCAATCTTGACCGCCGTTTTGTGCTCGCCAATAGTACCTGGTGCAGAAAGTCGCGCGTTCCAGCATTTTACAAGAGAGTCAGCGCACTTTCACACCGTATAGTCCGTAGAGCGCGCGCGTGAAAATCTGCGCGATCCGCTTCTAGCCTGTCGCGACCCATGCACTTGCGACGACGATCATCTCCCCCGTTTAAAAATGTTTTATGAGATGATCCTCACTACATGCATCCAACCGGATTTATCCCTATATTTCTGAGAAATTCCTTGGTTCAATCACCTCATGCCTATGCCTCACTAACTTGATGAGCCCTTATATCGTCTCCTTTTTACCGACACTGAGGCTCGTCTCGCTCCTGTGAGCTGACTATTCTTCTGAGCATTATCCTAACGATAGCCTGGTCCTCCGTGACCTTCTGCGCCATGCATTATAATGCCGCGTCCACTGTCACCAACCCATCTGCTGGGTTCCAGTTATCTCTGTTGGTCCAAGTTGGCCCCGGGGACCCTTGAGTCCGCCACCGTGGCACCTACATTTCTGACTGCCACGGCTACGCCAACATAAAACTATTTAAACACCAACTACGGCCACCAGGGCCCACGGCAAACCCGCCCGGCCACTACCGACCACCACCATGGCCTACAGCACCGCCACTATACAACGTGCCAACCTCCCATGCCTCCAGCACCGCCAAATACGGCCCAACTCTCCATGCCTACGGCACCGCCACGACGACATATTTCATGGTCATTGCACCACCACCGATGGCCACCTCATGGAGCCTGCACTAGCTGCCACAGCTAGCGGCCGCCTGTGCCCTTCACCTGCCGTTCCTGTTTGCTTCCTACCCTTCACTCCATTGCTTTCCCCACTTACTGGCAGCTTGGCTGCTACGGGTGATATACCGACCCCCTAACAAAAAGCTGATAGGGAAATTGTTTTGCACTGCTGCAGTGAGAGAACTCCTGACAAACTCCGACTCTAACTTTGCGACCTCACGGCCAAAGGTAGCCGATTATTCTACATCTGCATATCGAAACGCAAAAGGTGGTTTTCCACCGGTATAGTCTGTCCTCTCACAACAACCCGCGGCTCTACCATTGCCTGCTCAAGTACAGTCCAGTAGCTAATCAGCGGTCAACCCTTCGGCTTCCCGTTTAACTACTGCCCTAGATTGGTGGTGCACCCAGCCTTCCTGTTGAATTGTATCAACGGCAATCAACGGAAGTTTTCGCAAGTCCGCCTACATTTCCTTGTCGATCTGACCCTCTCGCCCAACATTTGAAACATGTGCGTTTCCACTCTAACAAGCTCTTGAGCGTCCCACTGTTGCCCTACACGGACTTAAGAATCCGTTTTTCTTAACTGCGTCGTCTCCTCCTGTTGATAGAGGAGTCGGCAATCCCTCCCTGAACGTGTGGTCTGGGCATACGTGGTCGACTGGTCGAGAGCCTTCCACCCATTACGCTGATCATGGCAGATTCATACCTGTCTGCAACTTTTCACTACTCCTCTAAACTTCCTATATTCTTCTCTTTCTGCCAAGAATATGTGAGATCCTTCGACAATGAGAGAATTTGCTCCTTAAAGATCACCTCCCTCAAAACTCAAAGTTGTGCGGAGAGTGCCTACACCTTATCCAATTGTCAAAGAGAGCCCTAGCCGATAAAGTAACTGTACGTGCGTCACACCTGCGATTTACGAACGTTTCCTCTGATTAATTTCCTATATCTATCGGCGGTTACCTGGTACCGTCGAAACAAAGCACGCGCACCGACTCAGAATCTGTCTGTTTTTTCCGTGGGAAGCAAAAAAAAGCATCCCTACTTTGGGTGTCAGCAGCGCAGACATATTTCCGTTTGTGCCCACCGTTCTTCGGTAAGCCCTGATCTTTGGCAATCCTTTCAAATGCGAAAAATAGAAATCCTCTAAATGGAGTCCTGGGGGGGGGGGGGAGGGAGGGGAGTGATGATTAGGGGAGGGGGGGGGAGGAAGGGAGAAGGTGGAGGGGAGGGGGGGGAGGGGGGGGGTGGGGGGGTGGGTTGGGGGGAGGGGGGGATTGAGAAGCCGGATTATCATCTGAAACCTTGGCATATTGATCAAGGCACTGACATGTGTGCAAAGATTCACTTGAGGTTTTGCCCTCCACTCCCGTTCTTTCTCCAATTTTAATTTTTCTAACTCAAACTATGCCTTATCTTCTCCTTTCTCTTTCGCTCTCTTTTCCCGTTCTCTTTTCTCTCTCCTCTCTTTCCGTTCTCTTTCTCTCTCTCTCCTCACTTTCCCGATCTCATCAGCGCCCCTTGTTCCCCGTTCTCTCTCCTCTTTTTCCCGATTCTCTTTCGCTCATCCTCTTTTCTTCCCGTTCTTCTCTATCTCTCTCCTCTTTCTTTGCCCTTCCACTTTCTCGCTCCGCTTTTTTCGCCGTTCCCTTTCTCTTCCTCTTTTTATCCCGTTCTCCTATCTCTCTCCTCTTTTTTCCCGTATCTCGTTCTCTCCTCTATGCTTGTCCCTTTGTATTTTCTGGCCCTCGATTACAGGTGCCAGTTCAATCATCTCACATATGCCTTCAGTTCCGTACCCTTTAGTCCTAAAGCTTTTCCTTCTTCTATGGGTCCATCTATTTTTCCACGGAACCCATTGTCTCAGCACCCTACTTCAGTCTACATTCTAAGACTATCTAACCTCGATCAACTAGTTAATACAACCATCATAACGAAGCGAGATATCCCCACAATTCACTTGTAAAAAAGCAGATCAAATAGTTTTGCACACACAATTCAACCTCAAAGCAACCAATCAAGCAAGTTCAATGTCAACAGGCCCAGTCATAGACAAAAAAAGATCAAAACACTCAACACATGACTAACTTCTTCCAGTAACCAAAAAAAATCTAGTTTCCACAATTACGATCAAGATTTCAAATCCCTTGCAATGAACAAAACCCAGAATTCAAAATCACTTATGGTCTGCATTGATGTTCATCCCGGACGACGAGTCCCCCAATTTGTGACGGTCTCCGACGCTCGCCCCTCAGTTATTAAAATTATATTGTCAATATTCAGGATGCATGGGGGTTATAGACAGAAGATTTACGCTTTTCACAACCACAATGGGCGCCTCTCGCATAAGGCACACGCACTCTAGATCACTCACAGCGGCCCGCACAAGGTGACGGGAAAACCAATACATTATTCATAGAAAATAATCAACTTTATTTAACTAGTGATCTCTAAGGCGCCCCCACCCTTCCACTAGCACAGACACCACTATCTGTATCATACAACAATGTAAACACATGACAGAACAATCCTCATAATCGCATCCCCTTTTCTTCAATCAAAGCGCTTGAGTTCTTCTTCATTAAACCAGGAAAGAACAATATTCCACAGTTCTGACTTTGCACACTTATAAACTTAAGAAAACATAAAGAACGACCGCGTAACGTGCCCAGCATTCCCTGGTTAGATCGTCAGTTTCTCGTCATCCAAGCTGTGCGACATCACGAGCATGAAGCAGTCTGCCACAGCCGTTATTACCGCCCCGATGGCCAATCCCAGTTTGGGGACACTGGCGCAACGTAGCTTGAGCTCGCACCGCTCGACACTGATCCTCCTCCCCCTTGACTCCACCGTACTTCGCCCTCTCCGACAGAAAAGGGCTCCTGTCGGCCTCTTCCCCAGGTCTTTCTCTGGCTGCAAACACCCGCAACCAGTTGTCTGGCATCTCCCTGTCATAGGCTTTGCCACAGGCTACCCGTCTGGCTGTCGACCGCCCCACCCGGGAGACAATTCTCTTTTCTCGTCGTCTCAGGCTCCGAGGCTACAGCAACCTCCACTGTCATAACGTGCCCCACCCAGGAGACAACGAGGCAGACGCTAACCCTCTGCTTCACGCTGTATTGTCGTGACCCTCAGCACGAAACGGGGCGTAGTTCACTTTCCCTTAAGTGAGTTTCACACACTTCCTGGTTTCCAAGCACCTTATAGTTCGTTCTCAAGAAAGAGAGAACCCGAGTTAAAACGGCTCACCAATGGAATCATCGCCACACACACATCACACACAATTGTACCAAATAAATCCCCATATTGTATTTTTATTGCCGCCAATGAGAATCGCTAGTCACCTACTACACACACTACAACACACATCAGCTGCTAGCGCCAACACAGACTTGGGCACTCCAGTGGTTAATAGCATAACCTCCTAATTCAAACTCATGTTCGATTCCCCCCAACTACCCATTGAACTACAGCCTGGACGTCTCCATCCACCATGACTTGAGTGCTCTTCAAGTATTTACTACTCTCTATAGACAACAAGGTGCAGAACCTCTCAAAAGGCCGAAGCCTTTCCGATTTCATGTCCCCAGAAACAAGGACGACTGAATGTCGCTGTACTCTGCCCTCAGGCTGACGTCCCTACTCGTGAGGGGTCACCTGACACGATCGCCTTTCTTTCTCGGCGCCCCACTGAGGAGCCCATTGAATAGCCAGCCAGGACGGACGGACACTCCTGTACCCAGGACCGGCAAGTCGGCAACTCCTCGTCACTGTCCCTCGACATGCGAAACACTTCCCAGCACTCTCCCTCCTTCAGTATACGACTCGGGGTATCCCCCCCTGGTGATGCCTGAATTCGCACACTTGAAGACCCAAGGAACGTGCTCCCAACAACAGCAACTACCTTAATTTGCCTAAATGCTCGAGAACATTCGGCCGACTCATTACAGATAGATAAGCGGCTAGATAGATAACGGTAAAGAAAAATACACTAATAGTGGTAATAAACATAATGATAGTAATGATGTAATGAAAAGGGAAAGACGAAATACCAAAACATAAGTACACCACTCACTGGCAAACAACACAGTGACAGGCGTAGCTTTGTCAGCGTCAGCGGAGAAAGCGGGGATAATTATGTGCTATTGTTTTTTTGACTGGAGGGAGGAATGGGAAGAGCAGACAATGGGTGAAAAAGGGAGTGGGATGGGAGATTACATTAGATGCTGGTTTTTTCTGTCCCATCTTCTGTGCTACCTCAGCGGCGGCATTGCACCCACGCCGCTCATTCCGTTGTGTGGGGGGGGGGGGGGGGGGGGGGGGGGGGGGGGGGGGGGTAGGTGTGTGTGGGTGTGTGGGTGTTTTACTGGGTCTGCAACAAATGCTTAGAGTAACTTGCAGTGTCGCATTTTACGGCTTGAAAATCCGCTCTGCCCAGCCAGTAGTAAACTGCCAGCATCTTCTTGATTTCAATAAAAGTTAATATGGCTGAAAGGGAGGGTGAGCTGTACAATTCTATGTTGCTGTGCCTTGATAGACAAACTGTCAAATGTTGAAGTTCCAGGGCCAGTAAGCAGGGATTTCAACACTTCGATGGATCAAAAGCGATGTTTTAATGATCCTGTGATACTTTTGAGGGAATATAACACACAAATCATTTTCACAAACAGAACGTCGTGCAGTTTGAATCGTTCATCTATTGAAATATCAACCTACTCCCATTGCGATGATGGTCACCATATCACTAGTAGATTCATAACAATCACAACCAGTATCACTTACGAATTATTGTTTTCATAATCTGTATTATTATCATGATGAACATCCATGCAAATTAATCATAATGTTACCATAACTACAGTAACACAAAAAGAGTTTTGATGCAAATCTGAAAATCGTGAACGATTGATAAGTACTCGAATATATCCGTATTGCTATCATAATTAGCAAACATTCACGTTGATACCAATCTCATCATTACTATTATCATCTCAAAGGGTTACTACTCAAACATGAAAATTATTAATTATGAATCAATACACGACTAAACTGCAGATGAAAAGAAGGATTAGAAGGATGACAAATTGTTTCAACGTCAGACATTTGGAGCAGTTTGTCTATGCATCAGACTGATCGATATATCATTCTGCACGTACTGTGATGAATAAAACTGCATTTGAATTATGTAAAGGTAGGAATTCAAATAACATCAAAGAATCAGGATTTCCTATTTCAATCGATCACTTTCGTTTCATTTTGCTGTTCTTGGAATTTTTTTAGTCAGATTCCGCTGTAACAATGCTATTCCATTTAACTGGCATGGATTTCATTTTATTTCACTTTTTCCCCACCTGTTTTAATCTAAGTACTTACTTCAGTCTGTTTAGTTGAATTATGTTTGTTTTTCCTCAGATTTTCGTTTATCTTTTCATTTATTTCTAGTGTTTATTCACTTCTTTCTATCCTTCTTTTGATCTTTTTCAAATTCCTTTTTTTTTTCCAGTCTTCTCATCCTGTTTGCTTCTTTCTTTGTTTATCTTTGTCTTTTCTCGCTTCAGTCGGCAGCTTGGCTCTAATCTATAACGTACTTCAGCGTCCAATGACCGTGAAGGAACGGACTGCACAGATCGTGGACAATACATGCACATGTGCAAGTGGTAGCAAGAAAGACACTATTTCCTTGTCAGAAGCAGCTGATTTCTCTGAATAAAACGAATACTGGAGTCTCAGCCATCACCAATCTGTTCCTGTCTTGTCCTTCTTCATAACCAACAGGGAAGTGTCAAGGCGCACCGGCATAAACAACATTGTGGCCGAGGTGAAGCAGCGGCGGTGGAGGTGGCTGGGACACATCCTTCGGATGGGCAAGACCAGACTCCCTCATACTGCGCTGAGATGGGCACCACCGGGGAAGAGGAAGCGAGGCAGACCACTCGGCACCTGGAGGAGGACAGTGGAGGAGGAGATGAGAGAGGCAGGCAAGACCTGGAACGAACTGAGCTGGCTTGACCAGACCGAGAGGGCTGGAGGGAACTTGTTGGAACCTTATGTCCGGGACGCGGGATGAAGAGGATTAACTAACTAATAAATATATATATATATATATATATATATATATATATATATATATATATATATATTATATATGTATATATATATGTATATATATATACATACATATACACACACACACACACACACACACACACACACACACACACACACACACACACACACACACACACACATATATATATATCAATCAATCCTTAATTGAAACGTCAGTCGACCCCAGCTTAGATATCATCATCTAACTGGCGTCTTTTTTTTTAAGAAACAATGTAATGAATAAGGCAAAAAATCATCTGAGAGTTTCACTGAGTTCTGCTAGATTATGAATTATCAGACAGTTTGAAAGAATTCTTGTCTGTATCCATCAAGTGCCTCTTCAGCTTATATTCTGGTTTTAATGTGGCACACATATAAATGGAATAAAGCATGATGTATTTCAATTTCATATATTTTTTAGCATTATTTTTTCAATTTTGGATTAATCTTTTATCGTTTTCCTCGACGTGAGTTGAGCTTCTCTAGTTGCTTGGATTTCGTTTTCTTTGATTCTAAATCATTCATTCCATTGGTTTTCTACGAAGTTTTGTTTAGATTTACAGTATTTTTATATTCATTTTTTTTATATCTACCCATTAAACCCAAACCGATTCTTCGTCTTTTTGTCATTCTTTCTAGCTGGAATTTCAATTTGTAGAACTCGTAATTTCTTTTTTTATTACTTTCCTTCCCTGCTCTCTTCAGTCTTTCATTCTTTCGTTTTGTTTCTTTGTTTGTTTGCTTTTGGCACTCAGAAGATCAGCCAATCTGTAACGTACCTTAGCAATGAGTGATGCTGATTGAATGAATCGCGAGCGTTGCAAACGACACGTGCACGTGTGCGAATAAAGGAGACATCATTCGGAGGCAGTGTGATGCACTGGACTTAACACAGAATGATGAGAAGAAAAGAAAAAAGAAAAAAAAAAGAAAGAAAAGAATGCCAATAACTTGCTGCTGGATTTGGTTGGTGATTTTTCCAATTCTGCCACCTACTCAGAAGTTCAGAGAAATATTTTTATCCAGATCGTGTAACGCACTCCCCTAGTACCTGGGATGTGGCCACTTTCATGCTAATGCTTAACATCTATTTTGCCAAAATCGGATATCATTGAATTCTTTGACAGTCTTCTTTAAAAAAACAACAACCAAGTCCTAGACTTGAAGCCGGACACAAGTGAAGCTGCTGTGCACACCAGTTTGTGAGACATCATGCTGTATGTTATGAACTTTCAGCTGAATGTCAGAATGCGGTTTGCTGTTAGACTTTTCAGACCAATTCATCGAGCGTAGGAATGGGGACAAAGAAAACGTCAGTGCTTTAGTTTCAGTATTACAGAACTGCTTAGATGTCCTCTTATGATAATTCTTTTGGCTGTTTCACTGAGTAACAATGCCATCTTCTGATGGGTCGGCTATAGGTTTAGTGGACTAAGGGGTTTGTTCTTTGATGGTTAAAATATCTAATTTACTGATCTATGGCGTCTTATTCTGACAACTGAGACACTTTACTTGCTGCACTATAGGGTCATACTCTTGACGACTCAGACGCTTTATTGCATAAACTATAGATTCATGATCTGATGATTAAGACGTTTGATTTACTCAGCTGTAGGGTCACACTCTAACGACTAAGATGTCTGAGTTACCGAGCTATAGGGTCACAATTCAAAGATTTCGTCGTCCGATTTACTGTGATATAATGGTCAAACACTGACGACTAAAACGTCTGATTTACTATGCAGCAGGGACATACTGTCACGACCAAGACGTCTGATTTACTGAGCTAAAGATCATACCTTATGAACAAGAAATCTATTAACTGTGCTATAGCGTCATACACTGACGATTAGGATGTCTGAACTACTAAGGGTAGGTCATATTCTGACACCGAGACATTTGAAATGTAGAGCAGTTGTGTCTTGCTCTACTGACGCTGGCAACCCGTTATTACTGAACAACGCACCTAACGCTGAGAACATAATCTCCAGCACACTATTTGAGGTGACATACGAGCCTTTTTATGATAATGAGAACAGAGTGTAGCGCCAATTCACCGTAATAATCAAGATCAAAGTAATGGCATAGCCACGGTGACCAATTCTCACGCACCAGTGAAGGCTTACGCCATTAACGACTAGTAACGAGGAATCTTCAGTGACGTTTCTATTACCAGAGTTGTTTCTGACACGTCGGGTCTGTGCCAAATCTCAACAAAGTACTCAAATATGTGTATCTCAACAAACTACTCAAATATGTGTATCTCAACAAAGTACTCAAATATCTGTATCTCAACAAAGTACTTCAATATGTGTATCTGGAACATTACAATAATGTATCAAACTCCCCATCGATCTTTCAGCAATGAAAGAGAACTCTGCACAAGGTCATAGAGCAAGAGTAGGATTAACTTCTATGGTACTTCATTCTGTTCCATATGACTAAGGATTACATCGTATAAAACACAATAACATTGAGGAGGGGAGGAAGGGAGGAGCTGGCCATCCATCTATTCTGACCCTTTAGTTCCTTAAAAAAAAATTAAAAAAGAATGCACACTAAAACGATTGTCATATGCACACGTTATCTGTAATCCACTGGTTGTTGTGTCTCCCACACCCTCCTCTATCCCACCTCTCTCTCTCTCTCTCTCTCTCCTCTCTCTCTCTTCTCTCTCTCTCTCTCTCTCTCTCTCCTCTCTCCTCTCTCTCTCTCCTCTTCCTGATGCTCAACAACTTTTAGACAAGTGTACCTCATTGCCTAAACAACAATGTTGCTGCCAATCCCCCTCCCTGATCCTTCTCCTCTTCTCCCTCATCCACCCTTCCCATTCTTTTTGTCCATTGCAACCCTCTAGAGAGGAAAATGAAACCATCCCCACTCCTACTTTCCTTGATCGACAGCTTTTCAGCAAACGTAAGTTCTGCCACCTTCCCCTCTTTCTCTCTCATACGTCCACCGCCCCCCACTCATCCCCCCTCCACCCCGACAATCCTTAAGCCCTCCTGCTCAATAGTTTTGGCCTTTTCTACGGCTCTTAAAGAACTTGCATCACACACACACACACACACAACACACTCCTCTTCCTGATACCTCTCCCTCCTTCTCTCGTGACCGCCCGCCGCCCCCACTCACTGCCGCCCCCCTCCCCCCCCCCCCCACCCCCCCCCCCCCCCTCCCCCCCCCTCCCCCCCCCCCCCCCCCCCCCCCCCCTCCACCGCACGCTCCACCCCGACAATCCCCCAAGCCCTATGCTCAATCGTTTGGTCTTTTTTTTTTTTACAGCTCTTAAAGAACTTGCACCCCACCCCACCCCATCCTCATGGATCTGGCCCTATATAACTCTATAACTCAACATTGGCACTCCATCCTCTGTGCTGTATTAATGGTAGTTGACAGAATTCTTCGACATTGAAACGCAAAGTTCTGTGAATGCATCCTGGCAAAGAACGGGATCTATGTGTGTTGAACAGCCACAGTGACCCTGATCGATAGTGAAACGATCTCAACATCCACATAGAGGGAGATCAAAGGTAACCGGTTTCCTCCCCACCCACCCCCCCACCCCACCCACCCCCACCTCCCCACCCCACCTCCTCGGTACCTCATTCCCTTTCCATCCTCCTTCATCCCCATCCTCACCCTCTACCCCTATCTTCATCATACTCAGGCTGGCGGAGGGGGGGGGGGGCACATAGTCTTTGGAAGAAGACAGAGCAAGTGGCTGGTATTAGCATAGAACACGTTATTTCCTCTGTCTGTCCGTCTGCCTGTTTGTCTCTGTTTCCTTCTGTTCTCTCTGTCTATGTCTCTGTCTATCTGTCTCTGTCTGTCTGTCTGTCTGTCTGTCTGTCTGTCTTCTCTCTCTCTCTCTCTCTCTCTCTCTCTCTCTCTCTCTCTCTCTCCTCTCTCTCTCTCTCCATGTGTGTGTGTGTGTGTGTGTGTGTGTGTGTGTGTGTGTGTGTGTGTGTGTGTGTGTGTGTGTGTGTGTGGTCTATGTGTGTGTTTGTCTGTATGGTTCAGTCCATCTGTGTGTCTGTGAGTCAGGGTGTCTGTGTCTGTCTCCATCTCAGTCTCTGTCAGTCTACCTGTCTGTCTGTCTGTCTGTCTGTCTCTCTCTCTCTCTCTCTCTCTCTCTCTCTCTCTCTCTCTCTCTCTCTCTCTCTCTCTCTCTTCTCTCTCTCTCTCTCCTGTGTGCGTGTGTGTGCCCATGCGTGTGTGTATCTCTCTCTCCCTCTCTATATCTGTGTGTGTGCGTGTGTCTGTTCCTATATGTCTCTCTGTCTCTCTGTCTATGTCTGTCTCTCTGTCTTCTGTCTTTTCTCTGTTCTCTCTGTCTCTGTCTCTCTCTCTCTCTCTCTCTCTCTCTCTCTCTCTTTCTCTGTCTGTGTCTGTCTGTCTGTCTCTATCTCTGTCTGTCTCCGTCTCTCTCTCTGTTTGTCTGTATCTCTCTCCCTCTCTCATTCCGATGAAGAATCACAATTTACAGAGTCCCTTACAGTGTTCTTTGAATGCATGCTTACTAGATATTCTCTGTATGTGAGCCCCTCTCAAGAAAAAAGGCTTGATGAGTAAAACATGTAGATAATATCTATAACTCTTTCATATAAAGATCATCATCATCATCATCATCATCAACAACAACATCATTATAATCATCATCTGCATCCTCTCTCTCTCTCTCCTCTCTCTCTCTCTCTCTCTCTCTCTCCTCTTCTCTCCCTCCTCTCTCTCCCTCTCTCTCTCTCTCTCTCTCTCTCTCCTCTCCCTCTCTCTCCCCCCCCAACTACCTTCCTCATACTCAACAACTTTCAGATAAGTGTACTTCATCGCCACTCCCCCTCCATCCCCACTTCTCCGCCTCTCCCCTTCACCCACCCATCCCTTTTTTTTGTCTGCTACAGCCCTCTAGAGAGAAATGAAAACCACCACCACTCCTACTTTCCTTGATCAACAGCTTTTTAGTAAGTGTAAGTTCTGCTACCTTCCCCTCTTTCTCTCTTATACGTCCACCGCCCCCCACTCATCCCCCCTCCACCCGACAATCCTTTAAGCCCTCCTGCTCAATAGTTTGGCCTTTTCTACGGCTCTTAAGGAACTTACACCCCCCCCCCCCCCCCCACACACACACACACACACACACACACACACTCTTCTTCCCCCGTTCTTCATGAATCTGGCGCTAAATAACTCCATAATTCACCATGCGGCACTCCATCCTTTGTCGTATGAATGGCAGCCGCCAGGATTTTTCGACATTCAAACGAAGTTCTGTGAATGCTTGCTGGCAAGGAAGGGGATCTATGTGTGTAGAACAGCCACACTGACCCTGATCGATAGTGAAAAGATCTCAACATCCACATATAGGGACATCAAAGGTAGAGCCCCCCCCCCCGCCCCCCCTTCCCTCCATAGCCCTCTCCCTTCCATCCTTCTCCCACTGCCACTCTCATCCCCCACCCACCATCTCCGTCAATGCTTCAACACAATCTTAACCACGACTGAAGACTGGAAGGAAGACCACAGAGTCCTCGGAAGGAGACAGGCCAAGTGAGTGGTATTAGCTCGGACTGGAAGGTTTCGGAACAAGTCATTCCCTCTGTCTGCCAGACTGTCTGTCTGTCTGTCTGTCTCCGTTTCCCCCTCGTCTGCTTTCTCTCCCTCTCTCTCCTCTCTCTCTCTCTCCCTCTCTCCCCCCCCCCCCCCCCCCCCACTACCTTCCTCATACTCAACAAC
>CM031603.1:82408264-82410764 GCA_018398815.1 Conus ventricosus
TGACGCCACAGAGACCTGTAAATATTCCCCTGGCCGGAACGACTGTCGTCAGCACTTCTACTTCTTCAGCTGGAGGTGGTGGATTTTGAAATTACTCATGATAGACTGAACCGCAAGTTGGCAATATGATTTTTTTGAGAGTCGACAGCGCAAGACTATGTGTGTCTGTGTGTGTGCGTGTGTGTGTGCGTGCGTGCGTGCGTGCTGCCTGAGTGCATGCGTTCGTGTGTGTGTGTGTGTGTGTGTGTGTGTGTGTGTGTGTGTGTGTGTGTGTAAGTGTGTGTGTGTGTGTGTAAGTGTGTGTGTGTGTGTGTGTGTGTGTGTGTGTGTGTGTGTGTGTGTATGCGTGCATGTGTGTGTGTGTGTGTGTGTGTGTGTGTGTGTGTGTGTGTGTGTGTGTGTGTGTGTGTGTGTGTGTGTGTGTGTGTGTGTGTGTGTGCACGCGCGTGAGTGCGTACGTGCGTGCATGGGGGGGGGAGAGGGAGGAGGCTGCGTTTGTATGCGCGTACATGCGCTTGCTCTTGCACACATTCAAAATTTGGGGCTGGCTTACATAGGATACCGGCTGCTAACAGAATACACTAGAAATGCATAGTCTGAGGGCTTGTACTATTTCTTCCATCCCCCTCTCTCCCTCTCCCTCCTTCTTCCCCAACCCTCGTGCTGTTCCCCTTTCCCTTCCCAAATTGACCATGCTCTGTACTTTTCCTTTCCCCTGTCCCCAACCCTCGTGCTGTTCCCCTTTCCCTTCCCAAATTGACCATGCTCTGTACTTTTCCTTTCCCCTGTCCCCAACCCTCGTGCTGTTCCCCTTTCCCTTCCCAAATTGACCATGCTCTGTACTTTTCCTTTCCCCTGTCCCCAACCCTCGTGCTGTTCCCCTTTCCCTTCCCAAATTGACCATGCTCTGTACTTTTCCTTTCCCCTGTCCCCAACCCTCCATCTGCTTTTATGTTGAGTACCTTCGCTATTTCATGCTTCATTCACGCTACGATCAGGAAACTGTATGCGCGCGCACGTGCATGCGTGCGTGCGTGCGTGCGTGTGCGTGTGTGTGTGTGTGTGTGTGTGTGTGTGTGTGTGTGTGTGTGTGTACGCGCGCGCGTGTATGTATGTGTGTGTGTATGTGTGCGTGTGTGTGTGTGTGTGTGTGTGCGTGTGCGTGCGTGCGTGCGTGCGTGCGTGCGTGCGTGTGTGTGTGTATGTGTGTGTGTGTGTGTGTGTGTGTGTGTGTGTGTGTGTGTGTGTGTGTGTGTGTGTGTAAGCGCGTGTGTGTGTATAGCCTGGACATCAACCTCAACACCTGGGAGTCGCTTGCCCTGGACCGCCCAGCCTGGCGAAGCAGCATCACAAAGGGTGCATGTACATCAGAGAAGAGACGCACAGCAGAAGCTGAGAGAAAGCGAGCCGCGCGCAAAGCCAGAGCTACCTCCACCTCCACTGTAGCACCCACCCACATGTGTCCCACATGTGGGCGTTCCTTCCGGGCCCAGATCGGCCTCACCAGCCAACTGCGGATCCACACTTAACAATCTTCCATCTGAGATTGAAGTCATGGTCATCTTCGAAATCGAAGGACGAACAGCAGTGCAAACGCGAATGTTTTCATTTTACGTTTGAATCCTCCAGCAGTAGAAGTCTAAAATAGGGGATTCGAGGATAGAGGTGGCGTAGAATTATTTTGGACGCACCTGTACCGATGTAGAATCACATCCAACTTGTGAAAACAATCCTCTAAACGAAGACTGTCCGCTCGTTTTTTAGTTAATTTTTCTTGTATTTTCCATGCGTTCGGAACAAACAGTTGAACGTCTACGAGTGAACAAAAACAACTAATCACAGAGCAAATCAAATTTCAAAACAGAGTGACTGAGGGCGGAAAATGAAGCAAAATTTAGAAAGAGAAGGGGTTAGTTACAGCCAAGGACATGGACAAAGTACAGGACAAGACACAATGCATTTCGATCTTTTGGGTCTTCTTCAGGCAAAAACAAATAACATTTAGGACAGTGAAAATGAAGAACGAGAAACCACTTATCTTCTCATGTTCGGCACACCGGTAAAATGGCCGCCGGACGGAAACCTGAAGAAGACCCAACAGGTCGAAATGCATTGTGTCTTGTCCTGTACTTTGTTTGTCTGTGTCCTTGGCGGTAACTAACCCCATCTCTTCCTAAATGTTGCTTCACAGAGCAAGTATTTTTGCCTCGTGCACATAAAGCGCGTGTTCTCGCCCCCCTCCCCCCCCCTCCCTTTCCCGATCCTCTCTCTATTACAACGCATCATATGACCCGCATCCCACTCCTTTATACCTCCAAACCCTATTATCTGCCACCTCCCATCATTCATTCAACCCCTTCTTCTTCTCCTCCTCTTCTTTCCTGACAATACGTCTACGTTTTTCTGACTTCGTGTCGCTGTTCTGCAATAGGCTTTCAGGTAGCATAACAACACTTTCTTGGGCAGCCAATGCCGCTTTGTTTCCACTAAATATTTAACT
>CM031603.1:82423264-82430764 GCA_018398815.1 Conus ventricosus
ACAAATCGTCTACTTTAGTCAACATTTTTGCTGTCACAGCTCTTGTGCAACTTCAGTGGCATTACCGCCCACGCTCTCCTTCTCGGTAAAATCAGTGCTACTCTAAGGGTCAAAGACTTGGTGAGTCACCACCAACACCTCCACAAGATTTAAACCTTCATCAACAAATGTCTCCGGCAGATCCTCCACTTGTGATGGTTCGACAGAGTGCCAAACACCGACCTCTGGACGAGGGCAAACCAACAGCCCATGGACATCCAGGTCAGGAAGAGGGAAAGTGGCGATGGGTCGGCCACACACTGCGGGAAGGAGCCCTCTAACATCACCAGGCAGGCGCTCGAGTGGAACCCGCAGGGCAACAGGAAGCGAGGGCGCCCAAGCAAACCTGGAGGAGGAGTTTGCTAAACGAGCTGAGAGCCTCCAGCCTGACCTGGGGGGAGTCAAGACCTGTGGCAGGGACAGACGGGGGGTGAAGGTTGCTGCTGTGGCCCTATGCTTCTCAAGAGCGAAGAGAACTAAGTCAAGTAAGTCATCTCCTTCTCACTCCCTTCCACAGCCACACTCTGTCTTGTCCTGTCGCAGCCCACAGGGATCTGTTAATGTCAAGTCCATCATGAAGCATCTATCTCACCAGAAGACAGCCTGCTTTGCTGCGGGTGACTTCAGCGATGTTCAGTGACGTGCTTTGTACAGGAGCTCCATCATACACAGGACACCACCCACTAAGTTTCCCACTCTGACAACGGTAACTGCTGAATCGTGGAGCTAGCCCTGAGTGAGTTAACCCCCTCAGGAGACGCCACCACCACATCCAGCGCCAACGACAGTCCCCATGGACATGTCGGACCAGTGACCTCGACACGAAAATGACCAAAATGATGGACGTAGAGCGGTAATCAAACTGGGGGTGAAAGCGGGTGGGTAGTGGGGTGAGGACAGGATGGGATGTCACCATTAAAGTACAGCATGAAGATTCACAGAACGGGGACCTTTTTTGACGTTGATCAATGAGGACGATGAAGAAGAAGATACTGTGGAGTTCTATTTTGATACATGACTTCATGCTGGGGCTGTACGCTATGCTCACGTTTATAACATATCTCGGCGTCAATCAGGCCAAAGAGAACAGACACCTGCAATGTTGGTCAGGTCATTGAGCAACACTTGCACAGACGATCCATTAAGCGAACGGATCTAAGCTGTGTGGATCCTGTCTTCGAAGTCGATCTCATATGTCTAGGTCGGAGCCATACAGGTCAGAAAATCACACAACTAAATAGTGCTGATGGGAATCGAACCGACGATCTCCTAACCAGGAATCTGTGAATCTACCTATGGCTGCATAGCACCTGGTCTGCTATATAAACGCCCGAGAGTTAGCACTGGCCACGGTAAAGAAAGATGCACTTGTTCTTCCTTCCTTCCTTCCTTCCTTCCTTCCTTCCTTCCTTCCTTCCTTCCTTTATTCATTGCCTCCTTGCTTCCTTCCCTCCCTCATTCCTAACTTTCTTCAACTTCATTCTTGCTTTTTCTTTCTTTATTCTGTTCTTTCATTGTTTTAGGTTTTCACTTATTTTTGTTATTTCAAATGTGTTTTAATGAAGAGAATCCAAGCACTTCTTTCTTTCTGTCTGTCTGTCGTCCTTCCTTCCTTCCTTTCTTTCATTCTTTTCTTCTTTTTTTTCATTGCAGTTGTTTCCTTTTAATATTTGTTTTTTGTTGTTGTTTTTTCCTTCTATGTTTTGTTCTACCAGAAGAATGGCGACATTTGTTACCGTTCCTCTAAACCCGTGATAACTAGCTTTTGAGGGGATCAGCTAGCTGTTTAGGGTTTCTCTTATGTGTCGCTATTATCCTTCCCACTGAGCTTGAAGAGATATTCTTTGTGATGTGGACATGGATTTACAATGTTCTGTCCGTACAGGTGGAAGATAATTAGTCACTTGCTGTGCTGGGCATATGTACAAAAGTTCACTTAGACATGTAAAAGAATCTGTGTCATCTACTGATCTGCGGCTGATCATACCTCAACTGGAACAGTTGTTCAGTGGAATAAGACACCAGAGCCATTAGATAAGGACTGAGTTTCTTCCGAGTTTTCGGAAATAGTCCCGATGTGTTGCCAGATTTGTTAAAACGTCCGTCGTCCTTTACTTAAAACGCAGTTGCATAAGCACGGGTGATTATTCAAAAGGTTCACATATGAGACCTGTACATTAATCTAGTTCAACAACCCAAATTCTGCATCCGCATTTTAAAGAGCAGAACAAAAAATGAATATAGGAAAACAGCCTACAGGATAAATCTCAGAATAAACATTAAATGGATTGATATGAAGAGACTGAGGAAAACACAATTTAGAGAGAGAATTGATAGCTTATGACCAAATGAAGTTCATATAATACTTTTCAGTTTCAAATTGTAAATACACCCACAATTTCTTTTTTAATTCTATTTTCAACCACGCAAACACGCACACACGCACCGTCATGTGCTGTCGACACCTATTAAAGCATTTGGCAACTTTCAGCTCGGCCTTCCATGTGTAATTTCAAAACCTACTACTTCAATCCGAAGACGTAACAGCGCTGACAACAGTCGTTCCGGCCAGCGGAATATTTACAGGTCTCTGTGGAGTCAGTTCTGGTAGGGATTTTTCATCCACGGAGGCAAGTCAATGCACGTGATATACGTGAAAATGATGACAGCCAACGACCACCGTGCATCATGGCCTCAACTGAGCGTGTGATTTCCTTGCCACTACGTGTCTAAAATTGATCAAAATGTATTGTTCTTCAGTGATATACTTCGGTTCTTGGCTCTTTTTTAATACACTGTTTCCCCCAAGCGTACAACAGGAGAAGGGGGGGGGGGTAATTGTCATGTTCACCATTCTACACAGACGTGGACGGTATTTACGGTGGCTAGACTTCATGCAAATTCTTGCACAATGGGCGTTCTACACAGACGTGGACGGTATTTACGGTGGCTAGACTTCATGCAAATTCTTGCACAATGGGCGTTCTACACAGACGTGGACAGTATTTACGGTGGCT
Source organism: Conus ventricosus (assembly GCA_018398815.1). Classification (NCBI taxonomy): domain Eukaryota; kingdom Metazoa; phylum Mollusca; class Gastropoda; order Neogastropoda; family Conidae; genus Conus; species Conus ventricosus. The sequence continues at coordinate 82,426,321 of CM031603.1, forward strand.
AGACTTCATGCAAATTCTTGCACAATGGGCGTTCTACACAGACGTGGACGGTATTTACGGTGGCTAGACTTCATGCAAATTCTTGCACAATGGGCGTTCTACACAGACGTGGACGGTATTTACGGTGGCTAGACTTCATGCAAATTCTTGCACAATGGGCGTTCTACACAGACGTGGACGGTATTTACGGTGGCTAGACTTCATGCAAATTCTTGCACAATGGGCGTTCTACACAGACGTGGACGGTATTTACGGTGGCTAGACTTCATGCAAATTCTTGCACAATGGGCGTTCTACACAGACGTGGACGGTATTTACGGTGGCTAGACTTCATGCAAATTCTTGCACGATGGGCGTTCTACACAGACGTGGACGGTATTTACGGTGGCTAGACTTCATGCAAATTCTTGCACAATGGGCGTTCTACACAGACGTGGACGGTATTTACGGTGGCTAGACTTCATGCAAATTCTTGCACAATGGGCGTTCTACACAGACGTGGACGGTATTTACGGTGGCTAGACTTCATGCAAATTCTTGCACAATGGGCGTAGTTTTCAAATATAGTTTTCTTCGTGAATAGATTTTGTATATATGACATGTATAAATGAGCATTGTTTTGGACACAGGCATAGTATTTGTGGGGGTTGTTGTTTTTTTCCTCTTGTTACAAAAAGGTAAATTTGTACAATAACTGCAATGCATTTTGTTTTCTGTTTCTTCATTTTGAAATGAATCCAAAACAAATTTCAAAAGGAAAAAATGCCAGCAGTATAAGATAGGCAATAGCAGAAAGGGAACCTATAAGGCTGATTTGAACGGCCGAACACGTAGATCAAAGCAAAAACACAGAGACACATGCTCTGTGTAAAGAATGGTACCTAAAGTTCAGTACGGTTAAACCTTGAGTTATTTTAAACGAACTCAAAAAGTCTTCTCAAGAAAAAGTCTAAAGTGTCAAGAATTGCAATTCTTTTCTGGTTTCCATGTTGATATACAAAATGCGGTGGTTCTTTGATCACACAAGTCACGATTGAATAATAGTTAACGTCTTTTATCTTAAATACAGCAGCATTCTAGCGGAAAGTAGACGACACAGATTTTAATGTCTACTTTTCCACATTTCTTTCAGCGATTGCATGAAATTTTTGCGTGCCCGAATCTTCCATGAACGCGTCAGTGTGTGTGTATGTGTGTGTGTGTGTGTGTGTGTGTGTGTGTGTGTGTGTGTGTGTGTGTGTGTGTGTGTGTGTACGCGCGCGCCCGCGCACGTGCGCGTGTATGTTTGTCTGTCAGTCTGTGTGCACGCGCGTGTATGTGTCTATGTGTTTGGAAGAGTGCTTGTGAGCGCGCGCGTGTGTGTGTGTGTGTGTTTATGTGTGTATGTGTGTGTGCACGCGTGTGTGTGAGAAAGAGGAGAGAGAGAGAGAGAGAGGAGAGAGAGAGAGAGAGAGAGAGAGAGAGAGAGAGAGAGAGAGAGAGGAAACAGACAGACAGACAGACAGACAGACAGAGACGGAGAGAAATAGTTGTGAGAAGAGAATGGTCACAGAAAAAATGGAGAGAGAGCGAGAGAGAGAGAGAGAGAGAGAGAGAGAGAGAGAGAGAGAGAGAGGAGAGAGAGGAGAGAGAGAGTGAGAGAGAGATTATCATGTTATGAGTAAGAGCGACAGAACATATGGAGAAAGAATGTGACAGTAGCAGTCTGTAGAGATGGGGAAGCGATAAGGGGCGAGAAAGGGATGAATCATTCTCGAAGGGGAGGGGGGAAAGTGGGAAGGGAAAAGAAAAACAGCGAAACAATGGGGAAATTCATTCCATCAATATCAGGAAAAATATATGGGGGGAGAGAGAGAGAGAGAGAGAGAGAGAGAGAGAGAGAGAGAGAGAGAGAGAGAGAGAGATTAGAGCAAAACAACGAAGCAAAGGAGAAAATCCGTTCTGTCAATATAAGGAAATGAAATATGGAGAGAGAGAGAGAGACAGACAGACAGACAGACAGACAGACAGACAGAGTCAGAGAGACATAGAGTGAGAGACAGAGACAGAGAGAGAGACAGAGACAGTCAGAGAGACAGAGACAGAAAGAGAGACAGAGACAGATGCAGAAACAGAGAAGGAGACACAGAGACAGAGCAAGGGAAAGGAATGGGAAGGTAGGGATGGATAGAGGGAGAGAGTTCGAGTCAGAGAATGAGAGAGAGAGAGAGAGAGAGAGAGAGAGAGAGAGAGAGAGAGAGAGAGAGAGAGAGAGGAGAGAGAATAAACGAATGAATGGTTCATTGTGATGAGCTTTACAAAGCCCATTCGCAAGAGTGGGAGACGGAGTGAGGAAGGGGGAAAGGGTAGGGACTGTGTAGAAACGAAAATCAAAGATAAACATGACCGATACATAACAGGAAAAAAGATCATCGTGACGAGGAATCCAGATCACGGAAAAGCATCGAATTCAGCTAATCAACACCGAACATTAATAATAGTCAGATTTATAATTTAAAAAAAAAAAAAAAAAAAAACGTTTATGAACAATAGCGATGCGACAATGCAGCAGTCACGATGGATCGCCGATATTTCTTTTTTTTTTTTTCTGTCCCAACTAACATCTACGCCACCTCAGAGGCAGTGCACCCACGCCGCTCATTCCGACACCCCGTCCACAGCCACAGCCCGGTCGGCCTCGCCACAGCCCGGCACCGGCAATCCACAGGGAGCAGTCAATGTCAAGCCGTCAAGAGGCAACCCACCGGAGGAGACACTGCACCGCTGCCGAGTCACTTCGGTGGTGTTCAGTGGCGCCTGTTCTGATCTTACACACGCAGGACGCCACCTATTAAGCCCCCTACTGAAGGATCGCCGAGATTTCGGTTTTCGCCCCCAAGTCTAATGCATCGCGGAGCCTCAGTTCGCGGTCACGAACGGTCATCCATTTTCCTTTTGGTTTCTTCCAAACATGTCGTATTGTCCGCATGTGCTGTCGCTGACATCATGAAATCAGAAGAATCTTCACACAATCACAGCTTACTACCTATCCCACACATGTTTGCTTCTGCGACAAAGGCATCAGTTTTCACGTCGAGCTGAAGTCTGTGTCGTAGTTACTAATAGACTGTCTTGGTGTCTTTCGGCATCAGAAACCTCTTCTACATAATCTTTATTAACATTCTGTTTGTCCACATCACTGTCACTATGGAGTTCTAACTTGGAAACAACAGTAACTGACTCACAGTCTACGTCACACTGAGTGAGTGAAAGAGAGAGAGAGAGAGAGAGAGAGAGAGAGAGAGAGAGAGAGAGAGAGAGAGAGAGAGAGAGGGAGAAAGAGAGAGAGAGAGAGAGAGAGAGAGAGAGAGAGAGAGAGAGAGAGAGAGAGAGAGAGATTCAGATTCAGATGTTTTATTCTTACAGGCCTTGGCCCCTCAGAAGGGGGATGTACATGGAACATAACAAAGTCGCATTGTGAAACTGATAATAATGATTACAATGCACAAATGCTTCTCCGTTTGAAAGCTTTGAATAAAAATACTGCGAACTGTTTTACAGTGTTTTTCATTTGCAGATGACATTAACAAAATAAGCTTGTATAAGCAAGGTCTTGTATAAAATTTTCGGGGAAAAACTTTTCTCTTATATCTTGTAACTCTGGACAAGTTGAGAGAGGGAGGGAGGTAGGGAAGGACATGGCCCGGAAGGGAAAGGCGGGGGGATATTTGACTGGAGAAGTGACTCAGTAGAAGTGCCAAATTCCAAGAAAGCTAGGACACACCGGATGCCAGGCTCCAGTTCCAGAGACCCCAGGATTCGTTCTTTCTTTTTTCTTTCTTTCTTTCTTTCTTTCTTTCTTTCTTTCTTTCTTTCTATCTTTATTTCTTTCTCCTGTCTATGTCCTTTCTTTCTATTTTCTTATCTGTCTGTCCATCTTTCTTTCTTTCTTTTTCTTTCTTGCTTTCTTTTTTCTTTCTTTTTTCTCCTGTCTTTCTGTCCTTTCCTCCCGTCCTCCCTCCATTCCTTTCTTTCTGCTTTCTCTTTTCTTTCTATTCTCATTTCTGTCTTTCTGTCCTTTCCTCCCGTCCTCCCTCCATTCCTTTCTTTCTGCTTTCTCTGTTCTTTCTATTCTCATTTCTGTCTTTCTGTCCTTTCCTCCCGTCCTCCCTCCATTCCTTTCTTTCTGCTTTCTCTTTTCTTTCTATTCTCATTTCTGTCTTTCTGTCCTTTCCTCCCGTCCTCCCTCCATTCCTTTCTTTCTGCTTTCTCTTTTCTTTCTATTCTCATTTCTGTCTTTCTGTTCTTTCCTCCCGTCCTCCCTCCATTCCTTTCTTTCTGCTTTCTCTTTTCTTTCTATTCTCATTTCTGTCTTTCTTTCCTCCCGTCCTCCCTCCATTCCTTTCTTTCTGCTTTCTCTGTTCTTTCTATTCTCATTTCTGTCTTTCTTTCCCTCCCGTACTTC
>CM031603.1:82440764-82443264 GCA_018398815.1 Conus ventricosus
CTCAGCAGATGTCTGACCTTCGCATTAGCCCAGTGCGCTGGTCAGACCTTGAGTTCCTACCTAACATTTGTTAGGTTAAAAAAAAATTTCCAGCACACGCCTACATGTATGGCTATGCAAATGAATTGGTACGAACAAAAGTACAGAGACACAGTGCTGTGTAAAGAAAAGTTTTTTTTGGTCATAATTCAATAAGGCAGAACATTGACTTATTGTACATTAATTCAAAATTCTATATAGACTGGATTTTTTTTCACTTTTGGGGGACGGGATCGGGATGAATGGAGAATAGAGAGAGGCGTGGTGTGCGACATTTGATGGGGGAAATTGTATCATGGTGAAGGATGAGTTGGGGGAATATGAGGAAGACGGGGGGGGGGGGGGGGGGGGGGGAGGGAAGAAGTAATACCAGCCCTCAGACTTTAGGTTTCTAGTGTATTCTGTTAGCAGCCATATTCCTTAGCAGGCAAGCAGCAACTCCGCTTGTGCACACATACACCTATGTACACACCCACATAACCATCTCCCCCTCACTCCCACCCACCCACACACATATACACGCTGTCTTGTGCTTCCGACTCTAATAAAAGCATGCTGCCAACTTGCAGCTCAGTCTACCATGAGTAATTTCAAACTCCACCACCTCCCGCTGAAGAAGTAGCAGTGCTGACGACAGTCGTTCCGGCCAGGGGAATATTTACAGGTCTCTGTGGAGTCAGTTCTGGTAGGGATTTTTCATCCACGGAGACAAGTCAATGCACGTGATATACGTGAAAACGCTGATAGCCAATTATATCTGAGCATCATGGCTTCAATGAGCGTGTGATTTCCTTACCACAAATGGCTTCGTTCAGAAATGCAGAAACGTAACGTATCTGAAATAAAGAGGAAAACCTTTTTTTATATATATACATTGGCCCCATTTTTTCTTTAAATAAAATGTTCCCCAGGGGTAAAACAGGGGAGGTGGGGAGGGGGGGGGGGGTTAATCTTTATGTTCACCATTATACATAGACATGGACATTATTTGCGGTGGGTAGACTTGATGCAAATTCTGGTACAGAGGGCATATTTTAACTGGTTTTGTTCGTGTATATTACTGGTGTATGCAATATCCTATGAATGAGCGCTTTTTCATAGAGTTAATAGCAGTATTGGCAGCCTTGTTGCTGATGTCTCTTTTTTACCAGACGTTACCTTTTACACCTAATGTAATTCATTTAGTTTTGTATTTCTTTCTTTCAAATGTACAAAAAAAAAATTGAGAGCAGAAGGAGCTACAACAGGTAGGGATGCTACAAGGCTACAATGAATATCCATACAGAAAATACAAACAAAAATACAGAGACACACGCGCTGTGCATAGGAAGATATTTCAAAGTTGAATATGGCTGAGCCTTTGTTTTAAAACGAACTCAAAACTCTTTTTGGACCGAACTTATTTCCAAGAAGGTCTGAGATTTCATTGATTGCCTCTTTCTGTCGGGTTACTTTGTCATACATACATTAAAAAAAATTACATAGCTCACCGTTGGACCACAGAAAACTCTTTTCTTCCATACTTCTGTGTGTGTGTGTGTGTGTGTGTGTGTGTGTGTGTGTGTGTGTGTGTGTGGTGTGTGTGTGTGTGTGTGTGTGTGTTTCCTATGTAGGTGCGTCTGTGCGTATGTATGTGCGTGCGTGCGAGCGCGCGGCTGCGTGCGTGCGTATATGTGTGTGTGCGTGTCTGTGCGTGTCTGTGTGTGTGTGTGTCTGTGCGACACAAAACCAGCAAATTGTCAGGAGCTACCAAATAATGAACCCAAGATAGCCCTGAAAGTTTCCAGCAGTCGAGCAAGCCAAAGGCATCATTCGACCTTACCATATCGGGTAAAGTAATTATACTATAGACCTTAGAAAAAGCACACGAGCCATATAAAGAGAAATGTCCTTGAATTCCTGCATTCCTTCATTCATTCATCCTCATACGAATTCGTTCATATCCTTTCATTTCATTCCATTTCAGTTCACTTCCTTCATTCCTTCTTTCATTCTTGTTCCATTTTTTCCATGACTTATTTTCGCCACTTCTCTTATCCGCAGTAGAACTTGAAACTAACCATTTTTGACTGCTCTGACTTGGGTTAGTTTTTGTTTTTGTTTTTTCGTCCTATACTCTGATTCTGCTCCAAGAGAATGGCGACTCTATTTAGCACCATCCCACTAACACCGGAATAACTAGCCCTGAGGGGATCGGGTTCTTGAAATGTTACCCTTTTGTCAGAAATGCCTTGGCGTTGAGTTTGAAGTTACGCCTCATAGCGATGTGGACATTAATTTTTTACATTGTTCTGTGTTCGTTAAAGATGATTAGCGCATTACTTTGCAGCACACTTGGAGAAAAAATAAACGACATTCATCACACATAAAGATTAGTCAGTAAACGAAGTAGCTTGGGCCATTAAAAAGAGGGCTGAGATAGTCAAACATCCTGGCCTTTCATCAACAAAACATCTTAAAA
>CM031603.1:82445764-82447709 GCA_018398815.1 Conus ventricosus
AGACAGACAGACAAACTGACAGCGGGGAAAGAAAGTAGGACAGACACACACGTGTAGAAGGAAACAGAAAAAAAGAGTGAGAGAGAGACATTGACGGCAACCTAGCCGGGGGGGGGGGGGGGTGAGGGGGGGGGGGGATCAGGTGGACGTAGTGTTGCTCGATTTTTCCAAGGCCTTTGATAAGGTACCGCATCGTCGTCTACTGAGCAAACTGCACTACTACGGAGTGAGGAACGACACACTCGGCTGGATCCAGGCATTCCTCACCGGCAGAAGCCAGCAAGTGGCCCTCGAAGGTACACACTCGTCCCCTGCAGCGGTACTATCTGGAGTCCCTCAAGGCACCGTACTAGGGCGGCTGCTTTTTTTTTAGCATATATTAACGACCTGCCGGATGTAATCAAGTCCTCATACACCAGGTTGTTTGCAGATGACAGTCTCCTCTACGGGAAGATCTGCAGTCGCCAGGACCAAGCCTTGCTACAAGCCGACCTCACTCACTTGGAAGACTGGGAGAACACTCGGCAAATAAGCTTCAACGCAAGCAAGTGCAACATCATCCGAGTCTCTCCAAACAGACACAAGCGAATTGTACAGACAGACTATACCCTCCACGGACAAACACTGGATACGGTGAGCTCCAGTAAGTACCTAGTCGTGACCATGACGGATGATCTATCCTGGACCCGACACGTGGAAACAGTGGCAGCCAAGGGAACAGAACAGTGGGCTTTCTCAGAAGAAACTTCAGGGACTGCACCCAAGAGATCAAAGCTGCCACGTACACCACCATGGTCAGACCTACACTGGAATATAGCTCCACTATTTGGGATCCAAACCTACAGCAAGACACCCAACTCCTGGAGAAGGTTCAGAGGAGAGCAGCGAGATACGCCTGCAACAATTTCCACGACAGGACACCAGGCGCCGTGACACGGCTGCTTAAACACCTCAAGTGGGACAGCCTCGAAGAGCGTCGGCTCCATAACAGGCTTACGATGCTCTACCGTATTCACAACGGGTGGTAGACTTCAACCCCACCACATTCTACCGCTCTTCAGACAAACGGACTACAGGCGCACAGAAAATCCACAGGAGCGGGTTACCCATCCAGTACTGTTACCACTCCTTTTTCCCCCGCAACATCAGGGAATGGAACCAGCTACCAACCACCACCACGTCAGCACCTTCACTGGATACGTTCAAGAGTCGCCTGAGCTGCAGTCCTCACTATCTGCAGCCACCCTCAGTCTCCCCTGAATCCTCCCATCAACCCATATATATAGGGTTTTTTAAAAATCAGTTCGTGTTAAACCAACCAAGCATGGGACACCGTAAAGCGACAACGCCACAACGCAGAGCCTCTACGCCAAAACGGCCCGGCTCTATTACTGGAAGAAGAAGAAGAAGAAGAAAAGAGAGAGAGAGAGAGAGATGAGAGAGAGAGAGATGAGAGAGAGAGAGAGAGAGAGAGAGAGACAAGACAAGACAAGACAAGACAAAATTCTTTATTTTCGAGGATAATAGATAAGCACTAACGTGCTTTTTTACATCCAGTCCTCGCCCTGAGTAGGGACTACAACATGCAGTGAAATCAATTAATGTAAGAAATCAAAGAAGCAAGCAAAGCGGTCATGTAATCATAGAGGAACATCAAATGAAATAGAAGATAATGAAACAAAACAAAAAATAAGAATAACAATAAACAAAACAACAACTAAAAAATGATAATAACAAAAAAATAAAACGAAATAAAAAAGAGAATAATATAATGAGAGGAAGGTGAGAGCGGGGGTAGGGAGTGAGGTGGGCTGGGGAAACATATGTAAGTGTACTAAACGTACACGATTGGCATGTATGAAAACAGACAGTGAAGTGAATTTGACAAGGGGCGTACATATTTAAAAAACACAAATACACGCACTTTTCCCCGCAAAAAAAAAAA
>CM031603.1:82453709-82456209 GCA_018398815.1 Conus ventricosus
TATTGAAAAGAATATTAGCCTGAAATAAAAAAAAAGGCAATCCAAAAATATGACAGTCAACTTTTCACACACACACACACACACACACACACACACACACACACACACACACACACACACACACACACACACACACACACACAAAGAGAAAACAACTTCCAGCAAACACATTTAAAAAAAAAAAAAAAGGAGAAGAGAAATGAATGACGTCAATGAAAGGTGGACAGGTGAACAGTATGTCATGACAAGGTATAGAGAAGGGGTAACGAAGGAATACAAATGAACATTCAAATACATTTAAACATCATTTGTACTTAAATCCAAACAATTGACAATTGACAATTGACAATGGTTTAATTGTGTATAGGCCTGTGACCCGTTACAATACCAAAGAAAACAAACCAGTGAAAATATATGTTATCAAATATATACATCTATACATACATTGTCCAATCGAACCTGCTCACATAACTGTATACGAAAATAGTTTATCTCATTTGTATCGAATTTTCCCTTCGCTTTAAAGCTAGGAAAAGAAATTTAGACATTTGAAGTTGGCTATCAATACTACCATTCAGAATTCCTGCACATTGCTCATATTTTGACAAATAACTTCCTGGACTATTGATGGAATATTTAATTCTAAGGTCATTATATATGTACATTCAAATAGGACGTGGAATTCGTCTTCACAGTCTGCGTAACATAGGGGACAAACAGGATGTTCGGTAGGCAAGAAGCGGAGACAGTGACTTTAAATAGTTGAGACTCCCAACCTGAAACGTACTAAGGCAGTTTTAAAAATTCTATTGTTAATGAAATCAACATATTTTTCACGTTCAAAAATATTCTTGAACGAATAATAAAGATCAAAACGATTGCTTTCAGACATATGTGAGTACCACCGCTGACAAAAGCAACTAATAAGGCGATCCTTAAAGACCCTGAGAAAAAGTTTCTTGTTCCCGACTTCACCATACATCCAAACATAGCCAAAACCATTTGAACACAGAAGATGCTTTACTTGCGATACCCAGTTTTGAACCCTTATATTTTCTTTCCTGTAACATATGAAGCATGTTGTATGCTTTTCTAGAGTATCTAGTAGGAGGCTGTTTAAGGAGACGAAACCAAAAGTTGATGCACCTAGCTGCAGAATTGATATATAATGGGTAACGACCCAATTCGCCGTAAACCATGTCATTAGGCGTGAAAGTTGGTACATTGAGTATTAATTTGCAGGCTTGTAGGTGGAGCTTTCAATAGATTGGTACGGCTTATATCCCCATAATTCTGAACCGTACAGAAGTGAAGGAACAACTTGAGCATCAAATAGTTTAAAGAAAAGTTTGGGAAAGAGCATCCTATTTTTCTTAGTGTTTTAAGAATCTCGAAGGTGGCTCTCCTGGCTCTAGCGACATGATCATACCAGTAGCGACATCAAAACTAAGTTTAGTTGAGAAAGTAACTCCCAGATATTTATATGAATTGACAACATTTAGTTTATCACTGCCAAAAAACCATTGTTCCTTAACACCTAGAAACCCGCCTTTACGAAATCCCATAATCTTACTTTTATCTAGATTGACCTTCAAACTTAAATCCAGTGCACGACTGTAGAGAATATTGATTTGATTTTGTAGACCAGCTATCGTAGATGACATAAGGGCTATATCATCCGCGAAAAGCAGGATAAAAAGTTCAATGTCATTAGGAGAAAACTGAACGCCATGTTTACCTTTATAAAATATGTCATGGGCAAGTTCATTGATGAAAATAGAAAACAGAGTAGGACTAAGGGAGCAACCCTGTTTGAGACCTTGTAAGCAATGGAAATAGTCAGTATAGGAGTTACCAGATCTGACACATGATTTAATTGAGGAATACATGCTCTTCAAAATGTTCAACATATTACCTTGGACACCATTTCTAAACAGTAATATTAAACAATAATCCATGCTGAACTGTGTCAAATGCCTTACTGAAATCAATGTAGGCAACGTAGAATTTTTGTTTTGTGACAGATGTTTCTCAATACACGCATAGAGCGTGAAAATATGGTCGATGGTGGAAAAGGATTTCCTAAAAAACCTGCTTGAGCATCTGAAATAACCGAGTTGACTTCTAAGTAACCAGACGCTTATTTAGAATATAGGTGAAAAGTTTACATAGATTATTGATAAGAGAGATGCCTCGATAATTATTAGTGTTATTTATATCCCCTTTCTTATGCAGTGGGACAATAATGGATTTAGTCCATTCGTCCGGAAAAAACACCATCTCTGAACATTTTATTGAGAAAAATGACAAAAAAGGGAACAACTGCATCTTCTGCAGCTTTTATAACTTCACTAATGAGACCATCTGGACCAGCTGCCTTCCCACACTTGAGACTTTTAATTGCTTTTCTAACCTCCTCAGTAGTAATAACACCGTCTAAGATTGGGTCAGAAACTGCTTCTGGAACCTCAGATGTCAAACATTCCTCAGTAGCAACGAC
>CM031603.1:82461209-82463302 GCA_018398815.1 Conus ventricosus
ATTGAGTTTTTACTTATTCGTGACAGGGGGCTCGAACGGAAATGCTTTCGGGAAGCATAGACAAGGTGTGTTGGCCATTGGGTGCTGTAGAGGTTATGATTGTGCCGTGTCATGGAAGTTAATTAGACAGGATAAGTATTGGGTAGTTGTGTGAAGAAGTATTGGTGTCAAGCCGCGCGGTTTTGTAGGGTGTGGGTACCCTAATTCAATAATATAGATTTAAGATTTGTTCCTACACTGTTGATTTGTGGGAGTGTGCTAATGCCTTGGGTGATTGCCAAGGGATATACCTGTCCTGTTCCATTGGTTTTATTTGGAATCGAGACATGATATTTGTGGTTGTTACAATATGACTGAGAATGTGTGTGTGGGAAGGTGTATTATGGAGTAGCTCTGTGTACGAGAAATATAACTTTGTGATATAAACAACGTGGATGGTTATAGAGGTAACTCGATTGTAGAGCAATTAGGAATGGGGTGTGCGTAAAGGAAATCCTGGGAAGGGGCGAACTAAGGGGTTACCCTAGTGATGTATGTAGTTATGCGTATCTACGATTAGAGGGTAACAGCTATGTCAAGTGCAGGTGAGGGGCGCATTCCCACCATCCTGTGGCCCGGTACACCAGGCGGATCAGGGCAGCTTAGTCCGGTGGTCGTCACAGGTGCCTGCAAGTACCCTTCCTGCCACTCCCCACCCTGCGTGTGCCGGACGGTTGTCCCAGCCTTTACCCCGTCCGGTGCTACAACCCTTCGCTTTTTCCTCCCAGCCGACCGGGCCTGTACAGCCTGGCCGTTGCTGGTGTCACCTTTGCTGTGTGCCGTAGCTGGTGCCACTGTCGTCTGTGTCGCCGTCAGTGTCACCGCTGCTGTTATCGCCGGTGCTGTGACTCCACTGATGTAAAAGCCAGTGTCACTGTCACCGGGCGCTGTCGTCTGGGTCGCCGTTAGTGTGTCACCGCTGCTGTTATCGCCGGTGCTGTGACTCCACTGATGTAAAAGCCAGTGTGTCACTGTCACCGGGCGCTGTCGTCTGGGTCGCCGTTAGTGTGTCACCGCTGCTGTTATCGCCGGTGCTGTGACTCCACTGTTGTGAAAGCCGGTGTGTTTACTGTTGTCTTCTCGTCTTCGGCAGGCAGGTTCGTCTGGTCACCGTCACCGTCGCTGTCGTCGTCGTGAGACAGTCAACATTGTCGTCGTGTGGCATGGTTTTTTTTTTTTTTTTTTTTTGTTTGTTTTTTTTTGTGTGTGTGACATTGAAACACCCGAAGACATTGGGTTTTGGATGTGCGTACATGAAGGATGGATGGTGATTAAAAAGGGTATGACTGAAGGGGCGAATGTGCGCAGTGAATTATATGTTAAAAATGGATATAGTTAAGTGAAGTTAGTATAGTTTGGTTGTTGTTTTCTTTTGGGGAATTGGTTTTGAAAAAAAGATGATTTGTATTATGCTATGTGTAATCTGCGGAGCTGAGAAACACTGCACACCGTGACTGGAAAAGGGGTTGAATAACTGGTTGTGGCGGCCTTGGCCGTAGGAACCGTGTGTTTCAGGCTGGGGTCTGAGACAAATATATATAAGATTCCGGTCATTGAGTGTGTCGGGAATAAAATTGTTTTATTGTCAGTTCTTGTGGGGCGTGTTATATGTTTAATGGGTTAGTTGTGGGAGGGTTTTGTTGTTTTTTACGTCCGGCTTAGCGTTCCGTGACAGTAACCATATCTCTCATTTATCATTATCTGGTTTTGAAAACAATCAGTGGAAAGGAAACGGCGTATCAGTTTAATATGCAGCAAAACAGAGGGTGTGCCATGGTATATGTATTTTGTCCTAATGCAATGGTCTGCTGTGAAATGTGTAATTAGTTTTTCCTGAAGGATTCTGTATTTGAGTCATCGGAAATGTAGTGGAAGTGAATTCCAAACCACGCTACCTGAGTAAGCTAGCTTGATTTAAATAGATCTATTCTGTGTGGGAACGGATTGGTTGAATTGACTGAAGAGTTGGGTGCAACCTGATGCATTTTTACATTAGGACATTTGTTGAAGAACATTCTGTAACGGAAGAGCCGTTTAGTTTAGATGAGTGCCTT
>CM031603.1:82469302-82471802 GCA_018398815.1 Conus ventricosus
TTTGGCTTGCTCGACTGCTGGAAACTTTCAGGGCTATCTTGGGTTCATTATTTGGTAGCTCCTGACAATTTGCTGGTTTTGTGTCGCACAGACACACACACACACAGACACGCACAGACACGCACACACACATATACGCACGCACGCAGCCGCGCGCTCGCACGCACGCACATACATACGCACAGACGCACCTACATAGGAAACACACACACACACACACACACACACACACACACACACACACACACACACACACACACACACACACACACACAACAGAAGTATGGAAGAAAAGAGTTTTCTGTGGTCCAACGGTGAGCTATGTAATTTCTTTTTAATGTATGTATGACAAAGTAACCCGACAGAAAGAGGCAATCAATGAAATCTCAGACCTTCTTGGAAATAAGTTCGGTCCAAAAAGAGTTTTGAGTTCGTTTTAAAACAAAGGCTCAGCCATATTCAACTTTGAAATATCTTCCTATGCACAGCGCGTGTGTCTCTGTATTTTGTTTGTATTTTCTGTATGGATATTCATTGTAGCCTTGTAGCATCCCTACCTGTTGTAGCTCCTTCTGCTCTCAATTTTTTTTTTTGACATTTGAAAGAAAGAAATACAAAACTAAATGATTACATTAGGTGTAAAAGGTAACGTCTGGTAAAAAGAGACATCAGCAACAAGGCTGCCAATACTGCTATTAACTCTATGAAAAAGCGCTCATTCATAGGATATTGCATACACCAGTAATATACACAACAAAACCAGTTAAAATATGCCCTCTGTACCAGAATTTGCATCAAGTCTACCCACCGCAAATAATGTCCATGTCTATGTATAATGGTGAACATAAAGATTAACCCCCCCCCCTCCCCCCCCTCCCTGTTTTACCCCTGGGGAACATTTTATTTAAAGAAAAATGGGGCCAATGTATATATATAAAAAAAGGTTTTCCTCTTTATTTCAGATACGTTACGTTTCTGCATTTCTGAACGAAGCCATTTGTGGTAAGGAAATCACACGCTCATTGAAGCCATGATGCTCAGATATAATTGGCTATCAGCGTTTTCACGTATATCACGTGCATTGACTTGTCTCCGTGGATGAAAAATCCCTACCAAACTGAAATCCACAGAGACCTGTAAATATTCCCCTGGCCGGAACGACTGTCGTCAGCACTGCCTACTTCTTCAGCGGGAGGTGTGGAGTTTGAAATTACTCATGGTAGACTGAGCTGCAAGTTGGCAGCATGCTTTTTTTTAGAGTCGGAAGCACAAGACAGCGTGTATATGTGTGTGGGTGGGTGGGGAGTGAGGGGGAGATGGTTATGTGGGTGTGTACATAGGTGTATGTGTGCACAAGCGGAGTTGCTGCTTGCCTGCTAAGGAAATGGCTGCTAACAGAATACACTAGAAACCTAAAGTCTGAGGGCTGGTATTACTTTCCCTCCCCCCCCCCCCCCCCCCCCCCCCCCGTCTTCCTCATATTCCCCCAACTCATCCTTCACCATGATACAATTTCCCCCATCAAATGTCCCCACACCACGCCTCTCTCTATTCTCCATTCATCCCGATCCCGTCCCCCAAAAGTGAAAAAAAAATCCAGTCTATATAGAATTTTGAATTAATGTACAATAAGTCAATGTTCTGCCTTATTGAATTATGACCAAAAAAAACTTTTCTTTACACAGCACTGTGTCTCTGTACTTTTGTTCGTACCAATTCATTTGCATAGCCATACATGTAGGCGTGTGCTGGAATTTTTTTTTTAACCTAACAAATGTTAGGTAGGAACTCAAGGTCTGACCAGCGCACTGGGCTAATGCGAAGGTCAGACATCTGCTGAGTCGTAGCCACGAGACCCTCTTCTTCAGTTGTCTCATCTTAGTTATCAATTCATTTTATCCATCAGCTGAAAATCACGC
Organism: Conus ventricosus; assembly: GCA_018398815.1. Classification (NCBI taxonomy): domain Eukaryota; kingdom Metazoa; phylum Mollusca; class Gastropoda; order Neogastropoda; family Conidae; genus Conus; species Conus ventricosus. The sequence goes on from CM031603.1 coordinate 82,471,222, forward strand.
GCAGTGTGGTCTCAAAACTTAGCGGATGTGGTGTAGCGTATATGGACTAGTCTGCACGCAGTGACGCCTCCTTGATGAAACTGAAACTGAAACTGGAAGATGCACATTAGGGGGCAATGATTGCATGTATGCGTGCATACGTGCGCACGCTCTCGCGCACGCTCAAAGTTGGTGCTTGCCTGCCAAGGAAAATAGCTGCTAAGTGAAAACACTTGAACCATTATAATCTGAAGGCTTGTACAATACCCCCATATCTCTCTCTTCCTCCTCCTCCATCTGCCCTTGCTCTTGCACGGTCCCCTTTTGCCTTTGGCATTCATCCACTCTATTCTGTCCACCCCCCCCCACCCCCCCCATTTTCCCGTGCGTCCATCTTATTTCATGCTTTGTCCCCTTGCCAATATCCATGCCTAATCGATTCTTCGAGCCGTAAAGTGTGTGTGTGTGTGTGTGTGTGTGATGTGGTGTGTGTGTGTGTGGTGTGTGTGTGTGTGTGTGTGTGTGTGTGTGCGTGTGTATGTGTGTGTGTGTGTGTGTGTGTATGTGTGTGTTGTGTGTGTGGTGTGTGTGTGTGTGTGTGT
>CM031603.1:82476802-82490736 GCA_018398815.1 Conus ventricosus
GAGGGGAGGAGGGGGGGAGTGGGGGGGGGGGAAGCAATATGCCACTATGGTGGAGTAGATATTCTATTTTGGTTTGCTTTGTTTTGTTTTGTGATCACCTGCGTTTCTGTTTCACCTCTGAGTCCCCAACGTGCTAGAAAATTCTAGCAGGGGACTCACAGAGAGAGAGAGAGAGAGAGAGAGAGAGAGAGATTCGGTTCAGATTCAGATGTGTTATTCTAAAGGTCTTGGCCCCTCAGAAGGGGAATATACATGAATTTATAATAATATAAAATTTCCGTGGAATGAATTTTCCTCTTAAATCTTATAATTCTGGACAAGTTAATGCAAAATGTACTTCATTTTCTCTTGACTGCCGACATAATGGACACAGCAGATCAGAGTTATTGATTTGTTTATAGCGATAATGATAACAAAAATATCAGACACTCCAGTTCTAACTTTGTCATATAAACCAAAGGTGCCTGTCCATACGCATGTACATTGGGAGAGAATGCAGATCATTAAATGTTCTATAAAAACTAAATCTGTTACTATTTTGAACATGGAAATTCCAGTCTTGCAAATCTACCATCGATAAGTCTTTCTTTAAACAACGGACAAAGTTGTTCATATCTCCGACACCTTGGTTAAGCCATACATACCCAAAACCATATTCGTATAATTTCATTTTAAACATGCGACACACCAGTTCATCTTGCCTCTATTATCTAGTTCTAACAGCATAACGCTTTATGAGGCAGTCTATGTCCAGTCATCTGAGTTAGTTTTAACCAGTACTTCACACATTTAACACATTTAACACACACACACACACACACAACACACACACACACACACAGAGAGAGAGAGAGAGAGAGAGAGAGAGAGAGAAGAGAGAGAGAGAGAGAGAGAGAGAGAGAGAGAGAGAGAAAGAGAAGAGAGTGAGAGAGAGAGACAGAGAGAGAGAGAGAGAGAGAGAGAGAGAGAGAGAGAAGAAGCAACAAATAACGAATTTTGTGGTGGGATGCGAAAGTGGATTTCAGTAATGGCTGTCAATAACCGAACTCTTTGCGGCACGCCGTAACATGTCTACTGTGCTCATGTGATTAACGACAGAGCAGAAATCTATAATAACACTGTGTCGTGATTGAGGAACTTTCCCTCTAAAAAATTGAATTCCAATTTTTCGAAGTTTGTTTGTGAGAGAATCGACTTGCTAGCATTTACATTTTTTGTTTCATATACCTTTCCCTTCCCCGTCATTTCCCCTGAGCAAGTTCTGCAAAGCTTCAGGGCAATAAATCATCCACTGGTTCATTCATCGTTGACTCTCTCTCTCTCTCTCTCCTCTCTCTCTCTCTCTCTCTCTTCTCTCTCTCTCTCTCTGTGTGTTTTTGTGTCTCTGTCTATGTCTCTGTCCTCTTTCTGTCTGTCTCTCCCAACCCCACCCTTTTCTCTCCCCCTTTCTCTCTTTGAGCACAATGTTTTGGTGGGGCGCTCGCATGCAGTACATATCCCTCCTCTTCTCTTTGTGTTAGTTATTAGTTCTTCAATTTAACGTCTGTTCACTTTAAGTGATATTAGACAAAATAATGCAGAAAGAGTGGAAGAGAGAAATGGAAATAGTGTATGCAACATGGCTATTATAGGCCTACGTATGTGTGTGCTTTTTTTTTAATGCTTACAAAGCTTAAAAAAAATAAAATAAATAAAACTGAAAATATTTACCAAAGAGCCAACTGGGCCTTAACATTAACGAATTTACAAATGTAAATTCTCTTTGTGTGTGTATGTGGTGTGGGGTGTGTGTGTGGTGGGGTGTGTGTGTGTGGGGTGTGTGTTGTGTGTGTGTGCTTTGCGTGCGCGCGCATTTTTAAATTTGTGTTTCAAGACATGGCTCAATCTGCAGTCGCACTGCCTTCACTCGTTTTCACTTTCCACGATCCCCTCTTTTCTCTCTCTCTCCCCTCTCTCTCTCTCTCTCTCTGTCTCTGTCTCTGTCTGTTTGTCTGTCTGTCTGTCTGCCCTGCCCTCTCTCTCTCTCTCTTCTCTCTCTCTCTCTCTCGGTTGTCTGTCTGTCTGTCTGTCTGTCTGTCTGTCTGCTCTGACTGTCTCTCTCTCACTCTGTAAAAAACGGGTTATGATATAACATAAAGCTAAGAACGACAAATTGGAACGTCTGCAGATGTCGCCGTTTTCTTCTGTATCGCTAATACCGGGCCTTTGCCACGGGCATAAAATCCCGATACATCACTCTGCCAAAGCCTCTCATCTGGAACCCGAAGAGGCCGTTCCCGCTAAGAGATGCCAGTGGTGGTATTGCGCTGCCTCGTGTAATATCTGGTGACCATCACAGACCCGGGTCCATGCAGGAGAGAGGTATCGGCAGATCTCTCGGGACAGTGTCGTGAACGAGAAACGTACCCCCCCCCCCTTCCCTGCATTTCCCTCGTCCCTCTTCACTGTGCGTATTTTCTGTATTGAGTACAGTCAAACCTTCTATCAAGCATGTCCTGTATCAATAGTGGAGCACCTCTCATAGAATAACATCTGCAGATGACTTTTTGTTTTTACAATTTAGTCCTAAATATTGCAAGCTGTTCAGAAAATTTTACACGTGATGTATTGTCGGAAGCATAACAAGTGCTCCGTTACGAACTCGTCTTTTCATTCCTCATCCCCACCCCCAAAATATTATGGTGGGTTTGCTATTGTTTAATTTCTTTTGTTCTTGTTCTCGTTCTTTGTGTTGTCTTTTTCTGGTTTGTGTAATAATTATGACAACTACATCTGTCGTGTGCGACAAACCCTTAAACCCTACTCCTTTTTTTATTGGCTGTCGTTTTGATTGGGCGAGGAGGCGGGGGAGGGAGAAGGGGGGGGGGGGGGGGGGGGGGGGGGCAACCTATACATATAGCCGTCACTTTTTCTCTTGATCCTTTTGGGTTTAATGAAGTTTGAAGTTTTCGTTATTTGTTTTTTCTAAACAGGGCCTCCATGTTCATGTGGGAGCTGTTTTTGGGGGTGTTATATTGTGTCAGCCACGTGTTGAGTTCATGAAAGAAATGGAATGGGTTCTAGCGGCCCCCTTTTAGTAAGAGTTAAGAGATTCAAGATGTTAAAAGTTCAGCCTTTTCCCCTTTGGTGGTGTGGGTGTGTGTGGTGTGGTTGTGTGTGTGTGTGTGTGTGGTGTGTGTGGGTGTTTATGTGTTTGTGTGTGTGTGTGTGTGTGTGTGTGTTGTGTGTTGTGTGGTGTGTGTGTTGTGTTGTGTGTTGGTGTGTGTGTGTGTGTGTTGTGTGTGTTGTGCGTGCGTGGTGTGTACGTGCGTGCGTGCGTTCGTGGTGTGTGTGTGGGGGGTGTGGTGTGACGCGCGCGCGCGCGTGTGTGTATGTGTTTTGTGTGTATGTGTGTGTGTGAAAGTTGTGTGTGTGTGTGTGTTGGTGTGTGTGTGTGTTGTGTGTGTGTGTGGGGTTGGTGTGTGTGTGTGTGTTTGCAAGCAAGAAGGAGGGGAGAGGATGGGGAGGGGTGTGGCGGGGTGAGGGGGGATTAAGGTATAGTGGGGGCCTCCAAACGTCCCCTTGTTTCTCTCCTTTATTTTCAATTCTCTCTTTTTAACAAACTGACGTCCTACTTTTGATTTTCAATTTTTCGGTTCACCGTTTCATCACAACAAGTCGACGCACACTTTTTCTTTGTTTCTTTGCTTGCTTTGGTTGTATAGTTGTTTCTCTGCTTGCTTTGTGGGTATAGTTGTTTCTTTGCTTGCTTTGTGTGGTATAGTTGTTTCTTTGCTTGCTTTGTGTGGTATAGTTGTTTCTCTGCTGCAAGTGCCTACATTTTGTCTCGACTTTTTATGTGCCAGGTCTTATTTCATATCTCCCCCTTTTTTTAATTAATTTTTTTTTACTGTCGTGTGTATAAAATTTTCCCAAAAGTGATTGTATGCCTCTCTCTCTCTCTCTCCTCTCTCTCTCTCTCTCTCTCCTCTCTCCTCTCTCTCCCCTCTCTCTCTCTCTCTCTCCATGTGTGGTGAGTGTGCGTGCGTGCGTGCGTTTTGTGTGTGCGTGCGTGCGTGCTTGTGTGTGTGTGTGTGTGTGTGTGTGTGTGTGTGTGTGTGTTTTGTGGTTTTTTTTTTGTTTGTGGTTGTTGTTGTGAATTTGCCAACCGGAGTTCTTTTAGAATTTTCTCAGAGGTGACTCCCTCGTTGCTGTGAGTCGTGTTCCCCCGTGCTGACTGCAAGCCCAGATTTGTTGTCTGATCCGAAAGTCCGGCACCCAGGCTGTCGATTAGGTCTAAGTGCACAGAATAGGGAAAACGAAGGAAATGGGGAGGAAGTAGGAGGGAAAGAAAGACAGAAATGAGAATAGAAAGAACAGAGAAAGCAGAAAGAAAGGAATGGAGGGAGACGGGAGGAAAGAAAGACAAAATGAGAATAGAAAGAAAAAAGAAAGCAGAAAGAAAGGAAGGGGAGGACGGAGGAAAGAACAAAGAAAAACAGAAAAGAGATAAAAGAAAAGAAAAGCAGAAAGAAGAATGGAGGGAGGACGGGAGGAAAGGACAGAAGACAGAAATGAGAATAGAAAAAAAGAAAAGCAGAAAGAAAGGAATGGGGGGGACGGAGGAAAGGGGCAGAAAGACAGAAATGAGAAAGAAAAACAGAGAAAGCAGAAAGAAAGGAAAGGAGGAGGACGGGAGGAAAGGACAGAAAGACAGAAATGAGAATAGAAAGAAAGAGAAAGCAGAAAAAAAGGAATGGAGGGAGGACGGAGGAAAGGACAGAAAGACAGGAGAAAAAAGAAAGAAAAAAGAAAGCAAGAAAGAAAAAGAAAGAAAGAAAGATGGACAGACAGATAAGAAAATAGAAAGAAAGGACATAGACAGGAGAAAGAAATAAAGAATAGAAAGAAAGAAAGAAAGAAAGAAAGAAAGAAAGAAAGAAAAAGAAAGAAACGAATCCTGGGGTCTCTGGAACTGGAGCCTGGCATCCGGTGTGTCCTAGCTTTCTGGAATTTGGCACTTCTACTGAGTCACTTCTCCAGTCAAATATCCCCCGCCTTTCCCTTCCGGGCCATGTCCTTCCCTACCCCCTCCCTCTCTCAACTTGTCCAGAGTTACAAGATATAAGAAAAAGTTTTTATCCCCGAAAATTTTATACAGACCTTGCTTATACAAGCTTATTTGTTAATGTCATCTGCAAATGAAAAACACTGTAAAACAGTTCGCAGTATTTTATTCAAAGCTTTCAAACGGGAGAAGCATTTGTGCATTGTAATCATTATTATCAGTTTCACACAATGCGACTTTGTTATGTTCCATGTACATCCCCACTTCTGAGGGCCAAGGCCTGTAAGAATAAAACATCTGAATCTGAATCTCTCTCTCTCTCTCTCTCTCTCTCTCCTCTCTCACTCTCTCTCTCTCTCTCTCTCTCCTCTTTCTCCCTCCCTCTCTCTCTCTCTCTCTCTCTCTCTCTCTCTCTCCTCTCTCTCTCTCTCTCTCTCTCTCTCTCTTTCACTCACTCAGTGTGACGTAGACTGTGAGTCAGTTACTGTTGTTTCCAAGTTAAACCCATAGTGACAGTGATGTGGACAAACAGAATGTTAATAAAGATTATGTAGAAGAGGTTTCTGATGCCGAAAGACACCAAGACAGTCTATTAGTAACTACGACACAGACTTCAGCTCGACGTGAAAACTGATGCCTTTGTCGCAGAAGCAAACATGTGTGGGATAGGTAGTAAGCTGTGATTGTGTGAAGATTCTTCTGATTTCATGATGTCAGCGACAGCACATGCGGACAATACGACATGTTTGGAAGAAACCAAAAGGAAAATGGATGACCGTTCGTGACCGCGAACTGAGGCTCCGCGATGCATTAGACTTGGGGGCGAAAACCGAAATCTCGGCGATCCTTCAGTAGGGGCTTAATAGTGGCGTCCTGCGTGTGTAAGATCAGAACAGGCGCCACTGAACACCACCGAAGTGACTCGGCAGCGGTGCAGTGTCTGCCTCCGGAGGGTTGCCTCTTGACGGCTTGACATTGACTGCTCCTGTGGATTGCCGGTGCGGGGCTGTGGCAGGCCGACCGGGCTGTGGCTGGGACGGGGTGTCGGAATGAGCGGCGTGGGTGCACTGCCTCTGAGGTGGCGTAGATGTTAGTGTGGACAGAAAAAAAAAAAAAGAAATATCGGCGATCCATCGTGACTGCTGCATTGTCGCATCGCTATTGTTCATAAACGTTTTTTTTTTTTTTTTTTTTTTTAAATTATAAATCTGACTATTATTAATGTTCGGTGTTGATTAGCTGAATTCGATGCTTTTCCGTGATCTGGATTCCTCGTCACGATGATCTTTTTTCCTGTTATGTATCGGTCATGTTTATCTTTGATTTTCGTTTCTACACAGTCCCTACCCTTTCCCCCTCCTCACTCCGTCTCCCACTCTTGCGAATGGGCTTTGTAAAGCTCATCACAATGAACCATTCATTCGTTTATTCTCTCTCTCTCTCTCTCTCTCTCTCTCTCTCTTTTCATCTCCTCTCTCCTCTCTCTCATCTCTCTCTCTCTCTCTCTCATTCTCTGACTCGAACTCTCTCCCTCTATCCATCCCTACCTTCCCATTCCTTTCCCTTGCTCTGTCTCTGTGTCTCCTTCTCTGTTTCTGCATCTGTCTCTGTCTCTCTTTCTGTCTCTGTCTCTCTGACTGTCTCTTCTCTCTCTCTGTCTCTGTCTCTCACTCTATGTCTCTCTGACTCTGTCTGTCTGTCTGTCTGTCTGTCTGTCTGTCTCCTCTCTCTCTCTCCATATTTCATTTCCTTATATATTGACAGAACGGATTTTCTCCTTTGCTTCGTTGTTTTGCTCTAATCTCTCTCTCTCTCTCTCTCTCTCTCTCTCTCTCTCTCTCTCTCTCTCTCTCTCTCTCCCCCATAATTTTTCCTGATATTGATGGAATGAATTTCCCCATTTGTTTCGCTGTTTTTCTTTTCCCTTCCCACTTTCCCCCTCCCCTTCGAGAATGATTCATCCCTTTCTCGCCCCTTATCGCTTCCCCATCTCTACAGACTGCTACTGTCACATTCTTTCTCCATATGTTCTGTCGCTCTTACTCATAACATGATAATCTCTCTCTCACTCTCTCTCTCTCTCTCTCTCTCTCTCTCTCTCTCTCTCTCTCTCTCTCTCTCTCTCTCTCTCGCTCTTCTCTCCTATTTCTTTCTGTGACCATTCTCTTCTCACAACTATTTCTCTCCGTCTCTGTCTGTCTGTCTGTCTGTCTGTCTGTTTCTCTCTCTCTCTCTCTCCTCTCTCTCTCCTTCTCATCTCTCTCTCTCTCTCTCTCTCTCTCTCTCTCTCTCTTCTCACACACACGCGTGCACACACACATACACACATAAACACACACACACACACACGCGCGCGCTCACAAGCACTCTTCCAAACACATAGACACATACACGCGCGTGCACACAGACTGACAGACAAACATACACCGCACGTGCGCGGGCGCGCGCGTACACACACACACACACACACACATCACACACACACACACACACACACACACACACACACACACACATACACACACACTGACGCGTTCATGGAAGATTCGGGCACGCAAAAATTTCATGCAATCGCGAAAGAAAATGTGGAAAAGTAGACATTAAAATCTGTGTCGTCTACTTTCCGCTAGAATGCTGCTGTATTTAAGATAAAGACGTTAACTAATTATTCAATCGTGACTTGTGTGATCAAAGAACCACCGCATTTTGTATATCAACATGGAAACCAGAAAGAATTGCAATTCTTGACACTTTAGACTTTTCTTGAGAAGAACTTTTTGAGTTCGTTTAAAATAACTCAAGGTTTAACCGTACTGAACTTTAGGTACCATTCTTTACACAGAGCAATGTGTCTCTGTGTTTTTGCTTTGATCTACGTGTTCGGCCGTTCAAATCAGCCTTATAGGTTCCCTTTCTGCTATTGCCTATCTTATACTGCTGGCATTTTTTTCCTTTTGAAATTTGTTTTGGATTCATTTCAAATGAAGAAACAGAAAACAAAATGCATTGCAGTTATTGTACAAATTTACCTTTTTGTAACAAGAGGAAAAAAACAACAACCCCCACAAATACTATGCCTGTGTCCAAAACAATGCTCATTTATACATGTCATATATACAAAATCTATTCACGAAGAAAACTATATTTGAAAAACTACGCCCATTGTGCAAGAATTTGCATGAAGTCTAGCCACCGTAAATACCGTCCACGTCTGTGTAAGAACGCCCATTGTGCAAGAATTTGCATGAAGTCTAGCCACCGTAAATACCGTCCACGTCTGTGTAGAACGCCCATTGTGCAAGAATTTGCATGAAGTCTAGCCACCGTAAATACCGTCCACGTCTGTGTAGAACGCCCATCGTGCAAGAATTTGCATGAAGTCTAGCCACCGTAAATACCGTCCACGTCTGTGTAGAACGCCCATTGTTGCAAGAATTGCATGAAGCAAGCCACCGTAAATACCGTCCACGTCTGTGTAGAACGCCCATTGTGCAAGAATTTGCATGAAGTCTAGCCACCGTAAATACCGTCCACGTCTGTGTAGAACGCCCATTGTGCAAGAATTTGCATGAAGTCTAGCCACCGTAAATACCGTCCACGTCTGTGTAGAACGCCCATGTGTGCAAGAATTTGCATGAAGTCTAGCCACCGTAAATACGTCCACGTCTGTGTAGAACGCCCATTGTGCAAGAATTTGCATGAAGTCTAGCCACCGTAAATACTGTCCACCGTCTGTGTAGAACGCCCATTGTGCAAGAATTTGCATGAAGTCTAGCCACCGTAAATACCGTCCACGTCTGTGTAGAACGCCCATTGTGCAAGAATTTGCATGAAGTCTAGCCACCGTAAAATACCGTCCACGTCTGTGTAGAATGGTGAACATGACAATTACCCCCCCCCCCTTCTCCTGTTGTACGCTTGGGGGAAACAGTGTATTAAAAAAGAGCCAGAACGAAGTAATATCACTGAAGAACAATACATTTTGGATCAATTTTAGACACGTAGTGGCAAGGAAATCACACGCTCAGTTGAGGCCATGATGCACGGTGGTCGTTGGCTGTCATCATTTTCACGTATATCACGTGCATTGACTTGCCTCCGTGGATGAAAAATCCCTAACCAGAACTGACTCCACAGAGACCTTAAATATTCCGCTGGCCGAACGACTGTTGTCAGCGCTGTTACGTCTTCGGATTGAAGTAGTAGTTTGAAATTACACATGAAGGCCGAGCTGAAAGTTGCCAATATGCTTTAATAGGTGTCGACAGCACATGACGGTGCGTGGGGTGCGTGTTTGCGTGGTTGAAAATAGAATTAAAAAAGAAATTGTGGTGTATTTACAATTTGAAACTGAAAAGTATTATATGAACTTCATTTGGTCATAAGCTATCAATTCTCTCCTCTAAATTGTGTTTTTCCTCAGTCTCTTCATATCAATCCATTTAATGTTTATTCTGAGATTTATCCTGTAGGCGTTTTTCCTATATTCATTTTTTGTTCTGCTCTTTAAAATGCGGATGCAGAATTTGGGTTGTTGAACTAGATTAATGTACAGGTCTCATATGTGAACCTTTTGAATAATCACCCGTGCTTATGCAACTGCGTTTTAAGTAAAGGACGACGGCTTTTAAAACAAATCTGGCAACAACGGACAATTCCGAAAACTCGGAAGAAACTTCAGCCTTATCTAATGTTCTGTCTTTCCACTGAACTCCAGTTGAGGTATGATCAGCACGAGATCAGTAGATGACACAGATTTTACTTTTACATGTCTTTGTACATATGCACAGCACGCATGACATTACATCCACCGTACGGACGAACATGTACATCCAGTCCACATCACAAAATATAATCTTCAAGCCCTCATGAAGAATATAGCAACTAAGAGAAACCCTAGAAAGCTAGCTGATCCCAAAGAGTTATCCGGTTTAGAGGAACGTAACAAATGTCGCCATTTTCTGGAGAAAAAAGAAGGAAAAAAAAACAAACAATTTTAAAAAAAACAAATGCAATGAAAAAAAAGAAGAAAAAAATAAAGAAAGGAAGAAGGTAGAGCAGACAGACAGAAAGAAAGAATGCTTGGATTCTCTTCATAAAAACATTTGAAATAACAAAATAATGAAAACTCAAAACATGAAAAACAGAAAAAGAAAGAAAAAGCAAGATAAAAATTAAGAAAGTAGAATGAGGAGGGAAGAAAGCAAGGGGCAATGAATAAAAAAGAAGGAAGGAAGAAAGGGAAAGGAAGGAAGAAGGAAAGGAAGGAAGGAAAAACAAGTGCACTTTCTTTAAAACCCTGGCCAGTGCTAACTCGGCGCTTTATATAGCAACCAGGTGCTATGCAGCATAGTAGATTCAAGATTCCTGGTTAGGAGATCGTCGGTTCGATTCCATCAGCATATTAGTTTGTGTGATTTCGACCTGGGAGGCCCGACCTAGACATATGAGATTTGATTCGAAGACAGGATCCCACAGTTAGATCGTTCCTTAAAGGATCGTCTGTGCAAAATGTTGCTCAAATGACCTGACCAAACTTGCAGGTGTCTGTTTCTCTTTGGCCTGATTGGGCGCCGAGATAATGTTTAAAACTGAGCAAGGGGTACAGCCCCGCATGAAATATGTATCAAATAGAAATCCACAGATCTTCTTCTTCACGTCCTCATTGACACTCAAAAAGGGCCCCGTTTCTGTAACTTCATCTTACTTTAATGTACATCCCATCCTGTCCGTCCCACCTACCACCCCTTTCCTACCCCAGTTTGATTACCGCACTACGTCCACATTTGTCATTCGTGGGCGAGGCACTGGTCCCTGACATTCCCATGGGGACTGTCCCTTGGCGCTGATTGGTGGTTGCGTCTCCCGAGGGGTTAACTTTACTCACGGGTACCACCATTCGCATTACCGTTTTTCATGGGGCTTAGGGGTGGGTCCGTGTAGAGGAGCTCCTGTACAAAGCACGTCATGAACAACGTGAATCACCCGCAGCCAAAGTAGGTTCCTTCTGGTGAGATAGAGCTTCATGATGACTTCTTAACAATCCCGTGGGCGCGACAGGACAAGACAGAGTGTGGGTGGGAAGGAGTGAGAAGGAGTTTACTTTCTTGACTTAGTTCTCTTCGCTCCTTAGAAGCAAGGGCCACAGGCAAACCTTCCAACACCGTCTGTCCTGCCACAGGTCTTGATCTCCCCCAGTCAGCTGGAGGCTCTCAGCTCGTTTAGGGAAACTCCCCCCAGTTTTCTTGGCCCCCCGCTTTCCCGTTGCCCTGCGGGTCCACTCAGGCCGCCTGGTGATTTAGAGGGCCTCCTTCCGCAGTGTGTGGGCCCACCCATCGCCCTTCCTTTCTGACCTGGGTGCCATCGCTGTTGGTTTGCCCTCGTCCAGAGGTCGTGTTTGGCACTCTGGGCGAACCATCACAAGTGGAGGATCTGCCGAGACATTTGTTGATGAAGGTTTAAATCTTTGGGTGTTGGGTGCTCCCAAGTCTTTGACCCTTAAGTAGCATGATTTTACCGAGAAGAATGCGTGGGCGGTAAAGCCACGATTGCCAAGACTGTGACAGCAAAATGTTGACAAAGTAGACGATTGTCGGGATAGTCATGTCAAAGGACATCTTGCTTTCTTCATCCGGTAAATGTAAGGACTTTTAACGTTTCAGGATGAGCGTCTCAAGGCTGTACAAAGTCCTGGGTGCTGAAATGAAGATTTGACAGACTGGACAGGGTTGTGTTTTTTTTTGTCTAACTATAATACACTGACAACTGGGCGCAAAGGAAACATATGAAAAGATAATCTTTTTTTTTATTTTTCAAATCTCAAACACTCCAAAGTGCCTGCACATCGACCCAAACCCCCAACCACACACACACACACACACAACACACCACACACACACACAAACCCCAACACACACGCACACACAAACCCCACCCGGGCCGCGCAGCCCATGCCGCCGAACGCATACAGGCGCTCGCTGCGCGCCCCCTTCCCCCCCCAAACTATTCTTTCATCCAATTTTGTATTTTTTACTCTCAGAAACTGTTTTGTTTTATTTATTTTAAAAAAAGAATGCCTTAAAAAAAAGATATCAATGATAAAAAGAAAAACCTTTAGAAAATGACAATGGAAAAAAAAACTTTGCATGCGATCACTTAAACAAATCTTTGACAAAATGACATTACCAATAAATTTCACGGGAATTCTTAAACAGGAAAAAAATCTCATACCATACACCTTTATCAGGGCTGAGATGAAAATAAGACCCATTGTGTATATGGCAAACACAAAGAAAATTATTTTTTTTGTTACACTCTTAGGGGGAAGAGTCAAAAAAAAGGGCAGATGTATATCATTAAAAAAGGTTTTCTGGACTTTTAGATAGGTTTAGTTTCCTAGCGAGCCTTGGTGGCAAGGAAATCTAACCCCAGTTTAAGCCATAAAAGGTAGTGGTCCTTGCCATTTGAGGCGTTTTTAATCACGACATTGACTTTTCTCCGTGAGAAAATCCCTACCAAATGACTCCACAAGCCCTTAAATATTTCCCCGGGGCCCGGGAAGACTGTCGTCAGCACTGCACTTCTTTAGGGGGAGGGGGGGGATTTGAAATTTTTCTCTGGAGACCCGAGGCTTGGCAAATCTTTTAGTGGTGTCGAAAACCAAACGTGTTTTGTGTGTGTGTGTGCGTGCGTGGTGGTGTGTTTTGTGTGTGTGGTGTGTGTTTTGTGTGTTGTGGTTTTGTGGTGTGGGTGCGTGGGCGTCGTGCGGGGGTGTGTGTGTGTGTGTGTGTGTTGTGTGTGTTGTTGGTGTGTGGTTTTAGCGGCATGCGTGCGTGCGTGCCTCTTGTGTGTTGGTGGTTTTGTGTGTGTGTGTTGGTGGTGTGTGTGTGTGGTGTGTGTTGGGGCCGGGGGGGGGGTGTTTCTGTGTGTGTCTATGGTGTGTGTGTGTGTGGTGTTTGTGTGTGTGGTTGCGCGCCGCGCGCGGCGGGGGTGTGTTGTGTAAAGGGGGGGTATGGGTGGTGGGGCGTTTGTAGGCGCGTGGCCCCATGAAAGTGGAAGCTTCTGTTGCCAAACAAAGCAAAAAAAGATGCAAAGAAAAAAACATTAAACTTTTCAGGACTGTACATTTTTACCCCCCCCCCCCCTTCCCCTCCTCCCCCCTCCCCCCCGCCCTTGCCCTTCTCGATTCCCCCCTCCCCTTTCCCAAATTTACCCCCGCTCATTCTCCCATCCTTTTCCCCCCCCCCCCAACTTTTGGTTTTGAAAAGATTATCCTTTTGGGGTTTTTGGGGTTGGGGTTTTTGGGGGGGGGTTTTTTTTTGGGTGATGTTAAGAAAGGTGGAAAGACTTTTTAAGTTTTTAAAAAAAATTTTTTAAAGGAGAAAAGGGGGGAAAAGGAAAGGGGAAAAAAGGGGGAAAAGAAAAAAGGGGTTTTTAAACTTTTTGGGGAATCCCAAAATTGGAAATTTTTTTTCTAAAAAAAAAAAATAACAAAAAAACCCAAAAAAATTTTTTGGAAAAAAATTCAAAAAAAACATCATACTGCGCCAAAAAAATTAATAGAAGATACCAATTTAAATTAAAAATCTCAAAAATTTTTGTGGGTTTTTTTTTTTTTTTAAAAAAAAAAAAAAAAAAAAAGGGAACCGGGGGTTTTTTGGGGTTTTCCTGGGTTTTTTGGGAAAATTTAAAAATAATTTAAAAAAAAATTTAAATATTTTAAAAAATTTAAATTTTTTTTAATTTTTGGTTTGTGTTTTGTTTTTTGGGGGGTGGGTTTTTTTAAAAACCCCCCCGGGGACATTTAAATTTTTTAAAAAAAATTTTACCCTTAGAACCCCACAATTTAAAACAAAATTAAAATAAAATAAAAACCATTTTTTCCGCC
>CM031603.1:82491736-82496736 GCA_018398815.1 Conus ventricosus
GTAACGTATTTTGCTTTCTTTCAGTCGTCAGTGTGGCTTGGATCCTGGAGGGGTGTGGGGGGGGGACATTCAGGGAAATTGGGGTGGGGGGGACAGAGGAGGGGTTGGGGGAAGGTGGAAGGGAACGGTGTACGGAGAGGTAGGGGAAACTCTTTGATCTCCCCCCTACATGTGGATGTTGAGATCGTTTACATATGGATCAGGGTCAGTGTGGCTGTTCTACACACATAGATCCCCTTCCTTACCAGCACGCATTCTCAGAACTTCGTTTCAATGTCAAAGAATTATGGCGGCTGCCATTGATAGTAGGAGAAAGAGGGGTGCCGCATGGTGAGTTATAGAGTTATTTAGGGCCGGAACCAGAGAGGAGCGCGGGGGGGGGGGGGGGGGGGGGGGGGGGGGGGGCAGGGGTACAATTTCTTTCAGAGGCATACATACGCAAAACAATTAAGCAGAAGATGCTGAGGGATCGGACGATGGTGGTGGACACGGCGTAGGGATGGGTGGGAGGACGGTGGAAGTGGGGGTTTGGGAATGGGAGGGGGGGGGGAAGTAGATGGGAGGTAGCGGAAAGCTGCTCCTCAAGGGAAGCTAGGAGTGTTGGTGATGGTTTCAATTCCTTTCCAGAGGGTGCAGCGGACGAAAACAAATGGCATGGGGAATGAGGAGTGGGAGAGACAGAGAATCGGGTGGGTCGGATTGGCCAGTTTTCTTGTGGTGAGAACACCACAGTATTATGGACTCTGGTGTGTCTCTATTTGACGTCAGGAGCACAGACACAACCAGCCGTGTCTCTCTGATGAGTCCGATCCAGCGAACGAAAGGCCAAGGAACAGGCAATACAAATAGATCTGCCTTTGAGAGGGATTACGATGGTTCCCTCATGCAGCTAGTGAAGATTTTTCACATATGAAATATATTTTCTTAATTTTATGTTCCCATTTTCTTCATCTTCAACCCCCCCCCCCCACCCCCACCCCCCTCCTCCCCGCCCCTTAAGTTCAAATCTTTGCCAAGTCATTACTGTGATGACGGAGGGGTTGTTGGCCTGCGCTTGTTTTTCCCCCACTATTAGATTGTTCGTTTTTGTATTTGTCTGACTTTACTCAAGTTTAAAAGGCTGTGCCAGTCGTGAATAAAAGTTACTCTGTGTTAGGTTTTCTTATGGGAGCAAGAGTTACCCTTCTTGTTTATTGTTCACAGTTTTCTTGTCTAGGAAATGACGTATACTCGTCTCAAAGTTATTGAGGGTAAGAAAGGAAACGGAGAAGGCGAAGAGAAGATAGAAAGAAAGTGGGGGCGGGAGGACGTGTGGGAGTTGAGGGATGGGGATGGAGGTGGGGTGAGATGATGTTGTCCACACACTGTCCACTTCCTCCAGTGAAAGGATGACTGATGCTGTGTGGTCATGACCATCTTTTCAGGGCATGTTCAGAGGGTTTTTTTCTTTCGTGATAGGACCAGGGGTGAGAATGCGTAGACGTCTTATCCCCCACCCCCTTCCCGTTTCAAATAAGCATGTATTATACAATACGTTTCTTACTAAAATGATACATTAAGTGATGTAAGAGTATTCTTACACTTTCGACTTAAAGCAGTTTCTTTTTTTTTTTTTTTTTTTTTTTTTTTTGCAAACACTGAACAGAACTACCGAGCTACAAAACGAAAGTGAAAACTGCTTGTAAGACAGACAAACTGCGTTTCGGCCTATTGGGTCTTCCCTAGGCAGGAAAAATCGCATTTAAAAACAATAGCAACAAAAGACGAACACACGTTCTCTTATCCCTTCGATGTGGGTGCAAACTGCAGTGCGAGTGACAAAGAAAATCCTACGGAATGGGAGTGAAGAGAAGGGGGAAGGGGGCTGGCTGGTAGATGCTCCGAGCACACGTGTTTAAATCACTGTGCTGCACAAACCGTCTCTCCGGAGATTTCGCACCGACCGAACCTGGCGAGGAACAAGCGCAACTATCAAAAATGTCCATGCAGATCCCTTCTCAATGCTTGTCAATGACATCAGCCTTCACTGGTGCCTGAGAACTGGTCATCATGGCGGTTTCAGCAGTTTTGACTCGGCGGTTATGGTGACTGGGCATCTAGGCTCTGTTCTCACTGTCATTGACGGGTGAAGGGTTCGTTTACCGCTGAATCATTTGCTCTGCATTATGCCCTACGTAACTACTCGTCTCTGAAAGGGTAAGGGTCGTGAAGGATTTTCTCTGTTGTGATAGTAACTGTCATCCACTGACCTTGAACGTCGTCTATTGTGATGGAAAGAAAGAAGACGTTTCAGCCACCTGAACGCAACAGGACACCTGAGCACTTCCGCAATATAGAATCTCAAACAGTTGAGGTCTTCTTTGACTAACTTCCGATGTGGACAGAGAGACTTTCAGGACCTGAAGTTAACCGTGAGCGCTCAATGAAACAATCTAAAACGTCTAACAGCACACTGCCTTTTGACACACATCTACAAGTTCTGTGCGCACAGCAACTTTCACGCGGACTTTGCTTCAGTTGTGACACTTGTTTTCAGAAGACGATCTTTCAAAATATTCAGTCATACCCCAGTTTTTGAAACTATGTCTTCAGCGTTATAATGGCAATGGCGGTTCCAGTTACAAGAGAAGTGCGTAATAGCACAGGCATCAACGTATTTCTTTGAACTTCTGTCTACGCGGTAGAACTGAATAACAAAAATTACCATCCGAAACCAATAACAAGTTACCGGCATTCCTTTTTTTTCTTTTTAGTTCTTTTATTTGTGTGCATCACACTGCCTCCAAAATAATGTCTACCTATGCACCTACAGCATCTTCAAAATCAGATGGCCAGAGAAGATCAACAATGATGATCTATGGAAGCAAGCAGGACAGGAACCAGTGGCCAAGCAGATTCTGCGGAGGAAGTGGGGGCTGGATTGGACACACTCTCAGGAAGCCAGCATCCAGCACCACACGCCAAGCCCTGATATGGAACCCACAGGGGAAAAGGAAGAGAGGCCGACCTCGCAGCAGCTGGAGGCGAGACACTGAGGCAGAGATAAAGAGGCAGGGGACCAACTGGACAGGCATTCAGCGAGCAGCCCAGAACCGAGTGCGATGGCGGAGTGTTGTCGATGGCCTATGCTCACCCTTGAGCTATGGGCCTAAGTAAGTAATTATGCACCTGCAGGCACGTGCACGTGTCGTTTGCAGCCCTCGGAGTCCATTCATTCAGCATCACTCATTGCCGAGGTAGGTAACAAATTAGGTGCTCTTCTGGGTGAGGAAAAAATGAAAAAAGGGAAAAGAGCGGGAAAAGAACAGAAAGAAAAAAACAAATCAGTGTTCTACAAATTAAAACCCCACCAAAAAAAAAAAAAAAAGGAAAAAGACAGAGAGGCAAAGAACCGGTTGCAATGAACTATATAGAAGGAAAAAATGGAAACAAATGAACAAAACTGCATCAGAAGAAGATAAAGAAATAAATTAATTTAAACTGAAAACCATGTGACTGAAATAAAGTCAAGCAGCATCTAGGAAAACAATGCAGGATTAACTGAAATGTAAAAAAAAAATAGAATAGGCTTCAGGAAACTGTCATGAAAATGGTCCGCGCTGTACTTCAAAACTGTATTCAGTTTTGACGTCTGAAAGTTTTAGAATCAGAATAGAACTACATTGGCACCAGATGAATACAAACAAATATTCTCTCAAACGATCTGATCCCATAAATTCAGAAGAACTTTCATATGCTTTGCACTTCTTATTGATTATATTGTTTCTAAAAAGATAATGGTAGTCAGATGACTTTGTGACAGCTGTGGTCGAATGATGTGTTAATTAAGAACAGACGGTTGTTGTTGTTTTTTGTTCCGTCGATTTCTTTTAAAATTACGATCAAGATAATGACAAGGAAGAAGTGACGGGAGGAGAAGCATTGGCTGTGGATAGCTTTGAACGTTGCATTCGTTTTTTTACTCCGGAGTATTAACTGAACTAACAGGAAATGGTGCCCCTTTTCCTCCCCCACGCGCATGCGCACATGCTATTTACAACCTTCGCCATTGAATCCTTCACTGTCACTGGAGGCGGAAGTACGTTACCGCTTAGCCGCGGTTTCGGAGGAGGAAAGGCAAAGCGTTAATAGAGAAAGCATGGAGGAAACAGAACGAAAGAAGATTATTTTAAAAAAAAAGGGGGGGTTGGGTGGGTGGGAGGGGGGAGAAGGAAACAAAATAAGGAAGAAAGTAAGGAAAAAGTCAACAACAACGAATACCACAACAACAACAATAACAAACACACACTGTATGACTTTACAGGACCAAATCCGAGGAAACAACCTAAATTAAACAGGCTGAAACAAAAGCTGAGATTAAAATAGAGTTATAAGGAAGCGATACCCAATAAAAAGAAATTGAAATGAAATAAACACAAGTAGAATTAAACAGGAAATGTCTGCACTGAAATATAACACTCTACTCACCCCTACCCCTCCAAAAAAAACAAACAAACAAAAAAACAAATGGGGGAAAGCAAAAAAAAAAAATACACCAAATAGGAAAATTCCGATTTTTTCATGTTGTTTTTGTCCCAACCTTTTTTGATTTCGCTTTTTTTTGTTTTTTGTTAATCACATATACGCAGGAAAATATCTAAATGTTAGTCATCAAAAAATTGCTGAAAATTTCCTCTGATCATTTTAAAAAAACAGTTTTACGTCCAAAATTTTCAATTTGGAAGACGATTCCAATCTCGTTTCTTGTGCAGTTTTGTTGTGTATATATGAAAAATTTGACCATATAACCTCACACCTTATGCTAAACTTTGAAAAAATGATTGTGTGCTTCTGTCAATGATCATTAATCATGAAATGCGAAGGGTAATGAAAAGTATAACGTGCAATATACTGACTGCTTTGATTAAATTGACGGTGCGATCAAAAAGACACAAGCACAATATTACACTGGCAATATTTTTCGTTAAAAAAAACTGCGATTTCAATAAAAAAACCCAAAA
>CM031603.1:82501736-82504236 GCA_018398815.1 Conus ventricosus
TAGTCGATCAGAATTTGTCTTGCGACAAGACTTTTTAAAAAAATGTTCACAGTAAATCACGCTATAGTCGATCAGAATTTGTCTTGCGACAAGACCTATATTTTGTTTCCTTTCCGCCTCTCCTTAAAACAACACAAGAAACAAACGAACGAAAAGGAACTAAAGAAAAACATAAACATGAAGGTGCCAGTGTGATGCAGAGAAATACTTTCATCACAAAAACATAAACATGAAGGTGCCAGTGTGATGCAGAGAAATACTTTCATCACAAAAACATAAACATGAAGGTGCCAGTGTGATGCAGAGAAATACTTTCATCACAAAAACATAAACATGAAGGTGCCAGTGTGATGCAGAGAAATACTTTCATCACAAAAACATAAACATGAAGGTGCCAGTGTGATGCAGAGAAATACTTTCATCACAAAAACATAAACATGAAGGTGCCAGTGTGATGCAGAGAAATACTTTCATCACAAAAACATAAACATGAAGGTGCCAGTGTGATGCAGAGAAATACTTTCATCACAAAAACATAAACATGAAGGTGCCAGTGTGATGCAGAGAAATACTTTCATCACCCACTGATTGAAACAGCCAGGAGCAATCGAAAGGACAAAAAAAACCCAAAAAGGTTTAAACTAACTTTCAAGAAATGAAATTCTACTGGCAAAAGATTAATTGGATGTGTCATGTAATCTAATCTCTCTCTCTCTCTCTCTCTTCTCTCTCTCTCTCTCTCTCTCTCTCTCTCTCTCTCTCCTCTCTCTCTCTCTCCTTTGTGTGTGTGCGTGCGTGCGTGCGTGCGTGCGTGCGTGCGTGCGTGCGTGTGCGTGTGTGTGTGTCTGTATGTCTGAGATATATATATATATATATATACATATATACATATATACCTAGGAGCAGGCAATACAAATAAATGTGCTTTGAAGAGGGATTACATGATTCCCTCAGGCAGCTAGTGAAGGGCTTCTCAATTTATAATATATTCCACCCATTTTCTTCATCTTCAATTTTTTTTTTTTTTTTAAAGTTCAAATCTTTGCCAAGTCATTACTATAACGACTGAAGAATTGTTAACCTGCACTTGTTTTCCCCCACTACTTAATTGTTCAGCATTCTATTGTTTGGTCAATCAGTGGGAGATTGCATCTCTTAGGAGATCCAAGTAAAAGTTGTTCTGTACAATTCTTAGCCACTCAATGCTTGGGTTATTGAACAGCAGAGCTGACCACTCAGACTGTTCCATATCTTTTTATCTCCCTTGCATCCTTGAATGGATCCTCAAGCATAGGCTCAAAGATTGTCCCCTATATTTTATATTGTTTGAATAATGCTTTTAGTTTTTCAGCAACTTTTTTCATCTCCACACTTGTGTTTTGTTCCATTTACTACCCTTCGCTGGCTGCTTTGAGGGCGCTGTTGGATTCTTTTTTGAACCCTTGGTGGTGAGAACACCACAGAATTATGGACTGTGGTGTGTCTCTATTTGACACCAAGAGCACTGACACAATCAGCCGTGTCTGCCTGATGAGTCCGATCCAGCGGACGAAAGGCCTAGGAGCAGGCAATACAAATAAATGTGCTTCGAAGAGGGATTACATGATTCCCTCAGGCAGCTAGTGAAGGGCTTCTCAATTTATAATATATTCCACCCATTTTCTTCATCTTCAATTTTTTTTTTTTTTTTTTAAAGTTCAAATCTTTGCCAAGTCATTACTATAACGACTGAAGAATTGTTAACCTGCACTTGTTTTCCCCCACTACTTAATTGTTCAGCATATATATATATGCCTTATTTCTAGACCTTTCTGTCCAAGCTAATAACAGTGACTTGCTCTATGCCCTGTCAACGAGTGTGACGCTTTCTCTTGGTGTTGAGCGTCTTTGGGGTCGGTTTGGGATAGTGAGGTTTTAGGGAAAGAAGACAGGGAGTGGGAGGGGTGAAGGAGGAAGGGTAGAAACGAAGAGAGGAAGGACTGGGGAAGAAAAGCGTATTTAATATCCTTTGATATGGATGTTGAGGTCGGGCCAGTCCACCGTCAATTAAAGAGTCTGTTGTTGTCTATCAGACACATGGACACACAGATTCACAGACAGACGCACGCAAAGACACGCATACAGATAGGCGGACACACAGAGACAAACATACAGATAAACACACACATACACACGCGCAAACATGCGCACATGCATGCCCACAAAAGAAGGGTGGTGACGTTGGTTTGAACATCTTTAAGGAGGGCTGTACAGAAGACAGATCAAAACAAAACAAAAATCCTTTCCTGCTCTGAATCATGTGCCCCCTTTACTGCGGGGTAGCAAAGAAGGTGTTGAGGCCTAAAACAAATAAGACACGATGACAGGATCGAACTCACAACCGCATATGGCCTGCAGCTGAAGGTCCTGGCCATTTGAGAGCAGGTCTAGGTGAAAAAAAAAATATAACATTCTTCTACATGACTGCAACCAAAGAAGCTACATTTTAAAAAAAAACTTG
>CM031603.1:82514236-82531736 GCA_018398815.1 Conus ventricosus
GTGATGGTCTTAAGAGCCGCACCAGTGGGAAGAACGACGACGGTAAACTTAAGACGTTTAACGTCCTAAGTTTTGCCAGAGAATATTAATTCCTTTTATAAGGACGTCTCTAACGCCACCAACCCCATCCCTTCTCCACAGCGTTAAAGACAGAAATTTCAAATATCATTGTGAACGTGTCTCCTAAATTGCCTGGGTGGAATGATCTGTAAGTTGTAGAAGCTGCCCTTTATAACCGTTTCTCTTCTGTGGAGGATGTCTGTTTTTTTTCCCATAACGGCGTTAGTTCAATCTCTTTCCGACTATTGCCTCTGGCAATAAGACTTATATGTTAAAGGCCAGAGTTAGTGCTTTGCTTTCTGAAACTTTTTTTGAGACGGCTAAAAAAATGTAAATGGGGCGTATGATTCAAATTTGTATTTTCCCAATTCGAAATAATGGTTGCTAAGTGCCATGGGCTGTCAGGTTTCGAACTATTTTTAATATTCATAACGGGCCAGCATTATTTGCTTCTACATTGCGCCAGTTGCTCAGTTTAGGAAACTTTTGTTTGGTCGCCAACCGCTTGCGTGTTATAATCACCTCTTTAGTGTACTCAAACCCATACACAGCGCCTATCAAACCATTCTGTGTGGGGGGGGGGGGGAGGGGAGGAAGTTCGTAACGGCCTGCAAGGTCTGTGTAATCTAAGTGATACACGACCAGGCGCTATTTATAAAAATAATTATTGTGTTTAGAAAAAAGACTCCTGAGTCTTCTGGCCCACGCAACAGGTTTTGAGAACAACGTATTATTTTAGTTCCAAAACAATGTGCAGTTATCACATTTCACGACTGTCCTGTTTTGTCTGCCAATTTGTATATAAACGTTCTGACCCTCCCGCAAACTAATCTTTAAACGTAAATTAGGATATTGGAGAGATTTCATAATCGCAATAGGCACTTTCTGCCTCCCTGACGGAAGAGCTCTCAAACAGTTGAGGGCCTTCCTTCATATACTTTTCATCAGGGCGCAGCTCATCCAAATGAACTAGATGTAATGAATGTAATGACAAGATCGAGCGAGTTTTCTTCCTCCTTAAGGATTTTGTTGACGTAACGCTAAAACTATGAAGGTCGAGTAGCAAGTTGTAAAGCCAACATTTAGCTAGGCTCATCCATCAAAATATAACCTACTTCTCTTCTTCAGGTTTGAAGGTCAACATGTTTTCAATTTGCATTGTTATGTTTGAGAGTATGTTCAACAGTTATCCCATTTGCTTCTTTGAGGAGCAAAACCAGGAATAACAACCATCAGGTATAAGTTAACTGGCTAACTAATGGTCCTTGTGTATGATTATCTTTTTGAATCTTATTAGTCGCCGTGGAGTCACGTATATTAAACCAGACGAACGGTGTAAAAGATTTCATGGAAGCGCGATCCGTCTGGTGCCGCAATTGTTATCAATGCATGTTCTACAATACGAGGACGGTCTTGATTGTTATTGCTCCAAACATTTTTTTAAACGAATAAAAATGAGGCATTTAAATATACTAATGCAAAATACTCTGTTGGGCGCTCTACTATCTAAAAAAAAACATAACAACTGATCACTTGTCAGTTCTGCGACCCAGACAGACAAACCTTTCTAGAAAGGTTAGTACGCCATTGAAGAGGCTATCTTAACCCTCCATTAAAAACGACCGCATCCCAAAAAGTGTGGTTATAGTCCATCCGATGCAGTTTTTATCAGAACCTGTTAAACTTTGCTGGGGGTTTGTGCATCAACGGGTGTGGAGTGTCGATCTGATCACGTAAATCATCCTGATCCTTTGGGGAGGTCAGTGTATAGAGTTCAATGTTAGATTACACCTTCAACGTAGTTTGACTGAACTGCAAAGCCCCATTACCCGAATGACAAATTCGTTTAATCCATTTCAACAACAAGAAATAGACATGAAGGCTTTTGGAAAGATTTGGTAACGAAGTCAATATAAGGCTGAAGACAGACTTAGACAAAGGTGGAATCTTAATCAGGTCCTAGCTTCTCTTTATTTTGGGGCGAGCACAGAAAGTAAACTATGATGGAATCCGCCGTACACATCTTGCTCTTCAGCACAGCTGTCACATTGGTCCATAGAGCAAGAGCATAAAACAGCAGGGACAACCTGGTATGCTTAGAACGCTTCTAAGGGCCTACCTAAAGCAGGAATAGAACGAAAAACGACTCTGTTCGTACTTCGTGTTGGTGTTTTGCTAGGGGTCGCAAGCACAAACGAGATCGAGCATTATCGGATCCTTTCTACTGGTTTTGATGCTCCAAAAACAAGACGTGGCAAATTTAGAGGACGCGTATTAATTCTACAGTTTGATTTACCTTCAGTATTAAAAGGTACCAAAATGGTTTAAACAATGTGCAAAGATCGAAAGTAGACTTTGCTGTTGGCACGGGTTTATACAGGCTGCCTTCTGACCTTTAGACCCAATAGGAACAATAATAAACTACAAGAATAAATCCTTGTGCAGCAATGAACAGAAAGTCGGCAAAAAATCGAAATAAATCTGAGCCAGTAATATTGCTAGCAGTAAACTAACAAGATACCCTCCAAGAATAAGCCATCCAATCCAAGCCCCGTGGCCCAAAGCCAAAGACCGTTGAAGAAGTAAAAAAAAATAATGACCATGAATATGAAAAGGCGAGCACTTGTTTTTTTTGGATTAACTGGCCTAGGATTACTTGGTCTTTATCTTTACGAAAATTTAACCCCGACTATTAAGAGAACTAATGCCCATAATGGCTTCGCTCGGCCATAAAGCCCAACTACTTGTGCTTGCAGTAGACAAAAGCCAGCTAATAACCCCCCTAATTTAACCCGGGTTAAAGAGTCGACTTTACCGGCTAATTTGTTTAATAAACCCGCAAGATGATCAAGCTGTTTTTTTACCCATGATTTATCAGGCGGTGAAGGAGGCGATGGTGGTGGAGGCACTGGTTTGACCACCCGCCGCCCGTAATAGCCATCACCATTGTACTTACTGCAAAACCGAAAGGCCGCGTATAACGCTTGCTAATGTACTCCTGGCTCTCTAAACTAGTGTTCGTATGTCGTTCTGGCTAGTGTTGTGTCCTTCATCATAGATAGTCTGTGGATAGTTCTCTTAGTCCTGCTCCACTTGAGATCGTAATTGTCTCGGTAGAGACAGCACTTCTAGTCTTGCTGATCTTCTCCTGTTCAAAATCTTTTAGGTCTTTGTAGTATTCTTTCGTTAAATCTCACGGCCCTAACGAGGGAGTCTTCAGCCTCAACGGAGTTGTTTTTTTCTGTTTCGCTTTTTATATCTTATCTAGTTCACTCAGTTTTCATCATTGTTTTATTAATTCGCCTCTGAAAGTTCTTATAGTACGAGCAAGGGCTAATAATTCTCGGCACGGGGAGGAGATTCTGTGTCTGTAGGGCCGGCGGGTCGTGGATAGTTTTAATGCGTGTTCCGGAAAAACTGTTTTCTGCGGTGCAGTATTTTGTCCGCTGTTTTGTCTGTAAATCTTGTAAGCTCCATGTTTTTGTATTTGCCTATCTGTCGGGAGTTCTTGTAGTGTGTGGGTGAAGTGTTTAGGCAACTGCCTCCCTTTCTAATTTTGGTTTAGCAAACGCCATGCGATTGTGTACGCTCATAGGATGGCGTTGCCTAATTGTAACCTATGGCATAAAACGTGGATGGATTCTCGTTTAGTTGTAAGCTGAACAAGTTTTCCTTGATCCGTTTTTTCACATACAAATGGCCAACCAGCTTTTACTTCATAATCGTCAGGGGGCTATAAATTCGGGAGGTTCTAGGCCTAAACTTTGGTACGAAGAGCTAACCTTAGGTTTCTGTTAATTCATGCCAATTGAGCCGCTGAGCGATGCTGTATCAAAGGAGGGCCGTTTCACGCATATCGTCTCCAGGATCCAAAACATCAATAATCTTCTTCAACCTTCAATGCCTGCCATGTTTCTTAAATAATTAACTTTTTTTTTGTTTTATAAAAAATGTCAACAAGCATCTGGTTTCTATTCTTGACCCCATAGAAGACTGAAAGTGCCCTTTGGCGGCGTGGAAAGGGAATAACGGAATAGTACTGTTCCAAATAATCCGTCTACTAGTGATGCGGATCAAATTCTTACTGTCAAATTTCCAGACCTAGGAGCAGATAAGTGATTGTTGCCAGGCTCGGGCCGACGCTTAACTGTCCAAAATAGAACTCACTTCAACAACAGACCCCAACAGGACCGTTGTACAGAATTTTGGGCGGCAATCGTAAGAAAAGTTCTATAAAACGTGAGGTGCATGAAATATTGTCTTGGTCATAATGCAGGACATATTTTTAACCCTATTCTGTCTATGGCTAACCGGGAACGAAGGGCGGAGCTTGCGGTTCAAAGGAATCGAAAATGAAAAGAAAGCACTAAATCAGAGAATTGCGCTGAGATGCTAAAGACGGCAAAGGTTTGTTAGCCGTAAGTTATGCGTAGGGAAATCGCTTTTTCATACCCCGAGATTTTGTAGTGGCTAAAAGCGCATGGACCCATACTTTCATGGCAATTAAAAGACAGATTGTCATATGAACTAACTGTCATGGACTACAATATGTTATGTAATATCTACAGACACCGAAGCAAAGTACAGCATTGTCTGACATCTCGTTAGAGTTTGACGTTTTAAGCAGCCCTATTAGCTAAGGCTGATTGAGCAACAATATCATCACAATTAGCAATATATTACGAAAGACATGATTTTTGTCATTGCTAAATATCCTAAAAGAAAGGCCAGACACTATATGGAATTTTTAGTTTTTAGTGCCGCAAGCAAGATCGCTTAAAGTATTTTATTGCTGTGTGAAAATGAAGAACCATGCTTAAAGACAACCGAAAAGTTGTTAATCCCAATATAACGAAAGGCAATGTACATTGAGGGAGTCTAACCAAATCTACGCTAGCGGGCTAAACATTAGCAGCATTTTGATAAATAAGAAAACTGTGGAGGTGGAGGTGTAGAAAGCCAACAGTTGACCTTTGTCTAAAGATCTACATCTTCACAGGGTTATAGACTGATCATTATTTAATTAACAACGAAATTCGGTTTATGGATTGACCTAAGACAACGGAGGATAATCAGTGACTTGGAGCGGGAGAACCCCTGTAGAGACTAATAAACATTCAATTGATAAAGAAAAAGAGGCCGATAAACCAACTTAACGTGTATTTGTTTGAATAGGATGCGCAGCTGAATATTTCAAGATAACAGATGAAAAGATAACAATACACAATTATTTTTATTTTAAAAAAAGCATGCTGTTCCAGGTTTATACCAATAGTGCCTACAGCGCCAGAGTCGCCAAAAGAAGGGATAGTAGAAACCCCTAACATAAAAACCTGCAGATTACCAAACAGTACACAACGGCAACAAAAACTTAGAGCAAGGACCTTTCAAAATACGCAAAACCGATACGAAGGTATTTCGCAGCCGTTAATGCGGTTACATATGTTAATACTTGGAGCATCGACTTTGAGTGCTCTATCAGCAGGAACAAGTGTAGGTCCTCTTAGCAACAGGCGTAGGTGCGCCGCAGCTTTAACCCTCTAGGCGGGTGGTCTTTAGCTCTCGGTGTGTGGTGCTTTTAGCTGTAAGTGCAGCTTGGCAAAAAAAGTTAAAAACTAAACTTTCGCAAAGCACACAGCTATGGTGCAACTAATAAGCAGCTAAACTTAAGTTCGTACAAAGTGACACATAATTAAAGCAGCTAGTTGACCAAAACATCACGGTTGAAGATTTTATGTCGTTTACAGGCCGATTTTGAATGACTATAAAAGACAAAAGTTGGATCTCAATAAAAAGGCAAGGGCAAGTTTTCTCAACAGCCAGACACCGACAGATACATAAGGAATGTTTAAAAAAAAGTAAACGAGACATTAGAACTCTGTTCTAAACAGCTCGCAGTAACAACAACAAAGGTGTTTAAACTTTAGATTTATGAGTCCAAGCACAAAAAGAACCGTTGATATTGAGTCGGAGTAAGTATTTTTTTTTAATTTAAATAAATATTTTTGAGGTTAGGAAAAGAAACTCAACATGGATAAAATATTATAAGGACAAGACGATTGGTTTGAAGGAATGCTTAAGGGAGAGCGGTGGTCCAAAAGCTTTAAATGATATTAATCTAGAAGTTATTGATCCAGCAAAACGTACAGGCAGTGTGGCAACATGCGATTTCTCAAGTTCCAGGTAAACTAACACTAGACCGCGCCAGTTAAAGTAATGTTTAGCTGGTTTTAAATCGACTATATAACAAGAAATGATGAATCTAGAAGTCTGTCTCGACTCAACAACAGGTTGATCTTTCCCTCATAGGACTTACCCTCCTGGTTGGCAGACCAACTGCTTGCACAGTGTGATGTGGCCGCTGAAGAAGCCAAAGATGAGAGGCTCCTGGTTGGTCCAGAGGGCGAAGTCTTAGAAGATTTGATTAAAACAGTCTAAGTATGGCACCGATTGCTGCCCCAGACATTGGCAGCGAAAGAGCAGTTCTAAACATAAAGAATTCAGACACAAATGTGCATGGGTTGCGTCTTGCAAGGCTTCATTACGTCCGCAAAAACGCAGAGAGAGTGTCTATAACGTATTGTTCGTACATCAAAGATCTTAACTTCGATAATATCATTTCCTGTTAGTGTAGACTCAAATTGATCAGTTTGAAGAACAAAAAACAAACCTATAACTTATTATCTACACATGGGATGAGGAAACGAAGCTACAGCCTATCAAGGGTTCAAAAATGTCCATCAGTGCGACCTGACAAAGTGCGCATGTTGACTTACGACTGGATGTTGCACCAGCAGGGCTACTCCATTACACATTGATACGCACAATGAGTAAACTAATGCTGCATACTTCAAAAGAATGGGAAACAAACAAGAATTCTGTAGAATATGTGTTAACAAGAATTCCATCCGTTCAAAGCCGCAGGGAACATAATAAAAAATTGTCTCAATTCAGCCCAGTGACTGTAATACAGAACTAATTAATTACGCCGAAAGATGCAGTAAAGTGAGTTTAAGAACTGGAACCGGCTGCAAACAAGTCCATACGGATGGTGTTACGGCATACTTCGATGTCGCTTATTGTTCCTTTAGAGGGACCCACCCCACAGAGACTTCCTAAAAACAGCCTTTGTGAGTAATCATCAATTTGTCATTTGCTTTCATCGTTGTCAGGTCGGATGGTGCCCATTAAAAACCAAGAAAAAAAAAATTTATAGAGAGGACCCATGCTGCAAAATACTTCGGAGACGCATGCAGCACTGGCGTAACGCCTGTCTAATAATCTAAACTTATCTGAAATCATAATGACGCCTGAAGCCAACAACAGTATGACTCAGCCACACATTGTTGGATTTGCGATTTAGAACTAATGTCCTTACCAGCGAGGAGCAAATCCGACAGTAAGAGCCATGACCACTAGCGGAAAGTTCAGAGGAGCAGCCGCACAGTAAATGCAATCTTCAACAAAAATTTGATCCTAAGGACATGGAAGCCTTCCCATCTTCTTGTCATAACGTGCGAGGTTACGACTCTCATCTTATAAAGAAAGCAGTAAATGACGCCGTCAGGATAACAGCAGCTGCCAGTCGTCAGAAAAGTACATGTGTTTCACTTAAATAACATGTCTTTTTATGACTCCTAATGCAACACCTGATTGATCATTAGAGTCACTGGCTATGTCCTTAAAGTCCTGCCCTATTACGAAGATAGTTTGACCCAACTCTTGTGAGAAGGCGGTTTACCCTTATGAATACATGAACATTGGGAAAGGTTTGATGAAGACACACTTCCACCTAAAGCGCGTTCTTTCTAGTCTTAAGGAAAGGACATCAGTGTTTTCTGATTACCAGCATGCCTCAAGATCGTGGCATAAAGTTAGATTGTAAAACGATGGGAACTATCATGATGCATACTTGAGGGCCGATGTATGTTTGTTGGCGGACGTCCGTTGAAAATTACAGAAAGACCTGCATGAAACATTATAGCCGGATCCTGCGCATTTACAGTTCTGTGCCCGGGATGATTGGGTCACCTTTCTAAAGATTACCTGGAGTAAGATATTTGATGTCAGATTTACCAATGAGTCAGGATGATTGAAAACGGATTGCGTGAGAAGTAATATGGCGTTCCGCATCATTACTGTAAAGCAAACAACAAATACTTGGACAACTATAATCCATAAAAGGTCTAACTATCTCATTTTTAGATGCAAACAATCGGTATGGGTCGGGCATGGCGCAATCGCTTCCATTACGTATCTTTAAATGTACAACAGACGCGGGAGCGAATAATATTTCAAAAGGAGCATTAAATGGTTGAGCATTGGACCCCAGATCGCCAACGGGCTAGATTCTAGAAGTTGAACTTAGAATCCTCCAGGAACTCCATGTCCTACATAATAGACTACCCATTAGCAGCAGAAAGTCTAAAGAGGCAAAAACAGAACCCTATACTTGTCCTAATCTTCCGTGGGCAAAAAAAATTATGTCTGCCATTACAGGCTTCTACAATTTTATTTAAGGCATGGTGGAAAGTTGACAGCAGGTCACATCGTATTAATTCTTTTTTGATCAAGAACAGTTATGCAACATACACATGAAGAACACTGGATCGCAGAACTAAAATCCACAGAGGGCTCGAAAAACGTTTTTTTTAACTGATGATCAACAGCTGTTTCGGAAAGACTAGAAAAATCCCCACAAGCGTAAAGATGGCAGATTGGCTCCAAAGAGAAAGAAAGCAATTAAGCTGACTTCCAAAACAATTATCAGGACTTTGAAGATTTCAGGATCAGCTTTTGGCATAATAAGGAAGGAAAAAGACTAGTCAAATTGGACAAACCTTGTTTTTATTGGGTGGACTGTTTTAGAATTATCACAGCTTTTGATGTTAGAATGTCTTTATGACTACTTTAAACCCTCGTATTCCAGAGTCCAAGTACTTACACTAGTACAGAGACAGGTGTTGTTATAGAGATCCCTACTGAAGACATGCTAGATAGACATGGATTTAGAAGTAGCTAAAGGGACATGCGGGAGGGTAACGACACATCTGATTATCCTAAAGATTCGCCTTTGGCATTCAACTGTAACAAGAAGGTTTTAGGAAAGGATGAAGGAGGAATTATCTGGAGAGGTGATCAAGGAGTTTTGTTGGTTTAAGGTCGAAAATGTACAGTATTGCGAGCCAGGAGAAAACCATTAAGGAAGCAAAGGAAATACTCCAGTGTTGTGCAGGTCAAAACATATCACACGACACTCTCAAAGAAGCTTGTTATCAATAAACAACTTTTTCATCAGACAAAACGTATAACTACGATCTAATCTACATGAGATCAACACAAAGTTGTAACAAAGAAGTCATTAAATAGAACAAACACAAAAACGATAATGGTTAAGCCAAGGTTTCATATGCACTTGGGCACTGGAGAACGGCATAATTATATTGTCCCTTCTCTCCGAGGGCGTTCACCGAGGGTTTAGATGTTTTTAATCAAACTTTTGATTCTAAGCTCAATCATAGCTTCATCCAATTCAGCTTGATGTTGCATCGAATTTTTTTTATTTTTTCAAATATTCTTTTCCTCCATAGCTGATAATCAAAATTAGGAGTTTGGGTGTGGTGAGGCACTGCAGGTTTGAAGCCATGTATTGATTTATCCTCATAAATATATGTCTAGATAACAGAATTTTTTTCAAATATCTTGTAAACTTTCCAAGGTCCGGCCTTTATCATTCTGTTTTGTTTGCGCTTCCATTTTAGACTCAAAGAGAGTTCTGCTCAAATTAATTAAGCATCGTAATTATATATCGTCGCACCGAGGGCTTCACCGAGGGTTAACCACTTTTCATCAACTTGATTAAAGATCAAATCATATCTTCATCCAATTCAGCGTAAATCTTTTGTCAATGTTTGCCGGTTGTTTGCTCGAATTCGTTTTATTATTTCAAAGAATTCTTTTCCCCTATTTTTGGAACTTTGGGGTTGTAGGTGATCTGGATGTTTTTTAGCATCTCTTGATTAATTCCCTCGCAAATGTTCCCGAATAACAGAACCTCGATAGCATATGATTCCCGTAGATGTTCAAGTTCTCTTCCGTTATCAGTCTTGTTTCGTTCGGGCTTCCTGTGGTGGTGAGCTTCCATTTTAACGCAAATATTTTTTAACGTAAATAATTAAGCGGAACTGGTGTCTGGTGGGATTATCATGCAGTTTCGTCCTGAACAAAAGATCTTTGTGGAGCGGGTTGGTTTTTGTTGTGTCAGTTTCTCTAAATAATACAGGGCGTGCGGATTCATTTTTACAATTCTTTTTATTCTGATGGATGCAACACTCAAACGGATCGTGTGCCCGGTGCGAGTGTCCCCTTCTGCTTCCCCCGGTAAAATAAAAGTAACCTTACTGTAAACCAAACGGTAATAGTTTTGCTGGGTGTACTGGAGTCATCAGCAAATTTATTTTTTTCTTTTGATTGCTTACGGTTTTTAGCCCTTTAAATTTCTTCATTAGTCATTTGCGCGCAAACTGAGGGCAGTCTTCTAACCCATTCTGTGTTTGCGAGAATTTCATTCAGCTCTCTGTGATACGGGTAGAATAATCGTTCAGATAACTGTTTGTTAAAAGTTTGTCAACTAAAGCCTTGTGAGCTGTGAACTCCTGGAAATGCCTCTTTAATGGAACTCTATTTTTAACAATAATGTGAGTCACTTGGCGTGAAATTCGGTCCATCGTCGACTTGAACAGTGTCGAGGATAAGTTAGCGGGCCTCGTTGGTATATCAGTGATGCAACAGCAACAGCAGAAGCACTCTTGTGTGTTAATGGGTCCGCATCTTGGCAGTATCTTTGAAGCTATGGTCATATGACTGTGATGCGTACTTAAAGCTTGTGCGTCGAACGGATCGTGGGGTAAATATAGTAGATCCATTTGCTGGTGTCCGTTTCGGTATTGTAGGCACAAGGTGGTCGCGTATTCGTCTAGGTGCAGGGAAGATAAATGTGCCAAATCGATTGTTTAGATATACCGTTTATTCCGTTGCCGGTTGGTCACGGACTCCCGCTGCTTGGCTTAGCTTTTTTATTGCTGTGATTCCTTCCAAGATCCTTTTGGCGAATAATAGATTTTGTTCATTTTTATTCAGCTCAAGATTAGGCGCATCTAAAGACACACGGTCATGCCAAAGACAATAAACACGATTGCTTTGCATCTTTTGTTTTTCTGATGGCTGATACAAGGCTCTGAAATTTGGTGGGGGCAATTGTCGCGATTTGGGTGTGCTGTACAAATAATATTCTTTATTGCTTGATCAACCATCTTGAAAATGTGTAAACTGCATGTCCCTGTTGGTTTTCTGTTGTTATTAAGGAAATCTAAACTGCTCAATTCTCGCTGTTCATATTATCCCGTGTGCCAGCTGCTAGTGGCTCCATACTTGTTATGTCGTTTTTTCTCAGTTTTTCGCCGCATCCTGCTGTTTAACTAAATTGTATTACGTTCCGCTAAAAGCAAGCGTCATTAACCACAGCGCCGCCTATCCATCATTACGAAATGAAGGCCTTTTTATAAATGATGTTTGATTTTTACATATTGATACTGTCCCCTGGAATTATTCCCTTGCTTAACTAGAAAATCGTCGTAGCAATCGAGCTGCAATGATAGCAATCAGCTTTGCCTGATCTTCAAAGCTAGCTTGCCAAGATCTCCAGTTTTTATTTTTAACAAGCTTTTACCAAGCAGGTGTATCTACAGACACTTAGGGCTCGCAATAACAGCAGAATGGTATACAAGATTGGTAACAGTTTGTTTCGGTGCACCATTTTTAAAAAATAAAAGAATTATAATTAATAAAAAACATGAACAGCGATGATCTACGAGTGGGGGGGGGGGGGGGGGGGGGGGGGGGGGGGGGGGGGGCAGCAACTGGCAGCCTAAAACCTTCCTGAACTTATGATGATTACAAATGACCCAAGTTTATGACCAAGCTAGTATGCCCAAAAAAGGAAAGGCTGTATTCGTTGGCAGCAGGTGAAAAAAAACAAAACTGTTTCCCTCGGAATGGAATTCAGCATAGAGACAGATTCAACAAATGCGCCACAAGACAGTTGTAAAGTAATCATAACAGGTATGAAGCGCAAACTGGGATCAAGAAAGGGTAAAAGTGCTCGGGCAAAAACGTTTTCTTAGTTTGTACACTAAACTATAAGGAAATTTGCACCTATTACGCTGAACAAGACTTTATGTATGATTTAACGCTAGGATCCAGTTTTAACAAGTCCATAGAGTCTCTAGGATGTGATCTGTATTGTACAGATTTTGGAACATTATGGGCCCGCTAATCATGGTAAAGAATTACTTTAATCATAGAATTTTGTTTTCCTTAAAAATGAACCGGGCCAGAAAATCAGCAGAATCAGAAAACATTGAATCAGTGGAGAAAGTGACCAGTAAAAAAGCTTTGCCTGAGCATGATTGCAGCAAGAAAAAGAGTAGCAGAGTGGAAACACAAAACAAAATAAATTAAAAGTTACAAGCACAGATTATTGCCGCTAATCATAGGATTAATTACTTATTAATCATATAGGATTTTGTTCCTCTTAAAAATGACTGACCGAAAATCAGCCGAGTCAGAAAACATTGAACCAGGTGAGAAAGGTAACAAGTAAAAAGCATCGCTGGGCGTGTTTGCAGCAGAAAAAGAGTTCAGAGTGGAACTAACAAACAAAATTACGGTACAGATGGGGGTAGAGCACAAATTATAGCCCATAATGAGCTACGTGCTAGAGCCGCAGCCAGTTGTTTCGACCCAGAACAAGTTGATCAAGGTCCGACAACAACAGGGGTGCCTACACACCACCAAAGGCTTCATATTTTCCTTAAAGCAATTGTCATTTTTGGCAGGCATTGCTGTTTGGGGGTGTTATTACGGTTATAAAAGCATAGAATCAAAGGCAACAAAAACCACAGCAGTCCATACAATCCAATCCACTAAATACAAAAGCCGAACACATAAGTTAGCCAGACACCGCGCAACAACAAAAGATCATTTTGATCCATTTCAGATGCAATAAACAACCCGTTTAAGAACTATAAATAAGATAAGTTGACTTGAATAAGAACTTCTATAGAACTAAGGATGACGTAGGTTGATCTTGGGATGACTTGAGTAAGAACTTAGAAAGTTACTTGGGATGACTGGAGTAAGAACTTTAGAAGTGACTGGGGATAACTTTGAGGATGATGTGATTAAGAACTTAAAGGGACTTAGGATGACTTGATTATGAACTATAAGTGACTTGAGTAGGAACTTAAATTAAGGACTTGGGGGACTTGATTAAGAACTTGGGGTGACTTATAGCATGATCTGGATCACACACACCCACATACACAGAAAATCATTCACACAATAGAACGGGATGGGTGCGTGTGGGTGCGTTGGCTTGTGTGAAGAAATACGGGCTGTTCGGTCTCGGTCAACACTTGTAGAATTAATTCAAAGCAGCCACCAAGGCATTTATCAAAAGCTTGGAGTCAATATACAAGACAGGTGAATAAAGTACAACTACCCGGTACAGGGCCGTCGAAGAAGGTAAGCAAACATTGCCAAGTAGTAGCCGGGTTACTTTAGAATCACGTCAAGCAGCAATTGGTAAGATTTTGCTATCGATATGATATTCATTTCACGCAGTTCTAGGCCTAGACCGCGCGACCGTCTTCCTGTGACACCATCATGAGCGTTTACTATATGTAGGCTTACACACACAGTCCAAAACTCTGACGCAGGTCAGCGCAACTGCCGGTAGCGCTCAAATGGTCACCAAGTGTCAAGCTGGGACTGTGTTGAGGTCAGACGCGCTGGTACTTTTCAAGACCGGTTTTTGGAAGTGCGGCGAATAAACTTGTCCTTGCGCGACCGCAAGCTTTTTTTTAAGAAAACAGCGCCATTTTTTAAAATGGAATCATGTCGTCAATAAGTTTAAAAGCTTTTCAATGTTAAACAACATCTCTTTCAAATATATCAGCGAAATCTCTGTCTTGATCAACTAGCTTCAAGGCGCTGTGTAGTTTATCCAATAGTATGTTTATCGTTTTTCTGTTCTCCCACCTCCAAAAAAGCATTACTTCTCTTAGCTTAAGAAGTAAAGAACTGGGGCACGCCTGATTTTCTTTTTGTGTTAAATACTCCGCCAGACAGTTGTAATAAAACATATATACAGCCCATGGCAAAAATGCTGTTCCTCTGTGAACAAATGCGTCCGTCTACTGCATTAAAATCCATTGCTAAACTGAAGAGGCGCTAGTTGAGGGGCGGTGGTTAAAGATCGTCATTCCGTCACGGGGTTATTGGCCCATCGCCAATCATAAGCCCCGACCCATATAAGTAATTCGGTTTCAGCCTAATAACAGGCCGTCTGTATTTCCATGTCTGTGCAGTACCACCTGTGTGTCCCTCTGTCACTGGTAATATAGAAAGGTAAATGACGGGGCCCGCAGCCCTAAGTTGCTGGCTTTGGTTTTGCGGCATACATGGTGGCGATCCGGCTAGTCGTACCCACCCCCACCATTGCATATGTTTCTGTCTGTCTATCTGCTTCGTTTTATAAGATTTATCATGCCAAGAATAAAGTGTGTGGATTTTCAAAGATCTTTAAGAGAACATTTAAATACAAGAGACTCTCATTTGTTGAAATGTATGCATGAAAATGATGTTATTGAAGATATCAGGAAAAACGCAGGATTAAGGCAAAACCGAAAAAATAAAATATAACAATTCTGAAAAGTTTTGTAAATTGTATTGAAAACAACAATCCTACTCAGTATATTGTTTGTTTGTCGGGTTACTAGCCAGAGAACTGTAAAATGTACCAATTCCTGACTTCAAGCCACCCGAAACGGTTGAGGGTGGTTTTGAGTCAGGATGGTATTTTACTGTTCTCTCAGGGGTTCACTTGCAACAAGGCACAGACGACGCACTCGCCTTTGTACCCACAGACACGCACAACACACGCACTCAGGACACACGCGGACACACGGGGACGGACACACACGACACACACACACAAACGCACACAACACACACACACACACACACCACACACACACTCACACGGGAACACACTCACACACACTCACACACACACACCTCACACACACTCTCACACACACACACTCACACACACACGCTACACACACACACATTTATAAAGGTCAACGACCTAAAAGGTCCATCGCCTCATTATTCTCTGACACAAAAAGAGAGAGAGTTGATGAGTGAGAGAGTGACAGAGAGAGGACAGAGACAGGAGAGAGAAGAGAGAGAGAGAAGAGATAGAGAGAAGAGAGAGAGAGAGAGAGAGAGAGAGGAGAGAGAGAAGAGAGAGAGAGAGAGAGAGAGAGACGAGTGTATATTTATACAGATGGGGCGTCGGAAGCCAGTACGATCCGAGGAGGCGGGGGTAGTTCCTCGAAACTTCCCCCCCACCCCCCCCACCCCCACCCCCCCCCCCAACCCCCACACACACCCCTGTGACGAACTGCCTCAGCTAAAATGGCTATGTGGCAAAAGAAATTAAGGTGGGGAGAGAGAGAGAGTGGAGAGAGAGAGAGAGAGAGCACGAAGAGAGAGAGAGATGGGAGAGACAGACAGACAGACAGAAAGACAGATAAACGAGGCAACAACACTACAAAGAAAAATCAGAACGCCCTTCCCCGTGCACCCCTCTCTCTCGCTCGTCTCTCTGCTCTCTCTCTCTCGTCTCGCTCTCTCTCTCTCTCTCTGGCGCCGTCGCGCTCGCTCTCTTCTCTCTCTCTCGCTATATATATATATATATATAGATATATATATATATAGCCTCTCTTCTCTCTCTCCCCATCGATGTCTCTCCTCTCTCTCTTCTCTCTCTCTCTCTCTCTCATAACGGAATTTTTAAATCAAATTGTTTGTAGTGTCTTGAAATCTTGCACAAGGGTGAAGATGAAGAGACAGACAGGTCACAGCCCGCGGAAGGATGATGAGTCAAAGTTTTGTTCACCACAAACTGAGATCCGACTATGGGGCACAGTGTTCCCCTTGAATCTGTATCTCTATGCTTTTCGTTCTAGCCTCATCTAGACGTCCTCCGAATCGAATGTATTGAGATGGCGGGGGGGGGGGGGGAGGGAGGGGGAAGGCCAGAACAAAATCGAAGAGAGAACACAAATTCGCATGTTGTTTTTCGAATTGCTTAAGTGTAAGGTCACAACTAAATCTTTTAAGTTGTTCCAAGTTGGAAAAGGCCAACCCGAGTTTCACCAGCTTATCTGCTCATTCCCCTGCGGACGCGAGGTTTCAATCGATCGGAATTTGTCTCGTAAGAATGCCCCCCCCCCCCCCCCCCCCCAACCCCCACCCCTGCATTCGTCCCCATCACCACCATCGCAACCCCTGACCCCTAAAAAGGCAGGTTTTAACTAAACGAAAATGGGGAAAAAAAGCGCCTGGCATAGGCGAGGGTTTAATTTCATTGGCACACTGTGGCAATGTAATCGATTTATCGACATCAACGCAAAGGAGAGAGAAGAGAGAGAGAGAGAGAGTGAGAGGAGAGAGAGAGAGAAAAGAGAGAGAGAGAAGAGAGAATAAGAGGAAGAGGAAGAGGAGGACAGAAGGAGAAGGAAGGGGGGGGGAGGGAGGGAGAGTGGTAGACAAGACAGACTAGACGGGACAACAGACAAACAGACAGCAACGACTAGAAGGATCGACTTTTTCACCTACTGCCAACCCACATCATTCTCTACAAGTGTATCTTCAATCGATTACTTTTATCACTTGAAATAATATCACAAGGCTAGGGTATTGAGAGCAGAAGCGTGTGTCAAGACCGCGGAATTTGATTGATTGAAAGTTAGTTTCAGATCCAGCAGCCATTTGATTTTTGGCGCCCAACATGAGAAGATAAGTGGTTTCTCGTTCTTCATTCTCACTGTCCTAAATGTTCTTTGTTTTTGCCTGAAGAAGACCCAAGAAGTCGAAATGCATTGTGTTTCGTCCTGTACTTTGTTTGTCTGTGTCCTTGGCGGAAACTAACCCCCTTCTCTTTCTAAATTGTGATTGAAAGTTAGTGCAGAATCAACCAAAACCCGAATTGGTGGCCTTTTTCCCTCTTGAATCGGCGTCTGCATGCTTGTTGTTCCTAACCACATGCGCTTCTTTTTAGCAGTGAAAGGGGGAATATTTGAAAAGAGAGGGGGTTAGTTACCGCCAAGGACACAGACAAAGACGAGTACAGGATTAGACAATGCATTTCGACCTCTTGGGTCTTCTTCAGGTGAAAACGCACAATGTTTAGGACAGTGACAAGAACATGTAGCCA
The DNA here is from genome assembly GCA_018398815.1 of Conus ventricosus. NCBI lineage: Eukaryota > Metazoa > Mollusca > Gastropoda > Neogastropoda > Conidae > Conus > Conus ventricosus. Next base: position 82,531,644 of record CM031603.1, read on the forward strand.
CTTAGCTGCGCTTCTCCTGTTCGTCTCCAAATTGAAAATGGCCGCCAGACGAAAACGAGGGGATTATGAGAGAGGAAGAGGGGGTTGAGGGAA
>CM031603.1:82554236-82556736 GCA_018398815.1 Conus ventricosus
CAGGTACTTAAGAGGATGGAATTACTATGTTTGCAGACAATACCCAACAGAAACCAGGTACTTAAGAGAATTACTATGTTTGCAGACAATACCCAACAAAACCAGGTACTTAAGAGGATGGAATTACTATGTTTGCAGACAATACCCAACAGAAACCAGGTACTTAAGAGAATTACTATGTTTGCAGACAATACCCAACAGAAACCAGGTACTTAAGAGGATGGAATTACTATGTTTGCAGACAATACCCAACAGAAACCAGGTACTTAAGAGAATTACTATGTTTGCAGACAATACCCAACAGAAACCAGGTACTTAAGAGGATGGAATTACTATGTTTGCAGACAATACCCAACAGAAACCAGGTACTTAAGAGAATTACTATGTTTGCAGACAATACCCAACAGAAACCAGGTACTTAAGAGGATGGAATTACTATGTTTGCAGACAATACCCAACAGAAACCCTGTACTTAAGAGGATTACTATGTTTGCAGACAATACCCAACAGAAACCAGGTACTTAAGAGGATGGAATTACTATGTTTGCAGACAATAACCCAACAGAAACCAGGTACTTAAGAGGATGGAATTACTATGTTTGCAGACAATACCCAACAGAAACCAGGTACTTAAGAGGATGGAATTACTATGTTTGCAGACAATACCCAACAGAAACCAGGTACTTAAGAGGATGGAATTACTACGTTTGCAGACAATACCCAACAGAAACCAGGTACTTAAGAGGATGAATTACTATGTTTGCAGACAATACCCAACAGAAACCCTGTACTTAAGAGGATGGAATTACTACGTTTGCAGACAATACCCAACAGAAACCAGGTACTTAAGAGGATGGAATTACTATGTTTGCAGACAATACCCAACAGAAACCAGGTACTTAAGAGGATGGAATTACTACGTTTGCAGACAATACCCAACAGAAACCCTGTACTTAAGAGGATGGAATTACTATGTTTGCAGACAATACCCAACAGAAACCCTGTACTTAAGAGGATGGAATTACTATGTTTGCAGACAACACCCAACAGAAACCAGGTACTTAAGAGGATGGAATTACTATGTTTGCAGACAATACCCAACAGAAACCCTGTACTTAAGAGGATGGAATTACTATGTTTGCAGACAACACCCACAGAAACCAGGTACTTAAGAGGATGGAAATTACTATGTTTGCAGACAATACCCAACAGAAACCAGGTACTTAAGAGGATGGAATTACTATGTTTCCAGACAATACCCAACAGAAACCAGGTACTTAAGAGGATGGAATTACTATGTTTGCAGACAATACCCAACAGAAACCAGGTACTTAAGAGGATGGAATTACTATGTTTGCAGACATACCCAACAGAAACCAGGTACTTAAGAGGATGGAATTACTATGTTTGCAGACAATACCCAACAGAAACCAGGTACTTAAGAGGATGGAATTACTATGTTTGCAGACAATACCCAACAGAAACCAGGTACTTAAGAGGATGGAATTACTATGTTTGCAGACAATACCCAACAGAAACCCTGTACTTAAGAGGATGGAATTACTATGTTTGCAGACAATTACCAACAGAAACCAGGTACTTAAGAGGATGGAATTACTACGTTTGCAGACAATACCAACAGAAACCAGGTTACTTAAGAGGATGGAATTACTATGTTTGCAGACAATACCCAACAGAAACCCTGTACTTAAGATGATGGAATTACTATGTTTGCAGACAATACCCAACAGAAACCAGGTACTTAAGAGGATGGAATTACTACGTTTGCAGACAATACCCAACAGAAACCAGGTACTTAAGAGGATGGAATTACTACGTTTGCAGACAATACCCAACAGAAACCAGGTACTTAAGAGGATGGAATTACTACGTTTGCAGACAATACCCAACAGAAACCAGGTACTTAAGAGGATGGAATTACTATGTTTCCAGACAATACCCAAAAGAAACCAGGTACTTAAGAGGATGGAATTACTACGTTTGCAGACAATACCCACAGAAACCAGGTACTTAAGATGATGGAATTACTATGTTTGCAGACAATACCCCCTAAGGCGCAGGGACTGTTCGCGGAAAATACTTTCATGAATGTGATGCAGAGCACACACTTTCAAGACATGTTGAACAGACACAGGTCAGTTTCCTTGCCAACGCCGTTCTCATTCCAACAGGTCTTCTCTGCGTTGATTGACAACGACTTGTATTTGGCATGTCGTTTAGGGTCAACAGAGCGTGCTTTTGCTGGCTTCAGACACCGCCAGACGTCCTGCCAATGGCTCTGACTTGGCTAGCCAAACACAACATCGGCCAACGGGGCGCTTGGAACGACGTGACTCTTCAACGGCGGTTCTTCTGGCTTAGCTCAACAGTCTGGAAGTAACGCATGACCCATAATGACAGAAAACAGACTTCAAAATATTTTGGTCAATACATGATGTTTTGCTAAATATTTACCTAAAGTCTTGTGGATAGAAAGTAA
>CM031603.1:82559236-82569236 GCA_018398815.1 Conus ventricosus
AATGTAAAAATGCTGTCTGTGTATCTGTCTGTCTGTCCGTCCGTGGTCAAAATGTGTTCCACTCGCTCCAGACAAAACTACTGGGCCGATCTTTCTGAACATTTGTAGGTATGTTCATTATGGGTCAAGGGTGATGTCTAATGTTTTATTTTCCCGTTAAATCCGTTACTAACGGCTATAACAGCCCATAACGGTTTTTCTTCTTTATGGAATATCTCAGAAAGTACTCGGCCGATCTTTCTGAAAATTTGTAGGTATGTTCATGATGGGTCACAGATGATGGCCGATGTTTCTTTTACCAGAATAGCCGCTACTAACGGCTATAATGGCCCCAAACGGGTTTTCCTCTTTATGGAATATCTGACGTGTATTCAAGAACTAGGAGTACGTTTATATGCTTTGCATCTTGTTTTTTCTGGCTTTGCCCACCGGAGTCCTGAAGAAATACGCTACCCGGTATGACAGAAAACAGACGCGTTCAGAGAGTTGTCGAATACACGACGTCTTGCTAAATATTTGTTGAAAGTTTTGTGGAAAGAAAATCAGGAACGATGACGTCAAATTCTAGAGCATACTTTCATCCCTTAGTCAACAGAATACACTTCTTCTTTTTTACTGAACGATCTATGTAAAACAAGATGAACGTGCATTATTTCGCAGTTTGTCACCAGGGGAATTCAATTATATCAATATTGATTGTTATTGATAGATGGAGGGGATGGATGGAAGAGGAGAGAGAGAGAGAGAGAGAGAGAGAGAGAGAGAGAGAGAGAGAGAGAGAGAGAGAGAGAGAGAGAGGTGGTGGAATGTGAGCACGTCAGGAGTCAGAGGGGACGGGGGAGGGAGTTGGGTGGGTGGGGGGAAGGGACAGGCAGAAAAACGGCGTGAGCAAATAAAACATCTGGACATTGTTGACTTCACCGTGCACTGTCCGAAGGCGATGTGGACATGGATGGTGGGTGGATGAAATCAATGCTGACGCAACAGAACACTCTGTGGAGAATCACCCACGATAAGCGTGTTGATGTGTGAATGGTGAATCCAATGCAAGGTGCGCGATCGATTCGGTTTCTTCACACATGCTGGTTCTCGTCCGCTTCTCGAAAAGCAAACAAAGTGGATCTAGCTGCGAAGTGAGACGACTGCAGGCGGAAATCTAAACAAATCTTAAATCAATGTTATCGATCAGAGACCAGCGCAAGGGAGGCAACAGCCTCGTTCTCATTCAACGCCTTCCTTGCGCTGAACTCTGAAGCGATCAAAGCTAAGTGAATTTTCGTTGTCCTGTTTGTTTGTATCGTGCCTGAAGAAGACCTAAGACGTCGAAACGCGTCGTGTTTTGCCTTGTGACTCGTTTGTCTACGTTTTTCTGGGCGGTTCTGCTAACAGTTATTTAAGATTTGCAAACAAAGTGGCATAAACCTTTGAAACTGAGTCCGCCTGCCCATCAACTCCAAACATGTGAGATTCTGTTTGCTATTGGTCGTTTACAACCATGAAAGACACACACGCGCGCGCACACACACACACACACACACACACACACACACACACACACACACACAACACACACACACACACACACACACACACACACACACACACACACACACACACACACACACACACACATTAACACAACTGATACTAGTATAACAATGACAGGAACAGATGTCTGCGTGAAACTGTATAATGCGTGAAGTTCAGAATCGTAAAACGCCTCCACAATGTTCAACTATCAAAGTTAAAAAAAAATCAGAGCAACAGACTGCAGCCTAAATATCGTCCTGAATGATAATGCTCTGGTCTAATTTATCTCCTTTCCCCACCCCTCCCTCATCACTCCTTGGCAGCTTCATAGCTTAATACCCTCCAGGGATGCTGATGCTGAATTAGTAGAGTGTTGAAACTTGACAAGAGCTGGAAGGCAAAAAAACTGATAAAAAGAGAACGTAGTAACACAGACAGACAGCCTGCGGCAGCCTAGCAATTCCTAAAGGGCCACTATCCTGAGAATATTCCTGACAAATGACGCTGCAATTCCTAAAGGGCCACTATCCTGAGAATATTCCTGACAAATGACGCTAAATGTGTCTGCCTCTTGAGCCTTTCCTCCACCAATCAACGCCTGGCTTTCATCTGCTGCTTGGAGACTAGTTCTGCATGGTCTAAAAGAATTTTTTACGAAAGAAGAAAAAAAAACGATATTTGTCCCGGAACAATCGTAAAGGAAATTGAAACGAGGACTGATTTATTTCTCCTGCAACACTTTCATTGTCGTCCACGAGGCTGTTTCAGCTGGAATGTATGAATGGAAGGCGATAAAAAGAAAGAAATAGAGAGAGAGACAGAGAGAGAGAGAACTCAAAACGTCAACTCAAACTCAAATAGTTTAATTGCAAAGGCCACCGACCTATCTGCAATGAAGTCAAGAACAAAAGTACAACAAACGCGCTCGACGCATATATAAATATACTAAAAATTATGGGAAAACAAATTGCATAACAAAAATAATGTTCTTCCTGAAATTACTCTGGCATTTGTGTGTTAACTGACAACAGTTCCTCTCTTCGTTTCAGCGCTTTAAAAATGAACATGGCTACAGAGCGGGTCACAAATGACACTTGATGAACATTGCTAGTATGAGGCAAAATGTATTTATCTCTTAAATCTTTATAGGATGGATAAGCAATCAAAAAATGTATTTCGTCCTCGATTTGATTACAAAATTGACAGTTTTTGGTGTTTAGTGTAGATCTTTGATGGCCATTCAAATCACTAACACCAAGTTGAAATCTCACGAACACTTTGCGAAATTTAGGAATTTAGGAATTGTTATACCAGTTAAATATTTCTCAGGCTGCCATAAGGATTTGAAGGAACGACATGTTGAATATCTGTCACTATTAAGTATTTTACTATCCCAATTTGGTCTATAACAGTCAATCTCAATCATGGGTTGTTTAAATTCACGTAAAACAGTTTTCATAATTCACTCCACCCTTTAACCAAACAAAAGAAAAGCCCTAAGTATCCAAACAATGTTTTATCGAAGATACCAATTTATTTGTACACTCCGAATTCTAGTGCATTGAAATAATTTAGATTTTTCCATTTCATATGCTTGTTTTGGTAGTCTAGCAAATGACAACTTTTGCAATTTGAACCAGTAGCTCATTGATTTTATTGCACCATCTACATACATGGGCTACCTTCCCAGCTCACCGTATACCATTGTCTTTGGGGTGTTCGGGCGTACATTAGAGAGAGAGAGAAGAGAGAAAAGGAGAAGAGAGAAGAGAGAGAGACAGACAGACGACCAGACAGACAGACAGACAGACAGACAGACAGAGACAAGAGAGTTGGGTAGGGAGCGGGAAGAAGCAAGGTAGGAGCAGGTTGGGGAGGGGGAAGGCTTTGGCTTTCGAAGGAATATGAACCGGTTTCTCCTTATTTGAATATTCAGCGTGTGTGTGCGTGTGCGGGGGGGGGGGGGGGGGGGAGGGAGGGGGGGTGTCTGTGTGGTGTGTGTGTGTGTTGTGTGTGTGTGTGTGTGTGTGTGGTGTGTGTGTGTGTGTGTGTGCGTGTGTGTGTGCGTTTTGTGTGTGTGAACACTTACTACACATATCAAACATGCAGGACCGTGGGCACGATTCTTTACACCAATGTAGCTCAAAATGCAGAGATCTTAAAAAACGTGACGGGGCTGTTTATATAGTCAATACATATATACACTGCCGAACTAAAGTGAAGGGCCAGAAGAAGAATATCTCATAACCCCAAAAATCAACCAACACCTTCACCCCTTGAATGTATAATACGACCTGTAAACCCTTTCGATTCATGTAAACAAAATCACCAACAAAGAAATTTCATTCGCGCAGCAACGTCGGAATTACCCCAGCCCCCTTTTGAAAAGTTGCAAGAAAGTTCTTTCAGTTTGGTCAAGTTCAGTAACGGGGGTGCCCACCCTGGCTGCAAGGCATTCAAACCGATCCGTGAGCGCATTTAGTTCACATGGTTCTGGAGCATCTGTTGAGAGATTTGCCATCCACTCCCGCTGCGGAACCGGAAGAGCTGGTCGACATCAGCAGGTGGGGTGATTGTCCTCACCGGCGCCCAAGGATATCCCAGGTGTTCTATATGGGCGCCAAGTCGGGTGATCGGGCTGGCCAGTTCATCCTCACAATCTGCGACGCTGCAGAACATCTTGGACCACCCTAGCGCGATGAGGGGGCGCGTTATCGTTTTTGGAGTTTTAGCGCCGGACCCATGGGCTTGCAGTGTAGGAGGATCAGAGGGGTCACGATTTCATCCCTGTACCGTACGCCGGTAAGATTGCCTCTAATACGGTACAGTGGGGTCCTCCCGTGCAGATGGGAAACCTGCCCACACCATAACTGAACCGCCTCCGTCCTGTAAAGTTCCTGGACCACAGGGGTCGATGAAACGTTCCCTGGACGTCTCCAAGCGCGTATGCGGGCATCACAGGAAGACAGAGTAAACCGGGACTCGTCTGTAAAGAGTACCCTGCCCCACTGCTGTCTGTTCCAACGTCGATGGTTTTGGCAGAACGCCATCCTGGCCCGGCGATGACGTGGTGTGAGGGGCACACGGACGACAGTTCTCCTTGAGTGCAGGCGCACCTCACGCAGACGACGGGTCACCGTCATGCGACTTATGGTGACGTTGGTAGCGGCCCTGAGGTTGCCTATCAACGTCCTGTGGGTGATGGTTTGGTGACGTAGAGCCAAGACCTGGAGGTAGCGATCGTCTCTTCGATCTGTACATCTTGGCCGCCCAGACCGAGGTCGCTCATCAGTACTTCCGGTAGTCTGGAAGCGTTGGTGGAGCCGCTGAATAACAGAGTGGCTAACTCCTAGCCGTTCTGGAAACTTCTCTGCCGGAAACGCCGTCCTGCAGCCATCCCAGCGCCCGTCCTCGATCCACTGTTGTCAGTTTCGTTCTTGGAGGCATGCTTAATCAGAGCTCTGGTGCGCGCCCCTAAATACCCATTCCTGTGCAACTTTCGTTGAGAAGTGTTCAGTATAGCCATGGTTTGCTCGTGCAAAATGCCAAAAACCTACTGCAATACTGCTTCTTCAGCTAAATTCGAGCAAAGTTTCAAGAAAAGTCTCGTGTTTTGACAACCTTTTCACTGCCCCTAAAAAACGGTGTTGCTGAACTGCAATTCTTGCAAAAAATGGAGATAGCCAAGTAAAAAGGAAAAAAAAACTACAGAATTATAAGTGCAGTAAAATGTGCCCGGCTACCGTCTTTTGCATGGGAATTGCTTTCCTTCATATTTTCAATTTGTTAGACGTTGAGCGTATGTACAACACAATCCATCAAATCTCGTTCTCATTCTCTGCACTGGTTGCCCTTCAGTGTATGGATCGGCAAGGCACAGTTCCTGCCCCTGAAACTACTAGACAACCTGCCCATGGCGTTAACGTCGCTAACCTGACAGAATTTCTGCCAATCGTAAGCCTACATTCTGGCTCTTCTGGCTTTTCTCAACAGAGGCCTAATGGAAGCAACACATTTCTCGTTAAGTCAGAAAAACATGTTCGGATCGTTTGTGGAGATACACAAGTTCGTACCAGTTCAGTTTTCATGAAAGGAAATGTATACCAGTAACTTATTCAAAACAAAACAAACAAACAAACAAACAAAGAAAAAGAAAGGAAAGGAAATGATAAAAAAAAGCTGCCCACTCCGAAAAGCATATTTCCAACTCCGCGTCATCGGAAATAGCTCTGGAAATGAATCAAGGTTTCTATTCGCACAAGATAAACTGCATATTGTTTCATAATTCATCAGTGAGGAACTGGTTGCATCAATACGTTGCTGTTGATAGATGAGAAGGGGTCAATGGGGTGTCAATGGAGGGGTCAGATGGACGAGGAGGGGCTGTTGTAGGGTGGTAGCAATCGAGATAGAAGGAGGCCCAGTCGGAAAGGGGGGGGGGGGGGAGGTGAAGGGCGCGCGGGCGGAGGGGGGAGGGAGAGGTGAAGACCTAAGGTCGGTGAAAAAGAGGACAGTCGTGCGTGCATTTTGTGGAACAGAAACGTGGCGAGAGCACAGAGCACGGATGTGTTTGACGACTGAAGGAGCGATGGAAAGGGCATTATTGACACGGGCGGTGCAGAGCACGATGTGTGTGACGACTGAAGAGCGATGGAAGAGGGCATTATTGACAGGGCGGTGCAGAGCACGGATGTTTTGACGACTGAAGGAGCGATGGAAGAGGGCATTATTGACACGGGGTGCAGAGCACGGATGGTGTTGACGACTGAAGAGCGATGGAAGAGGGCATTATTGACACGGGCGTGCAGAGCACGGATGTGTTGACGACTGAAGGCGATGGAAAGGCATATTGACACGGCGGTGCAGGACAGAGCACGGATGTGTGTTGACGACTGAAGGAGCGATGGAAGAGGGCATTATTGACACGGCGGTGCAGAGCACGGATGTGTGTTGACGACTGAAGGACCGATGGAAGAGGGCATTATTGACACGGGCGGTGCAGGCAATCGATGCTGTCGCAGCAGAACACTCTGAGGAGCAGCCAAAGCGAGCGCCGCTGACATAATAATGCGGGGTTCACTCATCGTGAGGCGCATGCTCCATTCCATGACTGGACACAGGCTGAATCTCATCCACGCCTGAAGCCTTATCCCCACAAGCGTTCAGATATCGGAAGTAGGCCTACTGTTTGCAGTTGATGCTTCACTGTCAATATAACAACAACAACACACAACAACAACACACACACACACACACACACACACACACACACACACACACACACACACAACACGCGCGCGCGCAGCGCGCCGCGCGCGCATACAAAGAGAGGGAGAGAGGGGAGGGGGGAGCAGAAACAAAACAGAGACAGCGACAAAGAGAGACACAAAGACAAGACACATGGAACTTTACTGTAAGGTCTTCGACCTGTGTAAATTGAGGGCACAGTTAAAATAGAACATAAAAAAATCGAAAATAAACAACCTTAAAGGCAAGAATTGCTCAAAAGAGGAAACACTTAAGGAAAACTTAAGAAAACAATATCATGCTACAACTAGCACTTCCAGATAGGGGCTGGTAACACATGTTGCTCTCTCTGCTTCAGAGTATGAAACGTTAACATAGCAACGTCCCCGGCACATCGCCACCTTTCAGTTTGTGACAAACACTGTAAGAGAAGATTGTTAACAGTTTGTATGTGTTTAGAAAATATTTCCTTCTTAACTTGCTCTATTCTGGACAGAGTATCAGCCTGCGTACGCAGAAAGAAAGAAAGAAAGACAGAAAGCAAAGACAAGGTTAGAAAAAAAATTAAATCAATCAAACCCCATATTAGAGTTGCATAATGTGTGAAATTCAACTAAAACTTTCGATCTGTTTCAAGACACAAAAAAGTAATGCAAACCAAACCAGCCGACCAGCGAACAGACCAATCTAACATACTTTTTTTTAATCCATAGCGGAGCCCGAGGAACTAAGCAATCGAAATTTGTCTCGAAAAAATAAACACATCTACTCCTACTCCCGATCCCCACCCTGACCGCTAAAAAAAATACGGAGGTTCCAACCAGGTTTTGATCAATCAGAATCCGTCTTGTAACAAATACATCTAGACTTGGAGGCATATAATGTGCAGTTTAACCTTGTCACATAATCTCATTTTCCACACACGCAAATCAGGGACAGACAGACAGACAGAGAACTCGCCACTAGATCTTTCAACCCAAGCTAATAACAGTCACTCAATCTGTCTCTTTCTAAGAGTACCTGACTTTCCGATTGGCATTGAGCATGATTTGGTCACTTGGGGGTGGTGAGGAAAACGGATGAGAGGGTGGAGGAGGAATAGAGGGAAGAAGAGGTGGAAGTATAGGGAGGGGTGGGGAGAGGAGAAAGTTTTCGATCTCCCTGCATCTGTGGATGCTGCGATCTGTCAACTATTGATTAGAAACTTTTAGGGCTTGTTCTCCTCTATACTCCTCTCCACCTCCTTTCCCTCCCCCCCCCCCCACCCCCCATACACTCTGTTCCTCACCAGCATATACTCAAAGGAGTTTGTTTCAATGAGAATGAGTTCTGGTGGCCGCTCTTGATGCGAGGAACAGGAGCTCCGCTTAGTAGGCAAAGTCGGAGCGTTATTTAGGGCTGGACAGAGGAGAGAGTGATCAACAGGAAGTAGTGAAAGCCTTTAATGTGCACAAAGGAACACCAACAAGTGAATGGCAAAGATACTGATCCTGTCGCCTCTGTATCTTTGATTGTATCTAGCCCCTCAAGCTGTATGGGAGCTTTTGGAAACAAAATTACGGATCGCTTTACGTTCGCATTCGAGTCACACGAAGTAATAATCTGTCCAGCTAAGGAGAACAGCCCTGAGGGTAGAATCGCGCCATGCTTGTTGAAGGCGTCTTTGTGGCAAGGTTAGCTAATAGCAGATTAGCAGCAACAACGGGCTGGCCATTAGGGGTCCAGTTCCTGACCCATGCAGTCTAAATGACAGTTTTCAAAGCGTTGTATGTGAGAGAGAGAGAGAGAGAGAGAGGGGGGGGAGAGAGGGAGAGAACTATAAAACTGATCGCATGTTCCATGATGCATATCCGGAAATAGTGGTACATCTAAATCCTGATGCCTTTTATGACTAGACAGAACATGAAGTACACTTCAGATCACCCATCCTGGCATAAACTCATGGCCTTAAAAATCGGACTGACATTAAGGGGGGAGCAATAAAGGACAGAAAAAGAAGAATCCTACGGTGCTGCAAAATCGTTGTCACCAGTGGGAAGGCTCACTGAACAGCAAATGGAAGCAGTTTTGTTTTGTGCAAAATCATCAGGCTGGCTAATGGCTCCTGGTTACGAAGTGAGGAGAATCACTCAAGTAAAAACCATGAAGAGAATCACTCCAGCAAAAACCAGCGCTCCGGCGCTCCACCACTGAGCTATCGCGGCCCCTATCCCGTCTTTCATCGGGTGCTTGGACACTAGATTAAAAAAAAAAGGACAGAAAACCAGTGCATTTCTTCTCTTGTTGAGGAAATTGAAACGAGGTCTGATTTATTTTTTTCGGTAACACCTTCAATGTCATTCGCGAAGTTGTTTCAGCTGGAATGTACGATGTGTGGCGGGTAGACTGGACTGTACGATGTGTGGCGGGTAGACTGGAATGTACGATGTGTGGCGGGTAGACTGGAATGTACGATGTGTGGCGGGTAGACTGGACTGTACGATGTGTGGCGGGTAGACTGGAATGTACGATGTGTGGCGGGTAGACTGGAATGTACGATGTGTGGCGGGTAGACTGGACTGTACGATGTGTGGCGGGTAGACTGGACTGTACGATGTGTGGCGGGTAGACTGGACTGTACGATGTGTGCGGGTAGACTGGAATGTACGATGTGTGGCGGGTAGACTGGAATGTACGATGTGTGGCGGGTAGACAAAGAGAGACAGCGAAAGCGGCAAAGAAGGAGAAAGCGAGTGGGAGGAGGAGCTGGAGGAGAATGGTGAGGATGGGTGGAGTGAGGGGAGGCATGGATTGGCTTCTGGGGGAGCATGATGCTGTCTTTGAAAGTTCTGCCCAGTTAAGCTACAATTGGCGCATGTGTGTGAGTGTGTGTGTGTGAGTGTGTGTGTGTGTGTGTGTGAGTGTGTGTGTGTGAGTGTGTGTGTGTGTGTGAGTGTGTGTGTGTGTGTGTGTGTGTGTGTGTGTGTGTGTGTGTGTGTGTGTGTGTGTGTGCGTGTGTGTGTGTGGAGTGTGTGTGTGTGTGTGTGTGTGTGTGTGTGTGTGTGTGTGTGTGTGTGTGTGTGTGGTGTGTTGTGAATGCATGCATGTGTGTGTGAGAGTATGAGTGTGTGTGTGTGTGTGTGTTGTGTGCGTGCGTGCGTGCGTGCGTGCGTGCGTGCGTGCGTGCGTGCGTGCGTGCGTGCGTGCGTGCGTGTGTGTGTGTGTGTGTGTGTGTGTGTGTGTG
>CM031603.1:82574236-82581736 GCA_018398815.1 Conus ventricosus
ATGTTACTAAACTATTCCACATGCTTTTAGTCATATTTTTTAGTTTGTCCTTTTTTTCATACAATATTACAAATGCTTTTGTCTTATTTTCATTGCTTCTGTAATGAACTTAGCGACTGACTTGATTATACAGTCGTCATCAGACGATAACAAAGAAGCAACATTTTGTCTTTCACAAACATCCAAAGTAAAAAAGGAATATTTTGCACGCATATCACTGTATGCAGTACATTGAAATAAGAAGTGCTTTTCGTTATCAATAGTATATCCACATGAAGGGCATGGTGATTCTGTGGATGTTCCACACTCGAACCATCTTTTGTTTGCATTGAAACCTACGGTTCGTAACCTGAATCTTGCGTAACAACTTCTTTGCCATTTATCTTTAATAACATTAAGAAACTTTTCCGAATGGAATATGTTCTTAAAGGAGAAGAACCAATGATACTTTTCTTTGGTTTCCATATCAGAATGCCAGTTCTGTTTAAAAGAACAAATGAGTCTATCCTTAAATTCTGCAATAAACTGCTGTTCGTTTCCTACTCCTTGAGACATCCACACTACTCCAAAGCCCTGTTCTGATAGCACGTTTCTTTACATTATAAGCCCAATTTTCTTTACCTCGTTCCATTTGTATCAGCATCATATCATAAGCTTGTCTGCACAAACGTGACTGTGGGAGCTTCAACATTTTCAACCAGTACCTAACACATTTCACATAAGATCTTATATAAAGAGGGTATCTGCCCATCTCTCAGTATAAAAGAGTGTTAGATGCATGAATTGGTACTAAAGAAAACGCTTCATAGCGTACGTGTGTACATTTTCTATCTATAAATTTTTTTGCAACCCCCAAATTTCAGCTCCGTAAGTAAGTAAAGGTTCTATCTGTGAATCGAACATTCTCCAAAATATACTACAATCAATACATTTCAGCTTCCTTAAGGATCTCATAATTTCAATGACACCTTTTTTACCCTTCCTTAAAGATTCTTCCCACGCATAACTTAACGTCAATTTTGTTGAAAATATCATTCCTAAGTATTTGTATAACTGGCTACTTGAACTTTTGTATTTCCATAAAACCATCTTCGTGTAAAGAAAGATGTCCACCATTTCTGAAGACCACAATGTTTGTCTTATCCAGGTTAACTGTTAAACACAAACGATCTGCTTCCCCTTTTAAGATATTTAACTGGTTTTGTAAACCTACAACTGTGCCAGAGAAAAGAATAACATCGTCAGCAAACAGTAACAAAAATATCTCGACTGCTCCAGGTATTATTTGAATACCATGTCTACCTTTACTAGATAACTCCACTGCTAGCTCATTTATGAAAAAAGAAAACAGCAGCGGACTCAACAGACACCCTTGTTTAACTCCATTTGGGCAATCAAAATAATCCAAATACTCACTCTTGACACGTACACACGCAAGTACCGAGTTGTAAATACTCCTAATGGCTTTATACAATTCACCATTCACACCACATTTACGAAGTACATTCCACAAAACATTGTGATTTATAGAATCAAATGCTTTCTTAAAATCAACAAATGCAACATAAAGCTTCGTATTACAGAGTAAGTATTTCTGTACCAGTGAGTATAGTGTAAATATATGGTCTATGGTGCTGTAATTGGTTCTAAAACCTGCTTGTTCCTCAACTATCTTTCCTTCATTTTCAGCCCATTTTGTTAATCTTTTATTTAGTATGTGAGTGTAGACTTTACTTAAAATGCTGGTAAGTGCTACTCCACGATAGTTATCCGGATTGTTAGCATCTCCTTTCTTATGTATTGGTATAATAATCGATTTAGCCCATTCTAGAGGAAAAGTGCTATTTTCAAAAAGTTGGGTGAATAAATGGACAAGGAAATCGATTACAGCTGAGTTTGCATGCTTTAGCATTTCCGCTATAATTTTGTCTGGTCCTGCGCTCTTTCCTACCTTTAAATGATTAATAGCAGCAACAACTTCTTCTCTGGATATCAGATTGTTAAATAATGGCTCAATTTCATCATCTTCTTCCACCAAATTTGCATCTTCTTCTGTAACACTGCTATCAAAATTATGGAAAACGCTCCAGAAATGATCATACCAATTTTGTACTGAGATCTCGTTATAAACAAAGCGTTTTTTATTAACAGATCTTATTAATGCCCAAAATGTCTTCGAATCATCAACAGAATCTCTTAGTTTCTTTAATCTATTTTCTTCAAACTCATGTTCCTTTATTTTCCTTAATGTAATGTAATCTTTTCGAGCTAAAGCGTATCCTTCTCTTTTCTTATTTTTGTCCTTAAATATTTTGCATCTCTGAAATCTTTTCAGTAATCTTTTAACTTCCTGTTTCTTTCGTTTGCAGTCATCATCAAACCAATCGTTACATTTTCTGTCACCTCTACCAATAACTCTAACCATACAAGCAGCAGCCCCACACAAACCACTGACAAATTTATCAAGACTCTCATTCACATCAATATCTAATAGTTGACAGGCTTTCTGCAAAGTCTCTTGAAATTCATCACATTCAATTCATTTTGTACATAAGAAGTAGAGAGTGAGACGGGGGGTAAGACGGGGTGGGGAGAGAGAGAGAGAGAGAGAGAGAGGGGGAAGAGAGAGGAGAGATGAGAGAGAGAGAGAGAGAGAGAGAGGAGAGAGGAGAGAGAGATCAGAAGAGCAAGACAGACAGACAGGACAGACAGACAGACAGACAGACAGACAGACAAGAGAAGTCTTCAACTGACTGACAGCGAGTTCCATTTT
This sequence comes from Conus ventricosus, assembly GCA_018398815.1. Lineage (NCBI taxonomy): Eukaryota > Metazoa > Mollusca > Gastropoda > Neogastropoda > Conidae > Conus > Conus ventricosus. Next base: position 82,577,010 of record CM031603.1, read on the forward strand.
GAACGTCGTTTAATGTCAACAGAGCATATTATTTTCCTGCCTTCTAAAGCCACTAGACATCACGCCAACGGCACTAACCTGGTTAGCCGAACAGAAAATCTGCCGGTGGACGCTCGGAGTGATGATGGACAGAGGGGGCTGGGGGACAGGAAGGGAGCAGTGATGACGTGTGAGCAGGACAGAGGTTAGACAGGATGGGACAGCAGGGAGGGTGGGGAGAAGGACGCAGGCAGGAAACCAGCATAGCAAGGTAAGGCAAGGCAATGTTGCTTTTAGCCCGCCGACCGCAAGGGGCCATATCAGGGCTGTCACCACGTCAAAATCAACTCACAAGTCATTCAATCACACAACTCTCTAAAATACATCTTCAAAAAAACCAATCCGAAGTTTTGTTAAAAAAATCTGTCCACTGTGAAATCTCAGATCCGAGATGAAAAATGTTAATCTCTTTCAAGAGCTAAAAGATGCGTCAGGCGGAACATCTCTGAACATAGGGTTTTTTTTTATGGATCTGCTGTAAAATGTTTGTGTCTCACATCATGCAAGTCCCAACACTCTAAAAGAATATGTTTCATTGTGAGTGGGCGTGACATGGAATGCACCAAACACGGATGCGTGTTGTTGACTTCATCATGCAATGTGAGAGGACGATGTTGACACGGATGGTCATTTCAATCCAAACTCATAAGCAGTCTCCTTCCTAAGAGTACGTGATGCTCTCCTAGTGTTGGCCGTGCATCTGGTCGGCTGGGGGTAGTGAAAGAAACGGAAGAGAGGGTGGGGAAGGAATGGAGGGAAGGAAAGGAGGAACTGTAGGGGGGGGGGTGGGGATCAAAACTGTCTTCGATCTCCCTGTATGTGGATGTTGCGATCTGTCCACTATTGATTAGAGATTCTGAGGCTTGTTCCCCTCCATCGGTCCCCCCGCTCCCCTCTCCTCCCACTTCCATCCCCACACACATACATTCTGGTCCTCACCAACACGCGTTCCAAGGAGTTCGTTTCCATGAGAATGAGTTCTGATGGCAGCTCTTGAAACAACACAGAGGAGCGTCACAAAGTAAGTAGCATCCAGTGCATTCTTTAGGACTGGACAAAGGAGGGGGGTGATCAACAGGAAGTAGAGAATACCTTCAGTGCGCAACACCAGAACTCCAATTAGGGAAAGGCAAAGGTGCTGATTCTGTCGCTTTAAGTTCTTGCACGGTATCTGGCTCCACAGTGACACACAAGTTGCAAAATCAGGAACAGGAATTTCATCTTCTCGTCAGCAGACCATCGCTTTCCCAGCAGATCAAATACATCCCGTGCAAAACGAAATGAACCGTCTATTATTTATCATCCGTCAGTGGGGAAACTCGGCCGCATCAATATCGGTTGCTACTGATCGATGGAGGCGGGGAAACAGACGAGGAGGGGCGGGGGTGGTGGCGTGAGAGCAGGATAGGCGTCCGAGGGGCAGTGGGAGTGGGGTGGGGAGGGTGTGGAGAATGGGGCAGGCAGGAAACCAGCCTGCGCACTGAGCACAGATGCCTGTTGCCGACTTCACCGTGCAATGCCAGAAGGCGATATGGACACGGATGATGGGCGGAGAAGATCGATGTCGACGCAACGGAACCGTCAGTGGAGGAGAAGACCTACGATGAGCGTGTTGATATATCAGTGTACATGTCAATAGCAAGTGCGTGATCGATTCGGTTTCTTGGCATATACTGATTCTCGTCTGCTTCTTTGGGAAGAAAAATGTGGCCCCAAACCATCGAAAGTAAGTCTCCTGTGTAATAAATTATTTTCAATTAATTTCAGACGTTTGAAATATTGTTGGAAAGTTGCCGTTCATTGTCATATAAATCATGCACGCTAGCGCTCACGCGCGCGCGCCAGCGCACGCAGCACCACCACACACACACACACACACACACACACACACACACACACACACACACACACACACACACGTACACACACACACATGCACGCACACACACACATACACAGACACATACACTTACACCACACACACACACACACCCACACACACACACACACACACACACAACAAACACACACACACCACTACACACACACACACACACACACACACACTACACACAGACACACACACCACACACACACACCACACATCACACACACACCACACACGCACACTCCGCCACCACACCACACCAACCACACACACCACACCACAACACAACACAACACAACACAACACAACACACACGCGCGCGCACGCGCGTACTTATACAAAGAGAGAGAGAGAGAGAGAGAGAGAGAGAGATGAGGAAGACGAGAGAGAGAGAGAGAGAGAGAGAGAGAGAGAGACCACTTTGAACACCAAAAAAATCCACTGGATAAAAATCTCAGCATTATGCAAGCCAGAAACGCTGTCTGAATGATGCATGATCAGACAGGGCAGTAAATCACGACCCGGACGCTTTTCACGACCAGACAGAACATGAAGTGCATTCTAGATGTCACGACCAGACAGAACATGAAGTGCATTTAGATGTCCGCCCTGGCATAACATTCATGACCTTGGATGCGGCACCGACAGTCATGGGGAAAGCGACAAAGGACAGAAAAGAGGAACAGTCATTAGAGAGTGCTCAAAATCGATTTCGTCCCAACCAGAAAGTTAAGCGACCAGCAAATGGGAACAGTTTCACTTTGAGTGATCACCAGGCTGGCTAATGGCTCGTCGGTTGCAAAGAGAACAGAATCACTCGAGCAAAATCATGTGCCTATATAATCTGGTACAGTGCTTTTTTTTTTTACTTACGTGATACATGCGTCCAACCTACACAGGTCCAGAAGAGGTGTGGCCCACCCAGCACCAAAAGCCAGCTCCTACGGACAGAACACGTTATCCGTATGGAGGACAGCAGAATTCCAAAGATGTTGCTCAATGGACAAATAAAACAAGGACAACGTGACCGAGGAAGGCTTCTCAAGAGATACAAAGACACCTTGAAGGCCAACCTCAGAAGCTGCAACATCGACACTGCTTCCTGGGAAGATGTCGCCCTCGACATCACACAGTGGATGCAACGGTGTACCCAGGGTACAAAGACATTCGAGCGCAACAGAGCAGCCACCATCCAGGAAATATGTAATCGGAGAAAACGGGGCCCATCCTTGCAGGAGTCCCTTCCATGCAGCATCTGTGGATGACTTTTTGCCTCAGGAATTGGTTTTTCATTCTCACACGAGGATCCACATCAGCAGATGGCCTACCTGCCTACTCATCCGTCGGACACGACGGGAGGATCCATCGCCACGTGTCTTGCAAAATAGCCCGACATGCCAGTGGAACAGACAGAGATATTCCTGATTCGCGTCTCCTGCCTCTTTCGCTGCCTGCTTCCATGGTAAGATGTTCGTGTGGCATGCTCTTAGTCATTGGACAATAGTGACCCGAAACCTACAGCATCATCATTTTGATGTGCAGAATCCATGGTGAACACGGCTATAATGAAAACGACACAGAGTTAACCTATGTACGCCTAATTAAACAAAACATCAAGTTTGTTAGAGAACAGATATTCCGCATACAATCAACCCTGTTTAAAAAAATGGCTGTAACGATAATGGGCAATATTGCACAAGAAATGTTACCTTGACTTGTCTACCCTCTATAGCTATTTCATTCATAACTGTAGTATTCATTACTAACATTACTGCTACTGCTTCTGCCAATCCTGCTATAACAACACAACTATACTACTACTACTACTACTACTATACTACTGTCGCCGCTACTACCATTACTGCTACTACTACCGCCACCACTCTCAAAACCATCATTATCGTCACCATTGCACTTTCCATTATCATTTCAGTTCCTAATATTTGTAGTATCATCACCGCCACCGCATTAATTCATGAATGGGAATTCAAAGCGTTTTACAAAGAACAGAAGACATATTGACACACATTGTACATATGATATACAAACACACATCACATATCTACCAAAATAAAATGAGTTAAGCGTAATAAGAAAAGGGCATACTAAATTAACAAATCTTGTTCACGCACGCATATCAGGACGCACGCACACGCACGCACACACACACACACACACACACACACACAACACACAACACACACACACACACACACACGCGCGCGCGCGCGCGCGCCGCACGCCACACACACACCACACACACACACACACACACACACACACACACACACACACAACACACGCAAACACACACACACAACACACACACACACACACACACACACACACAAAACACACACACACACACACACACACACACCACGTGCGCGCGCGCGCAAGCTCCTTCCCCCTCCCCCCCCCCACCCACCTACCCACCCACACATACATACACATACTAATACTGCTGACGTTGCTGGTATTGGAATTACGGTTAATGACATCTGATCAATTAGCATAATGCGCGATGTCCAGATTCGTGACAACACTTTTAAAATGTCGAAATCTAATGCCAACGGTAAAATAAATTTTAAAAAACAGCAGACTGACATATAAACACCATCCCTTTGACTAATGTCCTGTCCCACACTCTCCCTCTCTCTTCACCCCCGACAACTTAGCATCCCCTCAAAGAATGAAGGTGGGTGCTGAGTTGGCATAATGCTGAAACTGGAAGAGTTGGAAGCAGACAGCTGACAGAGGAGAGCTGAGTAACATTGACATACTGTCGGCAGTGTTCTAC
>CM031603.1:82601736-82616736 GCA_018398815.1 Conus ventricosus
CCCCCCCTGGCCCCCCCCACCCCCCCACCCTTTTCCGACGACTTACCCCCCCCTCCGGGGGACTATCGGTGTTTTAAGTGGCGGGTTTTTAAAAACGGATGATGAAGCAAAACGGACAAAACAGACCACGAAAAAAAAAAGAAAAAGAACAGCAGTAGTTTGAGTACCCTAGCAATCCCTAAATGGCCGCATTCTGAAACTTCTCGCAAAGGGACGCAAAATGTGTCTGGCCCCGCTGTCCCCCTTCCCTCAACCAACAAAGCCCGTCTTTCATTGCGCTGAAGAAAATTATCCGTTTGTCTATAATTTAGTTTACGAAGAAAAAGGTAAAAAGCTGATACATTTCTTCCTTCATCTAGAACAGTCGTAGAAGAAATAAGCGGATTGGTTTACGCTTCTGCAACAATCGCCAACGTCATCTGATAACCTTCAGTGGAAGTGTGTGGTGGGAAGGCGATAACACACAGGAGGGGAGAGGAGGAGAGAGGAGAGAGAGGAGAGAGAGAGAAAGAGGAGAGAAGACATACAGACCAGAGTGATAGGAGAACCACCAGAGAGACTGATAGACGGGACAGACAGACAAACGACAGAGAGACAGACAGACAGACACGGGAGGAGGGGAGGATACTCGGTCGACAGAATCACAGAATATGCATGTCTTTTCTTTTTTCAATCCCAATGAACGGCTAAAACTAGCAGACAGGTTTAAAATTTTAGCCGTAATCGATCAAAATTTGAATGACGTTAGTGGAGATATTCTACATAGATAATGTTAGAAAGTCCCAACGGGAAATGAGCCCCAATTTTGGTTCCCCAAGAGATTTTTTCGCTGTTCTAATGATCAAGTGGTCTTTTCTGGGAGGCCCACGAAATCAAACTCCCGAGTCTACCTTTGATCGTTCTGCAATTTTTATTGCAGCTCCCCCCCGTTGCCCCGGGAGATCTACTTTATGGGCGCCCACCGGATCTACCCCCACGAAATTAACTTGGTGGGGCGCACTACGAAATCTACTCCCATGTAAAAACACCAATGTGTTTGGAAAATGTTGGCCACCCGCCTTCCATGAAATCTGCTCAGTGAATTAGCAAAAAAATTTTCCCTCCAGATACACTGCGTGAAGTGGAAGATAAATGACATTAAAGTATTTAATGGTTGTTTTTCTCAATGGAGTTTAAATAGTGAGAACTAAAGCATCCATTGTACGACCAAAACCACGTTCGCCACTTTAAAACTTTTTGCAGAATTCGCATATTCGGGCTTCTTTCATTTGGGTGTCGTTTCTTTGCTGTGGGAGGGTTGCCATAAATTAGGAAAGGATCGCGTGTTGTTTCCTGTTGTTGCCCTGAGGCAGAAAAAAAGGGTAAAAAATTTGGGATGAGGACTGTGGAAAGCCTTCCTCAGTGCGGTGAATGAAAGGACAACCCTTTAAAAAACTTTTAAGTCATTTTTTCCCTTCCACTTCACCAGTGTATCTGGGGATTTTTTGTAAATAAATTTAGGTACAAATTTTACCTTTTAATTTTCATTTTATGAGAGAGGCCGGGGTACATACATTTCACGGGTTATTAGATTTGCATGTGATCTTGTAATTTCGTGGGAGTGGATTCGTGGTTCCTCCTACGGAGTAGATTCTTTTAGGTCACCTCTGCAGAGTAATTTCGTAGGATAATGTCATGGGAGTAGATTTCGGGGGTCCAGTCGTAGATTTCGTGGAGTAAAATTTGGGGGGGTTTCGCCCCTTTTCTCACAACTATTTTGTCTGTTACTGGGGACCACTATACCAATCACCACCCACAACCCTTTAACTATGCGTTGTCGCACGCACGCCGAACACACAACATACACAACCCACACACACACACCCCCACGCACCGCACGCACGCACGCACGAAACGCCGCACGCCGAACGCACAAACACACACACACAACTCACACACACTCACACACACACGCCACTCTACCCCGTGTTATCACCATCCCTCTTCCCCCCAACTCTTCTGCACGCTTTACACTAAAGTGTGAATCGGGTTTTTGGGTTGACAGAGGGTTGGAAATGGACGGGGGGCAATTTGAAAGCTGACAAGGAGATCTGAGAGACAAAAAAGTTCGCTGTAGTTAGCAATTCCAAAAGGCACTTATCCGAACGGGCGACAGAAAGTTTCAACAGACGACGCAATTGTTCTGTCAACCCAACCAAAAGTCCTGTTATAAATCTGTGCTAAAAGAAGAGTTCCGAAGTACCCAGAGAACAAAAAATTTTCTTTTCAACCCATTGCCCCTCCACCAAGTTTTCGGGCGAAAGTCCCCTGGGAATCAGCATATTACTTTTCTCTGCAAGTAAGACTTCAATAAATTTATAAATAACGATTTCTACAACAAACTACTGTGCAGGGTTATCCATTTTAATACTATTTACTAAAGTTTTCAGAGAGTAGCGTAGGAAAGTAGCCGGACGAACACGCCCCATAGAGTAACGTAGGGAAAAGCAGCCGGACTGAACAGCGCTCATAAACAAACGGCTGTCCCACGGCCTCTTTTCAGAACTGTCAACCTCTGTCAGGGCGTGTAACCCTTTTAATGCTAGTTGCCGGCCACCTGCCCAGCACTGGGGGTCACAAATTTATAGCTGCAGTTTTAGAAGCCAGTGCGTCAAAGTTAAAAAAGTTTTTGAATCACAAATACTTTTTAAACAGCTTTATAGATTAAATTGTGGGGAAAAGGAAAAATGGAATCAGCTAAAAACTTTTTTATAACCACACCACACACACACACACACACACACACCACACATACACACACACGCACGCTCCACACGTAACACCCCCCCACACACACAACCACACACACAACATAAACACACAATACAAAACCGTATGCACGTAGATAGAAACACGCAGGCCCGGCGGTCGTTTTGCACTGTGGGGTCCTATGTTGTGACCAAAAAATCAATAACCAGCTCCGAGCTTACTGAGTTTCGTCTTTTACTGGCCAAGTGCGCGCGGGCACTTGCCATTTTTACTTTAGCAAAGTTCACGAAATCTAGACGCCGAAACCTGCAACCCCCGTCAAACACTACTAACGCCGGCAGACCCGGGCCATTTACCCCTGGCTTCAGGCGGACGTGCTTTGTTCGGGAACAACTTCGTGTTTTGGGGATCATTGCAACCAAGTTATGATGGAGTTTTTAAAAACAAAGAAAATTAGGTGAGCGCTGTTTTTTTCCTTGTAACCCAAAGAGCAGTTTGCGTTTTTGGAAGGGGGGGAGGAAGAAAACGAAACTAACATTAACGAACTACACAGCCCCCTTGAAAGCTTGTTGGCCCACAAAGAGTTTTAAAGAAAAGATTGGGCAATATTACTGAAAGAGATGTTGATGCTTTGATAATCTTTCGACTGTTGACGAAATGATCCATTTTTACAAGTGGTGCTCTTTTCCCAAAACTTGGCGAAAGAAAACAAAATCCATCATGCTCGATTATGGCCCTTTCCCTTTGAAAAGGCGCAAACAATGTTTCAAGATCAAACCCAAACTGAGACATGGCGTTCATTTTTACGAACGCACATGAAATTGATGACTCATATGCAAGAAAACTGATGCGCTTCAAAACATTTTTATTTTTGCCCAAAATTTAAACCTTAAATCGGCATCAATGATTTGTTTGCTAAACGAAGTCTGATCGCAAGTACTGTTAGCAAAATGATGAGTTTCGAAATCTGCAAAATTGGGACCAAGTTTTTCTTGTACACTAACAGAACGGGTGGGGTAGTGGGTGGCTCCAACTATTCTTAAAAAAGTTTCCAATGTTCAGCGACGGGTGTTACTAACGGCGATAAGAGCCCTAAAAAGCTTCTGCCAAAGCAGTATTTTATTTTAAAAAACCCACTAACTTGCCTAATCGGTCCCAAGCCCGGATAAAAAAAGAGGAGGGTGTGGTATAATTTTTTTGTGCAAGAAGGAAAGTATAATGAAACTCTTTGTTGTGGGGGCAACCTGGGTGAGTTAGCCTTGTGACGCACTATAAATTGAGCCGTTCAGCTGTGAACCCCCTTATTTTCTTTAGCAAGAGGTCTGCGTAAAAGTTAGCCTGCGCTGCTACTATAAATAGCCGTTCATGCTGTGAACCCCTTTATTTTCGTAGCAAGAGGGCTGCGGTAAATCCCCCTTTGCTTAATAGCCGTTCATGCGTGAAGCTTATTTTAGTAGCAAGAGGGCTGCGTGTTAAATCCGTTTTGCTATAAATAACCGTTCATGCGTGACGCCATTTATTAGCAAGAGGGCTACTTTAAATCCGCCTTGCTATAAATAGCCGTTCATGCCTGAAGCCTTTTAAGAACAAGAGGGCTGCAGTACGCCGTATTGCAAAATGGCGGAACTAGGAGGTAACTCCTGCTTACCCCCACCCTCGCATGCACACCCCAACTCCCCACCCCAGCTGCACACCCCCACCCAACATCCCCAAACCCATGCATGCACACCCCCAACCCCCACCCACACCCCACCCCGCATGCACTCGTTATCCACAAGTTGCCTTAAGTCATCCTCAGTCACCCTAAGTCACTTCTAAGTTCTTATAATTTCTGAAGTCACCTCAAGTCATCCAAAATTTTTTTACCCAAGTTATCCTAATTTTATTCTCAGCCACTTCAAAATTTTTTATTCAATCACCCCTCAATTTCATCCTAAGTCATCCTCAAGTCATCCCCAAGTTTTTACCAAGTTACTCAAGTTATTCTCAAGTCACTCTAAGTTCTTACCCAAGTTACCTAAGATCAAAAACAAAGTCATCCTCTAATACAACAAGTTTTTTAAATTAAAGTATCTTATAATTATCAAAAAAATACAATCATGTTTATCTTAAATAGTAATGCCAAATTGTACACACGCCCCCAAAAACCGCCCATGTTGAATGTCTTGCTCAGCGTTCCTGCATAGTTCTTATAAATTCTACACCTAAGCAACCGAAATTGATTACAATTTGGTCTAGGAATTTCTTTTATAGACTCCATGTTTTTTATTTATTACTTATCATTTATAATACGCCATGATCTATTTTTATAAAAATTAAATAAGTTCTTAAAAAATTATTACATTATAAAGGATCAAATGATGCTTTGTATTGCGGTTTTGGGTCAGTTGTTTTTCGGCTTTGTATTTAGCGGTGAGATTTTGGGCTCTTGTTTTTCCCAAGCTTTGTTTATTATTTTTAAAAACCTTTAATAACCGCCCCAGCAGCAGCAACGAGCCCCAAAAAAATGAAACAGTTTTAAGTTCAATATTCCATGAAGACTTTGGGCCCTTGTACACATAGTTTTTATAGTTTGCATTGAATCAATTGTTTGGCGTTGGGGTTTTATGTTTTCATGATGAGCATATTCTTAACTTTAATTTTTTTTGTCGGGTTCACTCGCTTTTTTCTTCCTGCTTCAAACGCCCAGGATTTTAGGTTTCCCCCCCTGATTCAGCGTTTTCTGTGATTTTCTGGCTTGGTTACTTTCTCCCCCGGGTTCAGTGTTTTCTGATTCGTATTTTCTGGCCCCGGTCATTTGAAGGAAATAAAATTATTGATAAATTGTTATTAACCCCTGATTAGGGGCGTTAACAATGTTCAACTGTAGTTAGATCACACCCTAGAGACTTAATGACTTTTTAAACTGGTTGGTTTTTCATACGTAAGATCTTGTCAGAATAATGGGAGCAAATCTATGATAGTTTAGTGTACACTAAACCTTTTTTGCCCACACTTTTCCCCATTCAGACCCTACCTGGCCTCATAACCCTGTTAGGGTATTTTTATAATGTCTTGTGAAGACAATCTGCTGAATTGTTCTATGCTAAATTTCAGTTCCGGGAACTGTTTGTTTTCCAACATGCTGCAAAGAATACAGCCTCTCCTTTTTGGGCAAATAGCTTGATCATCAATTTGGTATTCTTAGTTCAGAAGGTTGGCCGCCTTTAGCTGTATTTGGGAATCATCACTTTCATGTTTTTATAATAAATTATTTATTTTATAAAATGGCACCGAAAAAAGTGTTACAACTTGAAATACCATTCTGCTGTTTTTGGGAAAGGATAATGTAGGATACTCAATGCTTGTAAAAGTGTAAAAAAAACCCGGAGAATCTGGCCCAAACTAGACTTTGGGGATTCAGCAAGCTGATTTGCTATCATGCAGCTTCGGTTGCCACGAAAGATTTTTTTAGTCAAGCAAAGGAATAATTCCGGACAATAAAATATGTAAGAAAAAAAATACATTTATAAAAAAGGGTTTTCACTCGCATAAATAGGCGCGCTGTGGTGAATGCCTTGCTTTTGCGGAAGTAATTTCGCATTTAAAAACTGCGGATGACGCGAGAAAAAAACTACAAAGTTTTGGGAGGAACTAGCAGTGCAAAGACGCCTATGAAAGCGAGATTGAGCAGTAAGATTTTAAAATGACAAAAACTAAAAAAAAACAGGGCATGCAGCTTACATATTTAAAGATGTTGATAACAATAAAACAATATTATCAAGTAACAGGAAACCAGTCCGGGACATTGCCCCCACAAAATTCAGGAATTTTATAAAACCATCAGAAAAAACAAAAATGAAAGAATGGGGTTATTGCGTTGTATGACCGTTGTGATTTTGGTTGTCACATAATATTGTAAAGTAAAAAATGACAAATTATTATTCGCCCAAAGATTTTGGGAAAGGGAATAACAGCAATTAAAAAGCTAACCCAAATGCACTGGAGTCAGTGAACAAACAGCAAAAGAAGGGTTATTAAACAAGCGATTTGGAAAATTTTAAATTCCCGGCGCTAGATGAATACAGAGACACACTTTGTCAATACAACTCCAAACAAACCCATCAAATGGATCTTTATATTACCCCTGTTAGGATTAGACGAAAAAGATTTAAGTACGCATCCAGGTCTTTGACATAGCTAAGACAAAGAGCGGGCCATTAAACAAAAGAGTGTTCGGCTGTTGTGTGCTAAAACAACTGATATACCAACGGGGCCCAACAACTATTCGCATGTTCAAGTCGATGAGGGAAAAGAATTTAAAGGCCAAGAATTAATTATTGTTAAACAAGAGTTACCATTAAAAGAGCATTCGGGATTCACAGATCACGGCTTTGTTTAAAACTTTAACAAACAGTTATCTAAAGACTTTTTTCCCTTTACAGTTACACAGAGAGTGATTGACAATTCTGAAACCAGAATGGGTTAAAGACTGCCCTCGGGTTTTGCGCGAAATAATAATGAAAATTAAAGGCCTAAACCAGTACAAGCATCAATGAAAACAAAAATGCTGTTGAAGGAGAGTCTTCATCCGGCAAACTTTTTCCCGTTTGGTTTAAAATTTAAGGTACCTTTTTTTTCGGGGGAACGAAGGATCACTCCATCAGGGCAACTGATCCGTTTGGAGTGTGCCCGTACGAATAAAAAGAATGTAAAATAATCCGCCGTGTTTTTTTACGAGAATATTTAAAACATAACAACCAGCTCCTCAAAGTCTTTTGTGAAAGAAAATGCAGATATTCGCCAGACACAGTCGCTTAATTAATTTACGTAAACAATTTTGGTTTAAAAGGGAAAGGGCCCAAGAAGCGCGACGAAAAAAGAATAGTAAAGGAAGAGCCCTTGAAAATGATACGGGAATCATTCGGCTTTAAATTTGCTATTAGGAAACATTTTCGAGGATAATAATGCATGCTAAATCATCCAGAAAACACAACTAAAACCCCCAAAGGGGGAAAAAAGAATATTTGAAAAAATTAAAAAAATTCGAATTCGTCAAGCAAACATAGAAAGATTTAAATGAATTGGTTTGAACAATAAATTGATCTTATAATAAAAGTTATGAAAAAATAAAAACCCTGTTTATGCGGTCCTCCAGTGCCGATTGCATATGAAAACCCGGGATAACAAACCCCCCGTTTTGTGTTTGTTCTATCTAAGGGACTTCTTTGGTTAAAACTGTTTGTTGATCTCTGTTGATTAGACGCATTTTTTCGTTGTCATGATGAAAGTTCTTATTCCAACATGCTTCTTTATATTTGCCATGCATATGTTGACTGCACAACACTGCGAGATATTCCCTTTGCTTTCTAATGATTTTCTCCGGCTCGAAATATGTACATTTTCGATCTTAACCCCACATACTCCTTGATCACCTTTCCAATTAATTCACTTCATTTTTCCCTAAAACCTTCTATTAGTATTTGAATGCAAAGGCAAATTTCTTTGGGTAATCAGTGTTCTACCACCCGCATGCCTTTAGCTACTTCATTTCATGTTTTTATAAAATGTTTTCATGGGTATCTATAAAAAAAACTGTATCTGTTTTAAGTACTCTGGACTGGATACAGGGCTTAAAGTAGTCTTAAAGAACTCTAACATTAAAAGCTTTGAAATTCTAAAACGTAAACCAATAAAATAGGCTTGCCAATTTGAATTTCTTTTTTTCATCATTAGCAAAAGCTGTCATGAAATTCTAAAGTCCTTTTTAATTGTTTTGAATCAGTTATTGCTTCTTCTTCTGGTGACAATCTGACATCTTTGCGCTTGGGGATTCTCCTAGTCTTCCAAAACACTGTTGTTCTCAGCTTGAAAAAGTCTTTTTCTGAAGCATTGGGATTTTTTCTAAGATCAGTGTTCTTCATGATGTATGGTTTCATGAACTGTTTTTGATCAAAAGCAATTATGCGATGAACTGCTGTCAACTTCAAACCATGTCTTAAATAAAATTGTAGAAGTCTGTAATGACAGACATAATTTTTTTTGCCTCGAAGATTAGGCACAAGTTAGGCGGTTCTTGGATCCATCTTTAGACTTTCTGCTGCTAATGGATAGTCATTATGCAGGTCAGGAGTTCATGAGGATTTCTAAGTCAACTTCTAGAAAGAAACCACGCTGTTTTATCAGGCGTTTAAACTGCTCAGCCACTTTAATGCCTTTTGAATATTATTCGGATCACCCGCCTGTGTACATTTTTAAAGTTACGTAATGGAAGCGATTGCGCCATTGCCCACCATACAGATTGTTTGCGTCTAAATACATAAGATTAGTTAGACCTTTTAACTCGGACATAGTCGGGCCAAGTATTTGTTGTTTGCTTTACAGTAATGATGCGACGCCATACTAATTCCTCCACGCAATCCGTTTTCAATCATCGAATCATTGGTAGGTCAGACAATAAAATCAATCGTATCCAGTAAACTTTAAGAAAAACATCCCAGCTCATCCCGGGCGGAAATATAATGCGTGGGATCCGGCTATAATGTTTCATACAGGTCTTTCCTTTTAATTTTCAAAAATATCCGCCAACAAACAGACATCAGCCATCAAGTATGAGTCAGATAAATCCCATCGTTTTACAATCTAACTTTTGCCAAGCATCTTGAGCATGCTGGTAATCGGAGTCGCTGATGTCCTTTCCTCTAAGGCTAGAAAAGAACGCGCCTTTAGGCGGAAGTGTATTCTTCGTCAAAAACCCTTTCCCAACTGTTCATGTATTCATAAGGGTACACACCCTTTCTAACTAGAGTTGGGTTAAAATATTCTTCCGTTATAGGGGGAGGACTTTAAGGACCATACTAGTGACTCTAATGATCCCATCAAGTGTTGCATAGATCATAAAAGACATGTTATTTAGATTAAGCACATGTACTTTTCTGATGACTGTGCAATGCATGCTACCCTGAGGCGTTGGTTACTGCTTGCAATATAAGATGAGAGTCGTAACCTCGCAAGTTATGAAAGAAGATGGGCAGCTTCCATGTCTTTGGTTCAAACTTTAGTTGAAAATTGCATTTGTTATGCGCCGCTCCTCTGAATTTCCACTAATGTGATCTGGTCTCTTACTGTTGGATTCGCTGCGTCTGTTTAGAGGCCTAAACCACAAATCCAACAGTGAGTGGCTGAGGCATTTCTGTTGTTGGTCTTCGACGTCATCATGATTTCAGATAAATTCCGATTTTTTAGAACAATCATTACGCACTTGCCATGCGCGTAAAATCTTCTAGCCGCATTTGGTCCTCTGTATAATTCTGGCGTTGAATGAGCACCATCCGACCTAACAATAATGAAGGCAAAAGAACAAATCTGATGATTACTCATTAAGACTGTTGTTTCGAAGTTTTTGTGGCGCTGGCCCTTCATAAGAACAATAAGCGACTCGAAGTCTGCGTAAACTACGTATGGACTTGTTTGCAGCCGTTTCCAGTTCTTAAAACTAACTTTAGATCCTGGCGGGGGCGTAGTTAGTTCTGTCTTACAGTCTACAGAACTTTTACAATGTTTTATATGTTCACTCGCGGCTTGCACGATGGAATTCTTGTTAAACATTTTTTGCAGAATTCTTGTATGTTAGTGTTTTTTGAAGTATGCGCCAATAATCTGCTCATTGTGCGTATCAATGTGTAATGGGGCAGCCTGCTGGCGAAAACATTGGAGTAAGTCCACATGACTTTTGGCTTGGTTCGCCCTATTGTTGGACTGTTCTTGGACACTTTAATGGCACCAAATTTGTTTCCTCATCCCAGGTTATACATTAACAGTTATTAGTTTGTTTTGTTCTTCAAAACGGTCAATTTTGGGCTACACAACAGAAAGGATATTCCATTGAAGTTAAGATCTTTGGTGTATTGCCGATAGTTAGTCACTCTTTCTGCGTGTTCGCGGACTGAGCAGCCTGCAAGAACACCACCCCATGAAACATTTGTTGTCTGAATTTTTTATGTTTAAAAAAGCTCCCCTTTTAAAAACCCAAATCCCGAGGTAGCGGAATGTAAGCCTTGCCTACAATCGGTGCATACTTAGCCTGTTTTAATCTAATCTCTAAGACTTCGCCCTTGACCACCAGAGCCTCTCATTTTAGCTTCTTCAGCGGCAGCGTCAAACTGTGCAAGCAGGTTCGTCTGCCCAACCGGGGGGTTAAGTCATTATGAGAAAGAATAGTCTGTTGTTTAGTTGAGACCAGACTTCTAGATTTTCTTCATTTATTGTTACATAGTCGATTAAAACAAGCTAACATTACTTTAACTGGCGGGCCTATTGTTGTTTTTCCCGGAACTTGAGAATTTGCATGAACAACGCTTGCCTGTACGTTTGTTGGTCAATGACATCTAAATCAATATCATTCAATGTCTTCATAAACGCTCTCTTCGAGCATTCCTTTTAAAACAATTTGTCTTGCCTTCATATATCTTAGCCATGCTGTCTTTCTTTTCTAAGCCAAAATATTTATTAAATTAAAAAAAAAATACTTATCAGAACCAATATCAACGGTCCTTTTTGCACTTGGAAATCATAAACAAAGTATAAACGCCCTTGGCATTGTTAATGTGAGCTGTTTAGAAAAGAGTTTAATGTTTCGTTTACTTTTTTTAAAACATTCCTTTTTATCTGCTCCCGGGGTCTGGCTGTTTAGAAAACTTGTCCCCGCCTTTCTTTGAAGATCAAACTTTTGTCTTTTGTAGTCATCAAAATCAGCCCGTAAACGATTAAATTCTTCATCCGTGATGTTTGAGTCAACAAGCGCTTTATTTATTGTCAGTTTAAACGAGCTAAGTTTAGCTGTTATTAGTTGAACCATACTGTGTGCTTTTGGAGTTTAGGTTTTTAATTTTTTGCTAGCAGCACCTACAGCTAATGAACACAAGGCCGAGAGCTAAAGACAAACCTCCTAGGGGTAAAGCTGCGGGGGCGCCTAGCCGTTGCTAAAAGACCTACGCTCGTTCCTGCTGAAGAGCGCTTATAGTCCATGTTCCAGTTTAAAATATGTAACAGCATTAAAGGCAGCAGAATTACCTTCGTTTGGTTTTGCTGTATTTTGAAAGGTCCTGCTCTAGTTTTTGTTGCATTTGTGTAATGTTTGTTAAACTGAAGGTTTTTTTTGCTAGGGTTTTCTACTATCTCTTCTCTTGCATCTCCGGTGCTGTAGCACATTTGGAATAAACCTTAACAGCATGCTTTTTATAAATGAAAATAATTTAGTATAATTTCATAGTCTAATCTGTTTTCTTGAAATATTCAGCTGCGCATCATATAATAAAAACAAATGTCATTAAGCGGTTTATCGCTTCTTTTCTTTATCAATTTGAATGTTTTTTACGTCTTTCACTTTTCTCCCGCTTCCATACAAAATCATTATCCTCTGTTGACCTTAGGTCAATCCATAAACCGTATTTTGTTGTTAAATTTAAACATCAAGCCTAACATTGTGAAGATGTAAATCTTTAGACACTAGGTCTGCTGTTGGATTTTCTACCCCTCCCCCCCCCAAACAATTTTCTTATTTCGTCAAAATGAGATAAGGTCTAAGCCCCCTAGCGTATATTTGGTTAGGACTACCGTCAATTGTACATTGCACTTTTGTTATTTTAGGATTAAAAAAATTTTCGCTTGCTCTTTTGAACGTTCTTCATCTTCGCACAGCAATAAAATACCTTTAAGCGAATGTGCTGTGGTGCTAAAACTAAAATTCCATATAGTGTCTGCCTGCTTTTGGGGTATGTTGTATGATGAATCACCCCTTTTTGTAAATATTGCTAATTTTGACTCATATTGGTCCTTAATCAGCTTTGCTAAATCAGGGTTCTAACAACGTCAAACTCTAACGAGATGTCAGAAAAGCCCGTACTTTGCTTTTGGTGTCTGATGATTTGATAACGCGTTTTTATTCATTAAAAGTTAGTTCATATGACAATCTGTCTTTTAATGCTCCCTTTAAAGTACGGTGCATGCGCTTTTAACAACTCAAAATCAGGGTATGGAAAAGCGATTTCCATACGCAAAATTTACAGCTACATACTTTTGCCGTCTTTAATATCTGCAGCGCCTATTCTTGTTTAGCGCTTCTTCATTTTCATTCCTGAACGCAAAGTCAGCCCTTTCATTCCCGGTTAGCCTTTGACAGAATAGGTTAAAAAAATAGTCGCATTGGTAAAGGAAATATTTTTTTGCCCCAAGTTTTATAGAAATTTTCTTAACGATTGCCCGCCCCAGATTCCCGTACAACTGTCCTGTTGGGTCTGTTGTTGAAGCGAGTTTCTATTTTGAAAGTAAGACGTGCAGAGCCTGGCACAATCACTTCAAACCCCCCCTAGGTCTGGAAATTTGACAGTAAGAATTTGATCCGCATCAATAGTAGATGGATTATTTGGAACAGTATAATTCCGCTTATTTTCCCCTTTACGCCATTTGGGTTCTTTCAGTCTTCTATACGGGTTAAGAATCGAGCCATGTGCTTGTGCCATTTTTTTATAAACAAAATAAAAGTTAATTATTTAAACATGGCAGGAATTGAAGCTGAAGAAGATTTGATTTTTTGATCCTGGAGACAACATGAGTGAAATGATCCCTTTGACACAGCATGCGCTCAACGCTCTCATGCGGCATGAATTAACAGCAAGTACGGTCGAAGCATTTTACAAAAGTTTTTGGCCAGAACCCCCCGAATTTATGACCCAAATGATTTTGAATTAGAAGATGGTCATTTGTCTGTAAAAAACGACCAAGGAAAAACTTGTTCGGCTTACAACAAACCAGACCCATCAAAGTTTTTAGCCAAAGTACAAATTTTACAAGACTCAGTGTGAAAGATCAAAAACGCCCTTTGGTCTTGTTAGACCGAAATTAGATAAGGATGCAGTTGCTAAACTTCAAAAACACACTGCAGGAACTCCCCAAAAGCTAACCAAATACAAAACATGGAACTTAAAAAATTAAATCAATCACAGATGAAATAATAAATGCAATAGAAGCAGAAACCAGTTTTCAGAAGAAACAGCATTAAAGGGCTATAAAACGACTTGCCGCTACCAGCGAGAAATAGCGGCCCTTGATCAGCTTGAGAAAACTCAGAGGCGAATTAACCAAAAAATTTTGCAAAACTAGGTGAACTAGATGACATATAAAAAGAGAAAAAGAAAAAATCGTTGAGGCTGATGACGCCAACTTAGGGCCTGATATTAAAGAAAGAATAAGACAAAGACTAAAAAATCTTGAACAAGAAAGATCAGCAAGACTAGAACGCTGACTACTAACCGAGACCAATTACGAATCAAGTGAATAGAATAAGAAAACTATCGAAAAAAATTTTATATGAAGACACGACACTAGCAGAACAAATACGAACACTGTTTAGAGAGCAAGGAGTCACATTAGTAAGCGTTATAACAGCCTTAGGATTTGCAAAAAGTACATGGTAGAAAGGCTATTTCAGGCGGCAGTAGCCAAAGTTCAGTACCTCCACCCCCATCGCCTCGCCTGATAAAATCAGGGAAAAAAAAAAGCTTGTCACTTGCAAGTTTATTAAAAAAATTAGACCCGGTAAAGCCGTGGACGCTTTACCAGGAATATTGGGGAGTATTGTCAGCTGGCTTTTGTCTACTGCAAGCAAAGTAGTTGGCTTTATGGCCGAGCACTTTGGACATTAGTTCTCGTAATTTGTTGGGTTACTATTTAGTAAGATAAAGACCAAGTAATCCTATGCCATTTAATCCAAGAACAAGCGCTGTCTTTCATATTCATGGTCATCGCGAACAGAGTCCGCGAGCTTGCGAGTCTTCAATGACTTTGGGGGTTTGGACTTCGGGAATTAGATGACTTAATCTTGGATGTTCTTTTATTGTTTGTAATATTACTGGGGTCAGAATTTATGTCGTTTTTCCCAACCTTGCCTCATTGCCTGCTATAAGAATTTCATTATTATAGTTTATTATTATTCCTAACCCGGAGTCAAGGTCAGAAGGCAGCATGTATAAACCAGTGCCAACAGCAAAGTCTACTTTCGATCTTGCGTATGTAAAACATTTGGTATTTTCAATATTGAAGGTAAATCAACTGTAGAATTAATGGCGTCCTCTAATTTGCTAAGTATTGTTTTTGTGCGTCAAAGCCAGTAGAAGGATCAGTTATGCTCGATCTTGCCTGTGCTTGCGAGCCTAGCAAACACCAAACGTAAGTACGAAAAAGAGTCGTTTATTCGTTCTATTCCCGCTCTAGTTA
>CM031603.1:82626736-82631736 GCA_018398815.1 Conus ventricosus
TTCCTGAAGAACAGCAACTCAATCCAAAAAAAAAACGCACTCAGAAACAACTTCAAAAACAAGGAAACAAAACAGCACAGCCAAGCAATGAAGACACCTCACCCTCTAACCCATTCTCATCTGCCGATATTGCAACACAGGATTAGTCAGGCATAGAGGCCAGCCCTGCTGACTGCAAAAGAGAATTCTATTGGCGGAGGGAGCACAGCAATCCCAGGCCCGCAGCGAACCCACGTGCTTTGAGACTCCAGATTTCTCCAGAGAGCGGCGCTGATTGGATGAAACTGCCCTGCAGCTGGACGCACCTTGACAGGCCATGGCGGGCGGCTGGGACGAACAAAAGAAAAACTCGTTAACGAAAAGGCTGACTGAGCTAGAGTACGGCGAGTGGGGAAGGGACGGGTGATGCGGAGTGGAGGCGACAGGCAGAGGGGAGGTAAGTGGCAGTGCGAGCAGATTAGCAGAGGACTGTGAGATCTATCCTTCTGTCATTAAAGCAGTCAGGAAAGGCACAAGATTCATCAGCTCAGTGCAGCCAGATTGGCAGAAGATTGTGCGTTCTATCCTTCTGCATTAAAACAGTCAACACAGGCGTAGAATTCTTTTCTTTCTTTCTTCTTTCTGCATACACAGGCTGAAACTCCTGGGGACACTACCTGTACAGACAGGCAGTGGAGTTTTGTGTGTTTGACCGTTTTTTATCCCGCCATTAAGGCAGCCATACTCCATCTTTGGGGAAGGCGCATGCTAAGTGTAACATGTCCTCCATACCAACGGCCAAACTGGCCTTCTCTTCCGAAAGTTAGTGATGGGATTTTACTTGTGTGCAAGATGTTGTGCGTGCGTTCACAAAATGCAACATCGGTTTATAGTCTCATTCGAAGGACTGTATGGGGAAAGGAGTCAGAACCAATGTTAACTCCGAGGGCAAAATCCCCCTCTACCGAAATTCCAACCCTCAACCCCAGGATCACGAGTCCGGCGCGCTACCAACTGAGCTATTCCGGCCCCCAGGTGTAACATTCCATTTAGGATGGTAGGAGGAAAATCCGTCCGCCTTTAATTCGGCGAAGTGACTTTCACCCATGGTGTATACATCTATAAAAAGAAACCTGCCAGGAACACCCAACAGAACAAACAGGAAAAAATATAAGCACACAAAAGATTCCCCTCTACCATCCACCTCTCCATCCACTTCCATGTCAAATATCCACATGACATAAGTTAAGACAAGAAAATGACACACGTTACAAGTCGCTCGGATGTGGAAACGTAACATTCAGAATCTGCACATTATTTCCTGCATTTTGTATAACCACTGATGGGTACAGCCTGGACAAGAATGACAGAATATACAGAATCTGCATGTACAGGTTTTTTTTCTCCATTTTATCACAGAAAACACGGTTGATCTGGGAAGACAAAGAGTTTACAAATAGAAGTCTGATTGATTGAAATGCGAATGTCATCAGTGCAGGTATTCAGCATAAATTTTTAAAAATCTCTAAATGGATGTACCACTGATAAGCACCAAGTTTAATCACCCGTGAGTGTTAATTTTCTCTGTTCTAAGCATCAAAGGTGCTTTCGCATCACAAGTAGCACTGCTACTACTTCGAGTACTACTGGCTATACTACCACCACTGCAACACCATCCCCACTATCACTATAATCCTACAATCACCACTGCTATTACTTCTATCATTTGTACTACAATCACAACAACTATAGAATATAACGTATGCCACTAGCCCTACAATTACAGTTACAGGCGTGTAACTTGCACTGTATAATGTGACACTACTGATTCCAAAGGCAAAATGAATTAGAGCAACAGACTGGAGTACAATTATAGTCCCAATTTCTAAACTTCTAGATGAACACACACACACACACACATCCCACTCGCCCCCTGCCCCTGTATCCTCTCTCCCTTGTCCCCCCAACTCCTCCTCGCTGAGATACCACCCTTCATGGAGGAAAATGGGTGTTGGGTTGGCAGAGTGTGAAAATGGACGGTTTGGAAGCAGAGAGCTGACAAAGGAGACTCCATGCACAGACACTCTGTGGTAGTCTTGCAGTACGGAAAGGGCCACTATCCTCAAAACGTTCTCGATTAATGGCGCGAAATATTTCTGTCTTTGAAACAATTCCTCAGCCAGTCCAATGAAGACCACTTCCAAACAGTCTCAGTGAAATCTCTCTCTCTCTATCCCTCTCTCTCTCTCTCTCTCCTCTCTCTCTCTCTCTCTCTCTCTCTCTCTCCAAAAAGAAAACTGAGCTAATATATTCTTTATCTCAAACATTGCAGACAAAATTGAGACGAAGCATGATTTCTTTGTGCTGTAACACCCCAAACCTCATTGACGAAGCTATATCAGATGACATATTTATGTGCCAGAGAGAGAGAGAGACAGACAGACAGACAGACAGACAGACAGGACAGGCAGACAGAGACAGAAGACAGAGAGAGCAAGATGTGTGAATAGGACAAAAAGATAGTGGTGGCGTCGGGGTGGGGAGGAGGAGGGGGACGGAAGCGTCGGTATCTGGGGAATAATAAAATATCCCCTGTCTCTGAAAGCTCATACTTGGACTTGGACTCACAAGGGCGCATGCAAGCATTTGTGCGTGCATGGTGCGTGTGTGTGTGTGTGTGGTGTACAAAGGGATGGATAGCTAGAATTAATGAAGAGATGTCAGAGCAAAATATTTCAAGTTATTACGGAACAAAAAGGATTAGGGAACTGGTAGGAAGGGAAAACGAAGCGTATTTGTGAGCACCGTATCTCGCAGACACGTGACGATGTCATTTGTCTGACGGGTCCCCATCTCCTCCTGGGGGAGGCAGACTTCAAGACGACGTGGAGTGCCTCAGTCCTGACGTCTGTGGATGTGATGGAGACGGTGGCTGAAGCTTCTGCTGATTGTCTGAGAGGGGGGCGGGATAAAGGTGTGGTAGTGGAGTTTTTGTTGGGAAGGACAATAAGGCAAATGAAACAAACTGCGGCGTTACTGGAACACGACAAAAAAGCAGAAGAGCACACAAAACAAAGTGTGAAGTAACGAGTTTTAATGCACGACACAAAACAGGACAAGACATTTTCGGCAATATGCCTTCCTCAGCGACAAAAAAAAAAAAAATAAAAACAGTACAGGCATAAACATGCACAATACTCCCTTTTCAGAGACGAGAGAGAAAAAGAGAGAGTAAGTTTCAATAGAATATGACCTAAATTCCGCCGTCACCTTGTCTGCTTGATCTTCTGTCTTGGAATTGACATTCCGCGAATGTCTGAAGTCTGAAAACCTTTTCTCAAGGGTGTGTTTTTTTTTTCCAGACATATAATCACATACAGTACCAAGCTTTTGTCGCTTTATCTGAACACGAGTGAGTACAATGCATGTCTTAATTAAGATAAACGTTGGTTTACATGTTCCTGCCCATGCTATTTACTCAAAGTCAGGCTAAGGAGTATACAAACATTGACTGTTTCTGACTAAACACTTAAGCACGGCATGCTGACAAAACAATGTTGTTGCTTTTCTGCACTAATTTTCAGATCATTTTACCTTCACTGGGTTTTTAGTTGTTTAGGACATAAGACACAGAGACACGACATGTTAAGACAAATGAGACAGATAAACAAACATGGCACAAAACCGCCTGTTTCAAGAGAAGACAGGCTTTGTTAAGAATCAGATTTAAATAAAAACCACAAACATGATCTAACTCAAGCTGTTTGAAAGTTAAGAAACGGAAAAAATAGGGAAAAGAAGAGAAGAAGAAGAAGAAGAAGAAGAAGAAGAAGAAGAAGAAGGGGGAGAGAGAAGAGAGGAAAAGAGGAGGAGAAAGAAAAAAGAAGAAGAAGAAGAAGAAGAAGAAGGAGAAGAGGAGGAAAAGAAGAGGAAAGAACAAGACAGGCAACAACAAAAAACAACATCAGAAAGGAGAACAAGAAAAGAGAATGAGGAAGACGAGGAGGAAGAGGAGAGGAAGCAGAGGGGAACGGGAGGAGGGGAAGAGGAAGAGGAGGAGGAGGAAGGAGGAGGAAAGGAGGGAACGTGGAGGAGGAGGAGGAGGAGGAGGAGGAAAGACAGGAGGGGAACGGGAGAAGGGGAGGACAGAGAGAGGATCGTGGACAGGAGGAGAGGAGAGGAAGAGAAAAGGAGGAAAAGTGAAGGAGAGGAGAAGGGAAGGGGGAGGAAGTAAGGAGGAGAAAAGGGACAGAAGGAGGAATGGAGGAGGAAGAGGAGAGAGACGAAGGAACGGGGGGGAGGAGGAAGGAGGAAGGAAGAGAAGGAGAGAACAGAGAGCCGTGGGAATGGAGGAGTGAGGAGGAGGAAGCAGGAGGACGTGGAGGAGAGCAGGAGGGAACGGAGAGAGAGGAGGAAGGAGGAGGAGGAAAGAAGGAAAGGAACGGGGAGAAGCAGGAGAAGAGAACAACGGAGGAACGGGGCCGGAGCGGGGAGCAACGCAGGCAAGGGGAGGGGTAGGAGGAGGAGGAGAAACTGGAGTGGGAAGGGAGAGGGGGAAAGGAGAGAACAAAGAACGATGGTAGGAGAAAGGATGGAGGAGGAGGAGAGGAGAGAACGAGAGGAGGAGGAGAGAGGAGAGAGGAGAGGAAGAGAGAGAGGAGGGAGAAGGAGGGGAACGTGGAGGAGGAAGGGGGAGGAGAGGAGAAGAGGAGGAACGTGGGGAGGAGAGAAGCAGGGGGGTGGAAGGGAGGAGGAGGTGGAGGAGAACAGGAGGGGAACTAGGAGGGAGGAGGAGGGGAGGAGAAGCAGGGGGGGAACGTGGGGAGGAGGAGGAGGAGGAGGAGAAGCAGGGGGGGAACGGGAGGGGAGGAGGAGAAGCAGGAGGGGGAACGTGGAGGGAGGAGGGGGGGAGGAGAAAAGGAGGGGAAGTGGAGGGGGGAGGAGGAGGAGGAGAAGCAGGAGGGGAAAGTGGGGAGGGGGAGGAGAGGAGGAGAAGAGGAGGGGGAAATGGAGGAGGAAGA
>CM031603.1:82644236-82646736 GCA_018398815.1 Conus ventricosus
TCTCTCTCTCTCTCTCTCTTTCTTCTCTCCTCTAGACAACACCACACACACACACACACACACACACACACACACACACACTACATACACATTCCAATTATCATGAATATGTTATTATTTGAAAGTCCAAAGCTATTGGATTCTCTTTAAATTGTGTCTAAATGGCAGAACAAAAATACGTAGATTAAAAAAAGACATAAAAAATGGACCAGTTATGCCGGGGGGGGGGGGGGGGATGGAAATGGAAATTAAAAAAAAAATCTTAAAACATTCAAGGGAACCTTAAAAATCAATATGAACAAAAGAAATCCAAACAAACAAACATACAAACAAAACAAGACGAAACACAGAAAACCTCAAACGCCTTCAACGCAGCAATCACCAGGCGCGGATGCCAGTCCTGCTGACTGCAAAAGAGAATTCTATTGGCGGAGGGAGCACAGCAATCCCAGGCCCGCAGCGAACCCACGTGCTTTGAGACTCCAGATTTCTCCAGAGAGCGGCGCTCAATTGGATGAAACTGCCCTGCAGCTGGACGCACCTTGACAGGCCATGGCGGGCGACGGGGACGAAAAAAGAAAAACTCGTTAACGAAAAGGCTGACTGAGCTAGAGTACGGCGAGTGAGGAAGGGAGAGGTGACAGGTTGTGAAGGACAGGGGAGGAGGTGGGAAGAGGGGGAGGGGTGAGTGCAGACAGATTGATAGAAGATTGTGAGTTCGATCCATCTGCCATTAGGAAAGTTAACACAGGTGAAAGGTTCTATTAGTTCAGTGCACCCAGAACGGCTGAAGATTGAGAGTTTGATCCTTCTGCTGTTAGGATAGTCGGCATGGGATTAAGGTTCATTTCAGATCGTTACGTCTACACTCACCTCACGTGATCTGGCAGATGGGATAAACGGTCATTCCTGAAAAGTAAGGATAATTACGAGATCTGTCTTACACTACAACCACACCACCGTTCTCCCTATTTTTGGAATATAGTCTGAAGGGCACATAATGAGAGAGAGAGAGAGAGAGAGAGAGACAGAAGAGACAGACAGACAGAGACAGACAGACAGAGACAGAGACAGAGACAGACAGACACAAGACAGAGAGGACAGACAGACAGACAGAGAGAAAAAGAGAGATGAAAAGGGAAAGAGCACATGAAGCAAATGAAATTGCAACATAATAGTATGGGGACTGGGGGAAACGAGTTTCACCAAAAACAACAACAGACACATTCCTTATATTCCACCCTTTGTCACATTTATTCACTTTTTTGCCATCCCTCCTAACAACCTCCACCACCACCACCACCACCACCACCACCTCACACACACACATCGCTAACCGTCCATTCCACCACTCTCCCAGCCCTCGTTCATCACCTCTAGTGTCTGTTGCTCTGACTTCATCGACCAATGTGGTCTGTCGGTGAGCCCCTTCAGCACTGGGCGATCACCTTGGTAGGAATAACGGTCAGCAAATGGGTGCAGTGTTGATGTGTATGAAGGTCAGCAGGCTGCCTAATGGCTCCTGGTTGCCAGATGAAGAAAATCATATAAGTAAAAAAAAACCCTTCTTATCGTTTTGAAAAGTACCTTTCACTTACGGTGTATGTGTCTATAAAATGAAAAACTGCCTTCAGCAACCAACGGAACGAACACGACGTTCTGAAGTCATACTTACGATCCTCTCTCCCCCACCCCCTGCACCCCTCCTCTTTACCACCTATTCCCATGTTGAAATTTCTATATGGCACACCATGTGACGACAAACTGACATGACACTTTTAACAACAAGTCACTCAGATGTGGAGTGGAATTGTCAGAATCTGCACTGTTTCATCTCATGTCACCTCCAGTGGACTTGGCTTATACGACGACACAGAATCTAAAGAATCTGCAAGTCCTGTTTTCATTTTATCCCATATGATACAACTAAAACTCGGAAAACAGAGTTGACAAATGCAGACCTAATTGAATAAAACGTGAATTCTATTGCTTATCAACATAAACCTTGTTTTATATAGCCGCAAAACTAATAAGCACCAAGTTTAATTGCCCGTGAGATTTCATTTTCTCTGTTATAAATATCAAAATCTCTTTTTTTGTCACAGCTACTAATATTACTTGTTCTGGCATCATGACTACTACAACCACCACCGCTACACCACCAGCATTTCTACTATCAGTCATATTATGACCACTCCTACTACGTCTGTAATTTATTATACTGTCAATTCTACCATATAATTATTAAAGAAATGTTAGCAAACCGCCAAGAGAAACGTGGACAAATGAGTCACAAGACAAAACACGACGCGTTTCGGCCTCTTTGGTCTTCTTCAAGCAAGACACAAAACAAATAGGACAATGAAAATGAACGAGTTTGTCACTAAGCTTGATCGCTTCAGCGTCAAGGTAGGCGTTGAATCTCTAATCGGTTCGCTAACATTTATTTAAGATTTGTTTAGATTTCCGCCTGCAGTCGTCTCACTTTGCAGCTATATAT
>CM031603.1:82654236-82659452 GCA_018398815.1 Conus ventricosus
GCATGCATGCACGCATGTACACACACACGCGAGCGCGCGCACACACACACACACACACACACACAACACACACACACACCACACACACCACACACACATCCCAAGCTTATGTACACATCAGCTTCCAGCTGGAGTTTCGATGACCAAGCCAGTCTAGGTAAAACGAAATATATTCCACGAGTACTGTATGTCCCAGACACGTTACGGTTTTATTTTTCTGAGGTTCCCCCATCTCCTCCTGGGGGATGCAGACTTCAAGACGACTGGAGTGCCTTATACATTTTTCAGCACCTCCTTCTCCACTCTGTCACCCCATCCCTGACAATCCCGCATTCCACTCGCTGTTCCAACACTACTTCACTACCATCAGTGTCTGTCGCACAAACCTCATCGACAAATCCGGTCTGTTGGTGAGCCCCTTCAGCACTGGGCGATCCCTGTGTCTGCTAGAAATCACCAATGACCATGATGGGTTCCAGACCAAATCCCTATCTTCTGCAAGAATAATTATTGGCATCGAGACTGGAAAGAGAGAGAGAGAGAGAGAGAGAGAGAGAGAGAGAGAGAGAGAGAGAGAGAGGAGAGAGAAGAGAGAGAAGAGAGAGAGAGAGAGAGACGGGGGGGAGGGGAGGGAGGGAACCAAGGTAACTTGGCGTTAGACTACTGAGGTCACCATCAGATATTGCACGTTGTAGTTCCGTAGGTGCAAACATGAAAAAACAAAAATCCATTTTCGCTGCCTATTTGAATGTGTTGTGTAGTATTAAAGGTAGGCCCCTTCTACCCTCGCCCCACCTCTCCTAGTATCCCGGTTATCCCCATCTGCCGCAGCACCTGATGTGGGAGTGAACGTCAAATCTGAACGTCACGAACAACCAGAACCAAACACGTTGAGGCAGACAAGCAATCACGCCAGTGTTTTTGTTGTTTTTTTCCTGACAGGTAAAGTGACGATTACACAGTCAGATGGAGCGAGGTCAGATTCTGCTTGCGCCAACCTCAAAGTTGCCATCTTCCCTGCCCATCTCATTGTGTGGTTGTTCTGTTGGTGTGGTTTAGTGTAAGATTCCATATCCACCATACTCTTCTGAAAGGGTTGCTATTCCGACTAGAGGTGAACGTGAACATGACGTCTGAAATGGATACTTATGCATTAGGAACTATCTGAACAGCTGAAGGATCAAACTCGCAACCTTCCCCAAACTGCCGACACAGAGCCAAGCAAAACCTTACGCCTACGTAAATTATCTCAGAAGGATTGAGCTCACAATCTTCCTCTGCCACTTTGCCTGCACTGCCACCTCTACCCCCTCCCCCTCCTTATCCTTAACCCCTCACCTCTCCTTCCTTCCCCACTCCTGTGCTCTATCTTCGTCAGCCTTTTCGTTAACGAGTTTCTTTGGTTCGTCCCCGTCGCCTCCATGGCCTATCAAGGTGCGTCCAGCTGCAGGGCAGTTTTATCCAATTAGCGCCGCTCTCTGGAGAAATCTGGAGTCTCAAGCACGTGGGTTCGCTGCGGGCCTGGGATTGCAGTGCTCCCTCCGCCATAGAATTCTCTTTTCCCACCAAACGGGCTGGCTTCCGTGTCTGGCGACCCCTGCCTTATTGCGTTGGAAATGAGAGGGCGGGAAGATGAGTTCCTTCATTGTTTCACTGCTTGTTTGTTTGCAGATGTGTTTTTTAGTAGAGTTGCTGTTAAGATTTTTTGTAGGAATATGTGGGTCTTTTTTTTTCAAGCTATATGTATATTCATACATTTCTTTTACTTATTAATGCCTTTTTTCTCTGAAGGTTTGAACTTTTATGTATCACCAGGTTTGTGTGTGTGTATGTGGGGGGGGGGGGGTCCAGTAGAATGAAATAAGTGTTAAAGGTTACAACTGGAATATTTTCAGAATCTCATAAGCAAAAAAAATTATATTAATACATACTGAACAGTAAATAAGTAGGTAACTCTTGCTACCAGAAGAAAACCGAACACAGAGTAAGTGAACAACAAACAGTAAATAAGTAAGTTAACTTTTGCTTCTAGAAGAAAACCGAACACAGAGTAAGTGAACAACAAACAGTAAATAAGTAAGTTATCTTTTGCTTCCAGAAGAAACCGAACACAGAGTAATGAACAATCAACAGTATATTAAGTAGGGTAACTCTGTAGGGTTACTCTGTGTTCTGTTTTCTTATGGGAGCAAAAGTTACCCTACTTATTTACTGTTTATTGTTTACTGTTCCCTGCCTCATTTCATTTTCAATTTAATACATATTGATCAATAACAATACTAACATGGCTCTGGTTTTGGTTGGAGATCAAAGCAATAACAACTCAGCTACTGATTGTGAATGTTGTTTATGTTTAAATCTTGAATACTGTAAATACCACGTCAGGTGATCTGGCATAGGAGCATTACAAAGCATTACAAAGGTTTGAACTTACAGGCATACGAGCTAACCTAATTCAAGACATTCATATATGATGCTTAATATGACGCTAGATTTTCTAAACAATGAATTATGAGTTGGTAAAGTATTTCTGGCATAGAAGCAATACAAAGATTTGAGCATGGAGGCATAGGAGCTCACCTATTTCTTTTTATACAAGATGCTTAGATTTTCTAAGCAATTGATTAATGATTTGGGAAAGACTGATTTTCTTTTCTTTGCGTTTGTTCTTTTAAACAGCTTCACGCACGTATGCCTGTGACTCAACCCCAAAAGGCCAAGGCCTCAGGTGTGATCGTTAGCTCTTTTAATGCTCTCCTGCTTCCCTAATCATAGAGGTCAGAATCTGAACACAATTTGTTTCCCCTTCCCTCTGCCGGTACAATGGCCCTGAGAAGCTGGCTTTCATTGGCTGCCAATCCAGTGACCTCTCTGAAAGCGCGCTGGCTCCTTGCCACATTGCTGTATTTTCAACAAGAAATCTCATTTACAAACGCTCTTGGGTCCTCGGCTTGCTTTAGAAATTTGATGGAGAGTTGGAACGCAGTCTTGGTTTATGTGATCTTGGGTGTGCTGACCTTGTAAGTGTGTGTGTGTGTGTGTGTGTGTGTGTGTGTGTGTGTGTGTGGTGTGTGTGTGTGTGTGTGTGTGTGTGTGTGAGAGAGACAGACCGACAGACCGACAGATTGACAGAGACAGAGATAGAGAGACAGAACAGAAACAGACAGACATACAGATTTCAGACTTGGTCTTTCTTCATTGTCACGAGAACCCTAAAGGGCCTCTTTGCACAACATAGTAAAACATATGTATTGAGACAGGTCTGTGCTCTCCCTTTACGCTAACATTCAGACTACGCCACATCATTTCATGGTGTTTGTAGCCAAGCGAGCACGCACGATACGTCAGGACTGTCTCATATGATGTCATGATTGTCTGTTCAAATGCGTACGACAGTTCACGTAAGTAGTAGTAAGGTGAGGTAGGTTTCACGCCTTAAATCCGGAGCAGCCGCCGGAGCAGCCCATGACGACAACGCCTCAGGGACGAATCACATGAGCGAGGATGCTCGGTGATGACATCGAACGATCCATGTGACGTTTCTATTCATAGACCCTACGGGCGATTGCATCACGAGAGGTGCAATCAGCTGTAAAGAAAACAAACAAACAAATGACAGACTTGTTTTTAAGCGACTCGTGTTGTGTTAGGTCGTCTCCCAAAGGTGACATCACATGATGAAAAAGACAGTCAGCTCCCTTGAAAGGCCGAACTGTACCTACTGAACCCATACTAGCTGAGCATGACTGACTTTTTATATCGGTTCATTACCAGTTAAAGAATGAGATTTGGGGATTATTAGGTGTCTTTGATTGTTTTTTTTTTTTTTATTAAGCTGCCTTATAAGGGTGACAACTCAAACCAAAACCAACAGCGGATTCACTTGAAAGACTTGAACTGTACTGACTAAACCATAATAACTGATCATCACTGATTTTCCACAGTGTTATTTAAAAGTTCTTAGGGGCGAAGCGTATGACACAAGATGATCGGTGAATGCATCGCGAGATCGATGTGTGCTCGTTAAGAAACGCTTAAGGGCGATGAAAGCACATGCACGCTAATTTATACGTCTGTCTGTCAACTTCTTAAAAAAAAAATCTGAATATTTTTTTAAAAACCATCGAACCGTGTAATCGAATCTGGAAGGTTATATTTTTGCGTCAAAAAAAGAAAAAATCATGTTGCATCAGAGCATCATGATATTACTGGAAATGAACTGTTTTCCCCGTCCGCTGATCGTTCGAGCTATAAAACGGACTAAAGTTAAAAAAAAAGTAATGTTAACTTTAGTCAGTCTTACAGAACGAAGGACCACCCAGGAAACACCACGAGGAGGTGGAGGATTGTTTCCAAAAAGTAATGGATTAAACAGTCCACTCTGATACGAGAAAAAAAGAAAACGACTATTAGAACAGCCATCAAGACCACAATCACGTTGGAAACGCTATCATACAGAAAAAAGAAGCTACAGCTTGACTCGGAAACCACCGATGGTACTCAACGAAAAACTGCTGTCGCACAGAGGGTCGTAAGACTTGATCAACCTTCGACGACTGAGTGCCATGTACAGCGAATCCGTATCCATCTCCAAAAGTTGAAAATCTGATCTGTCGACAAATTTGTCCAAACAATCATAATAAAATTACAACATTCGCAACTTGGCATTTTGGTAGACGAAATAACCAGTCTAGATCGGGAGTGCCAGTTGATCTTTTTTTTTTTGTGCTCATTCCAATTCTACAACACCGCCACCTAGCTCAGTAATTTTTTAAACCGACCTTCAATGACGATTTTGGGGGCTTGATGTGCGTGAGTTAGCAGTTGACTCATACAAATCAATATATCGTGGGGTTTTAGCTGTGTCAAGGGACGCAATCGCCTTGAAGTATAGCGTGTTAGGTTGGGTGCTTCACCATAGCAAGGTCATTTCCGGCAAGTGACTAAGGGAAGCAACCGTCTCGGGTCTTTACTTTCCTTTTACCGAAAGTGTAACAAACCTTAGCCTACGTTGACACATTTTTCTGTCATTATCGTGGGGACCGATCATAATATTAAATCAAGGGAGGTTAGAGGGGGTTTGTACCTGACGTTTATACTGCCTCATACAACGATAACACAGTTGTTTCCTATTCATCCCTAGGGCTAGCGGGGGCGCCTGCCACAAAAAGATGACACATTTTTTTTCCTTCCCCATTAATCTAGGGTGGGCCTAA
>CM031603.1:82676165-82698358 GCA_018398815.1 Conus ventricosus
GGGTGCCCACAACTGCTGCCTCTTCTCTCTGTATTTTTATAAATGACCTACCGATGCACATATCTCACAATGATGTCAACTGTGATCTGTTCGCTGACGATAGTTTTCTTCACTGTAGTGATACAAACATCATGTCTGTACAAATATATCGTTACAACAAAGTATCACTGATGTCTTAGAAGGGTGCAACCAAAACCGAATGGTCCTTAATCCGCACAAAACAAAATGTATGGTCCTAGCATCGAGACAGAAACATCAACGACAGCATCTTATGTTGAGCCTAAAAATGAGTGAAACCTTGATCGAGCGGGTTACCGAACACCGTGTCTTAGGCGTGATCATTGATGGAAACTTTAAATGGCAATCACATATAAATCATGTTTGCAAACAGTTGGCTCGCAATTTGTTTTTTATCTCAATAAACTCAGTTATTATGTTGAACCACATACCCGGAAATTATTTTTGAAGCCCATTGCCTTTCTCAACATCAACTATGCGTCCACTGTCTGGAGTGGTGCCGGTGAAAATACATAAAAAAGAATCAACTCTATGCATAGACGGGAATTAAGCTGATTCTTCCCGACAAGTCTCTATCAACCACGGGCAAATTCGCAAAACTAATGATGTTACCACTGCAGAGCCAACTGACCTATAATAAGGCAGTACTAATGTTTAGAGTCCATGCAAACATGGCGCCAACATATCTTGCTGAGTTTATCCAAATGGCAACAACGCGATATGATTCAAATAATTACATTCTACCACGTGTCCGCATTGATTTGTTCAAATCTAGTTTTGCATTTTTTGGTCCATCTGTGTGGAACTCTCTTCCTCCGTCTGCCAAAACATGTCAATCACTGCCGTCCTTCAAATCAGCAGTACTTAAACATTTACTTGAACAATAAATCTAACCTTTTGATCATAGTCTCAACGCCCTACTTTTATGCTTGCCTCTATATTATCTAATGAAAATGTGTGTGTGTGTGTGGTGTGTGTGTGTGTGTTGTGTGGTGGATGTGGGTATGCGCATGCGTGCGTTGTATGTGTGGGCGTGTGCAATGCATGTGAGCGCGCGAGCGTATGTGTTTGACTGTGTTTGTGTAATTTTGTAATGGATTTTTTTTTTTTTTTTTAAATAATTATTATTCTTATTACTATTGTTATTGTTAATATTATAATGTTGATATAATATTATATATATATATATATAAATATATATATATATATATATATATATATTTTTTTTTTTTTTTTTTTTTTTTTTTTTTTTCCCCATTGTTTCTGTCATTATTAATATGTGCAGTTTGTTTAGTTGAATGTTGTAGAATAGCAAGGACAGATTGGAAGAATAGGCACTGCCTAAAATCTCTATCCTTGAGTAATAAAGTTTTTGAGTCTTGAGTCTCTCTCTCTCTCTCTCTCTCTCTCTCTCTCTCTCTCTCTCTCTCTCTCTCTCTCTCTCTCTCTCTCTTTCTCTCTGTGTCTCTGTCTATTTTCTCTCTCTCTGTCTGTCCTCTCTCTCTCTCTCTCTCTCTCTCTCTCCTCTCTCCCCTCTCTCTCTCTTTCCTCCCCTCGCTCTCTCTCTCTGTCTGTCTGTCTCTCTCTGTGTCTCTGTGTATGTGTGTATATCCAGGAAATATTTTCCCTATTTTGTCTAACTCGTTGATTTGAAGAAAGTTATTTCGATTCGTGTCTATGTGAAAGCCTGATTTGCTTGACACGTGCGTATGTTGTCTTTAAAGGAAATTCAACACTACAGTTTGTGGGACTATTCATTTGAACCAGTTTAGTCCTTGTTGATGATGTCTGCCTATTTGTTACTATCCTGCAGACTCAGACAAGGAACAGAAAGGACAGAAGTGACTGTTGTTCATGGGAAGGGTAGGGACAGCGCGTGTCTTCACGGCTGACTTTGACTTGCTCTCTTCCTCTGTTGCTGAGGCCTTAACCAGTTTTTGACCGTCAGTGAATTCGGCTGACGAAACCTTTTCGCCCATAGAGTGATGAGCTAGAATCACAGCCCCCCCCCCCCTCCTCTACACCACACACACACACACACACACACACACACACACACACACACACACACACACACACACAGACGCACTCACGCACACACACACACACACACACACACACACACACACACACACACACACGCACACACGCACGCACGCACGCACGCACGCACGCACGCACGCGCATACACACACACGCACGCACCACCGCACGCAAGCGCGCATGGACACACACACACACACACACACACACACACACACACACACACACACACACACGCGCACACACGCACAGAGAGAGAGAGAGAGAGAGAGAGAGAGAGAGAGAGAGAGGAGAGAGAGAGAGAGAGAGAGAGAAAGAGAGAGAGAGAGACAGACAGACAGACAGACAGACAGACAGACAGACAGACAGATAGACAACAGACAGACAGAGAGTGAGTGAGAGAGAGAGAGAATGGATTTGAACGGTCCTTTCTAAGAGACAGTTATCCTCCATGCTCTCTCGCACCGCCGTGCTGAAAGATTCCTAGCTGCTCACAGGAAACCGTGTCCAATTAAAAGCAGCTTCATGCGACTCTTCCTGTGACCCGTCCCTCGCCTGCAACCCTCATCCGCCTGTTGTTTGTCTGTAGGACCAACATTCTCTGCTTCCTGCGACTCTTCCTGTAACCCGCCCCTCGCCTGCAACCCTCATCCGACTTCTTCCTGTGACCCCCCCTCGCCTGCAACCCTCATCCGACTCTTCCTGTAACCCGCCCCTCGCCTGCAGCCCTCATCCGCCTGTTGTTTGTCTGTAGGACAACATTCTCTGCTTCCTGCGACTCTTCCTGTAACCCGCCCCTCGCCTGCAGCCCTCATCCGACTCTTCCTGTGACCCGCCCCCTCGCCTGCAACCCTCATCCACCTCTTCCTGTGACCCGCCCCTCGCCTGCAACCCTCATTCACCTCTTCCTGTGACCCGCCCCTCGCCTGCAACTTCATCCACCTCTTCCTGTGACCCGCCCCTCGCCTGCAACCCTCATCCGACTCTTCCTGTTAACCCGCCCTCTCCTGCAGCCCTCATCCGACTCTTCCTGTAACCCGCCCCTCGCCTGCAGCCCTCATCCGACTCTTCCTGTAACCCGCCCCTCGCCTGCAGCCCTCATCCGACTCTTCATGTAAACCGCCCCTCGCCTGCAGCCCTCATCCGACTCTTCCTGTAACCCGCCCCTCGCCTGCAGCCCTCATCCGACTCTTCCTGAGGCCCGCCCCTCGCCTGCAGCCCTCATTCCCGCCTGTTGTTTGTCTGTAGGACCAACATTCTCTGATCACATCATCGTGTGTCACTGAGGCGCAGGTATCATCCCATCGGGCCAAGTCTTTGGACAACAGTGACTCCCTGAAGTTTTCTGAATCCAAAGGATTGGTATTGACAGAGGCTAGAGTGGTGCTTTTGGCTTTGTAGCGGAAAAAAAGCAAAGACAAACGATTTTTCTTTAGATGTAGTGGACTTTTCATTGGAACTTGTGGGTGTGAAGTGAAAAACAAGATGGTTCGCATTTTTATGGCTTTGTGTTCTTCTGTTGATGGAGTTTCTACTTCGGATTGGTTTTGTTTGGTTTTTATTTCTCTTTTTCATAGACAGATAGACGTTTTTTGCCCTTATCCACTTGTGTTGATATGTCGAGGTTTTCAGACTTTAGTACTGTTTACATAACGGAAAGTTGAGTGAGTGTGTATATGTATGAAGTAGGGAGCAATGGAATGTGATGGAGGGGGCAGGGGATGGGGGAGAAGCAAAGATGGGATGGAAGGAGGCAAGGTGAAAGGGCAGTGGGGATGGGGAGGGGTGCAGTGGGAGAGGAGGAGGAGGCAGGCGAGGTACTGTGGGCGGCGTGACCAGTGCCACTTTCCAGCATACTGATCCGGTGTGGCTGTCATACCTATCCCTGATTATCATCAAAGGCAAAGACCGGTTCTCTGTGTTCTTGATCGTAACTTTGACTGGACGTTATCATGAAAAGATCAAGGCAAAGACCGGTTATCTATGTTCTTGATTGTAACTTTGACTTTAACGTTTTATCATGAAAAGATCAAAGGCAAAGACAGGTTTTCTATGTTCTTGATTGTAACTTTGACTTTAACGTTATCATGAAAAGAGAATTGTGTAAATCATCTCATATTGTTTAAAATAAAAGTATTGATGCTTCACGCGATGCCTGACCCCCATGGAAGCGGGGGTGGTGTAGTGGACATGCACTAGTCCTCACTCACAGCAACTCCATGATTATACAAATAGTGCTAACTGCCTCACACAAGCAGTTCCGAAGGCCTGTGAGGTAAATGGTATCACTAACCCATGCCAAAGACCGGATGCTCAGCATCTGTTTATTGATGCTTATTTTGCATTGCATCTTGTGGAACAACCCCAGATGATATCAAGTCAACAGACTCTATCAGCCAATTACCCTCCAGACGATATCAAGTCAACAGACTCTATCAGCCAATTACCCTCAGACGATATTAAGTCAACAAACTATCAGCCAATTTAAAACGTTTTCTGACTACTTCAGACACCTCTGTTCCCATCTACTATTACACTGGATCATGGCAGGATCAAATAAACCATTGTAGATTACACTTAGGAATTAGTAACATTAATCACGACTTACACAATAGACGTTTACTGGCTGATCCAAATGGGCGTGTGGCCATCACACAGAAAACGCAGAGCACTACCTGTTAGACTGTTCAAACTACATACAGATAAGAATGAATACGATATTCACTCTCAGTCTTAACTGTATTGATATTCACACCCTTCGTTTTGGTGAAACATTAAGCATGGAAGAAAACGAAAGAATCTTCAAAACTGTGCATCAGTTTATCGCCCAAAGTAAACGTTTTTAATATCGTAGCGAATTAGTTGTTCTTCCTCATCCTCCTGTTCTTCTTCAGGAACTTGTTCTTCCTGATCTTGTTCATCTCCTATACTCGTTCATCTTCTTGTTTCTCTTCTTCTTCTTCTCCTCGTCGTTGCTGTCAGGTTGGCCCTCGGATGGTTGTGTATGGTTGTTTAGTACTTCCTGAGATTTCGTCTTTGCAATAGACCCACTGCGACACGGGGCTGGGCTCTTTGGTGTTTTGGGAGACGGGACGCATCTCTCTCTCTCTCTGTGTCTCTGTCTCTGTCTCTCTCTCTCTCTCTGTCTCTCTCTCTGTCTCTCTCTGTCTCTGTCTCTGTCTCTCTCTCTGTCTCCTGTCTCTCTCTCTTCTCTCTCTGTCTCTCTCTCTCTCTTGTGTGTCTCTCTCTCTGTTCAAATTTGTGTATGCCTGGTGCATGGGGAATCATGATATTTGTTGTGTAGATTGCCTAGTTGCATCGCTGCAAGATTTTTCTGATCTGTTCTATCTTCTTTCCTGTCTTATAATTTAAATTAAGATTTTCTACAAATTTTCCCATATAATATTTAGCATTTTTCTTTCCCTCTTACGTATCAATGTTGATTATGTAATCCGCCCGATGTGTTTATTGTTGTTAAATTTTCCGTCACTGAGCACATCATAAGCGTTTGCTTGTTGTTGCTTCAGTTCAACAGCTTCTTTATGTACACATCTGTTCAATGAAGAAATGCTTAAAAAACATGTATAACTACATTCATGTTTTTTGACTCGCTAACACAGTCTCCAATACGCGCGTCGTGACAATCATTTTACAACGGAAACATCGTTTTGCGCCGAATCTCTTTTACTGCGCACAAAGGTGCCACATAAGCAAAGAACGATAACCAAAATTGGTTAAATAAGTAGCGAGTTCCTCGAAGCTCCAAAGCTCAATGCCCGCCAATTTGCGCTCCAGAACAGATCGATTCACATCAAGCTGTTCTGAATTGCACGACAGTTTCCCTAATGAACTTTTTCCCTGGGTACTTGGCCATCTCCAGTCCCTGTCAGTTTCTGACAACATAGACAAAGTCATGATCTGTTTACGTCTTCCACAACGAAGCACACAAGGCTCTCTGTGCTGACATAGAACCTCCCTCCCCTCACTTCCTTCCTTTCTTCTCACCGTTCTTTCTTCCAAACGCTAGTGTGTTTATACTTTATGCCCCACCCCCCCCCTCACCTTTTTGTTTATGGTCTCGCTGTCCCCTCCCATATCCTCCACCACCACCACCCTCCTCCAGCCCCCTCCGCCCTTACCTTTCTTTTCTCTTTTCTTTCCCTCAACTCTCTTGATGCCTGATAATCATCAAAGCCAGACAGCAGAGCAAGTGGTTGCAGGACATCCACGTTTTCAATAGACATGCCCCGTACCACCTGCTAACAAGATCAAGCAGGTGGCCATCTTCAGGTTGGGGACAGGCCACAACCGCCTGAACTATCACCTCTACCAAGCTCGGGAAATCGGTCAGTCAGACCAGTGCCATGC
Organism: Conus ventricosus; assembly: GCA_018398815.1. Classification (NCBI taxonomy): domain Eukaryota; kingdom Metazoa; phylum Mollusca; class Gastropoda; order Neogastropoda; family Conidae; genus Conus; species Conus ventricosus. Next base: position 82,682,595 of record CM031603.1, read on the forward strand.
CAGACCGGCAGTATGACAACAGCACATCTACTGCAGATTGCCCGTTGCACGAAGCTCTGAGACAACAGATATGACGAGGCAGACATCAGTGGAGAGGAACTCTACGGTGCCCTTGAGGACCTACAGCGCACGGCAGCATTCGTCAAGGAGATGGCGTTCCCATCTAGAGTGTTCGAGTAGAAGAAGAAGGAGAAGAAGAAGGATGCCTGAATTTCGGTGTGCTTCGTCTTGAGGCCCCGGGAAGAGTGGGAGAGGACTGGCAGTGTCCTCGTGTTCGCAAGCTGAAGATGATCATGTGAGCTGCTCTTTTAAAGTTGGCGGTGGATGCTGTCCCCTTCAGTTCCAATGTCCAGGCATGGGCGCCAACGCTCTTCCGATGTCCTACAGTGAAGCAAAAGCCACTCTGAGAAACTGTGACACGAGGACCCACCCAGGGCAGGACACAGACAGAGAGAATGCAGTTTTATGATAGTAGTAGTAGTAGTAGTAGTAGTAGTGGTAGTAGTCGTGGTGGTAATTGTAATTGTTGTTGTAGTAGTCTTTTTCCTGGTTCGTCATCGTCGTCGTCCTAGCAGTAACGGAATTTTTAGTTGTAGTCAACGTAGTCGTCGTAGTCCTAGTCGTTGTCGGGTCCTAGTAGTGGTCCCCGTCGTCATTGTCATTGTTGTCATCGTTCGTCGTAGTCGTCGTCGTAGTGCAGTAGTAGTAGTAGTAGTGGCAGTATTCGTAGTTGAAATATTGTCGTTGCCATCTTCCTCGTCGTCGTCGCAGTAACTGTAGAAAGTAGCAGTGCTACGAGTCGTATTAAATCGTCGTCTTTGTCGTAGTAGTGGTAGTAGCATCTCCTCGGTCTGTCTGTCTGTCTTCTGTCAGTCTGTCTGTCTCTCTCTCTCTCTCTTTCTTCACGCACGCACGCACGCACGCACGCACGCACAAGCACACACACAAGCCCATAACACACAAACACACCACGCACGCACCACGCACGCACACACACACACCCCACACACACCACACACACACACACACACAAAACACACACACACACACCAAAACCACGCACGCACGCACGCACGCACACACAGAGGCCTAAACATACACAGATGCTTCTTATTCCATTCTTTCCCTTTCCCAGTGATCGAGCCGTTAGCAATAGTCCAGTGTCTCCACCACTTCGCCCTCCACTCCTTCACTCACTCGCCCTCCCCCCCCCCCCCCACCCAATCTTCTCCATAGCCCCTCTTCTCACCATTCCCAATAATAACCACACATGAAAACAGCTGGACGCGTACACCATTAAACAAAAATAAAACTTGAATAAAAAGAGACGAAGAAATCTGTGCTACCACGTGAAAACCAATTTGGCCGAACACAAAGAGCGTCATCACCCGCCGTGGAGATTGACGCGCCTTGGAGTTTTTTCAGCTTTGTATGTGTTAAAACACCCCCCCGAGACAAAGACGGATCGGTCTTGTTGCGTTGATTAAAAAAGAAAAAAAAAAGATAGAGACAAGAAAAAAGTAAATGAAAGGAAATGGGATGCAACACAACGCGCGATCACACGCATTGGCGTCCTACAGTGAGACGAATTAATTATGAAGTTGGTTCTGTCGGGGGTTCCGTCTTTGCACGTAGGAAGCCATTTGTTCATTGTGGAGGGTTTGAGGAGGGGAAAGGGGAAGGGGGAAATCGGAGGTGGGGAGGGGGGGGGAATCAAGGACGGATGATGATAACATGAGTCGGAAAGGGGTTATCGGAGTACACTGGAACTGGCGTGATGGTGTTTTTCGGAAGAGAAAATATTTTTAATCAGAGATACCGGTTCGTTTAGTCCTGCGTCGGCAACTACATTGCGAAGCGCTGACCCAAATAACTATGACATTCCGTTTGTAAAGCAATCATCTGGATGATTTTACATATACATGGTGCATACTGAATACGTGAGTAGTAAGGTGAGGAGGTTTCACGCCTTAAATCCGGAGCACCGCCGGAGCAGCCCATGACGACAACGCCTCAGGGACGAATCACATGAGCGAGGATGCTCGGTGATGACATCGAACGATCCATGTGACGTTTCTATTCATAGACCCTACGGGCGATTTCATCACGAGAGGTGCAACACTGTAAAGAAACAAACAAACAAATGACAGACTTGTTTAAGCGACTCGTGTTGTGTTAGGTCGTCTCCAAAGGGGACATCACATGAGAAAAAGACAGTCAGCTCCCTTGAAAGGCCCGAACTGTACCTACTGAACCCATACTACTGAGCATGACTGACTTTTTAAAATCGGTTCCTTACCAGTTAAAGAATGAGATTTGGGGAAATTTTTAGGTGTCTTGTTTGTTTCGTTTATTTTTTTTTTAAGCTGCCTTATAAGGTGACAACTCAAACCAAAAACCAACAGCGGGTTTCACTTGAAAGACTTGACTGTACTGACTAAACCCATAATAGCTGATCACACTGATTTTTCACAGTGCTGTTAAAGTTCTTGGGGCGAAGCAATGACACAAAGATGGTCGGTGAATGCATCACGAGATCGATGTGTGCTCGTTAAAGAAAAAGCCTTAAGGCGATGAAAGCACATGCACGCTAATTATTCGTCTATCTGTCACTTTTTTAAAAAAAATCTGAATTTTTTTTTAAAACCATCGAACCGTGTAAAACGAATCTGGAGGTTATTTTTTGCGTCAAAAAATGGAAAAATCATTTCATCAGAGCATCATGATATTTCTGGAAATGACATGTTTTCCCCCCTCCGCTGATCGTTCGAGCTATAAAACGGACTAAAGTTAAAGCCAAAAAGTAATGTTAACTTTAGTCAGTCTTACAGAAAAGAAGGACCACCCAGGGAAAAACCCCCGAGGAGGTGGAGGATTTTTTCCCAAAAAATAATGGATTAAACAGCACACTCTGATACAAGAAAAAAAGAAAACGACTGTTACAACACTCATCAAGACCACAATCACGTTGGAACGCTACATCAAATAAAAAAAGCTGCCAGGAGGGGTCAATAAAACAAAAAACTATACAGCCTAGGAAAGTTGTGACACCGCAGAAGCGAGAATCGTTAAAATAAAAAAGGAAAGAGAATGCGGTTTGAGCGTACGTAAATATACATTTTTCCCTCCGTTCTGAACCCTATTTTTTTTTCCACTCCCACTCTCTTGCGTTTGAAGAACCTTTTGGTAGGTTTTCTTTGTGAAGGCGTTGTGTTTTTTTACTCAACCCTTTACAGCTGAGTTTGGGTTTTGGGCTTCCCAGAACAAAATAGGTTTTAGAGCAGAGCCCCACGAAGAAATCTCCCGTGTATTCGACTTTTAACAAGCCGGGTTTTCCCGTTTGTCATATTTGGCACGGGGCCCGGCAATCGGCGCACTGTTTGAATCCCACCCCGCGCTCGGTGTTGTATCCACTTGGAAAGAGTGAAGCCCTGTCGTGACAAACTTTACTCGGAAACCACCGATGGTACTCAACGAAAAACTGCTGTCGCACGGAGGTCGTAAGACTTGATCCAACCTTCAACGACTGAGTGGGCCCCGAAAACGAATCCATCTCCAAAAGTTGAACTGTCGACAAATTTGTCCAAACAATCGTAATAAAACTACAACATTCGCAACTTGGCATTTTGGTAGACGAAATAACCAGTCTGGATCGGAGTGCCAGTTGATTTTTTTTTTGTGCTCATTCTACAACAAACCCCCACCTAGCTCAGTAATTTTTTAAAACCGACCTTCAATGACGATTTTGGGGGCTTGATGTGCATGAGTTAGCAGTTGACGCATACAAATCAATATATCGTGGGGGTTTTAGCTGTTCAAGGGACGCAATCGCCTTGAAGTATAGCGTGTTGGTTGGGTGCTTCACCCATGGGAAGGTCATTTCCGGGAAGTGACCCAAGGGAAGCAACCGTCTCGGGTCTTTACTTTCCTTTTACCGAAAGTGTAACAAACCTTAGCCTACGTGAAAACATTTTCCCGTCATTATCGTGGGGACCGATCAATAATATTAAATCAAGGGGGGTTAGAGGGGTTTGTACCTGACGGGTTTAAACCGCCTCATACAAAGATAACACATGGTTTTTATTCATCCCTTGGGCTAGCGGGGACCCTCACAAAAACGATGACACATTTTTTTTCTTCCCCATTAATCTAGGAGTGGTCCGTTAAGCTGTCACAATTGCACCATATAAAAAATTCACCAGTGTTCACTGGCTTGTGCGGGGTTTAGAAACCGTGATAGAGACAGAAAAAAACACTAAACCAAACAAGACACAACCGACAGAGACACAGACAGATAATGAAAAAGCAGGAGAAGAGGAAGAAGAATCACTCATTCACTGTGTTAAGAATTAATTTTATTTTCGAATCGAACAAAAAGTTTTATCTAACATCAAATTCCATAGGGAGGGCTGTAAATAAGAGTCCTCTTGTTGTCCTGGTGTCACGAGTTTGTTTGCGAGGGCCTACGACGTTCGACCCACCTAGGGTGGCGGAATTACTTATTTGTTTATTGTCGTTGGTTGTCCTGTAGCCGTCCCCTTTGGGGGCTTGTGGGGCAGTTGCACCTTGGGGTGGTTTAGTCAACTTCGGTTTGCTTTCTCTCTCTCTCTCTCTAATTCCCCCGCCCGTCTTTCATCCGCAAGTTCACGGGTGCCGGTACCTTTCTCTCGAACTTTCTGTCATCGGCCTCGTCGCCTTCTTTTTTAACCTGTCGCACGTGCTTTCGTTCCTTTTAGTTTGAATACCACTCTGTGACGCCGCATGGCAGATGTTGCCGCCTTGCTGAGGGAGTTAGCTCTTCACCAGCGTAAGATGTCCCGGGTCGCTGCTCCAGTCCTGGTTCTTTACTTATCATCGAGAAGTACAGTCAGTACTATTTTCAAATCCAGCATCCCGGCCTTAGAATGGACATCATTTCTCTGTTTCCGCATCTTCCCTCTGTCCTCTCGACTGGACAGAGGGTAAGAGAGTCCTTGACCCCGCCTCTTCGGGTCACCCACGGTAGCTGGTAAGCAGCAGTTTTCGTGTCTGTTTGTTTGATTTGTTTGTTGTTAGCCGTCTTAGTCTTCCTCTTTTTGCGCATTTTTCTTTTGTTTTCGAAATTGTTAGAGAAATATTGTGTGAGACCTTTCATCTGGTAATTCCATCTTAACCTGGCCATTCTAAATTACATCCAAAAGTCGGCGCATTGGATGTAACTGGTGATGCGGTAGTCGGTGGTGGAAGGGAGAGAACCTGTGATCAGGTTGGAACTTGCTTGGTCTCGCTCGTTCCGCCCCTGTCCACATCGCCGGACTTTTAAATCCTTCGGCCACCGTCTGTTTGTGTGTGCAAGAGACCGAGTGTTTATGTTCACGACGTGCGACGCATGATTTGTCGTTCCGATGCGTGGTTGAGATTTGTGTTTTTTTGAATATGTGTTTTATAAATGTGACAATCATCCATTGAATTACTAATTGCGAATGTGTGGCAGTTTTATTTATGCGATGACGCTTGTTTGATTATTTCCTAAGAAGGAAACGTAACGTGGGTAAGAGAAGGTGAAATAATTCATTTTGTTTTATAACCTGTTGATTTTAAATGCAGTTTAACTGCATCGTGTGAAAGACTTGATTCAATGGGTGTACAGTGTGCGTTTAATACACTCCCCTCGCCCATCATGCGAGTGGCTGATAAACTTGACAGCAATGTCAGACGGTACGGACGGCAGGGTTCCAGTACCCTCTTCCTTCCTCCTTGCCTTCTTCATTCCCTCCTCTTCGCTCACCTCCCACTACGTCCTCCCCCCCCCTCCCGGGGCTTCACCTGGAGCACGATTCTGGATGTGCCACGCACTGGTCAGGCCACTATTCTGGCTGAGACCACGGACGGATGGTGCCACACGCTGATCGAGCCACGCCTTGGTCGGGACCGAGGGCTGGTAGAGACGGCCCGCCGTCCTTGACTGGCCGGCCTGGACCCCCGTCCAGACCTCCAGTAACTGCTAAGTCCCTCCCCCCCCCCCCCCCCCCCCGGACACGCTCCATTCACTGCCCCTATGAAGTCGAGGTTCGGCTTTGGGCGACTCCCTGCGAGAACCAACCACCGGCTCGAGCACCTAGTGCGACAGGTGCTCCCTGCGACTTGACAGGGGCAGGATTGGACGCACTCCCTGTGTGAGAAAAGGGTCAATACTGGAAATATTTCTTATAATGTGTACATGCATATGCTGGAATGCTGTAATTGTGATTGTGTAACGTCGTATGGTGAAATATTTATTTATAATCGTGCATGTTGTGGGTGTGGAGTGCTTGATCGTGATTTGTCATGTTGTGTGCGTTGGAGTGCTTGAATCGTGATTGTCATGTGTGTGCGTTGGAGTGCTTTATTGTGATCGAGCATGTGCGTGGTGTTGGAATGTTTATTTTGCTGGTGTGAATAAATGGTGTTGATCGTAAATCTTTATTGTGTGGTCTCTTGCGACGTGTGAGGTCAGTCACTCCCTTCACTCCCACCTAGACCGATCCTGTCAGGGCAGACCTCAAGGGGTCGGTCGTACAATTGTGGGGCTCGTCCGGATGTGGAAGGCTCTGACAGTCTCCTCGTTTCGCAAGAGTACCTGTTTTAGTTTTGGTCTGTTTTGTTAGATGTTAGTCAGTTTTGTCGGGTTTGTCGTGGTGGTTGCGGTGACTCTAGCGTGAAGGGAGTCTCTTGTTGTGGCCCAGATGGAACATCACGCGTGACTCGGGAGTCGAGGTGAGACCAAGGGAGTCGACCGCGCCCAGACCTCCTTCCGCCGGTACTTCACGCAGTACGGCCGAAAAGTCTTGCCCTTCTGTTGCCGTCAGTCTTCCATTCCTGGTTTTTGTATTTATCCAATCATTGTTTTTTTTTTTCTCTTACCGGGTTGTTGATACAGGGGTGTATCGGACGTCTAGTGTTTTTTTTGTTCCTCTCCTCTCCGATCCCGTCTGCTAGTTTTGTTTTGTGGGTTTTTTTTTCCCCGCCACCCACGCGCACTGTGCTCGAGCTGTAGACGGCGTGTTTTGCCAGTGTGGGGGGGCAGCCGGACATTAGTTTTTTGTTTCGTTTTTTTTCGTGAGCCCACACCGCACGTTTGCTCAGTGCTGTAGAGCGCGGTGTGCCAGAGTGGAGCACCGGAACTTGTCCGCACACGAATCTGTAGACGCACACACACAATACACACATATACACATGCCCTAAAATATTTGTTTTTTTTTTTTTCTCTAGTGGAATTGTATTTTCTTTTTTTTTTTTTTTTCTTTTTTTTTTCCTTTCCCTGTATTTGGAAAACTGTAGGATATTGTTGTCAGTGCGACGTCCGGCGCTGGTGGTATGGCGACCGCGGTGCGTCTGAAGAAAAGGGATTCAAATGTTACTGTAGTCCCTACTATTAGTACTAGTACTTCGACTACGGTAACTTCTACCTATTCCAGGCTGTAGCAGGTAGTCCAGTGAGTACTTTTACTACCTCTTCTCACCTCTACGCTGGGGGGTCTCCTCCTGTCGTGAGCCCCGACTCTTTGCACTGGGGGGGGGGGGGGGGGGGGAGACTGGTCGCGCTTAGGAAGGCGGTATCGAGGAGATAGATGAGCAGAGAGGGCATACTGTGATGGGCTTGTTCTACAGTTGAGGGTCTCGCAATCACAGAAGGTACCGGAACAAATCAGCTCAGGGGTGTAAGAGGACTATCACTCATCAGAGGGCTTCTCCCCCGCGACATCCGGGACGACGGCGCCTGGGGCAAATTTGAGAAGAGGCGTTATACCGATGAATGGGGATAATTCAGGCTGAAAACAAGATGCAATATCTAAACTAGGTATTATTAATGCGTCGCACGCAGGCTGAGCGTACAGCGATATAGTTTGCGCCCGCTCAGGATATCACCTGTCCTGTCCTTTATGTTTCGGGAGCGGCAGCGGAGTGAAAGCTGCTAGGCAGAAGCCCTGCGTAGGGAAAGCTGCTAGGCAGAAGCCCTGCGTAGGAAAGAACGTAGGGGACAACAACAGGCAAGTCTCCGGAGGGAAGAGGCTATGCTGCGCAGAGAAGGCGGCCTCGACAGGAGGGCCCGATGATTGTGATAGTTGTAGGATTTCATTACTGCTCAATAGGGAGGAGCTGCGTTCCAGGATTGAGACAAGATGGGGGGGGGAAAAGAGGCGATCAGCTAGGAGGTGCTGCCCTCCGTAGAAGAACTAGACAGGTTGGAGCTCTGCCGTAGGGAGGAGATAACACTTCTTTCGCGTCCTCCTGGCCATCTGTAAGTCCAGGGGGTTAAGCACCAGGCAGTGATAGAGTTAGAGCCCAAAAGTTAAAGCTCTCAGAGTTCAACCTATGAGGACATTGACATGTTCTTAGAGTATTTTGACAAGGTTGCTTGTTTCATACCAATTTGTCTGAGGAACAAAAGGCTATGCAACTTTTTCTGGATTATCTGGTGCTGCAAGGGATGTGTGCTCACTCAAATGAAGGTGCCTTCTTATGCAGACAGCAGTTGGCTCTGCGTAAGCGTTCCACCTTACCCCAGAGACCTACAGGAGGAATTTTAGGCCCATGAAAAAGAAAAATGATGAGCCCTTCGTGCGTTTGGTGTAGGCTGCGCAAGACGTGGGGGTACTGGCCTAGCTAAGTTGGAGCTGGAGATTGACCTCTTTGAACAGTCACCAACACGTGCCCCCCCGGTTGAGGGCCGGGTAGGGGAGACACACCCCAGGATTTCGGGCTGCGATTCAAAGCTGAGGTGTTTTTTTTCTGAACTCGCAGGGGTTAGGGCATCGCCAGAACGGGGGAAAGGGAACCCCCACAGATTTTTACAATAAGGTGCCGACAACTGGTTTTTTGGGGGGGAACAAGGGAGGCAGTTCATCGGGGGTCAGCCCCCGATTTTTTTTTCTTTTTTGGGGTTTGCCCCATTAGGAAAATTTCCCCAAACCGGGTAGTCGGGGGGGAGTCCCTTTTTAGCACCTTTGGCCTCGCAACGGGGGTCATCCGCTTTTAGTGGTCAGAGTGCCATTTTCCCGTTTTGGCCTCCTTGGGCGACACCATCGGGGTTGGGAGCACAAAACCTGTTATAAAATTTGGGGCCCCCGAGGGGCCGGGGGGGCGCTAGTTAGATGTGTCGGGGTTTGGGCTGGGTTTTACCTCCCCCGTCCTTCGTACCGTTTCTATTCCACCCCCCCACTTCTGTGGGGGAAGTATGGGGGTCGCGGGGGAGCGAAACCTCGAATTTTCCCTTTTAAAAGGGAATCCACCTTTGCTGAACCGTCAGTCCTGTTACGGGTTGCCCCTACAGGGGTTGGGGGGGAGTCACCCACGCGCCAAAATAAAAGCAGGACGGAATTGCGCCCCCTTTTTTCCCGATCTCGACGGGTTTGGGGAAGGCCCCATCCTGCTAGTTTCCGCTTCAGGCCAGGGGTTGGGTGTCCAAAAAGCCTACGACAACGGGATCGTCCCGTCAGTCGGCCCACCGCCCAAGGGGGTTTAAGCCCACAAGGGGATCCTCTTTAGGGTTTTCACCAGGCAATATCGTGTGTGGCCAAGGCAGATTGTGGTTCCCCAAAGCTGAGAGATTCTGTCCTCCGGGCAGGCCCACGATTCACGATGGCAGGTCATTCTGGCTCCAAACGCGGACTCTCGAGCGGGGTAGACAAGACTTCTTTTTGGCAGGGATGTACTCACAGGTTAGGCAGTACTGCCGCAGTTGCGATGTCTGCCAGCGGACAAAACGCTAAGGGTTCGCTTGAAGACGTGTGCCCCTAGGGTCAGTGCACTGGTTGGGGAAGCCCTTTCAGCAAGGTTGGGGTCGAACCGGGTGGGACATTTAATCCTCCATCCGATCGGCGGTCACCGACTACACTTCGGTAGTGGTAGATTCTGCGATGTCGATACCAGAGGCTGCCCGCTTAGGACTATAGATACCCCTACTATTGCTGAATCTCTAGGCAGATTTGGACAACGCACTGGCGTCCCCAAGAAGAAAGTACGGCGGAAGTTTGTACTGGAGAGCGTCATAATCCTCTCCAGTGCTTGGACCGGATCGGCCATGTCAGTCATCGACTCATGAGTTAGGCTGTGGAGCTGCAGAGTCATGCTGTTCTTTTCACTTTTCCGTCCATATCAAGGGTTCCTGTAATAGGATGCTGACTATCTTAGCCGAGCTCCGTAGTTTAGAGATTGGGAAATCAGTCAGAGGGACATACCCCTCAACCAGGGTTATATCCCCTTTTGTCTCTGTATCAGGTGTAGTGACAGTTTTTCTCTTCAGTGATGTTAACGGTAGGAATCACCAATGGTTCGGATTGTTACTTTATGGTTGGAAGTTTGCTTAGTTGTTTGATAAATGTAGTATATGTATTTCCCTGTGTGATTCTATTGTAATCCCCATGGTATGTTTGTATTGGCTTCATGTACTCTGTCGATCACAGAGAGTTGGGTTCGGGTCCCATTGTTGGGAAGTTGCACATGCGACAAGGTTCAAAGGAGACTGTATCTCAGAGAAACAGATGCTTTTAGAAGGGGGGTTTGTCACGAGTTTGTCGCGAGGCCTACGACGTTCGACCCACCTAGGGTGGCGGAATTATTAGTTGTTTATTGTCGTTGCTGTTGTCGTGTACCCGTCCTTAGTGTGGCTTTGTGGTGCGGTTGCCCTTGGTATAGTTAGTCAATTCGGTTTTTGCTTCTCTCTCTCTCTCTTAATTCCACGCCGTGCTATTCATCCTGCACGACACGGGTGGCCGCTACCTTCTCTCGAACTTTCTGTCTATCGGCCTCTCGCCTGTCTTTTTTCTGTCGCACGTGCTTCGTTTTTTTTTTTTTAGTTTGAAGTATGCTCACTCTGTGACGCAGCATGGCATGTTGGCCGCCTTGCTGAGGGAGGTTAGCTTCTTCACTCGAAGCGGAAGATGTCTTGGGAGCGCCTGCTCCAGTCTCGGATCTTGCCGTATCATCGAGAGTACGTCAGTACTTTAATTCCTTGCAGTCGGCTGTAGGAGAGGGACACTCGCTTCTTCTGTTTCGCATCTTCGCTTGTCCTCTCGTTGGACCAGAGGGTAGAGAGAGTTCCTTTGACCGCCTCTCGGGGTCACCACGGGTAGCTGGTAAGCATCAGTTTCGTGGTCTGTTTGTTTTGATTGGTGTGTCTAGCCGGCTTAGTCTTCGCTTTTGCGCAATTGTTCTTTTTGTTTTCGAAATTGTAAGAGAAAATATATTGGTTGTGAGACCTGTTCTCTGGTTAATTCCATCTTTAACTGGCCATTCTAAAATTATTACCAAAATTCTTTCTCCTGTTTATGTGTCTGGTGATGCGGTAGGTCGGTGGGGAGGGAGAGAACTGGTGATTCAGGGTTGGAACTTGCATTGGTCTCGCTCGTCGCCCTGTCACATTCTCCGGACTTTTATCCTTCGGCCACCGTTCGGTATTTTGTTGTGTGCAAGGAGAGCGAGTTTTATTTTCACGAGGTGCGTGCGCATGATTTTGTCGTTCGGATGCGTGGTTGGAGATTTGTGTTATTTTTGAAATGAGTTTATACAATGTGACGTTGTGCCATTGAATTATTATTTGCAAAATGTGGTGGCAGTATTAAGCGTTGGATTCCTGTGTTGTTTATTGCATAAGGAAGGAAAACGTTAAGCGTGAGTGAGAGAAAGGGTGGAGATAATTCATGTTTTGTTTTCTAACTGTTGATTTAACTTGCAGTTCTTTACCTGCTATCGTGTGGAGAAGGACTGAATCAATGGATTTACTGTGTGCGTATTGAATTACACTTTCCCTCGCCCATATGCGAGTGGTAAGATTGAAAGCAATGGTCAGGGACCTGTTACTGACGGCAGGGTTCCAGTTACCTTTCTTCCTTCTCTTCCTCCTTCTTCTTCTTTCCCTCTCTTCGACTTCCCTCCCAGTACGTACTCCCCCCCTCCGGGGGCTTCACTGGAGCTCGATTTGGATGGTGCCACGTACTGGGTCGAGGCCACGTTAGGCTGAGACCGGGAGGGATGGTGCCACACGCGCTGATCGAGGCCACGCCTTGGCGGGACCGAGGGCTGGTCAGAGACGCCCGCGTCTTGAGCTGGCCGGCCTGGACCCCCGTCCAGGCCTCCAGTAACAGCTCGGGTCCCCCCCCCCCCCCCCCCCCCACCCCCCCCCCCCCCCCCCCCCCCCCCCCGGGACACGCCCGTCACTGCCCGCTTGGAAGTCGTGGGTGTCGGGCTCTTTGGCGACTCCCTGCGAGAACCAAACCGGCCTCGGAGCACCTGGCGAAGGGTGCTCCCTGCGGACTTGACGGGGCAGGGAAGTGGACGCCACTCCGTGGTGTGAGAAGGGTCAATATTGGAAAAATATTTCTTTATAATTGTGTAAATGTCATATGGTGCTGGGAATGCTGTAATTTGTGATTGTGTACGTCGTATGGTGAAATATTTATTTATATCGTGATGTTGTGGGTGTGGAGTGCGTGGATTGCGATTGTGCATGTTGTGTGGTTGGAAGTGAACTTGATCGTGACTGTGCATGTTGTGTGGTTGGAGTGCTTTCTTGTGATCGTGCATGGTGCGTTGTGTTGAATGTTTATTTTGCTGGTGTGAATAAATGGGGTGTTGTATGTAATCTTTATTGTGTGGTCTTTTGCGGGAGCGTGTGAGGTCAGTCACTCCTTAACTCCCACCTAGACCGTCCTGTCAGGGCAGACCTCCAGGGGTCGTCGTTGACATTTGCTCTAAGGACCTAGGTGAAACGTTGTGCCTGAAGAGAAAGATGTTAGGAGGATTCCCAGTCATAGTTATACTTTCTGTGCACGCCCCAAAAAATAAGGGGTGGCTAAGCTATGGATTAAGATCCGGACTTTTGTCTAAAGTGTGTCTTAACCTTAATATTAAATCGTTACAAATCCTTTAAAGCTTCATGTCTATTCTGTTGCTGCATGGATTAAACGTTTGGTCATTTGGCAATGTGCTTGCAGTTCAGTCAAAATACGTCTGAAGGTTGTAATAGAAATGAAATCTATTCATGGACCCTCACCAAAGGATCTGGATGATTTTAAGTGATCAGCATACGATTATCCACAACCAGTTGATGCACAAAAACCGCAATGTTTATGGTTCTGATAAAACTGCATCGGATGACTGAACCACACTTTTGGGAGTAGTCTTTTTTTATTCGGGGGGTTATGATATTTGTCCAATTGGGAAGTACTCACCTTTACTTGAAAGGCGTCAGTCTGGGTCGCAGAAATGTCAAGAGTATCGGTTGTTATTTTTTTAAGATTATAGTGCGGCAAACAGAATATTTTGCATCAGTATATTTGAATGCACTCATTTTTATTTCGTTTTTAAAAAATGTTTGTAAAATAAACAACTCAAGCCCGTCCTTGTTTGTAGAACATGCTATGATAAAACAATTGCGGAAGCAGAATGGTTGCGCTTCATGAATATTTTACAAAGTCGTATGGTTCTACTATAGTGAATCCAAGAAGAATAATAAGATTAAAAAATTAACAAAACGGGCCATAGTTAGCCAGTTAACAATCCTGATGGTTATTACGGGTTTTGATCACTAAAAGAATCAATGAGTAACTTTGACATGCTCTCAAACTTAACAATGCGAATCGGAAAACAATGTTGGCCTTTCCAACCTGAAAAAAGAAGGAAGTAGGTTACTATTTGATAAAGAGTAGCTACATGTTAGCTTTGCCACAGATCAATCGGACCCCTTCATAGTTTTAGTGTTACACAAACAAAACTATTATGAGGGGGGAAAAATCCGCCTCGATCTTGCATTACTTCATTACTCTTGTTCATTTAGATGAGTGAGCACTGATGTTGAAAACTTTTGAATGGAAGGCCCTCACCTGTTTGTAGGGCTTTCTTCAGGGAAAGTCAAAAAAAAAAAAACCAAAAAAAAAAAAAACTGCATATTGCGGTTATGAAAATTATACAATTCCTAATTTACATGTTTAAAGATTAGTTTGTGGGAGGGGTCAGATCTTTAATATAAAGATCAAGACCAAAAACAGGGAAAAGCTAAAATGTGATAACACACATTGTTTTAGAAATTTAAATAATAAATGTACAAAAAATGTCGCGTGGGGCCAGAAGAACCTGGAAGTTAAACATTAGCACCTGTAAGGTGTATAACCTTAGAATTAAAAGGACCTTGCAGACGTTGCGGACTTTGACATGAAACGGATGAGAATAGGCGCTTTGTATGGTTTTGAAGTTCACTAAAGTGGTGATTATAAACGCAAAGAGGTTGGCGACAGCAAAAAGTTTCCTAAACTAGAACTCCGCCTCCGTTGATCTTCTCCAGGTGGTGCGCGGTCGGCCTCTCTTGCGTCTTCCCTGTGGTTCCATCGCAAGGCATGGCGGACAACGCTGGATGCCGGTTTTCTGAGGGTATGGCCAAGCCAGCCCCACTTCCTGCGCTTAATTTGATCTTCAATGGGCTCTTGTCCGGCTCTTCTCCACAAGTCTTCATTTGTGACCATGTCCTGCCACCTGATGCGATAGATGTACCTCAAGCATCTGTTCACAAAGGTCTGCAGGTGGTGTGTCGATGACTTGGTGGTGCGCCACGTTTCACAGGCATAGAGAAGCACAGACTTCACATTTGTGTTGAAGATGCGGATCTTGGTTTTATATATATATATATTTGAGTGTGTGTGTGTGTGAGTGCGTGTGTACGTGTGCGTGCTTGCATGCATGCCCGCGTGCGCGTGCCCGTGTGTTTGTGCGTTTGTGTGTGTGTGTGTGTGTGTGTGTGTGTGTGTGTGTGTGTGTGTGTGTGTGTGTGTGTGTGTGTGTGTGTGTGTGAATGCATGGAGGTCATCCCGGTACAGCACCAACACTAAGCTAAGATTATCACCGATATTCAGATATTTATCACAGCTGTGTCCTTTTTATTTGACACTATGACTAAGAACTCACACTTTGCACTGGAATCTGGCCGCCACCTGAACGACAAAGCAGCCCAATTTAGGAATGCACTACTTATCGTCCCCCTTCCCCCATAATCCAGGTAAAGGGGGCTCGAAAAGGTGCCTGAAAAATTGCCTGCTCCACCTGTACCCTGGATAGCATGCCGCAGCTGGCAGGAATTCCGCTTAAGCGGTGAAAAGAAATCAAGAACATCTACAAAGGTTACACCGCTCACTCTAGGCACATGGAATGAGCACACTTTAATGGAGAGGACCAAAGCTGACAGACCAGACAGGAGGACTGCTTTTATCGCCAGAGAGCTGGCAAGATACAACGTGCACATTACTGCCCTCAGTCAGCCTCGGCTTGCACAAGAAGGCCAACTGACAGAGATTCACGCCGGGTACACGTCTGGATCAGACGCAAACAAGAAAAGCACCGTGAGGCAGAAGTTGGATTCGCCATCAAATCCAACCTAATCAACAAGCTGCCTGCGCCACCCAAAGGTGGCCTGATGACAATCCGACGACCACTCCTAGGAAAGCAATATGCCGTGTTAATCAGCGCTTACGCCCCCACTATGACAAACCCTTACGAGGTCAAAGAAAGGTTTTATGAAAATCTGAAAGAAATCATCTCTGCCGTAACAACAGATAAACGCATCATCTACGGTGATTTCAAAACCAGTGTCAGCACAGATCACACGTCTTTGGAAGGACTTTTAGGGCAAAAAATGTCGTTGCAGCTGCAACAGCAATGGCCTCTACTGCTGGAAACCTGCGCTGCACATGACCTTCTCATCACTACTCGGTTTTTACCACTTTTGAGTACTGCTTCAAGCATGACACTGTTTTGGA
>CM031603.1:82698458-82703458 GCA_018398815.1 Conus ventricosus
GTGTGGTGGCGTGGTTTTGGGGGCATGCTGAGAGTTTACATATGCCTTCACTACCGATTTTATTATTTTCAATGTTCTTGCTTTTTCTATTATGATTGTCATATTCGACGCGGTCAAAAATTGTCAATCGTGATGTGATGAATACATGTAAAAGCCCTGATTTGGACTTGTTCTCATAGCTCTTCTGATCGTTGAGCACTACTTTTGGGGACAAAGGTTTGTTTAAACCAAACTCTTGTTACGGCACAACTTGTGAACAAAGATTTCTATAAACCAAACTCTCCTAGCGCAGATCCGACCACCCGAGGGTTTACCCCAAGGAGTTCCTCTGTCGTGACTCTTTCTAAAGGTTCACACGAATGATAACCTTTTGACAGTTGGCAGTGCACTCCTGTCTTTGTTTTGCTACCTTCCAACAAATGATACATAAAATTTAAAATCAACTCGCTTGTGTATTTTTCCAATGTTATGTACTTTCTCTGCCTTACTCAAAAACATGAGCATGCCTATTCATAACTATCTATCTCTCTGTCTGTCTGTCCCATCTGTCTGTCTACCTATCGTCTGTCTGTCTGTCTGTCTATCTGACCAAAGCACAAAAGCCACCCCCACCCCCACCCCACACACACACACACACACACAGAGAGAGAGAGAGAGAGAGAGAGAGAGAGAGAGAGAGAGAGAGGGGAGAAGAGAGAGAGAGAGAGAGAGAGAAAGAAGAACAAGAAGAATGAGAGGAACAAAACGAAGAAGAAAAACCCCTCAAGCTAGAGCTGTCAGAAAGTCTGCTTTAAGCCCCCCAACACGGCTACACTGGGCCTGATGGAAATGGGGATTTTTTGGGTATCAAAAGAGTGATACGATACGCAAACGAAGGCAGTATTTAGATACCAAAAATATTGTACTGGAAAATTTAGTATTGATTGTAGAGCGCAATGATTTGATTTCAAGAATTGCGCTATATAAAATCTATATATTATTATTTTTATTATTACTGGAGATAACTGTACAGTGCTGAGCAATATTTTCAAGAAAGTTTAAACCCACCTCTCTCTCTCTCTCCCTCTCTCTCTCTCTCGTCATTTAAAAGTTTGAACGTCATTGACTGACTTCAAGTAATACGTCACCATTAAGTTTTTCTCAGTTGAACATCGTATCTAGTTCTTTGTGAGATTCTGCAACCTTTGTTTTCTTTTTTGTATATTCAGCAAATATAACCCACTTCAGTTTTGCCACTGACTGCTGTTATAAAACTCTACAACAGAGCTTTAGGAACCTATATTTGAATCTACTGTGTATAAAGAAACCATAAAAAATGCACTTCACTGATCAAGGATGTTCGACGCTTGGTTATGTTCCCTCTGATTACAAATTGAACGCCATTAAATATGCTTCAAAGTACCTTGTGTTCCTCCCAGCGTGTAAACTTCAGCAAGTATCTCAAACAATAGAAACGAACTAACAGTTGAGAAGATCGCTGTAAATTAAATCGAGAGAGAGAGAGAGAGAGAGAGAAGAAGAGAGAGAGAGAGAGAAAAGGAGAGATAGAGAGAGTAGAGAGAGAGAGAGAGAGAGAGTGTAGAATCAATTGTCTTGAACTAGCAAACTGAACTTCTTCAAATAAACATATGTAGTTTACAGAATGTAAAAATTTGTGAATCCCAGGCACACCCTAACCAAAAACGAATTTCCCTATGAATTGTTTTTAAAGCCATTAAGCAATACAGGGAGATTTCACACCCGCTCTAATTGTAAGACACAAACGAATTCAACTGAACGACACACACGATTAAAGGGAAGTAACTGTTAAATTAGGAATTAAACGTGGGTTGTTCGGGGTTCCTTCCCTTTAATTAGACATTTTTTAACATTTGTTTGACGCGAGAAAGCGTGTGTTTGTGGTTCGATAATCTTTGATTTAATCAATAACGTCACAGAACAAACTCATCGAGCTTTTGTAACGGGGACTGACGAAAACAAAGAAGCTGCAAATAGCCATGACAAACGATGATGACAACACCGATCTCTACGACAATCGATCAAATAACGGTACTCTTTTTCTGGAGCCTGGGGAAAAAATAAGGTGGGCATATTTACAAATGATTTCCTTGTTGATCTTAAGCCCCCGAAGACAACAGTTATCCTGCTTCGTCAAAATGATCGGATTTCAAAATTAAAAAAAAATAAAACAAAAACAAAATAATGATTTAGAGATTAGGTGTTTAAAACTGGTCTTCGTCCTGCCTCCCCCCCCCCCTTCTCTCCTTTTCTCTCTCTCTCACTCCCTCTCCCCTCTCTCTCCGCTCTCTCTCTCTCTTGTGTGTGTGTGTGTGTGTGTGTGGGTGTGTGGGGTGTGTGTGGGGTGTGTGTGTGTGTGAGAGAGAGAGAGAGAGAGGGGAGAGAGAGAGAGGGAGGAGAGAATCTATTAAATGGAATGAAAAGAAAAATACTCTCCTCTCTCTCTCTCTCCCCTCTCCCTTTTCGTCTCTCTCCTCTCTCTCCTCCTCCTCTCTCTCTCTCTCTCTTCCCCCCCCCCCCCCCCCCGGTTGCTGATTTAAATAGCCGTGGTGCTGGATACTAAAGTTTGGGCCAGTGCACATAAGGTAGTAAAGTCACCATTAAATGGGCGGGTGCTGGCAACATTCTAAGTAACTGTCAACATCGGAGTAGCTTTTCACATTTAAAATGTATTCAGTAACAAAGGGGTGTGGGCACTTGGGGATTGTTGTAACACAGTACGTAAGGGATGTTGCCACTTGGCATTGCTGTAACCACATACGTTTAAAGGGAAAGTGGGCACTTTGGCATTGCTGTAACCACATACGTAAGGATGTGGGGACTTTGGCATTGTTGTAACCACATACGTAAGGGGGGGGCACTTTGGCATTGGGTGTAACCACAGTATGTAAGGATGTTGCCACTTTGGCATTGCTTGTAACCACAGTACGTAAGGGATGTTGCCACTTTGGCATTGCTGTAACCACCCGTACGTAAGGGATGTGGGCACTTTGGCATTGCTGTAACCACAGTGCGTAAGGATGTTGCCACTTTGGCATTGCGTAACCACAGAAAGGTAAGGGATGTTCGTTGGCATTGCTGTAACCACAGTACTTTAAAGGGATGTGGGGACTTTGGCATTGCTGTAACCACAGTACGTAAGGATGTGGGCACTTTGGCATTGTTTCAACCACAGTACGTAAGGGATGTGGGGACTTAGGCATTGTTGTAACCACAGTGCGTTGTATATTAAAACACTCACAAAGTCTGTTTAATCTATAATTGTCTGATCCTGGCTCTTCCAAAGAAATCATCTTTCTCTTCAGAGACTCATTTTGCACTCTGCCTGTCAGTGGTCTCAGCATTGTCGGTTTGTGACAGCAAGGAGAATGATCGCGGGAAACGAACATCGAGGAATGAAGTCAATGGGCTGGTTATCAATGACAGGGTCAGAGTAATAGAATGATGGCCTGGACAAGTGATAGATGATGATGTGCTTTACAGATATGTCAAGATGTGTTTCTATAAGTTATGTACTCGAAATTTATGTTTGTTCATACAAAACCACTTCACGTTCCTTCTAAATTGACTTTGAAAAGCATATGGTTAGAATCTATGAAATAGTATCATATTCAGGCACATATTCAACAACACTTTTTCGTTAAGGGTTTGGCATTTTCTGAAAAGTAGGATTCTGCCTGACAGCCTTTCGAAAATAAAAGTTTAGTCTTCTGTCACTACCAAGGCTGATTCTCAAATGCATTTTGAGTTGTCAACCACGACTTTTCCTGCTCTTCATATCTATCCTATTTACTCAACCTTTTTGCATTTACCCGACCATATCCTACTTTTCTCTCCTGCTTGAAGTTGTTAAAGTGTATGCATCACTGTCTCCCTGGATAGTTCGGCCAGTTCGCTTCACTGTGTATCCCCAGCCTGACTTACCTTTGGTGACAGAACCGACAGTGTATATAACAATGTCTTCTGTTGCGCCAAGGCTTTCTGCCTGCATATGAATTTGTGCGTGGGTTTTGCCTTTGACAGTGGCTTCTAAGTTCTGGAACGATGGCAATTTGGTAGAGGTCTCGAGGTGGTGTGGATACTTTTTCCCATTCCTTCGTTTCTTTGAGTTCTGCGGCACACAAGCTGTATGCTGTCTTCTGCCTGTCCTATCCATGATTTTCCACGTCCCAGTCAAGTGCCTTTTGTTTCCTTAACCACCGCTTGTGGTGGGTTGAGGGGATTTTCCAGTGCTCTGACGTATGCCTTCACCTGTTCTAGCTTGTGTCTTGCCTGCGTTGAAGGAAGGTCAAGCAGGTATGACACAGTTTCAACCGGTGTATTCTTCGCGGTTCCTGGGACCAATTTCATTGCTTCAGTTTGAATTATTTCTCATTTTAAAAGATTG
The DNA here is from genome assembly GCA_018398815.1 of Conus ventricosus. Taxonomy (NCBI): domain Eukaryota; kingdom Metazoa; phylum Mollusca; class Gastropoda; order Neogastropoda; family Conidae; genus Conus; species Conus ventricosus. The sequence goes on from CM031603.1 coordinate 82,702,864, forward strand.
CTCTTGGAGAGTGTTGTAAGTCTAAGTGTACAAAGTATTGTAAGCCTCAGATGTTGTAAGCCTCAAATGGTGTAAACTTCAAGTCTAACAAGGAAGGCAGAAGCAGTGACACAAGCACACTACCTGCTCTCATCCACAGGCCAGATATAAAACTCAACAAGCCAACATACTGGCTGACTCCATGAACCTAGAGTTATGGAGTTAGCCAGTATGATGGCTTGTTGAGTTGTAAGAATCACCTAAACAAAACAAAAACAAAGCCACTGTACCGTAAACAATCTTTCAGATCTGAACATCAAGAGAGGAAGTGGCCGCACACCCAGACTCTGAGGAAGAGCAAGAAACATCATCAACCAACCAAACATTCGAAGAATCTGGCTAATTGGCTAACACTGCTAAGATTCCTAGAGACTGGGATAGACTCATACTGAACCCTTCCACTAACAGACACAAAAGATCAACACGTCAACTGAGAAGACTTTTGATCTCTCAAGGACCCCAGTGTAGACTGTAGACGTGTGTGCGCTGGTTGGTGTACATCGGTGGGGGGGTGCAGGCCTGTTCATTGGAGACTGTCCCTCTGTCTACTTCATTC
>CM031603.1:82708458-82710958 GCA_018398815.1 Conus ventricosus
AATGTCGGTACACACAGGTCCCTTCCCGAGTTGGGCGTGAGAGTTGTTTGACACGGCCATGACAGCACCTCAAGATCCGCTGACGGGAGATCTATACAACAACACCCCCTGCCCGCCTAGCTGTGCGCCCACTTCACTGCGCTTTCACTACGGGTCCTGAACACCTTTGTCAGAGTCGCTCTCATCATTCAGTGGCTTAGCTGGTTACGTTTGAAACAAATAAGTTGTAGATGATGGGTCAGACCGTGGATTGCCAACACAGATGTACGGCACCCACAATTTTTTTTTTTTGGATTATTTTAGCAAAAGCTACGACCAGACAGTAAGCAGGGGTTTTTTTTGTTTTTGTTTTTTTTATTTCAGTATCCTGCCCTCCATTATTTGTCACTAGATGTCATCACAGGAAAAAGCCTCGGCAAAAAAAAAAGAAGAAATAAGTGAATAAATTAAAAAAAAAGAAAGGGAGAGAAAAAAAAGGAGGGAGAAAAAAAAAGAAAACGAATGTGATGGTGTGGAGGGGTAAGGGGTGTGCAGGTGAAGACAGGCAGATGGTGAGAAGTGCAGGAACCAAGGGACAACAGCCAGTCAAGAAGACGCAGTGGACGACGTGGAGTTTTTCTTCTTTTATTTCTCTCCCATGGCTAGGAGCTCAAACCAGGAACGCAGCCTGGGAACTCTCTCGCTCTCAGCACTCAGCGCGCTGAGCGCGCCCTCTCTCTGCCTCTCACGCCAGTCGCTCACATCATGGAACTCTAGGGGAACACTCTCTGCTCCATTCTCATACAACGCTTTACTTTTATAAGCATGTACCGGACCGCAAAGCCAGCGACATAGTGCCGGAGCCGAAACGGCCCTCGCGAGGCCGGAACCAACATAAATTTGTGTTTTCTATCGCGGCTTCAGTGTTGTCTGGCTCACTATCCGTTCAGACTATTAACACATATTTACTATCGATGAAAACCTCAGAACACAAGGAATAAAATGCAGTAAGTCACATTTGACAATTTTGTTCCTGTACTTAATCATTGCTGATTAATGTCCCAGAGTGAAACCACTTTTAACAAGCTTACGTCATATTTTCCTTTATTTCGATGAAAAATACTAAACAGCGTGAAATAATTTTGTAATGAATAAAAAGCTGGCATCTCGCTCTTTTGATACATATAAATTTCATTATCCAAGATGCCGTCCAAGCGGAGAACTTTGCGTTTAAAGTTTGATAGAAAACACAGCTGACTTTTCACTTCGTCGGACCGTCCGGCGCCTACTTTTGACACAATTTTCAACTGAAAAATACTCTGTTGAAACGGTCTGTTAAATAATAAATTCTACACATTTTCAGTTGTATTCATAACAGAAATGGAGTCATAAGCAAGATTTCGATCGGGAAGTCCGAATTTCGTAGAATGATAATTTGGATCAAAACTCCGACAGTAAACAAAGAAGGCGACTCGCTAAAGGGACCGGCGCTGTCAGTCATTTCGTATAGTCGCAAGCTTGTACAAAAAAGATCATAGGCATGCGATATACGAAATGAAAGCTTATGGACTTTACTTTTAACATGCATCTTCAGATTCTTCGGTTTTCCTCTTACTTTTTGTAAAATCAAGATTATTCAATATTCGTTCGACAGACAATTGAAAATGGCGCCAAGATTGCTCGTGCGAAATACCAGTTTAGAGAAAATATGGGCTTCTCAGCCCAGTACGGTTGTAATGAATCAAATACATTAATTTTTGTGACTTTAGTGACGTACATACAACTATGTAGGTTCTGAGGTATTCATGATTTTAAAGAATTTACACAATAAAAAAAAATGAGATTCGACCAAGGGAGGTAAGGGGAAGATAACTCTCGAACAAAACATTTTCATCCACGAAAAGTAACCAAACGAAACACTGTTAGCACCCGGCTACACGAAGAAGAGAAGACAAGCATAACTGTGCTCCGAGTTTCACGCACCTGTCAACTGGCACTCCCACTGGATTTTGGCCAGCTGCTTACATACTGTGCAACGTTCTCACAGAGTGTCCCACTGGATTTTGGCCAGCTGCTTACATACTGTGTAACGTTCTCACAGGAGTGTCCCACTGGATTTTGGCCAGCTGCTTACATACTGTGTAACGTTCTCACAGGAGTGTCCCACTGGATGTTGGCCAGCAGCTTACATACTGTGTAACGTTCTCACAGGAGTGTCCCACTGGATTTTGGCCAGCTGCTTACATACTGTGTAACGTTCTCAAAGGAGTGTTCCACTGATGTTGGCCAGCTGCTTACATACTGTGTAACGTTCTCACAGGAGTGTTCCACTGGATTTTGGCCAGCTGCTTACATACTGTGTAACGTTCACAGGAGTGTCCCACTGGATTTTGGCCAGCTGCTTACATACTGTGTAACGTTCTCACAGGAGTGTTCTACTGGATTTTGGCCAGATGCTTACATACTTTGCAACGTTCTCACAGGAGTGTTTCCACTGGATTTTGGCCAGCTGCTTACATAC
>CM031603.1:82716077-82727331 GCA_018398815.1 Conus ventricosus
ATTCCGGGGTCATCACTTAAGTTAAAAAAAGTGTGTGTGTGTGTGTGTGTGTGTGTGCGTTTAAATTTTGTTAAATAATTTTACCCCAGCCACAACGCATTTTCAGGGCTGACCAACTTAACAGGCAGAAAAGCTCACATTCAAAAAAAAAAAAAAAGGTCACGTCCTGAAAGAATGGGTTATATCTGAAAAAAAAAAGCAACTGACAAAAATGCATCTTTATGGCATGGCAGCTTAGAGACTGATTTCTTTAGGGCAGGCAAGATTTGGGCCCACATAGAGTGGGTCGCTATTCCACTTCATTTCCCAAACTCAGAAATGTTAAAAAAAATTTAAAAAAAGTGTGAGCAGAAAAAGAGTAAATGTGACAAAACATGTGTGAAAAAGCCATATGGGAAAAACAGACACAGCAGAATGGATAGTTAAGGTTTAATCATTAGGGCCCAGGCCACCACACCCAGCCTTTTCTGGGTCGTCAAACTCGCAGAAGAAAAAAAAGTTACATCACGAAACAAGTCACAATGCTGGAAAAAAAAAACAACGCAAACCCAACTATATACTGAAAAACAACAACAACAAACAACAAAACTGCAGTTAAGACATGGTAGCACACTGCAGTACTTGACATCTTCAAGCACATAACATTAGACTCTGCTGAGAACCGCAGACATTTCCCTGGTTTTAGTTCCCAGATTTGAAGAGAAATGAATATAAATCACTACGAGAAAGGACGAACATTTAAATGCAAAAAAAAAAAAAAAAGAAAAAAAAAAAAAAAAAAAAAAAGGATAATGTGTTGCCAGAACACAAACATACAAAAGAAAACAGTTTGTCAAACTGCTATCAGAGAAAAACAAAGAAGAAGTTTCTAGAACAAGGCAGGAGAATGACCCACAAAGGCAGAAAACCAGAAAATGACGGTTAAGAAAGAAAATCTGAATTAAAGAAAAAGAAAAGAAAAAAGCAGAGTAAAACGCGAGACAGAAAAGAGGAAGTTAGAAGCAAAGAACTTGCAGAAGGAGGAGGAGCTACTTATACTGAAAACGTGAAAGGACACCACAGCGTTTGAGAATAAAGGGCAAATCGGGGGAAACAGAAAACATACAAAGACACTTTCCTATATGTACATCCAATAAATAACATGGTAGCTAAACTACAGATGTCCTTAAAGCTAGGCTGTGCCGACTGCAGTGGATTGCCAGTTGGCATGCTTAGTTTCAATATCTTGGTCCCTTTATAACAAACAAATAAACAACCAAAATATATAAATGAATCTATCTGTCTATCTTTATAGATACACACACACACACACACATATATATATATATATATATATATAGAGAGAGAGAGAGAGAGAGAGAGAGAGAAACAGAAAACATTTTATGCAACAAAAGCCACAAACAATAAAAAGCCCTTTGACAAAAAGTTACATCAGACAGTCCATATTACAGCATGCTAATGTGCTTCCCTTTCCCTTTTGAAAGACCAAGTTTGGCCATTCTGTCGCTAACAGTTCAAAACAACTCACAATATTTTTTTTCTTACAATGTCGATGTTCCAACTATATTTACAGACTATTCAGTTTGCCAAGATTAGATGCATTTAAAAGCAATAACAGCCACGAAAAGGAACTGGCTTCACCAATTCTACTTTTTAAAAAGAAATGGGCTTCAACAATTTTATATGTTACTGAAGTTGTGTGCCTCATGATGGCATCTCCTGTCAGTTGAACAGATAAGTGGGCAGTCATGTCATTTGCCTCATGTAGGACTGGAAATCTATAGTAGATATCGTATCAAACGTAAACAAACATGGACCCCTGTTATCCGTCTTCTGCTGTTTCACTGACAGATCCCCCCCCCCCCCCCCCCCCTAAACCCCATTCTGGGTCCCAAAGTAAAATGTCTCCATGCATTTGTCTGAACCTTTTCAAAAACCCAAATCCATAATTAAACTTTTTTTTTTTAAAGCAGTCTTTCTCTTGACCTCTTCTACCTGTATGCATACCGCTACATAAGTTTTTTTTATCCTCAGATGCCCTTATACATATGCATACTGCTTACATAACAGTTTTTGTATCCTCAGATGCCCTTATACTATTCATGTGTACCTATTTCGTCGCAAGATTTTTCTACAAACTGCAGTGGGAGTGTTTTTTTTGTGTGTGAAATCAAAATGCACTGCAGTATAACTGTAAGCGACTGAATATCCAACCTCTTCGTCAGTCATGGCCAAACAATGGCTACCAGCCATTGGCTGTGTAATCACAGGTATCATTAGCACACTCATAGTGTGCGTTTCTAACTGTTTTCGACTTGGAAATACACCTATTGACTGTTGACTAACATGTTCAATGGATGCTTTATCTTACATTGGCCTGTGAGCAGAAGGCTTGAAGTCTAATAACCCATGTTGGGAAAGTGGGGGTGGGAGAGGGGGGGGGGGGGGGGTGCATAGCCCAAGCATTTCTTTCTCCTCTCTGGCTGCATGGAGAACAGAACTATGAAAGTGCACTGGTGTTCATCTCAGTACTGTCGACAAAATGTGTGGACTGGGTTTTTTGTTGTTGTTGTCTCTGAGCTGTTCTCACAGCCGAGGCGTTAAACAGAAACTCGGCTTTTGCCCAGACAGTGTATAGGAACATGAAAGACAATCAAGCGTGACCTAGGGCATACAGCCTCGACCCAGCAGACCTGGAGACAGCAGCTTCAGACTGGGTCAGCTGGTGGTACATCATCAAGGCCAGCATCAAACAAGCAGAGCAGAGGAGAGTGGGCCCAGTGGGAAGAACAGAGGCGCCACAGACGGCAAAGGCTTTCGTCGGAACCAACCGACACTCATGATTGAGATTTCACTTGCAGCAACTGCAACTGAGTCTGCCGTTCAAGGATCGGGCTCTTCAGCCACAGTGGGTGCTACAATTCCACAAATGACTGATCCATGACTCAGTGCCACTGTCTCTCGAGTCAGATGGATGCCATCCATGGGAACATCAAAGGGCAATAATTCTGTGGCAGTCAATAGGCAGACCTGAGGTTTCGACTGTGTGATACCTGTTCACAGGCCCCTTTTGGGGCTCTTGTCACCCCAATGAGAGAACACAACATCCTGTCCTGACAGAAACAAGTCACCATGAAGACAACTAGATCTACATCATTTACACCCATTCACCATGTGACAACTAAGCTGCCGAGATCCCTAACGGGGATAAAACACGGCTGTGGTAAGGTGACCAGCCATCCCGCTTTATGTATCATTCTTTGATTTAACACACAAAAAAGGGGGAGTAAATAATGAAAATTGATTGGACTGCCATGCCCCTTGTCTCTCATACATAAACAATTCAGTCTGCAATATTAGGGCTTTTACTGTGATTATGACTCTGTGGGTGTGGGTGTGTGTACGCATGTTTTTTTTTTTTTTTTTTTTTTTAGTGTTTGGGCATTGGTGCGGGTGAGTTTGTTGTTTTCATGTATTGTTTTCATAATCTATGAAATGTTTTATGGATTTAATGTTTATTTCATGTGTGTATGCATGTGTGTGTGTGTGTGTGTGTGTGTGTGTGTGTGTGTGTGTGTGTGTGTGTGTGCATGTGTGGGTGTGGGGTGTGTGAGTGTTGATGTATATACAAATTATACTAACACAGGCTTTTATGTAACAATTTATCATGTCTTTTTGTTAATGTTTATGTACTTGTGAAATGATGTGGAGCAGAAGAAAATTTCCGGTGGACAATAAAGTTGCTCGTTCTCCATTTTCGTTGTTCTGAGTGTTCTCAATCTTGCCATAAGAAGACTTAAGAGGTCGAAACGCATCATGTTTTGTCTTGATATTCATTTGTCCATGTTGTTTGGGAGAGTTATTACATACACTTTTTTAACATAAGCAAGAAACATGTCCGAGTGATGCTGGGTGCCGTTGTATAAGCAGCATAATATCATAACGTCTAATTCTTTTCAACCCCTTACAAGTTTACAGCCTTGGCAGTATGTCCTGCCGGGCCAGTCTGCATGAGCGGAAAGGCTACTTCACTTAAACTCTATCAAAAAATACTTAACCAAGAGGCTAACAATTTCCCATGATTATTACAAACTGATCTTGTATCACCAGCCGCCGTAGCGAAGTGGTTAGCGTCGCGGGACTCCCGGCTGGGAGGTCGTGGGTTCGAACCCCATCAGAGTCATGTGGGTTTTTTCTCCCCCGACCGGCCCCTACCCAGAGTTGAGTTTGCTGCGGACTCAGTTGGGAAGACTGGGACCACACAGTCGAGTTTCACCCACTTATGGATGCGTTTCTGAGAGTGTTGCTCAAATTTCATGACCAACACTGCAGGGTGCCTGTATCTCTCGGGCCTGGTTGACGCCAGGATATATTATGAAAGGAAGCGTAGAGTACAGCCCTGTCATGTAGTCTCAGACCGAAATGGAAACCCGTAGCATCATCTTAATCATCCTCATTCCCATTGATCAGCATTAAAAAAAAAAAGTCTCAAATTCTGTGGCCCTTCATGTCCTGCTCTCATGGTGACCTCAGTTTCGATGTCCTCTCCGCGTCTGTGGCCTTGGTTTGCTTCCGTCGGGGGTCACCGGTATCGGCGAGTCCATGGGGGCTGTCGTTGGACGGACGTGGTGGCGCCCTCCGGAGGGAGAGCTCACTCATGCCGGCTCCGCGACTAAGCAATTATTATCGTCAGTAGGGGGCTTGGTAGGTGGTGTCCTGCGTATGTTAGATCAGAACAGGCGCCACTGAACACCACCGAAGTGACTCGGCAGCAGTGCAGTGTCTCTCTCCGGTGGGTTGCCTCATGACGACTTGACATTGACTGCTCCCTGTGGATTGCCGGTGTTCGGGGCTGCGGCGGGGCCAGCCGGGCTATGGCTGTGGACGGGGGTGTCGGAATGAGCGGTTGTGGGTGCACTGCCTCTGAGGTAGCGCAGAGGTTGGGGACAGGAAAAAAAAAAAAAAAAAAAAAAAAAAACTGATCTTGTATCAGTGAATCAAAATTTCATGTGATTTGATGCACTTTTGAATACCTGATGCTTTGACAAATTTAAACATTATTTACGTCCTTTGCAATAATTACGTTTTTTTAATGTAAGCATTAAAAAAAAACCACTGATCGTTATAATTACTCGGCCAGATTTAGTGCCCTGGAAGGTAGAAAGCTCTGAGCAAGTTACTGTCCTTAGTAGCAGTTTAATGTGTATTGACGAGCTGAGTAAACAGGCTATTTTACACTAATTCTGTTTGGGTACAGACTGAGAATGATGTTCTGAGGTGTTTGAACAGCATGTGGGTGTATGGTTGAATGAGTTAAGGCTTGACATTTCTCACTAGTGAGGAGGCAAGTATACAAACTAAAACAAAAGAGCACTGATCAAAAACATCAAATTTCCTCCCGGAAAGCATACATCCACACTTCCATGCAAATCGGGAAGACAATGTCATCAAGTACAGTCTAACTGTACACTCACACATTCATCCTAAATGTAAATATACAGACACAAAAAAAATGTTTGTCAAGAAACATGACTTCTATTCTAAGAACATAAGACCACACACAGCTTTTTAGCCAGGGTACGACAACAACAACAACACAACACACAGCTTTTTTTTTCTCAATCCGTCAATTTTTAGTAATTAAACTGGCACCGATATTCAGGATCTATTCATTATGTGCATTGTACAGAGATGTTGAAAATAACATGATTATAGTATTCCAACCTGCAGACCAGGCACCAACATTTCTATGAAAAATAATGCATGTGTAAAATGCATAGCCTCTATAAAAATACTGGACACAGCTTGATTACACTGAGTTGATGGTGAATCATGAATTGTATCCTGAAATGCAAAACACAAAAAACCCAGACTTTGTTCTCCAATGGAACTTCTCACTCTTTTCTATTTATTACCATTACCATAACCAGCTACAATCTATCAAACTTGGGGCAATATGAGTTCACTTAGATTACAATCATATTGTTGATTGAAACCGATTTCCAATGGAGAACAAAAGTTTTCTTTCCTGTGTCATATTTGCTTCCCCACACACCATCCTCCTACGCACACGGCCCCAAAAGAAAAAGACAAATCAAAAACAAACCTAATGTTATACAGAGTATTTGACAGGCTTAATGTAACTTGAGTGGCAGGGAAAGAAGGGCCTAGTGAGATGGGGTGGGAAGGAGGATTGCATGTATAGTATGAATGTATTCACAGTTGTATGTAGAGCTTATACCATAACAAATGCTTCCTTGTTCTTGCCACTTACTAAAACCAGACGTAAATAATTGCATCAGCACTTCTTTGCAAAGATATTATGACAGATATGGCTCTGTTCATGATTCCTGAGGACCTTCTTTTAAAGCAAAACTAAATGTGCACACATAAACACACACACACACAACACATTTACACACACACACACATACAAAAGCATAAAACAGCCCTGACCCTTATAACAGCCAGTGAAGAGAACACATTAATGGAGGTTGTAATGACCATCACATGATCCGTCCCACTTTAGGATGTCTTCCCCGAGGAAATGTCTCTTTTTTTTTTAATCCACTGTTCACGAAAATCATGGACACATCCAATTGGTGAAATTGTTTACCACATAAAATCCACTCAAAAAGACACAAATCCAACCAACAAATTATGATGTCCCATGATAAAATGTTTTCCGCTGAAGTCACTGGAAGTATCTTCACTGCCTTTTTGTCATTGATAGAGAAAAATCAATGTGACACTGAATTGAAATGACAGAGAAAAATCAATGTGACACTGAAATTGAAATGATAGAGAAAAAAATCAATGTGACACTGAAATTGAAATGACGAGAAAAAATCAATGCGACACTGAAATTGAAATGATAGACCGAGAAAATTCAATGTGACACATTGAAATGACAGAGAAAACTCAATGTGACACTGAAATTGAAATGACAGAGAAAAATCAATGTGACACTGACATTGAAATGACAGAGAAAAATCAATGTGACACTGACACTGAAATGATAGATAGAGAAAAATCAATGTGATATTGAAATTGAAATGACAGAGAAAAAATCAATGTGCACTGAAAATGAAATCATAAATAGAGAAAAATCAATGTGACACTGAATTGAAATGATAGAGAAAAATCAATGTGACACTGACATTGAAATGACAGAGAAAAAAATCAATGTGCACTGAAATGAAATCATAAATAGAGAAAAATCAATGTGACACTGAAATTGAATGATAGACAGAGAAAATCAATGTGACACTGAAATTGAAATGACAGAGAAAAATCAATTGTGACACTGAAAATGACAGAGAAAAATGGATGTGACACTGTAACTTATGAATAGGCTTACCGATTTTCAGGCTCAGGTAGGAAATCCAGCACTAAAAAAAAAGCTGAAAATTGCCTTTCAGGCCCAGCGAAATTTTGTGCTGTTCATTCAGGCCTGAGAAAATTCCATCCAGCTTTTCCTGCTCAGTGGTGCATCTTTTCAGGCCCAGGCTGAAAATTCTCTCTGATAAAAAAAATCTGAAAATCATCCTGTGTCCCAATGTTGGAAAACTGCGTTCAATATCATCCATTCAAGGGCCATAGTTTTTCTCACTGGTAAACAATGGAGAACTGATGGACAATGTATGCAGGATGATCAAAACCTGGTTTTGTCATTATCAGCACCATCTTTCCTTTCAATGACTTCCACTCAGCACTCTGTAGTTTGGCAGCTAAGGAAAATGTTGAGTAATTAGGTGAATGAGACTGAAGATAGTTCAGTACACTGTCCCTCTTCTGATGACTGTATTGTTTGCATTCTCTCTTGTGAAAGCAACTTTTGAGTTTCTCCCTTTCTTTTTTTTTTTACACCAGTCAGTGAAGTATACAATTTCACTCCACATGCACATGCAGATAAACAACAGCACATACAGCTGAAAACCACACACAATTTTCAGTACTTTTTGAAGTAACTGGACTTCAGTGATCTTGTTACATCCATACCCACACATTACAGAGCAGTACAAAGAATACTCTCCATATCTCTAACATCATCAAAAGCCGCTGAGACATGACATGCCAGGGGCGTCGGGGGCACTTTCCAACAAAGCACCAAAAATCCTTAAAAAACGGACTTTTTATTAGGGTGGAAATTTCATTACTGAGAGGAAAGCCCAGTCGAAGACAAAAAAGTTATTCCAGAAATTTACATACGAGAGGTGAAGGGGGTGGGGAGGGGTACATTTAAGTAAATCAAGTCCTAATAGGAGGCCTTACATGGAGACAGAGTTCTGTCGGAAAATGAAGGACCATCAGCAGGCTGTGAATGTCTCTGAGAGAAGACTAATCACACATCAACAGCAAGGGATTGTTCATGGGTACAAAGCCAACAAAAACATCAGTAACATTCATTCAGGATTCCAGATTACAAGTTCTTTTGAACATGTGAACCTCTTGTGTATATTAAAAGGAAAATTATGCTGATAAAATGAACTCTTGCATACATACAAACTACAAACATGATACGATGCACCACGTAGTATTGGACACAATGAAATTGTAAGAAATAGAGGAGCTTTTCTTTTTAATGGAAGCAGAGTATTAGAGAAATACCAATGCATGAACATGGCACATTAACTGTTCGTAAAGTAATGACAAAAAAGAAGAATCTGTGAGATTATCTCCTTGGTGATTCATCTGAACATCACATATCAGATGCCGAACACTGTCCTTGAAAGTGACTGAAACATTTGAAATAAACCGTCACCTTGTCCTGAAGTACTTTTGCCAAGTCTCTGACCAAGCTGCATCCAGTTATCTGCTTTTTACAGTTATCTGCTTTTTACAGATTTACACAGCTGGAATTATTCATGGTCAGAGTGTGTATGCAGCTTATCGCTTGTTCACACTGCTTACTTGTATTTTGTGGAACTGACTTCCAGGAGTTCACGGGAACTAACGCTACAACATATTCCAGACCATGCCACCGGAGAAAACAACCACACAAAGAGTTGCTGCCTCGGCAGGGTACGCTAAGCGTTTGACTGCTGTGGACTGGTGGAAGTCAGTCAACCAAGACTTTTCCTGTGGTCACACTGCAGGACAAAAAGAACAGTCACCAGCTGTGGGCTTCAGCCACAAACCTGAAGTCTGGTCCATAGGAATTGATCGAGCCGTGAAAATGAGACCCTCTTAAGTTTCAACTTTCATTTTGATCAAGCCAGTGAAAACGAGGCCCTCTTAAGTTTCAACTTTCACTTTTGATCAAGCCAGTGAAAATGAGGCCTCTTTTAAGTTTCAACTCTCATGTTTGATCAAGCCAGTAAAAATGTGTCCCTCTTGAGTTTCAACTCTCACTTTTAGGATAGCAGACATCTCTTTCTGTCTCTGCGGTACAACTCAACGTCGCTAACCTTGCTCGGTGCGAACAAACAGCACTGTTGAACTCTTGGCCAGTCCAAGTCTGAGGTCTTGTTCCAAGAGCCAATCAGATCTGGGTATCAATCATCACCATTTTAGACTCTGCGAGCCCTGGGTTAGCATGCACATCAAGCAGCTTTGGACAAGCACCCTGCAAGCAGAACTAGTGATCAAGAGACGACAGCAGTTTAGCCTATGGTACATGTCCTTGTCGGACACTTTAACTGCCCTGATGAAAAGAACTGGTCACTCCATCAAAAAGATTCTTTAGCCTGTCACTTCTTCGCATTCAATCATACAAATACACATTAAAGGGAAACAAAATGGAAACAAAAATCCGTCTTCACTCTGGATTGTGTAAATACTGAACTTATATACATGATTGTTCAATGATGAATGCATGTCTCCCTCACAGATACACATCCACACTTGCTGTCCACCCTTCAGGGTGAGTGTATATCTCATCTGGGTCAACTGAAAAGAAAAGAAAAAAACTATAAGCCTGTCTCATCAGCAGCTGAGTTAGTCTATGGCTTGTTCTTGTCACTAGACAAGTCCCAAGAAACTGTGGACAGTCTTTTTTGCCAGGGAAAAGACGTAATTCACACAATGTACCAGTGTGCAGATCACAAAGACATTTATCTACAGGTACAATGGCACTACTGTGCTCTACTTTACTGCTTTTTGTAGCCTGCATACAAGGAGACTGGTTACAGACTTTTGGTGAGCTTGGACAGACTGTGGTCGACACGCAGTACAATGAGCATCGTAAGCAGCAGTGTTGCAGATACAACGAGGTGACTGGCAGCCTCAAAAATGAAGCGGGGCGCAAAGATTTTCCACACCATCAGGTGGCGCCGGTGTATTCCTGCAGCGCAGGCTGCTCCGAGCACCTGGAGAAAAGAAAAAAAATGTATGTATGTATGCATACTGACATTCTCCAGTGTGTGTGTGTGTGTGTGTTGGGTGCATACTTACATAGGTCTTAGCATACCTGTAGGTTTGTGAGCACAGATATCACTCATGTATGTGTGTGTGTGTGCGTGCATGTGTGTGTGTGTGTGTGCGCCTGTGGTGTGCGTATGTGTGTGAGCCTGTGCGTGTGCGTATGTGTGTGAGTGTGTGTGTGTGTGTGTGGTGTGTGTGTGTGTAAGATCTATAAAGAGCCCCTCTCCTCCCTCTTCCCCACTCGCACACAGTGACCTGGTGCCTGCTGAATATATATAAATTTATGGTTCCATGAATAATGATAATAAAAATGATTATTCATGGCGCTTAATCTTAAATCATAGCCCAAAGCTCTTTCAAATGCAGAAAAGGTTAACAAAACATAAAGGAAACAAATAAGAAGATGACTATTACAATAAGTACCATGCACCTACAAACAAGGGTACATATGACACACACCCATGCACACACACACACACACACAACACACACATGATCCCACACACACCGTCTCAAACAACAGCACGCGCGTCCAAGCTGAAGAAGATTAAAAGACACTGGAATGACAGAATCTTCAACATGCTTATCCTGTAGATACATACAGGACACACACAAATACACACACTCACACACATATTACACACACTAACACTCGCACACATACTCACACACACACATGCACACACACACTTTCTCTCTCTCTCTGTCACACACACACACTTTCTCTCTGTCACACACACATGCATACACACAAAACACACAAAGACACACATACACACACAACACACTGTTCATACACACACACACACACACTCACACATCACAGCAACACACACTACACACACACACAAAACACACCTACATACCACACACATACACACACACACCA
>CM031603.1:82728331-82753279 GCA_018398815.1 Conus ventricosus
CCCAAAAATATTGTTTTTGCAAACAAGAGGGCAAAAATTTTTTCCGGACAGCTTTTGGTTGCAAACAAGATGCAAAAAATCTTTTGGACGATTTAAAGTTTGGTTGCAAACAAGGCAAAGAAAAGTAACTGATAAATCGGACGTTTGTTTGGTTATAAACAAGATGGCAAAGCAGACGTTGTTAGGTTGTAAACAAGATGGCAAAGCAACTTTGTGGGTTGCAAACAAGTGCAAACAGACGTTTGGGTTCAAACAAGATGGCGAAGCGATGCTGTTTTTAAAAAACCAAGACAACACGAAAAGAATGATATAGTAGTAAACATCTTTTCTTTTTTTTTTCATCTCCCCCCGGGTCTTCCTCCACAGCCATTCCCTGTTGACTGTGGTGACGCAGGGCCCCTGTCCCCACCTTCCTTCTACCCACAGGCCACCAACCCACCTTTCCCCTCCATCCGCTTCGAGCTGCCTACACCGGTTTCCACGGGACTTCTCTAGTCATGTGGTGCCGGCACTGCTCATCACCCTCAACCTACGCTGGCCCGTGTTGTTTGCCGTGGTGTCGCCGCGAGATGCTGTGGCCCCACCTGCAAGGCCCCGTCTGCCGGTGGAGGGTGGGGAGGAGGGTGAAGAGGAAGGGGAGGAGTGGAAGGGGCTTGCTCTGTTGACGATGGGGTGCTGCTGAGGAAGAACCTGTTCGTCAGCTTGTGTGGGGTGCTGTTGTTCCGGCGGTCAAGGTCAGAGGGGTGGTTTTGGTTGTTTTGTGTGGGTGTGTTGTGTGTTGTTTGCGTGAGTGTGTGTGGTATGGTGGAATTGGTTGTGGTGTTGTGTGTTGTTGTGGTTGTGTGTGTGTGTGTGTGTAAGAGAGAAGAGAGACAGATGGGGTGTGTGTGAGTGAGTGAGAGTGTGTTGTGTGAGTGTGTGGATGGGTGGATTTGGTTGTGTTGTTTGTGTGAGTGTGTGTGTAAATGGGGGATTTGGTTGTGTTTGTTTTGTATGTGAATGAGTGGTGTTTGTTGTGTGGTGGGGTTGTGTGAGTGTGTGTGTTTGCGTGTGTATTGTGTGAGTGGTGTGTGTGTGTGTATGAACGATTTGTTTTGTGTGTATGTGTGTTTTTGGGTGTTTTGGTGTGTATGCATTGTGTGACAGAGAAAAGTGTGTGTGTGACAGGAGAGAGAGAAAGTGTGTGTGTGCATGTGTGTGTGGGAGTATTGTGCGAGTGTTAGTGTGTAAATATGTGTGTGAGTGTGTGTATTTGTGTGTGTCCTGTATGTATCTACAGGATAAGCATGTTGAAGATTCTGTCATTCCAGGGGTCTTTTAATCTTCTTCAGCTTGGACGCGCGTGCTGTTGTTTGAGACGGTGTGTGTGGATCATGTGTGTGTTGTGGTGTGTGTGTGTGTGCATGGGTGTGTGTCAGTATGTACCCTTGTTTGTAGTGCATGGTACTTATTGTAATAGCATCTTCTTATTTGTTTCCTTTATGTTTTGTTAACCTTTTCTGCATTTGAAAGAGCTTTGGCTTATGATTTAAGATTAAGCGCCATTGAATAATCATTTTTATATCATTATTCAGGGAACCCATAAATTTTATTTTATATCAGCAGGCACCAGGTCACTGTGTGCGAGTGGGAAGAGGGAGAGAGGGCCTTTTAGATCTTACACACACACACACACACACACACACACACACTCACACACAACGCACACGCACAGGCTCACACACCATACGCACACGCAAAAGGCGCACACACACACACACCATGCACGCACACACACACACAACATGAGTGATATCTGTGCTCACAAACCTACAGGTATGCTAAGACCTATGTAAGTATGCACCCAGCCCACACACACACACACACACTGGAGAATGTCAGTAGCATACATACATACATTTTTTTTTCTTTTCTCCAGGTGCTCGGAGCAGCCTGCGCTGCAGGAATACACCGGCGCCACCTGATGGTGTGAAAATTTTTGCGCCCCGCTTCATTTTTGAGGCTGCCATCACCTCGTTGAAATCTGCAACACTGCTGCTTACGATGCTCATTGTACTGCTGTTCGACCACAGTCTGTCCAAGCTCACCAAAGTCTGTAACCAGTCTCCTTGTAGCAGGCTACAAAAAGCTTAAAGTGAGCACAGTAGTCCCATTGTACCTGTAGAAAATGCTTTTGTGATCTGCACACTGTACATTGTGTGAATTACGTCTTTTCCCTGGCAAAAAAGACTGTCCACAGTTCTTGGGACTTGTCTAGTGACAAGAACAAGCCATAGACTAACTCAGCTGCTGATGAGACAGCTTATAGTTTTTTTCTTTTCTTTTCAGTTGACCCGATGAGATATACACTCACCCTGAAGGGTGGCAGCAAGTGTGGATGTGTATCTGTGAGGGAGACATGCATTCATCATTGAACAATCATGTATATAATTCAGTATTTACACAATCCAGAGTGAAGACGGTTTTTTGTTTCCATTTTGTTTCCTTTAATGTGTATTTGTAGTTTGGGAATGCAAAAGAAGTGACAGCTAAAGAATCTTTTGATGGAGTGACCAGTTCTTTTCATCAGGGCAGTTAAAGTGTCCGACAGGACATGTACCATAGGCTAAACTGCTGTCGTCTCTTGATCACTAGTTTCTGCTTGCAGGGTTTTGGGTCCAAAGCTGCTTGATGTGCATGCTAACCCAGGGCTCGCAGAGTCTAAAATGGTGATGATTGTACCCAGATCTGATTGGCTCTTGGAACAAGACCTCAGACTTGGACTGCCAAAAGATTTCAACAGTGCTGTTTGTTCGCACCGAGCAAGGTTAGCGCCGTTGAGTTGTACCGCAGAACAGAAAGAGATGTCTGCTATCCTAAAAGTGAGAGTTGAAACTCAAGAGGGACACATTTTTACTGGCTTGATCAAACATGAGAGTTGAAACTTAAAAAAAGGGCCTCATTTTCACTGGTTTTGATCAAAAGTGAAAGTTGAAACTTAAGAGGGCCTCGTTTTCACTGGCTTGTTCAAATGAAAGTTGAAATTTAAGAGGGTCTCTTTTTCACTGGCTCGATCAATTCCTATGGACCAGACTTCAGGTTTGGGGCTGAAGCCCACAGCGGGTGACTTTCCTTTGTCCTGCAGGGGACCACGGGAAAAAAGCCCTTGGTTGACGGGACTTCCACCAGTCCACAGCAGTCAAACGCTTAGCGTACCCTGCGAGGCAGCACCTTTGTGGGTTGTTTTCTCCGGTGCATGGTCGGAATATGTTGTAGCGTTAGTTCC
Organism: Conus ventricosus; assembly: GCA_018398815.1. Classification (NCBI taxonomy): domain Eukaryota; kingdom Metazoa; phylum Mollusca; class Gastropoda; order Neogastropoda; family Conidae; genus Conus; species Conus ventricosus. Next base: position 82,731,597 of record CM031603.1, read on the forward strand.
CGTGAAACTCCTGGAAGATCAGTTCCACAAATTACAAGAAGAGGTGAACAAGCAAATAAGCTGCATACAACTCTACCATGAATAATTCCAGCTGTGTAAATCTGTAAAAAGCAGATAACTGTAAAAAGCAGATAACTGGATGCAGCTTGGTCAGAACTTGGCAAAGTACTTCGGGAAAAGGGTGAGGGGTTTATTCAAATGTTTCAGTCACTTCAAGGACAGTGTTGGGCATCTGATATGTGATGTTCAATGAATCACCAAGAGATAATCTCACAGATTCTTCTTTTTGTCATACTTTACGAACAGTTAATGGCCATGTTCATGCATTGGTATTTCTCTAATACTCTGCTTCCATTAAAAAGAAAAGCTCCTCTATTTCTTACAATTTCATTGTGTCCAATACTACGGGGTGCATCGTATATGTTTGTAGTTTGTATGTATGAAAAGGGGGTTCATTTTATCAGCAAAATTTTTTCCTTTTAATATACACAAGAGTTCACATTTTCAAAAGAACTGTAATCTGGAATCCTGAATGAAGGGTACTGATTTTTTTTGTTGGCTTTGTCCCATGAACAACCCCTTGCTGGTAGTGTTTAGTCTTCTCTTCAGAGACATTCACAGCCTGCTGATGGTCCTTATTTTTCCGACAGAACTCTGTCTCCATGTAAGGCCTCCTATTAGGACTTGATTTACTTAAATTACCCCTCCCCACCCCCTTCACCTCTCGATGTAAATTTCTGGGGAAAAACTTTTTTGCTTCGACTGGGCTTTCCTCTCATTAATGAAATTTCCACCCTATAAAAAGTCCGTTTTTAAGGATTTTTGGTGGCTTTGTTGGGAAAGTGCCCCCGACGCCCCCGGCATGTCATTCTCAGCGGGTTTTGTGATTTAGAGATATGGAGAGTATTCTTTGTACTGGGTCTGTATGTGGGTATGGATGTAACAAGATCACTGAAGTCCATTACTTCAAAAAGTACTGAAAATTGTGTTGGTTTTCAGCTGATGTGTGTTTTTATCTGCATGTGCATGGGAGTGAAATTTATACTTCACTGACTGGTGTAAAAAAAAAAAGAAAAGGGAGAAACTCAAAAGTTTCTTTCACAAGAAAATGCAAACAATACAGTCATCAAAGAGGACATGTACTGAACTTATCTTCAGTCTCATTCACCTAATTACTCAACATTTTCCTTACTCCAAACTACAGAGTGCTGAGTGAAGTCATTGGGAAAGAAAGATGGTGCTGATAATGACAAAACCAGGTTTTGATCATCCTGCATACATTGTCCATCAGTTCTCCATTGTTTACCAGTGAAAAAACTAGGCCCTTGAATGGATGATATTGAACGCAGTTTTCCAACGATTGGTGACACAGGATGATTTTCAGATTTTTTTATCAGAGAGAATTTTCAGCCCGGGCCTGAAAAGATGCACCACTGGGGCAGGAAAAGCTGGATGGAATTTTCTCAGGCCTGAATTGAACAGCACAAATTTCGCTGGGCCTAAAGGCAATTTTCAGCTTTTTTTTTTAGTGCTGGATTTCCTACCTGAGCCTGAAAATCGGTAAGCCTATTCATAAGTTACAGTGTCACATCCATTTTTCTCTGTCATTTTCAGTGTCACAATGATTTTTCTCTGTCATTTCAATTTCAGTGTCACATTGATTTTCTCTGTCTATCATTTCAATTTTAGTGTCACATTGATTTTTCTCTATTTATGATTTCATTTTCAGTGCACATTGATTTTTCTCTGTCTTTTTAATGTCAGTGTCACATTGATTTTTCTCTATCTTTCAATTCAGTGCACATTTATTTTTTTCTATTTATGATTTCATTTTCAGTGCACATTGATTTTTTTCTCTGTCATTTCAATTTCAATATCACATTGATTTTTCTCTATCTATCATTTCCCGTGTCAGTGGGCACATGATTTTTCTCTGTCATTTCAATGTCAGTGTCACATTGATTTTTCTCTGTCATTTCAATTTCAGTGTCACATTGAGTTTTTCTCTGTCATTTCAATGTGTCACATTTATTTTTCTCGGGCTATCATTTCAATTTCAGTGTCGCATTGATTTTTCTGTCATTTCAATTCCGTGTCACATTGATTTTTTTCTCTATCATTTCAATTTCAGTGTCACATTGATTTTCTCTGTCATTTCAATTTCAGTGTCACATTGATTTTTCCTATCAAAGACAAAAAGGCAGTGAAGTAACTTCCAGTGACTTCAGCGGAAACATCTTATCATGGACATCATAAATTTGTTGGTTGGATTTGTGTCTTTTTGAGTGGGGTTTATGTGGGAAACAATTTCACCAATTGGATGTGTCCCCTGATTTTCGTGAACAGTGGATTAAAAAAAAAAGACATTTCCTCAGGAAGACATCCTAAAGTGGGACGGATCATGTGATGGTCATTACAACCTCCATTAATGTGTTCTCTTCACTGGCTTTATAGGGGCAGGGCTGTTTTATGCTTTTGTATGTGTGTGTGTGTGTAAATGTGTGTGTGTGTGTGTGTTTATGTGTGCACATTTAGTTTTTTCTTTAAAAGAAGGTCCTCAGGGAAACATGAACAGGAGCCATATCTGTCATAATATCTTTGCAAAGAAAGTGCTGATGCAATTATTTACGTCTGGTTTTAGTAAGTGAGCAAGGGAACAAGGAAGCATTTGTTATGGGATAAGCTCTACATACAACTGTGAATACATTCATACTATACATGCAATCCTCCTTCCCACCCATCTCACTTAGCCCCTTTTTTTCCCTGCCACTCAAGTTTTCATTAAGCCTGTCAAATACTCTGTATAACATTAGGTTTGTTTTTGATTTGTCTTTTCTTTTGAGGGCCGTGTGCGTAGGAGGATGGTGTGTGGGGAAGCAAATATGGACACAGGAAAGAAAACTTTTTCTCCATTGGAAATCGGTTTTTAATTTACAATAGATTGTAATCTAAGTGAACTCATATTGCCCCAAGTTTGATAGATTGTACTGTTATGGGAATGGTAATAAATAGAAAAGAGTGAGAAATTCCATTTGGGGAACAAAGTCGGGTTTTGTGTTTGCATTTCAGATACAATTCATGATTCACCATCAACTCAGTGTAATCAAGCTTGTCCAGTATTTTATAGAGGCTATGCATTTTACACATGCATTATTTTCATAGAAATTTGGTGCCTGGTCTCAGGTTGGAAATACTATAATCATGTTATTTTCAACAACTCTGTACATATGCACAAATGAATAGATCCTGAATATCGGTGCCAGTTTAATTACTAAAAATTACGATTTAGAAAAAAAAGCTGTGTGTTTTTGTTGTTGTTGTTGTCGTACCCTGGCTAAAAAGCTGTGTGTTGTCTTAGTTCTTAAATAGAAGTCATGTTTTTCTTGACAAAAATTTTTTTGGCGTTATTTTACATTTAGGGTAATGGTGAGTGTACAGTGTGACTGACTGATGACATTGTCTTCCCGATTTGCATGGAAGTGGATTATGCTTTCCAGGAGGAAATTTGATGTTTTTGATCAGTGCTCTTTTGTTTTAGTTTGTTATACTTGCCTCCTCACTAGTTTAGAAATGTCAAGCCTTTAAACTCATTCAACATACACCCCCATGCGTTCAAACACCTCAGAACATCATTCTCAGTCTGTACCCAAACAGAATTAGTGTAAAATAGCCTTTTACTCAGCTCGTCAATACCATTAAACGCTACTAAGCAGTAACTTGCTCAGGCTTTCTACCTTCCAGGGCACAAATCTGGCCCCAGTAATTATAACGATCAGTGTTTTTTTTTAATGCTTACATTAAAAAAACGTAATTATTGCAAAGGACGTAAATAATGTTTTTAAAATTTTTCAAAGCTCAGTATTCAAAAGTGCATCAAATCACATGAAATTTTGATTCACTGATACAAGATCAGTTTTTTTTTTTTTTTTTTTTTTTTTTTCCTGTCCCAACCTCTGCGCTACCTCAGAGGCAGTGCACCCACACCGCTCATTCCGACACCCCGTCCACAGCCATAGCCCGGCTGGCCCCGCCGCAGCCCCGACACCGCAATCCACAGGGAGCAGTCAATGTCAAGTCGTCATGAGGCAACCCACCGGAGGAGACACTGCACTGCTGCCGAGTCACTTCGGTGGTGTTCAGTGGCGCCTGTTCTGATCTAACATACGCAGGACACCAACCTACCAAGCCCCCTACTGACGATAATAATTGCTTAGTCGCGGAGCCGGCATGAGTGAGCTCTCCCTCCGGAGGGCGCCACCACGTCCGTCCAACGACAGCCCCCATGGACTCGCCGATACCGGTGACCCCGACGGAAGCAAACCAAGGCCACAGACGCGGAGAGGACATCGAAACTGAGGTCACCATGAGAGCAGGACATGAAGGGCCACAGAATTTGAGACTTTTTTTTTTTAATGCTGATCAATGGGAATGAGGATGATTAAATGATGCTACGGATTTCCATTTCGGTCTGAGACTACATGACAGGGCTGTACTCTACGCTTCCTTTCATAATATATCCTGGCGTCAACCAGGCCCGAGAGATACAGGCACCTGCAGTGTTGGTCATGAAATTTGAGCAACACTCTCAGAAACGCATCCATTAAGTGGATGAAACTCGACTGTGTGGTCCCAGTCTTCCCAACTGAGTCCGCAGCAAACTCAACTCTGGTAGGAGCCGTCGGGGCAGAAAAAACCCACATGACTCTGATGGATTCGAACCCACGACCTCCCAGCCGGGAGTCCGCGACGCTAACCACTTCGCTACGGCGGCTGGTGATACAAGATCAGTTTGTAATAATCATGGGAAATTGTTAGCCTCTTGGTTAAGTATTTTTTGATAGAGTTTAAGTGAAGTAGCCTTTCCGCTCATGCAGACTGGCCCGGCAGGACATACTGCCAAGGCTGTAAACTTGTAAGGGTTGAAAAGAATTAGACGTTATGAATTATGCTGCTTATGACAACGGCACCCAGCATCACTCGGACATGTTTCTTGCTTATGTTAAAAAGTGTATGTAATAACTCTCCCAAACAACATGGACAAATGAATATCAAGACAAAACATGATGCGTTTCGACCTCTTAAGTCTTCTTATGGCAAGATTGAGAACACTCAGAACAACGAAAATGGAGAACGAGCAACTTTATTGTCCACCGGAAATTTTTCTTCTGCTCCACATCATTTCACAAGTACATAAGACATTACAAAAAGACATGATAAATTGTTACATAAAAGCCTGTGTTAGTATATATTTGTATATACATCAACACTCACACACCCCACACCCACACATGCACACACACACACACACACACACACACACACACACACACACACACACACACACATGCATACACACATGAAATAAACATTAAATCCATAAAACATTTCATAGATTATGAAAACAATACATGAAAACACAAAACTCACCCGCACCAATGCCCAAACACTAAAAAAAAAAAAAAAAAAAAAACATGCGTACACACACCCACACCCACAGAGTCATAATCACAGTAAAAGCATAATATTGCAGACTGAATTGTTTATGTATGAGAGACAAGGTCATGGCAGTCAATCAATTTTCATTATTTACTCCCCCTTTTTGTGTGTTAAATCAAAGAATGATACATAAAGCGGATGGCTGGTCACCTTACCACAGCCGTGTTTATCCCCGTTAGGGATCTCGGCAGCTTAGTTGTCACATGGTGAATGGGTGTAAATGATGTAGATCTAGTTGTCTTCATGGTGACTTGTTTCTGTCAGGACAGGATGTTGTGTTCTCTCATTGTGTGACAAGAGCCCCAAAAGGGTCCTGTGAACAGGTATCACACAGTCGAAACCTCAGGTCTGCCTATTGACTGCCACAGAATTATTGCCCTTTGATGTTCCCATGGATGGCATCCATCTGACTCGAGAGACAGTGGCACTGAGTCATGGATCAGTCATTTGTGGAATTGTAGCACCCACTGTGGCTGAAGAGCCCGATCCTTGAACGGCAGACTCAGTTGCAGTTGCTGCAAGTGAAATCTCAATCATGAGTGTCGGTTGGTTCCGACGAAAGCCTTTGCCGTCTGTGGCGCCTCTGTTCTTCCCACTGGCCACTCTCCTCTGCTCTGCTTGTTTGATGCTGGCCTTGATGATGTACCACCAGCTGACCCAGTCTGAAGCTGCTGTCTCCAGTCTGCTGGGTCGAGGCTGTATGCCCTAGTCACGCTTGATTGTCTTTCATGTTCCTATACACTGTCTGGGCAAAAGCCGAGTTTCTGTTCAACGCCTCGGCTGTGAGAACAGCTCAGAGACAACAACAACAAAAAACCCAGTCCACACATTTTGTCGACAGTACTGAGATGAACACCAGTGCACTTTCATAGTTCTGTTCTCCATGCAGCCAGAGAGGAGAAAGAAATGCTTGGGCTATGCACCCCCCCCCCCCCCCTCTCCCCACCCCCACTTTCCCAACATGGGTTATTAGACTTCAAGCCTTCTGCTCACAGGCCAATGTAAGATAAAGCATCCATTGAACATGTTAGTCAACAGTCAATAGGTGTATTTCCAAGTCGAAAACAGTTAGAAACGCACACTATGAGTGTGCTAATGATACCTGTGATTACACAGCCAATGGCTGGTAGCCATTGTTTGGCCATGACTGACGAAGAGGTTGGATATTCAGTCGCTTACAGTTATACTGCAGTGCATTTTGATTTCACACCACAAAAAAAAACACTCCCACTGCAGTTTGTAGAAAAATTCTTGCGACGAAATAGGTACACATGAGATATGTATAAGGCATCTGAGGATACAAAAAACTGTTATGTATGCAGTATGCATATGTATAAGGGCATCTGAGGATACAAAACTTATGTATGCGTATGCATACAGGTAGGAAGAGGTCAAGAGAAAGACTGCTTTAAAAAAAAAAGTTTTAATTATGGTTGGTTGTTGAAAAGGTTCAGACAAATGCATGGAGACATTTTACTTTGGTGACCCAAATGGAGTTTAGGGGGGGGGGGGGGGGGGATCTGTCAGTGAAACAGCAGAAGACGGATAACAGGATCCATGTTTGTTTACGTTTGATACGATATCTACTATAGATTTCCAGTCCTACATGAGGCAAATGACATGACTGCCCACTTATCTGTTCAACTGACAGGAATGCCATCATGAGGCACACAACTTCAGTAACATATAAAATTGTTGAAGCCCATTTCTTTTTAAAAGATAGAATTGGGAAGCCAGTTCCTTTTTCGTGTGCTGTTATTGCTTTTAAATGCATCTAATCTTGGCAAACTGAATAGTCTGTAAATATATGTTGGAACATCGACATTGTAAGAAAAAAAATATTGTGAGTTGTTTTGAACTGTTAGCGACAGAATGGCCAAACTTGGTCTTTCGAAAGGAAATGGAAGCACATTAGCATGCTGTAATATGGACTGTCTGATGTAACTTTTGTCAAAGGGCTTTTTTATGTGTTGTGGCTTTTGTTGCATAAAATGTTTTCTGTTTCTCTCTCTCTCTCTCTCTCTCTCTCTCTATATATATATATATATATATATATGTGTGTGTGTGTGTGTGTATCTATAAAGATAGACAGATAGATTCATTTATATATTTTGGTTGTTTATTTTGTTTGTTATAAAGGGACCAAGATATTGAAACTAAGCATGCCAACTGGCAATCCACTGCAGTCGGCACAGCCTAGCTTTAAGGACATCTGTAGTTTAGCTACCATGTTATTTATTGGATGTACATATAGGAAAGTGTCTTTGTATGTTTTCTGTTTCCCCCGATTTGCCCTTTATTCTCAAACGCTGTGGTGTCCTTTCACGTTTTCAGTATAAGTAGCTCCTCCTCCTTCTGCAAGTTCTTTGCTTCTAACTTCCTCTTTTCTGTCTCGCGTTTTACTCTGCTTTTTTCTTTTCTTTTTCTTTAATTCAGATTTTCTTTCTTAACCGTCATTTTCTGGTTTCTGCCTTTGTGGGTCATTCTCCTGCCTTTGTTCTAGAAACTTCTTCTTTGTTTTTCTCTGATAGCAGTTTGACAAACTGTTTTCTTTTGTATGTTTTGTGTTCTGGCAACACATTATCCTTTTTTTTTTTTTTTTTTTTTTTCCTTTTTTTTTTTTTTTTGCATTTAAATGTTCGTCCTTTCTCGTAGTGATTTATATTCATTTCTCTTCAAATCTGGAACATAAAACCAGGGGAAATGTCTGCGGTTCTCAGCAGAGTCTAATGTTATGTGCTTGAAGATGTCAAGTACTGCAGTGTGGCTACCATGTCTTAAACTGCAGTTTTGTTGTTGTTGTTGTTGTTTTTCAGTATATAGTTGGGTTTGCGTTGTTTTTTTTTCCAGCATTGTGACTTGTTTCGTGATGTAACTTTTTTTTCTTCTGCGAGTTTGACGACCCAGAAAAGGCTGGGTGTGGTGGCCTGGGCCATAATGATTAAACCTTAACTATCCATTCTGCTGTGTCTGTTTGCCCATATGGCTTTTTCACACATGTTTTGTCACATTTACTTCTTTTTCTGCTCACACTTTTTTTAAATTTTTTTTAACATTTCTGAGTTTGGGAAATGAAGTGGAATAGCGGACCCACTCTATGTGGCCAAGTCTTGCCTGCCCTAAAGAAATCAGTCTCTAAGCTGCCATGCCATAAAGATGCTATTTTTGTCAGTTGCTTTTTTTTTTCAGGATATAACCCATTCTTTCAGGACGTGACCTTTTTTTTTTTTTTTGAATGTGAGCTTTTCTGCCTGTTAAAGTTGTCAGCCCTGAAAATGCTGTATGTGGCTGGGCTAAAATTATTTAACAAAATTTAAACGCACACACACACACACACACACACACACACTTTTCTAAACTTAAGTGATGACTCTGGAATGTGCCAGAGCGGTCAGCTGAACAATAACGGACTTGTAACTTACACATGTTGATCGAGTTTGCATTGCAGAGAGATGACACATGTGAACGGTCAACACATGCACTGCAAAGAACTGAAGCATGAAAACATATGACATGTGCATTGCACAGAACTGTATATTGTAAACAGTTGACGCATACATTTACCAGATGTCTTCAAACAATCAACGCATACATTTCACAGATAATATGCATTTAAGCAGTCAACATATGCACTGAAATGGTAGGCAGTCAACGAAAAGTTTGAAAGTCTGCTGAAAAATCGCCTGCTGGAATTGGTCATTGATGTACTAGATTAGATAAAAATCAACGGACAAGGAGAGGCCATTATATTTTACTTATTTTAGGATATTTCAGACTCGGTGCTTTTTAACAAATAAATCATGTACTTTTTTTCTTAAAAATTGTTCCCCCTTTGTACGGAATTAAAGAGATGATGCTTACAATTCAATACACGCTTTTTTCCTTTTGTTTGTCCATGCAGAACTAATAACAGACGCTATCGTTACGCATTCAACGGATATCAAATAAATTCCAATCACGCCCATCGGGAACATAGGCCGCGACAAGGTCTTCACTGTCCTGTCCAAGGCCATGAAAATGGTGGGGTTTAATTATTGAAGCATGTAAAGAAAAATTGAGATTTGTCAATACCATCAGGCTTCAAGAAATTCCCACATCCAACCTCACATGCATATACTCATTTACACCAACACCTTTAGTTGTTTTTTTTTCAGCATCTTGCTTGACTGGTCAGAACTATTGGAAGGAATCACTTTCCTCCTTTTCTGGGAATCCACTATTTCTTCAACAGTCTAACCTCTGTGTCTTTCAAACCCCGTGTCTTTTGAAACCACCCTCCTCCTGATGGGTCCGTCGCGGAAACCCTGCACAAAACTCGAACAGTCCCATCTTCTGTGTTCTGGAGGCGCTCTTTGCGCGGGCCGGGAGCTGGGCAGCAGCTGTGGGAGCCCTGGCAATGACCACGGGGAGTTGCCGGCCTCGATGAGGTTGGAACTTGTCCCTCTGGCTGCCTCCAGGGGCCGCTGCCCGGGGCAGCGTTTCTTGGGGTGCCAGGAGCCATCCCGTCTGCAGCGGGCTATCTCCTGCTCTGATCTGCCACGAGAAAATCATGGGTATGGACGAGAAATGCAAATTACCACTGGGGGGTTTGGTTTAATTAGCAATTATCAAGTGAGGAAAAAACGTTACAAACTTTGGAGAAAGAAAAAGTGAACTAAAGCAGAAATAGTGACGCGCACCGGGACAAGGAAATCTATCTATACATATATATATGCATATATGCTGCATGCACACACATGCACACACACACACACACACACACACACACAAACAAAACACATAACTTGTTCAGCTGTTGTGATTTTGAATTAATATTTTACTGCTTTTAAAGTTTTAGCTCTGTAAATAAAGGGTACCAATCCAACATCATCTGCATGAATTTTTTCTTTTCTTTCTTTCTGCGTACGCAGGCTGATACCCTGCGGACACTCCCGTATAGCCAGGCGTGGAGTTTTGTGTGTAGACCCTTTTTATCCCGCCATTAAGGCAGCCATACTCCACTTGGGGGAAGATCTTGCATGAAGTTGCAACAGCTCAAAAATGGGGTTTCATATCTGGCAGCAGAGTGGTTTCCCATAAACAGTTCTCTCTTCTCTGCACTAAATAAACCTATTTTGTCTCTGCCTGTTAAGTGTTACTGCTGCTTACACTTACAGTTACAGCCTGACCATGTGTATAGATGTGTGTGTGTGGGGTTATTTGTGTAAGTGCGTGCTTGGTGTACGTTTGTGAATGTATGTGGTGTTTGTGTGTACATCTGTTACGTTCTCTCTGTATATGCCTGTCCTGGTACGTGGCAGAATCATCTCCAAAACAATTGGTTAGTATGCTCTCTGGACAAAAGTGAAAAGATCTGCATAAACTCAACATGTTTTTGGGCATATTTTTACTAAAGAGTAACATCATGACAAACTAATTGGTCTACAAAAAAAACACGGGAAGCTTGAACAATTAAATGTGTAAAAATTTCGAATGAACACAGTCACACAAACATACAACACCATCTCTCTCTCTCTCTCTCTCTCTCTCTCTCCTCACACCACACACACACACACACACACACACACACACACACACACACACACACACACCCCCAAAAACCATGTTTGACAAACACTCCAAGTGAAATTTTGGCCAAAGTGTATTAATAACTGTTATAAATGTGGACACACTAGTTCTAAGCAAAGAGGGAAAAAAATGGTAGATAAGAAACTGGCAAAGCAATGGAGGAGAGAGAAAAAGGACACAGAAAAAACACACTGCAGCAAACTTAAAAGAGAGATCCGCTGGAAGTAAAGACAAAAAAAAATAGTCTATATATATACGAAATAGGCAGAGCAACAGAGGAGAGAGAAAAGAAAAAAGAAAGAACGCACTGATAATACACTTAAAAGAGAGATCCACTGGAAAAAAGGTAGAAAAGATGGTAGATACGAAATAGGCAGAGCAAGGGAAAAAGAGAGAAAAAAAAAAGAGAAAGAACGCACTGATAATACACTTAAAAGAGAGATCCACTGGAAACAAAGGTAGAAAAGATGGTAGATACGAAATAGGCAGAGCAATGGAAAAGAGGGGAAAAAAGAAAAGAGAAAGAACGCACTGATAATACACTTAAAAGAGAGATCCACTGGAAACAAAGGTAAAAAGATGGTAGATACAAAAAAGGCAGAGCAATGGAAAAAAGAAAAAAAAAAGAGAAAGAACGCACTGATAATAAAACTTAAAAGAGAGATCCACTGGAAACAAAGGTGAAAAGATGGTAGATTACGAAATAGGCAGAGCAATGGAAAGAGAAAAAAGAACAGAGAAAGAATGCACTGATGAATAAAAAAAGGTTAGTGATGATAAATTTAAAAAGGAAGATCGACCGGAAGCAAAGATTGAAAAAAGGTTTGACTGGTCTCCCCAAATGGACGAGAGAGAAAAAGAAAGAGAAAGAACCACACTGATAATAAACTTAAAGGAGAGATCCAAATCCTCAGTGCATGAAAAAAAAAAAAAGGTATGACGACTTGGAGCAGGCAAAAAAACACACAAAAAAAACCCCTGTGTAAAATCAAAGATTGTCAAAGGGGAACTAAGTGAGCCTGTGCATCCAGGGAGAGAAGGACTACGAACCGGGCCCAAAGGTTGTGGAAGCTGATGTTGTCAATAAAAACCAAACCACTTACCACTGTGCGCGTGTTTTGCTGGTGTTGAAGACTTAACGCGCTCCTGTGTCTGTCTGCGTGTGAGAGTTTTCCTTTTCCCGGCGGTGTGTGTGTGTGTGTGCGCGCGCACTTTAAATTAGAATTATAATTTTTATCATGTTTTTCTGTAATATGCGCTTTGGGCTCTTGCGAGGTAAAGCGCTCTATAAATACCTTTTACATTACATTACATTACATTACCTTACAAGAAAAAAACGGTACAAAAGGCCTCAAAACTGAATGAAAGTCAAAGCAAACAGTCAAAAATACTGACTACACCCAAAAGAGAAATGAACATTTTAAAGCATTAGGGCTGAGGAAAAAGAAAGAGAACAAACGGGTGTAAAAAGACCTTATTACAAATGGATTTTTTTTTTTATCATTACAACACCAATTAATTTACAGGTACAATCATTGTAGTGAATAAAACCTCCAAAACAGGTGTGGAAAATATTCACTTTGGAACTCTCCGAATGCAATGCGTGCAGAGATTTTGATGAAATGCTTTTCGAGGAAAGTGTCTGGTGCGAGTTCAAATGCTTGAAATAAACAAATGAAATGTCTCAACTGGTCATGTGTACAAGACCCCCTTTTCCAGCAAAGAGAACACAAAACTGCCAAATTTTAAGTCAAACAAATAATTAAAATAGGACAAAGCATATACATTTTAAACTATCCGAATTTTGCCTGGAAAGGACAGGGGACCAGGGAAAAAGATAATGAACACACTGAATGTCTTTGAGACATTTTTTTTAATTTACCTAAATTTGCCCAACAAGACAGAGACGGGGTGAAAAGTCTAACATCCCTAGACTTTGTAGACAGTGAAAGTCTGGAATCTTGTTTTTGTTCACTGTGACCTCTAGAAAAAACGACCATGGTCTATGATATTTCAATATTCCAAGTCTACATATTGCAAAAAAGAAAAAGAAAACATGGACGTTCACAGTTTCCAACATAAAATCAAGAATGTGAAGAAAGGGATTGTGCATGCTAAAGAAGCCCCTAAACACATTAAAAGGATGACTATCTGTATCCTATCTATGACAGTGTAAACAATTCCTGCGAAAAATTAAAGTAGTTAATAATGAGCTGATAAACCCGTTCAAACTAAAACTGAAATCTTAAAAAGTTTAAGTACTAAAATCCGCCAAACTGAACAAATCACAAGACAAAACATGACACGTTTCGGCCTCCTAGGTCTTTTGGTCTTCCTCAGGCAAGAGAAACAAAACCGACTCGGGACAACGAAAATGAAGAACAGAAATCACTTACCCATCAAACTCGGTGCAAGATGGGCGTTGAATCTGAATCTTTTTGATGAGATTTAAGTGATTGCTCATTCTTCATTTCATTGTCCTGATTCCCCGTTTATCTTGCCTGAAGAAGACCTAAGCGACTGAAGCACATCGTTTTTTGTCTTGTGATTCAATTTTTTCATGTTTGGCAGATGTAAGGACTGAAATCTTTTAAGATTTGTTTAGATTTCCGCCTTTCAGTCGCCTCACTTTGCAACTAAAACTGTGAAATGTATTCAAAACAGAAACAAAACCCCCATGGATGACCAAAACAAGCACTGAAACTAATAATGAATAAAAACAAAGCATACAACATTACAAGGGATCCCTTTTAAAGACTGGATTTTTAGTGAGAATGGGCATAAGTGCCTATAGTACTACTGTAAGATAGAAAGAAATTATACAACATGGCAGTAAGAAAGGCCAAAAGAACAAGTCTACGAAAAGAAAATTGCTTGAGACTGCAAGAGTAACTTAAACTTTTTTCTTTGGAAGTGTGTTCAGGAGAACAGAAACAAAAGTTTGCAATTAGTACAGTGACGGTGTCAGTGATGGTAAAAGAAGTTTGCCATGTCAAAGGCTGAGACTTTTTTTCTCAAACTTGTGTTTTTATCATAGGAAATTATACATTTAATTTCCACATCTGAAATGCCGTTTCCTTTTTTAAATGGGATTTCTATTCCGATGTAACGGGCACTTCGAAGGCAGTGGAGAAAAGCTTGTCATGTTAATTCCAAATAAATCACACAAAAAATGGTCAGATGGTCTTCCTCCTTGAGGACTGAAAGAACTAACTGACGAACTTTCCATTCCTTGTGTGTGCTTTTTAACAGTTCCATACAGACTAGCATGATCGCAGATAACTGGAAGACAGCGATGTCATAGCCCATCAGTTAACACATTGAAAAAAATCACAAACACATAACTCATTCATCAACACAAAAAAAAAACACCTGGCAAGTCTACAGACTTTACTTTTTATTTTGATGATTAAAATGATAATCGAGCTCACCATGCAAATCTCAAACTTCTCAATAAGCATTGGACAATGGGGCGTACACATGTGGCTTAGGCTTTAAAAGCCAGTCACTAAATTTACTGCTAGTGCACTACTACAAATGTTTTACAAGTATGCTTTCATTTGTAAGATTTTTCTCCCCCCCCCCCCCCCCCCCCCCCCCCTCTCTCTCCCCTCCCGTCCCCCTGGTCCCCTCCCTCTACTACATCTCACACACACACACACACACACACACCACACACACACACCACACCACACACACACACACACGCGCGCGCGCGCACACACACACACACACACACACACAACACCACCCACACACACACCATACACCACACACACTTACCAACAACATGCTGACAACCACACTACAGAACCAGCTTACCTGGTGGTAGGAATTTTTCAGCATCGGTGGACTCCTCCAGACGATGGGAAAACCTCCCGCCATTGCCTGGCTCCATCCTCTGAAATCCTGTGGAGAATCGAACTGCTGCGGCATTCCCAGTGAGCAATTGACCTCTTGTGGGTTTTGAAGTACTTCCTCTCCTAACCTTTTCTCACTTTCTTCCCTTCCGACTCTCTATAAGAGTAAACAAAGGCTGGTCAAAAAGTGTCCAAAACTCACACGTGATCAAGGACGTTTCCCCTAACATTAAACGTGGAAAAGATTACCATTGTTATCAGCTTTACAATATCATAATATGGGGTGTGTGGGGTGTGGGGTGTGTCAGATTCAGTGGCGTGTATACAGTTGATGTGTGTGTGTGTGTGTGTGTGTAACATACATGGTTGTGTGTGTGCGCTCTGTAGTGCGTATGCTACTTTCAGCCATTAAAATCATCAGATTAAATTATTTGAAATAGTCCCGGACTTAAAGACAAACACCCTTAACCCCAAGCATCTAAGGCACAACCACCCTAGCACTAGTGACAAATCACAAAGTATTAACAAAAATTTGGGTTTCTGACACAAACTGGTACCCTCCCTTTTGTAACATCCATAGCAATGACACTATATATTCTTCCCTTAAATTCAAACAGTATTGCTTTAACTGATCGTACTTGTAACATCTACACCATTCAATTCCAACCTGTGTATCAACTCTTCTTTTTCTGTTGGGAAAGTAATCCGTAATGCCCTTTACTCCCCCTGTTATGAATCCTCCAGTGCATCAAGATTTCTTCATCTCTGTTAACCATCGGGCATTGACGGAGGCCTCACAAATTCCGATCTCTTGTCCCGCGTATAAGAAAATTGCAAAATGACCCAAAGTACGCATGAACAAAACCTACTTTTGGGGTGACAAAGCAAGTGCGTGAATTTTGCACTAACTCTGGCTATTGGCAAAATTTTCTTCGGTTTTTGATCGCGGGTTGACCTCCCTTGTCCCCGGTTAATCTACTTACTACAAACTTACTACAAACTTTCAAATTTGTTTGCAAACTTAGTACAAAGTTCTCTCTCCATTATATGGACCGTGTCCATACCCCGGCAGACAGACCAGGGTCAAATTCATCTGTGCCCTCTGCCACGGGACTGTCATTCCCGCGTCGGGCCCTCCCTACTGCCCTGTACAAGGTATTTTAATCCCCCCGTACTGTTATAATTCCCCCCCCCCCCCCCCAAACCCAACTGCCCTGTCATAATTTAATTCCCCCCCCCTCCCCCCCTCCCAAACCAGTGCCCCGGCCGAATCAACGATACGTCACCGCAGGGCCACTTACGTTCAGAAATGACCCGGCCCTTACGGGGAGAAAGAAGAAGACGGCAGGCACAACCCGTCGCTGACCAAATAACACCAAGAGCCGCAACTCCATAAATCAAGACTGAAGGAATGCCTACATTTATGGTCCATACTCTCTCTCCTCTCTTTCTCTCTCTCTCTCCATTTCATTACTTTAAATGAACATTGTAACATTCCCCTGGTCATCAGTATTTAGTCCGATGATTATTTTTCACAGTTTCGCTAAAACGATGATACCTCCCCCCTCCCACCTCCCCCCCCCTTCCCCCTCCCCTCTTATAACAAAGGGAAATAACGCTCGCAAAACGAAGACGGGGCAAGGAGGGAACTTGGCGACAAAAACAGTTGCTTTTATCCGAATTTCATAAAGAATAATAAAACAAAAATGGCAAAGGCAAAGAAGAAAGGGGAACTTGATATACCCACTCATATTATGGCTGAACTTGCAGGTACTTGATTTTTTTTTTAATAATGAAGAAAACATGTTACTGGAATCAAGATTGAAACCGCTGGATCCACTGCATCGATTCGCTCATGAGACTCAAAAAAAAATATGTTCATTTTAATTTTAAATTCATGACTCAGGACACACATTTTGCCATGTACAAAACGCCTGGTTTAATCCTAGATCAGTGGCAGAAATCTCCGGTGTGGTTTTTCACCCAAATTTAGCATTGTTTTCTGCTTCAACATGATTGTAATCAACAAACATGACCGTAATCGTCTGCTTCTTCGGGGGAGGTGATGGGGAGTGGAGTGGGTGGGTGAAGAATCCATTGATAGTTTTTCACCACTGCTGTATTTCATTTTTATCCCCCTCAAAATACTGAGACTGAAAATGACTTGTTTTGGGAAGCTTCCAGACCAAATCGCATTCTTCTTCTTCTTCTTCCTAAAATACTGGTCACTCAAAAAGAGTAGGTCACCAGCGCGCATATTAAAAAATAAAATAAAATACATAAACATGCGACTGACTGTTGGCCCCTGAGCAAATTTGGCAACAGGGGTCGCACTCGATTTAAAAGCAATGGCCAAATTCAGGCCCAGGTGATAATAAAATATCTGGGGAAATAAAAATAGAAAATCATCAATATGCAGATCTCAAAACTGTCGAATCAATTTGTCCTGAATGAGATTGCACTTGTGGCGATCTTGATGGCACCCGGCAGTGAGTTCCACAGCCGTACAGAACTGGATAAAAGAATGTAAGTGGTTGTCAATATTTGATGCAGGTATGGTATAACATTGACCGCCACTCCTGGTGCTACTTTTATTCAATACTAGTTGTTCCATTGGAATATCAATTACTTTAGCTCTGCCTTTGAAAAAGGTGTTAAGTTTAATAAAAGCTCTTCTCTCTTCTAAGGGTTTCCATTCTAATTTCCTCATGTCTTCCTAGTATTCCCCTTTTCTCTGATGTGGTTCCCTGTTACGAAACCGTGCTGCCTCTCTTCTGAATCTTTTTCGAGGTTATCATTGTCCTTTAGAGGGAAAGGGATCCCAAACTGAGCAACCATATTCCAGTACTGGTCTAACCAGTGTTTTGTAGCAGTCGTCTTTAACCTTTTGGGGGCAGTCATTGATGATCCTGTATAAGAAAGCTAAGATGTTATTTTGCTTTCTTACATACTAAATTGTAATGTTCTTTCCATTTGAGACGACTATCTATAATCACGCCTAAATATTTTGCAGCATTAGTTTCTTTAAGAATAGTATTATGGATAGAATAATCTGATCTAATTGGTGAGCGTTTGTTACATACGCAACACTTGGCACTTTTGGGGATGAAATTCCATTTTCCAAGTTCTTTCCCACTCTTGTAAAGCGTTTAGATCTTCTTGTAGAATGCGAGTATCATTCTTGCTTCTGATTGTTCTATATACTAAACTGTCATCTGCAAAAAGCCTTATAGTAGTTCCAGGAGAGAGATTTCTACTTATGTCATTTATATAAATTAAGAAAACAAGGGCCCCAGAACAGTTCCCTGTGGTACACCTGACAAGACTGGTTTACAATGGGATGACGACCCTTCCACAACAACTTTCTGCGTTCTCCCAACGAGGAATGATCTAGCCCATTTTAGCAAAGAACCGTCAATGCCAATGTGTTCTAATTTAAGCAGCAGGCCCTCATGGTCAACCTTATCAAAGGCTTTAGAAAAGTCTAATAAAATTGCATCTTTTTGCTGTCTGTTATTTTAAACAGTTACTAAAATCATTGAGAGTTGTTATAATTTTGAGTCTCACAAACTCCTTCGCTGTCTAAAACCATGCTGGGAATTATTTAAGAAGTCATATTTGTCAAGATGGTCCATTATGCTACTATATATTATGTGTTCAAGTAGTTTAGCTGATATGGATGTAAGAGATACAGGTCTATAGTTCTCTGCTTTTGTTTGTCACCCTTTTTGAATAAGGGAACAATGCTCGCATCTCGCCACTCATCAGATATTACTCCCTGGTCCAGTGAAGCTTGGGGTAAAGTAATTGGTATACCTCACTCCAATTCATTGGCACATAATTTTAAGAGCTTGCCAGGAATGCCATGGGGACCAGTAGCTTTGTTTTCATTGATATTGGTCAGTAACTTAAATACTCCTGCTTTGTTTACTTTGATGTTTTGCATTTCAGGGAGTTTATCATCATCCTTTAGTCTAACGTTAATTAAAGGTTTGGGATTTGAGAAAACTGAACAAAACTGCTTGTTTAGTAAGTTTGCTTTCCCTTCAGGGTCCTGTATTAGGTTATTCTGGTTGTTTCTCAGGTCTGGAATCCCAATGTTGTCCTGTCTCTTACTCCTTATGTAAGACCATAATTTCTGTTTTGATGATCACCTTCCGAAATCATCGAATTAACATAATTGGAGTGAGCAAGTCTACATTCTCTCTGACACCGTCTCTTAATATGTTTATACCTAACCAGTAATTTTTCTGAATTTGGATGTAGTTTCAATTTCTTAAAGAAATGATGGTTCCTTCTCAACAAACGTTTAGTTTTTGTAGTAATCCATGGCTGGTGGTTCTTGCTTGAAGTTATTTTAGTAGGTATTGTTGTCATCCATAATAAATTCCAAGTTAGATTTTATACACTTCCAAAGGTCACTGACATTATCTTTAACACTATGGGACCTCAAAAAAAGACGGCTGAAATCACGAGTATCCCTGCGCAATTTTGGTAAATCTGCTTGGTTCCAGAGTCTGATGGTACGTTTAGGGGGTTTTCTTCGAAAGGGTTGAAAGTTGCTCTCTAAGAGAACTATATCATGATCACCCAGGCCTGCAATTAATTCCTGATTGCCTAAGGCGCTGGACAATTGGTAAAAAATAAATCCGGAATGCCTTACCACGAGTTGGTGATTCAACTGACTGTACTAATCCAAGGTCTTTGGTGGCATCAAAAAACTGAGTATTTAATATTTTACTGTATTGATTACCAAGTATGGCATCTTCACTCCAATCAATATCTGGTAAGTTAAAGTCTCCACCAATCCATAATATGCCTTCCTATTGGCCAAAACAATATTAGAAATGTCTCTGCAGATAGACGAACATACATTTCATCTGAGTCTGGAGGTCTGTAAACTGATCCACAATGAAGGTCTCTTATTCTTAAAATTAATCCTGACAAAATAACTTTACTATTTTTGCCTTGATATAAAAACTCACTGGCTAAGTTCTTCCTAATGGCAATCAAGACTCCCCCACCTCTTTTTCCAATCTGTCCTTTCTATAAATATCAAAGTCCTCCATTAGAAGTTCGCTGCTGGATGTTCCAGTTTTTTAGCCAAGGGTTTTTGTTCCAATTACAACATCAATGTTTTTTTCGGTGACTAAATTACTGAGTTCTTCCTTTTTCTTTATAAAAGAGATTGAAAATTTACAACTATGCATTTAAGTTTATCTTTTTCTCTAATGATTTGGGGTTCCGTTGCACTTTATGATTTGGGATTTTTCAGTTTTAGAATCAGGGGTGGATGCAAACTTAGGACAAAATTTCAAGTTTTCTTTTGGGATCGGTCTGGTGAGATAGGGTCAAAACGGTTGCTTTTCTGAGCTGCAGTCCTTCAATAGAATCTCAAAAAGTCTCGAGCTAAAGTTTGGAAGCCCGCAGGTAAAACAAGTCCAAGATATATCACAATGCTAATGCTTCATAAACTGCTGAATTCATTTAACATACATTTAGTTTTATACATGAATTGCAGACGTCACAGCAACTGCTTTATGTTTCATGTGACTCTTAAATTGCAAACTCCGCATGGATATTTACTTTGGTGGACGGACCAGGATTGAGTTCAATGTCTCCCGATAGATAAGGCTTAAAAGCCATGATTTAACTCCTCTATGTCTAACTCTTTTAATTCAAACAATTCCTTATCACTGTACTATTTCTGATGTTAATTGAAATCAGGGGTTCAAATCTGGGCCTAGTAATAGACGTAAGACAGTACTCGGCACAGGTGCACACAGGAGACTAACATGGTTCAGGTTGCACAAAGTTTTGAAACTGCAAAAATAGAACTAAAGGGTCTACATCTACATCTAAAATTTCAAAATTAAACTGGAGTGCTAGGAATATTGTTGTTCCTGTCACATGTGGGAAAGAGCAAGGAAAATAGAAAACTTTTAACGAAGCCGAGGAACAACACGCCGGTAGCCATCTTGAAAAGCCAAATAAGAAAAACTCACCTTGAAAGGGTTTAAAAAAACAATTTGCGTTAAAATAAAATAAAATTTAGCATTAAACCAACAGTGCTGATCATTAAAATTGACAGTTACTCGTATGAGTAAAAGATGTAAAGATGTAAAGACTTAAAAGATGTAAAAATGAATTAAAAACGGGAGCTCCAAAAGCCAGGCAGCCTCCTCGCTGGACATGCGCATTGCAGTTGGTTGTGAACAGAAAATGGAATTTTGGCGATTTCAAGTGTCAAGAGACATTGAAAATGGGATTGCATGGGAAACAATCATGAATGAGGAGTGGTTTTGAACAGGATAAAGAAAAATGCAGCACACAGTCAAACAGAACCTGATCGCCTTGGCTTAAGGCTGTGTCAGACCAATTGACATAGGCTAGAATGTTCACCAAGGCTACATCAAATTGTTGTTATGCTCTGTATATTTATGTGGGGATTGTCCTCAGTCATGACAACCTCCTAGCATAACATTATGAGTCTCCAAAACCCTCGAAGGCAGAGTGTGGCTGCCCCATGTGGCAGGGTAATCAAAAACCTGACACACGTAACGTTCTCATCCCCATCGGATGCATTTGTACCATGGTGTTCAAGTGCTTCAGCTGTTTGGGGTCCCGGAGTCTTTAGCCGGGTACGACAACAACAACAAAAACAACAAACAAACCCGAGAAAGATTGCCACAAAAAGAAAATTATTGTTGGGGGTTCCCCTGAGGCGGAAATAAATCAAAAGCCCGGGAAAAGGGGGAA
>CM031603.1:82753379-82760879 GCA_018398815.1 Conus ventricosus
AGATGGTAACGGTTAATAACGAATGGCTGACACGATGGATGAAGTGAACACAAAAACGCTGAGTGAAAGCGGGGACAGAAGATGATAACAGTAAATGATGAACAAGGTGAGAAGAATTGAAGATGACAACAGTCAATGAAGAACAAGGTGAGAAGAAGAGAACATGACAACAGTAAATGAAGAACAAGGTGAGAAGAAGAGACCATGACAACAGTCAATGAAGAACAAGGTGAGAAGAAGAGAACATGACAACAGTCAATGAAGAACAAGGTGAGAAGAAGAGAACACGACAACAGTCAATGAAGAACAAGGTGAGAAGAAGAGAACATGACAACAGTCAATGAAGAACACGGTGAGGAGAAGAGAACATGACAACAGTCAATGAAGAACACGGTGAGAAGAAGAGAACATGACAACAGTCAATGAAGAACAAGGTGAGAAGAGAACATGACAGCAGTCAATGAAGAACAAGGTGAGAAGAACAGAACATGACAACAGTCAATGAAGAACAAGGTGAGAAGAGAACATGACAGCAGTCAATGAAGAACAAGGTGAGAAGAGAACATGACAGCAGTCAATGAAGAACACGGTGAGAAGAAGAGAACATGACAGCAGTCAATGAAGAACGAGGTGAGAAGAAGAGAACAGGACAACAGTCAATGAAGAACAAGGTGAGAAGAAGAGAACATGACAACAGTCAATGAAGAACAAGGTGAGAAGAAGAGAACACGACAACAGTCAATGAAGAACAAGGTGAGAAGAGAACATGACAACAGTCAATGAAGAACGAGGTGAGAAGAAGAGAACACGACAACAGTCAATGAAGAACAAGGTGAGAAGAGAACATGACAACAGTCAATGAAGAACAAGGTGAGAAGAAGAGAACACGACAACAGTCAATGAAGAACAAGGTGAGAAGAGAACATGACAGCAGTCAATGAAGAACAAGGTGAGAAGAAGAGAACATGAGAATGATAACAGATGGCAGGAACGGTAACTGAGGAACGTGGGAAAGATGAATGATGGACGAGTGACGTTAAAAAAAAAGTGAAACTGATTTTTGATGCTCTGGAGGATGAAAGGTGTTTCAGAGAATGAATGACGGATGGGAGAAGAACATAAGAACAATAAATGACGGGCGAGATGGGAAGGGGAGAACTAGATGTAGCTGAATATGGTACGTCCATCCACTGTTCAATACCGCCGAAAGAGAGGTAAAGGGGTTGCGACGGAAATGACTGTATCATAAGTTCGTAGCAATGCAGAATAATAGATCAGCAGTGTATGAAATGAACTGTTTGTAGTACAGAAGAATAAAAAAGAAAGGAGGGGGGAGGGGGGAGTGCAGGGCTTCAAAGGTCGGAGATGTAGTGGGAAAAGATCACAATAATATGACGTAAGAGAATGAGGAATATGGAAACATGAATAATGTACAACTGCGAGTATGGCGTTAATGAACGGGCTAAAGAATTAAGATAGGGGGGGGGGGGGGCGGGGGGAGAAGTGATGGGTCTCAGGTTCAAATCATTAAATATGAAAAGAGACATCTGCGGAGGAAAAGCGAGAAATTATCACTGATGCAGATGGAACTGGTAGTGGTGTGTCCAATCCTCTCAGCACGTCTACACAGTTAATGCCAAAAGTGAAGGGTCTCTGGCGAACATCAAGGATAAACTGAAAAGCAGGGATGGAGAGAAAACTGGATGAAAGTACAACATCCTGGTGTGAAAGAATGCAAGTGAGAAGCAAAGGAAGTTTTTTTTTTAAATTTTTAAGCGTTGTGATGGCACCAGAAAATCGTACGTGAATGAGAATTGGGGATAAAGAAGAATATCTATAGAATCATAAGCGCATGTCTTTTTCGAGTGGATCAGACGTAAACCATATCAGGCCGTATGAATGTATAAAACAATACATATCGAGTCGCAGACAGAGGATCAAGACATGAATGGATCACATTTTTTTTTACAAAGGCCAAAGTTTTTCTTTAATCAACGTGATTCAACATAGTTGCTTCAGGTACCCACCCCAACCCTTTCCGCTAATACACATACTTCATACCTTAAGTAAGTTCAGGTAAGCACCCAGGCCGATGTAGACGAGTTCACAGAGCCTGGGGCTGTATGTACTGATATATTGATGTTCCGATGGTATCGGTGTGGTGTTTCCATAAAGCCCTCTACCATCTCTCTTCCTTTCCATCCCCCACCCTTCCGACCTGCTTCCTGTTGCGGTTATTCCGCCCGCCCCACCACCTTGGTGATGTCGTCCGCCCCACCACCTTGGTGAGTGTCGTCGCCCCACCACCTTGGTGAGTGTCGTCCGCCCCACCACCTTGGTGAGTGCGTCCGCCCCACACCTTGGTGAGTGCCGTCCGCCCTACCACCTTGGTGAGTGTCGCGCCCCCACCTTGGTGAGTGTCGTCCGCCCCACCACCTTGGTGAGTGTCGTCCGCCCACCACCTTGGTGAGTGTCGTCCGCCCTACCACCTTGGTGAGTGTCGTCCGCCCCACCACCTTGGTGAGTGTCGACGCTCAACCTGAACATGACCTCACACCGAACGTGGCTCGGGTGTCACTTCTCTGCACAGGGTCTACACTGAATCAGCTTTAATGCTAGTTTGACGGATGCGAAAGGGAATCTCGGCAACGAAATATTGTTGGATACTACCAGCGGTATCACGAAGTAAATCGCAGCAATGGTGAACTGTTGAACACTATGAGCGGTGTTACAAGCAAAGTGTTTCACGAAACGGCAAAAAAATAACCTTGAGCTGCACATTGGTTACACTCAGAAAGAGTGAACAGCATGAAGCCTGGAGAACTCAGAAACAAAGGCTAACTCAACCAGATGCAGAAACTTGGTCACTGTGGAAAAAAAAAAAGTAAAAGTGTTCGGTGTTGACTACCTTCAGACAGGAAACGGTGAACCAGGGGGCACTTATATGGCAGCCTGTTTGTTGACCTATAGTACAGGAAGCACTATATGGCAGCCTGTTTGTTGACCTATAGTACAGGGAGCTAAACGGTGAACAGGGGGCACTTATATGGCAGCCTGTTTGTTGACCTATAGTACAGGGAGCACTATATGGCAGCCTGTTTGTTGACCATAGTACAGGGAGTTAAACGGAACTTAAATCCTTATGCAAAAGTGTCACGCAAGAAGTGAACATAGCACGTAGAAAGTACAACGAGAAAACGGTCAGGACACTGTGTGTGTGTTGTGTGTGTGGTGTTGTGTGTGTGTGTGTGTGTGTGTGTGTGTGTGCGTAGTGCGTGTGTGCGTGGTGTGTGTTGTGTGTGGTGTTATGTGTGTGCGTATGTGCGTTTTGTGTGTGTTGTGTGTGTGTGGTGTGTGTGGGTGTGTGTGTGTGCGTACCAGTGCGTGCGCGTATAATAAATTTAATTACTAAAAGGCCGAAAGCATTGTCAGAAACAAAACTGAGATGCCAGTGTCGGCGATGTGCACGGACACTGTCCCGTTTCAGTACAGCTCGAACAGACCACAGAGAGCATTGGAGATGGGCACGGACAATGTCTGTTTCAGTTACAGCTCGAACAGACCACAGAGAGCATTTCCAGGGCTGTCAACTCGTTACCCAAAAACAGGCAAACAACACACAAAGAAACCAACCAGTAAAACACAAACAAACCAACAATAAAACGACAGTCACTCCCGTCAAAGGAACACTTTAGATTACTTACGGTTACAGGTGCACTTTTTGCTTTAAAGCATTTTTAAATTGATCAACCAAGTGTACATAAACAATCATTCAACTGAAGCAGCAACAAACATAACTTATGGGTGTAGGTGCACTTCTTCATAATATTCCATGCTGCAATCCTTTAGTCGGATAAACTAACCATCTTAAGTGCACTTTGGCCACTCTAAGCTTTCGCTGAGATTTTTCTTTAAAAACACACACACACACACCACACACACAACACACACACACACACACAGGGTTAAAAATCCTTTTGAGATAATTCCAGTGCAACAAGATCATATCAAAAAGCCTTAAATGAACAGCAGCGGCAAATGGACAAGTGCCTGTTCCAGTGGTTAGGATCTCATTATCTAGTTGACCAGATAAAATAACTTGCATCTTACAACGTTTATCAAGAAAAATTGCTTCCAGACCACAGGAAGATGAACAGACCACACATTACAGAAAACAACAGGACAAAGAAAAAAAATTAAAACCCAAATTTAAAAAGAAAGCAGTCAAAGAGACTAACACACACAAACGCACACACACACACACTCACACAAACACACACACACACACACACACACAACACACACAACACACACACACACACACTCACACACACACACTCACACAAACACACCACACACTCACACACACACACATACACTCGCAACGCACAACACACACACACACACACACACACCACACAGAGTCGCACACCACACACGCATACACTCGCACTCACGCACACACACACAACACACACACTATTATATATATTATATATATATATATATAATATATATATATATAATATATATATATATATAGCACGCTCACACGCGCGCACACACACATACATACACTCACAGACACATACAAACACAAACGGATACACACACACACACACACACACAGGGGTTACTGGACTGGCTGTGTGCCCTGTTCTGGAACTCCATCACCCTGAGGAGCCATACCACACCACACACACACAACCACACCACACCACACCACACACACACACACACACACACACACACACACACCACACACACACACACACACCACACCACCACCACCACCACACACCACACCACACACACACACACTACACACACACTCAAGAAATCATTAGCTTCGGAGTTCTATGAGACCGGACACAAATTATATTTAAAGATCCTCACTCATCCCACCCCCTCTCTCCCCTGCATTCCTGTGGAGCGAAATTTTTTTTTTTTAAGAATGTAGAGCGTTCAAAACGCAGATTAAAGAACACGCCACAGAGGCAGAAAAAAGAAGTGAAGAAACGGAGACAAAAGAAAAAAAACTTTGTTTTTAAAGAAACGAAAGAAAAAACGAAGGAAATTAGGAGCACAATATCGCAAGAAGACTGGAAACAGTTTGTACTACAAGAGCCCTACCCCACCCTACCCACCCCTTTATTTTGGCATGGGGTGTCCACCGTACAAGGTGAATTCTAGGTGCGCGGTGTGCTGCAGATTGGCTTACAGGAGGACCAAGATGACGAGGTGAACAATGAACACATCAGAGGGACGGTCAAGCTGGTTTAGAAAAAGTATCACACAGAAAATCCTCACTGAAGAACCGTGTTCACGTGCTGGCAACATTGGAAAGTTGTTGCAGGACACTCAAAGAATGAAAGCTGGTGCAGGAAGGAGTTTCGTGGGACCTAAATGTCCTTTCCTGTAAGATGTTGTGAACTTCCGTTTCACTCATAGAAAGAAAGGAAGCGAGGGGTGCCTCCTCTAGGATGGTGTGAACTTCCGTTTCACTCACAGAAAGAAAGGAAGCGAGGGGTGCCTCCTCTAGGATGCTGTGAACGTCCGTTTCACTCACAGAAAGAAAGGAAGCGAGGGGTGCCTCCTCTAGGATGTTGTGAACGTCCGTTTCACTCACAGAAAGAAAGGAAGCGGGGGGTACCTCCTCTAGGATGTTGTGAACGTCCGTTTCACTCACAGAAAGAAAGGAAGCGGGGGGTACCTCCTCTAGGATGCTGTGAACGTCCGTTTCACTCATAGAAAGAAAGGAAGCGGGGGGTACCTCCTCTAGGATGCTGTGAACGTCCGTTTCACTCACAGAAAGAAAGGAAGCGAGGGGTGCCTCCTCTAGGATGATGTGAACGTCCGTTTTAACTCATAGAAAGAAAGGAAGCGAGGGGTGCCTCCTCTAGGATGCTGTGAACGTCCGTTTCACCCACAGAAAGAAAGGAAGCGAGGGTGCCTCCTCTAGGATGTTGTGAACGTCCGTTTCACTCACAGAAAGAAAGGAAGCGAGGGGTACCTCCTCTAGGATGCAGTGAACGTCCGTTTCACTCACAGAAAGAAAGGAAGCGAGGGGTACCTCCTCTAGGATGCTGTGAACGACCGTTTCACTCACAGAAAGAAAGGAAGCGAGGGGTACCTCCTCTAGGATGCAGTAAACGTCCGTTTCACTCACAGAAAGAAAGGAAGCGAGGGGTGCCTCCTCTAGGATGCTGTGAAACGTCCGTTTCACTCACAGAAAGAAAGGAAGCGAGGGGTGCCTCCTCTAGGATGTTGTGAACGTCCGTTTCACTCATAGAAAGAAAGGAAGCGGGGGTACCTCCTCTAGGATGGTGTGAACGTCGGTTTCACTCACAGAAAGAAAGGAAGCGAGGGGTGCCTCCTCTAGGATGCTGTGAACGTCCGTTTCACTCACAGAAAGAAAGGAAGCGAGGGGTACCTCCTCTAGGATGTTGTGAACGTCCGTTTCACTCACAGAAAGAAAGGAACCGAGGGGTAACCTCCTCTAGGATGTTGTGAACGTCCGTTTCACTCACAGAAAGAAAGGAAGCGAGGGGTACCTCCTCTAGGATGTTGTGAACGTCCGTTTCACTCACAGAATGAAAGGAAGCGAGGGGTACCTCCTCTAGGATGTTGTGAACGTCCGTTTCACTCACAGAATGAAAGGAAGCGGGGCGCATCAGTGAATGAGGAGCCATGAGGCACTGAGGGGAAGGGAGGGGGGGGGGAGGAAGAACAGACGTTCGGAAGGGATAAAGTGGCTCTTAGATAATGAGAGATAAACGCTTGTAGCATCAGTGAAACAACTGGTAGGACAAAGACGAAAGACCAAAGACGTTCGACATTTTTTTTTTAAGTGAACAGGATGAAATGTGATAACATGTAGATTTAGAACACAAGACGTCCAAGACTTGAAAAATACCTCGCTTCGTAAAAACATTAACGATAGTTCTATTCATACGCTTACAGCACAGCCGCTTGCAGATTCGATACTGACCGCCATTGCCGCGTGTGTTGTCAAACAACAGGAGTGTTCGCGCGGTTTTTGCGCGCGCGTGCGTGCTTAGTGTGTGTGGGGACGCGCGCGCGCGCGTGCTTACATGCATGTGTGTGAGGAGTTGGGGTGGAGTTGATGCGGGGAAGCACAAACGGGGAAGAAAGCCACGTGACATCTCCAGTGTCTTCTGAGAAGGCAAGGCGGGTGGAAGAGGAAGAGGGTGGGGTAGAGAGTCAAAGAAGTAGCAGTAAGGGGCGGGTGGAAGGTGAAGAGGGTGTGGTAGAGAGTCAAAGAAGTAGCAGTAAGGGGCGGGTGGAAGGTGAAGAGGGTGTGGTAGAGAGTCAAAGAAGCAGCAGTAAGGGGCGCAAGAACTGTCAGCAGGTGTCTCCAATGAAATATCATAAACAGATAATTGCGTGGTTCTTTATCACATCGTCTACGAACACACGTTTACTCTATTATTAGTATTATCACCATTATATTAATCACTAGTGATGTTATCATCATCA
>CM031603.1:82765879-82780879 GCA_018398815.1 Conus ventricosus
CACACATAAAATTACGATACAACACCCCATTTATTCACACCAGAAAAAATAAACATTCCAACACACGCACCATGCACGATCACAATAAAGCACTCCAACGCACACAACTGCACAATCACGATCAAAGCACTCCAACACCCACAACATGCACGATTATAAATAAATATTTCACCATACGACGAAACACAATCACAATTCAGCATTCCAGCACATATGACATGTACACAATTATAAAGAAATATTTCAGTATTGACCTTTCCACCCACGGAGTGCGTCCACATCCCGGGACCTGTCAAGTCCGCAGGGAGCACCCTGTCGCATAGGTGCCCCGAGCCGGGTTGGTTCTCGCAGGGAGTCGCCCAAACCCGGGACACCCTCGACTCCCAAGCGGGCAGTGAAGAGCGTGTCCCGGGGGGGGGGGGGGGGACGTGCTGTTACTGGAGGGTCCTGGACGGGGGTCCAGGCCGGCCAGTCGAGGACGGGGGCTCCCCTAGCAGTCCCGGTCCCGCCAAGGCGGGGCCCCTCGACCAGCGCGTGGAAACCATCTCGCCCGTGGTCTCAGCCAGAACGTGGCCTCGACCGCACGTGGCACCTTCCAGTTCGTGCTCCAGGTGAAGCCCCGGTAGGGGGGAGGACGTAGGGGGAAAGGAGAGTCGGAGAGGAGGAAAAGAAGAAGGAAGGAGGAAGGAAGAAGGGTACTGGAACCCTGCCGTCAGTACCGTCTGACCATTGCTGTCAAGTCTTATCAGCCACTCGCATGATGGGCGAGGGGAAGTGTATTAAATGCAAACAGTCACCCATTGAATCAAGTCTTCTCAACGATGCGGGTTTAAAGACTGCATTAAATCAACAGGTTATAAACAAATATGAATTATCTTCACCCTTCTTCACTCACGCTTAACGTTTTTCCTTCCTTGGGAAAATAAATCAACACACGACCATCGCTTAATAACTGCCACCACTTTGAAAATAGTAATTAAATGGCAATTGTCACTTTTTATAAACACATTTCAAAATAACACAAATCTCCAACCACGCATCCGAACGACAAAATCATGCGTACGCACGCTCGTGAACATAAAACTCCGTTCTCCTTGCACACACAAACAGACGGTGGCCGAAGATAAAAGTCCGGCGAATGTGACAGGGCGGACGAGCGAGACCAAGCAAGTTCCAACCCTGAATCACCAGGTTCTCTCCCTTCCCCACCGAACTACCGGCATCACCAGATACAAAAACAGGAGAAAAAAATTTTGGAAATAATTTAGAATGGCCGGGTTTAAAAGATGGATTTAACCAGAAAAAAGGTCTCACACAATATTTCTCTTACAATTTCGAAAACAAAAGAAAATTGCGCAAAAGTGAAGACTAAGCCGGCTAAAAACAAAAAATCAAAACAAACAGACCACGAAACTGATGCTTACCAGCTACCGGGGGTGCCCCCGAAGAGGCGGGTCAAAGGACTCTCTCTACCCTCTGTCCGTCGAGAGGACAGAGGCGAAGATGCGGAAACAGAAGAAATGATGTCCCTCTCCTACAGGCCGACTGCAGGAATTGAAGTACTGACTTACTTTTCGACGATAAGGTAAAGAACCGGACTGGAGCGGGGCGCCCCAGAGACATTTTCCCGGGCTCGAGTGAAGAGCTAACCTCCCTCAGCAATGGCGGCCAACATGCCATGTTTGCGTCACAGAGTGAGCATACTTCAAACTAAAAGAAACGAAGCCCGTGCGACGGGTTTAAAAAGACAGGCGAGAGGCCGACAGACAGAAAGTTCGAGGGGAAAGGTCCCGGCCACCCGTGACTTACGGATGAATAGCACGGGCGGTGGAATTAGAGAGAGAGAGAGGAAAGCAAACCAAAGTTGAGCTGAACCACACCAAGGTGCAACTGCACCACAAGCCACCCTAAAGGGCGGCTACACGACAACAGCAACGACAATAAAAAAATTAAGTAATTCCGCCACCCTAGGTGGGTCAAACGTCGTAGGCCTCGTGACAAACTCGTGACAAACCCCCCTTCTAAAAGCATCTGTTTCTCTGAGATACAGTGCTTCTTTGAACCTTGTCGCTGTCAACTTCACAACAAGGGGCCGAACCCAACTCTCTGTGATCGACAGAGTACGATGAATCCAATACAAACATTCCACGATAGAATCACAAGGGGGAAATACATAATACTACATTTATCAACAACTAAGCAAACCTTTCCCAACCATGAAAGTAACAATCCGAACCATTGGTGATTCACTACCGTTAACCTCACTGAAGTGACAACTGTCACTACACCTGATACAGAGACCAAAAAGGGGATATAACCCTGGTTGAGGGGGGGTGTCCCTCTGACTGATTTCCCAATGGCTAACTACGGAGCTCGGCTAAGATAGTCAGCATCCGTTTTACAGGAACCCTTGATATGACGGAAAGTGAAGCATGACTCTGCAGTTCCATGCCCCAAATCATGAGTCGATGACTGACGGCCGGATCCGGTCCAAGCACTGGAGAGGATGATGATCGCTCTCCGTACAAACTTCCGGCCGTACTTCTTCTTGGGCACGCCAGTGCGCGTCCAAATCTGCTTGAGAGACTCAGCAACAGTAGGGGCATCGATAGTCCTAAGCGGGACGGGCCCCTGGGTATCGACTCGCAGATTTCTACCACTACCCAAGTGTAGCGGTGACCGCGATCGGATGGTGGCTTAATGGGTCCCACCAGGTCAACCCCAACCTTGCTGATGGCTCCCCAACCCGTGGCCCCTGACCCTAGGGAACACGCTTCAAGCGACCCCTTTGGCGTTGTCCGTTGGCAGACATCGCAACTGCGGCAGTTTCTGCCTAAACCTGCGAGTTCATCCCTGGCCAAAAGAAGTCCTGTCTGACTCGCTCGAGGTCCGCTTGGAGCCCATATGACCGCCATGGGGGAATCGTGGGCCTGCCGGAGAACAGACTCTCTTTAAGCTTTGGGGAACAACAAGCTGCTTGGCCACACGATCTGCCTGAGTGGAAACCCTAAGAGGATCCCTTGTGGAGCTTTAAGTCACCTTGGCGTTGTCGGGCAGACTGAGCGGGACGATCCACAAAATTGTCGTAGGCGTTGGACATCCAAGTCCCTGGCCTGAGACGGATTTAAAGCTAGCAGGATCGGCCCTTGCAGAACCCCGTCAGAGATCGGCTGAAGAACGGGACGCATTCCCGTTCCTGCTTCTTAGTTTTGGCGCGTGTGGTGACTCCCACCCCACGCCTGTTGGGCAAATCCGTAGACACGGACTGACTGCGTCCGTCCGCGAAGGTGTTTGTATTCCCTATGATAAGGGAATACAGAGGGTCGCTCCCCCCGCGATGGCCCATACTTCGCCACAGAAGTAGGGGGTGGAGATAGAAACGAGTATGAAGGACGGGTGGAGGGTTTTAAAAACCCGCCTCCAACCCCCACACATCGTAACTGGCGCCCCGCCGGGCCTTAGGGAAACTAAATCCTTATCCACAAAAAGTGTTGATGCTCCCGAATCCCTGATGGTGTCGACCAAGGATGAACCAACAACAGAAAGAAACACTGGACACTTTGAACCACTAGAAGCTGGGACGGAACCCACGTTAGCCGAGGCGCGAGGGTGCTGGAGAGGACTAGCCCCATGATTTCCAGCGGCTCTAGGGGGAATCTTTCCTGATGTGGCCAGGACGACCACAAAGAAAACAAAATCGAGGGTGCTGAGGTCCCGATGGACTGCCTGCCTTGTTCACCCCGCTAGCAGTTGTCGGCGCCTTACCCCCACTAAACCCTGTGGAGGGTTTCCTCTCCGTATCTGGGCGATGCCCATAAGCCTGCGAGCTTCAGCAAACACCTCAGCTGTGTGAATCGCAGCCGCGAAATCCTGAGGCGCTGTCTCGCCTATCCGGATCCTCAACTCTGGGGACACAGTGTTGGTGAGCTGTTCAATGAGGATCAGATCCTCCAGCTCCAACTTAGCTACTGACGCCAGTACCCCAGCTTTTTGCGCAGCCTATCACCAAACTGCACAAAGGGCTCATCATTTTTTCTTTTTCATGGACCCAAACTTCCCCCTGTTTGGTCTCTGGGGTAAGGTGGAAACGCTTACGCAGAGCCAACTGCATGTCTGCATAAAAACGCACCTTCATTTAGAGTGAGCACACACTCCTTTCGCACCCGATAATCCAGAAAAAGGTGCATAGCCTTTTGCTCCTCAGGGCAATTGGTATGAACAAGCAACTTGTCGAAATGCTCTAAGAACATTTTCAATGTCCTCACTAGGTCTGAACTCTGGAAGCTTTAAACTTTGGGCCTCTAACTCTATCACCTGCCTGGTGTTAACCCCCTGGTTTACAGAAGCGGGAGGCCGCGAAAAGAAGTTGTTCCATCTCCTCCCTACGCAGAGCCTCCATCCTGTCTAGTCTTCCCTACAGAGGGCTTCCGCCTGTCAGCCTCTTCCCTACGCCGATCCTCCTGTCTGGCAGCCTCCTCTCTACGCTGAGCAGCCTCTCTCTACGTGGGCCTCCCCGTCTAGCAGCCTCCTCTCTACGCTGAGCCTCCTGTTTAGCAGCCTCCTCCCTACGAAGAATAGCCCCCTTCCTTTGCATAATCTCCTGTCTGTCAGTCTCCCCTCTACGTAGAGCCTCCTGCCTAGCTGCCTCCTCTTACGTTTTATCCAACTCTTCCCGACGGAGCCTTGCCTCTTCCCCACGCAGAGCTTCCTGCCTAGCAACCTCTTCTCTACGTTGGGCCTCATCCCCCCGTCGCTGTCGCTCTAGAACATCAGGACGGAAGTGATGTCCTGGGCGGGGGTTTACCACTCCCGACACGGGAGGATGATCCGTCTGACCCCTCCCTTGGGTCTCGACTTTCCCATAAGGAAAGTCTTCTGGGGGATGGCCCCTTACGAGGGGAAGCCTGGAGAGGAGAAGGTTTCGGTCTCCGCGACTCAACAGAAGCCCACAGTTTCTTCGCTTACTCTGACGCTTCCGAGCGGAAGTGCCAGTCGGGGTCTCGACAGGGAGGGGCCCCCCAGCGAAAAAGGTAGTAAAGTAATCACTGGATACCTGCTACAGCACTGGAATAGGTAGAAGTTACCGTAGTCGAAGTACTGGTACTAATTACTGAGAGGCAAAAGAAAACGCAATCCCCATTTCGTCCCCAAAAATGTCACCTCAGCCAAAATAATGTGAATTATGCTCGAGGCATGCAACCCAGCACGGGGTATGTTGTATTGCGACGATCTGTATTGGGCAGGGACAGTTGGGTTCATGACGTCATGAGTAAACCACTCCAACACATCTTTTATGATAACTGCAAAACACGTGCAACACAGGCATACTGTGATTGCATGCAAACAGCCCATGACTGTCCCTATAAAAACACACATTGGCGTTTTACTGACACTCGTACGCACCATGCCGCGGTTAACTACAGACCAGAGAAATCAAGCCATTGGCATGCTGAGGGCAGGCACTGCTCACATCAGGGCCGCACAACATTTCAATGTACACCCATCAACCATAACCGTCTTGCGACTCGGCACCAAAACACTGGAAGTGTAAACGACCGTCCACGCCCAGGCGTCCAACGTGTGACGACGGCACGACAGGACCGCTACATTGTCACGCAGCACCTCCGGAATCGTTTCCAGCCAGCTGCACAAACAGCCCGCAACACTATTGGGACTAGAGAAAGACCAATCAGCAGCTGTACCGTGCGTCGGCGTCTGGCAGCAGCAGGGCTACGGGCACGTCGACCATACCAAGGTCAGATCTTAACCCATCGCCATCGACTAGCACGCCAGCGATGGGCTGCCACAGGTGGCTTTCTGGGGAACAGGGTTTGGGGGAATGTTGTTTTTTCGGATGAATCCCGGTTCAATGTCTCTTTCCCGGATGGCCGTGATCGTGTGTATCGACGTCAGGGTGAACGTTTTGCGCAACCCTGTGTCATTGAGCGAGATCGTTATGGGGGTGGAGGGGTAATGGTCTGGGGTGCCATAAATGCTCAATTTCGATCGGAGCTTGTGTTTGTGCCAGGCAAAATTGACGGCAAGGCGTTATATTGACACTGTTCTTGAGCCAGTTCTACTTCCTCTCTGGAGACAGCATGGTGGCAACAGACTAGTGTTTCAGCAGGACAATGCTCGACCCCACACAGCCGTTCTCACACGAAATTTCCTTCGGGACAGCAATGTGGATGTCATGCAGTGGCCCTCCGTGTCCCCAGACATGATCCCATTGAACATTTGTGGGACGAACTTGGACGACGTGTGCAAGGTCAGCAGAATCCCCCAACTACCGTTGCTGAGCTCACCCAAGCATTGCAGCATCACTGGAACGTGATACCGATCCGTATCATCCGTCGTTTGTGCGCTTCAATGCCCCGACGTTTGCAAGCTTGTGTTCGTGCTCAAGGGGGACACACCAGATATTGACAGTGTATTCCTTCTGTCGCGCCTAAATGGGCTTCACTTCAGGCGAATGTGCACCTGTTATAGGCAAACTAATGTACAGTGGTCGCACTTTTGTCACACGTATTTGCTTTGATGTGTGTTTGTTTCATTTCAATAAAATTGTCAGTTGACAATGGAATTGCGTTTTCTTTGCCTCTCAGTATAGTAGGGACTACAGTAACATTTTGAATACCCTTCTTCTTCGACGCACGCGTCGCCACACCACCAGCGCCGGACGTCGCCATGACAACAATATCCTACAGTTTTCCAAATACAGGGGAAAAAACAATTCCACTAGAGAAAAAAAAACAAATATTTTAGGGGCATGTGTATATGTGTGTATGTGTGTGTGTGCGTGTGTGCGGACAAGTTCCGGCTGCTCCCACTCTGGCAACACCGCGCTCTACAGCACGAGCAACAGTGCGGTGGGGCTCACCGAAAAAAAAAAACGAAACAAAAACTATGTCCGGCTGCCCCCACTCTGGCAACACCGCGCTCTACAGCACGAGCAACAGTGCGGTGGGGCTCACCGAAAAAAAAAAAAAAAAAAAAACTATGTCCGGCTGCCCCCACTCTGGCAACACCGCGCTCTACAGCACGAGCAACAGTGCGGTGGGGCTGGCCGGAAAAAAAAAAAAAACAAAAACCTAGCAGACGGGATCCGGAGAGAGGAAAAAAAAACACTAGCGTCCGATACACCCCCCTGTACTCAACAACCCGGTAGAGAAAAAAAAACAAGAATTGGCTAAATACAAAACAGGAATGGAAGATTGAGCGGCAACAGAAGGGCAAGACTTACGGCCGTACCTGCGTGAGGTACCCGGCGGAAGGAGGTCTGGAAGCGGTCGACTCCTCTTGGTCTCACCTCGACCCCCGAGTCACGCCGGATGTTCCCTCAGGCCACCAAAAAGACTCCCTTCACTCTAGAGTCACCCAGCCAACCACCCACGAACAAACACGACAAACTGACTAAACATATACAAAACAGACAAAACTAAACAGGTACTCTGCGAAACGAGAGAGAGACAGCCAGAGCCCTTCACATCCCGGACGAGCCCCCACAATTGTCACGACCGACCCCTGGAGGTCTGCCCTGACAGGATCGGTCTAGGTGGGAGTGAAGGGAGTGACTGACCTCACACGCTCCGCAAGAGACCACACAATAAAGATTACGATACAACACCCCATTTATTCACACCAGCAAAATAAACATTCCAACACACGCACCATGCACGATCACAATAAAGCACTCCAACGCACACAACATGAACAATCACGATCAAGCACTCAACACCCACAACATGCACGATTATAAATAAATATTTCACCATACGACGTACACAATCACAATTACAGCATTCCAGCACATATGACATGTACACAATTATAAAGAAATATTTCCAGTATTGACCCTTTCTCACACCACGGAGTGCGTCCACATCCCTGACCCTGTCAAGTCCGCAGGGAGCACCCTGTCGCACTAGGTGCTCCGAGCCGGGTTGGTTCTCGCAGGGAGTCGCCCAAAGCCGACACCCTCGACTCCCAAGCGGGCAGTGAAGAGCGTTGTCCCGGGGGGGGGGGGGGGGGACGTAGCTGTTACTGGAGGTCCTGGACGGGGGTCCAGGCCGGCCAGTCGAGACGGCGGGCTCCCCTAGCAGTCCACGGTCCCGACCAAGGCGTGGCCTCGACCAGCGCGTGGCACCATCTCGTCCGTGGTCTCAGCCAGAACGTGGCCTCGACCAGCACGTGGCACCATCCAGTTCGTGCTCCAGGTGAAGCCCCGGTAGGGGGGAGGACGTAGCTGGGAGGAGAGTCGGAGAGGAGGAAAAGAAGAAGGAAGGAGGAAGGAAGAAGGGTACTGGAACCCTGCCGTCAGTACCGTCTGACCATTGCTGTCAAGTCTTATCAGCCACTCGCATGATGGGCGAGGGGAAGTGTATTAAATGCACACAGTACACCCATTGAATCAAGTCTTCTCACACGATGCAGGTAAAAGACTGCATTAAATCAACAGGTTATAAAACAAATATGAATTATCTTCACCCTTCTCTCACTCACGCTTAACGTTTTCCTTCCTTAGGAAATAAATC
The DNA here is from genome assembly GCA_018398815.1 of Conus ventricosus. Classification (NCBI taxonomy): domain Eukaryota; kingdom Metazoa; phylum Mollusca; class Gastropoda; order Neogastropoda; family Conidae; genus Conus; species Conus ventricosus. The sequence continues at coordinate 82,774,414 of CM031603.1, forward strand.
AACACAGCGACCATCGCTTAATAACTGCCACCACATTTGCAAATAGTAATTCAATGGCATAATTGTCACATTTTATAAACACATTTCAAAATAACACAAATCTCCAACCACGCATCCGAACGACAAATCATGCGTACGCACGCTCGTGAACATAAAACTCGTTCTCCTTGCACACACAAACAGACGGTGGCCGAAGGATAAAAGTCCGGCGAATGTGACAGGGGCGGACGAGCGAGACCAAGCAAGTTCCAACCCTGAATCACCAGGTTCTCTCCCTTCCCCACCGACTACCGCATCACCAGATACATAAACAGGAGAAAGAATTTTGGAAATAATTTAGAATGGCCAGGTTAAAGATGGAATTAACCAGAGAAAAGGTCTCACACAATATTTCTCTTACAATTTCGAAAACAAAAGAAAATTGCGCAAAAGTGAAGACTAAGCCGGCTAACAACAACAAATCAAAACAAACAGACCACGAAACTGATGCTTACCAGCTACCGTGGGTGACCCCGAAGAGGCGGGTCAAAGGACTCTCTCTACCTCTGTCCAGTCGAGAGGACAGAGGCGAAGATGCGGAAACAGAAGAAATGATGTCCCTCTCCTACAGGCCGACTGCAGGAATTGAAAGTACTGACTGTACTCTCGACGATAAGGTAAAGAACCAGGACTGGAGCAGGCGCCCCCAGAGACATCTTCCGCTCGAGTGAAGAGCTAACCTCCCTCAGCAATGGCGGCCAACATGCCATGCTGCGTCACAGAGTGAGCATACTTCAAACTAAAAGAAACGAAGCACGTGCGACAGGTAAAAAGACAGGCGAGAGGCCGACAGACAGAAAGTTCGAGAGAAAGGTACCGGCCACCCGTGAACTTACAGGATGAATAGCACGGGCGGTGGAATTAGAGAGAGAGAGAGAGAAAGCAAACCGAAGTTGAGCTGAACCACACCAAGGTGCAACTGCACCACAAGCCACCCTAAGGGACGGCTACACGACAACAGCAACGACAATAAACAAATAAGTAATTCCGCCACCCTAGGTGGGTCGAACGTCGTAGGCCTCGTGACAAACTCGTGACACACACACACACAAACATTGCCTGAGGATCGCACGGAACAACAACCAGTGAAAAGACAGTATAGACCTGTCAGAATGTAGTCACAATCTAATTCTACGGACTCTCCTTCAAACCTCATTTCATGTTGACAACATTAAACCCTGTCAGAATCGAATGTGAAAATCCCTCAAACGAACAGAAAATGGTTCAAATGAACGGTGAAATCGACCTTAACACGTCGTTAAATGCAAAGCGTTTACATATGCTTGTTTACACCGCTGAATGACTCATTCTATACCCCGTACCTGTTTAACATTTTGTAAAAAAAAGAAAACAAGAAGCAGGCCAAACATGTTTCCCAACTAGCGCGATTTTATTATAAAGGAGAAAGGAGAAGAAGGAGATAGCGGGAAGATGGGAGGGGCTGGGAGGTGAGCGAGAGGAGGATCAGTAAAAAAAAATTAAAAAACAAAAACCGAAAGAAAAGCGAATTTCACCCTGAGTCAGCACTGACTGATACGGGGAAAAAAATGAACCGATTCTTCTGCGCTCGACGTTTGAGGTACGACTAATCCAAGGTGAAGACAAGTTATTGAAACTAGTTTCGTCAACCAATACACCAAGGCTCTCACCATTGAGAAAATCTTTTTTTTTAACTTTTTTTTGTTTGTTTGCTGGCTAGAGAAATAACAGATATATGAGAGAAACAAAAAAAAGAAAGATAGGGGAGAGGGGGGGGGGGGGGGGGGAGTTCTAAAACCGATGGGGAAGAAAAAGAACAGATCTCTGAAAGAAAGAAACACAGGGGGAAAGGGGGGTACGGGGGGTGGGGGGAGGCACAGTTCTAAAACCGGTGGGGAGGAAAAAAGCGTTATGGCCGTCATAACTCTTCGCAAGGCGCTGCTATGTCATGGAACAAAGAGCGACAAAGACGCCAGCTTCTCCAGTCCATGATCAGTGCTAAGGAACAAAGAGCGACAAAGACGCCAGCTTCTCCAGTCCATGATCAGTGCTAAGGAACAAAGAGCGACAAAAACGCCAGCTTCTCCAGTCCATGATCAGTGCTAAGGAACAAAGAGCGACAAGACGCCAGCTTCTCCAGTCCATGATCAGTGCTCAGTGTTTCCATTACTTCGATTTCATACGTCCTTCAACACCCCATTCTATATCGTAACTCCAGTATGGTCCAGTGAGAACGGAAAGAACAACATATGGTTCAACGGTTACATATTTTAGTGTAAAAGGGGAGCTGGGGATTGGGGTGGGGATGGGGAGGGTGCAAACCAGAGGAGAGAGAGAGAGAGAGGAGAGAGAGAGAGAGAGAGAGAGAGAGAGAGAGAGAGAATGGACTTCGATGGAAGGCAAATAAGATACAACTTGTATTAGAAAAAAAAAAATTCAGCGCGCATGAAATCTGCACGAGATGGTCGAAGATCGGCAGCAATGAGAACTGGAGAAGCAGCCTTGCTTTACCTCCCCTAGTGCCCCAGTTGACTGACAAGTTTTAGCATGAAAGAGTTATCACAGAAAAATGTTTCTTTATTTCAGTATACAATGACTGTCACGACTTACGATCCTGATTATCTCAATAAAAGCAATAATTCAATTAATTACATCAACCGATACCCAAAAAAATGAAATGAAACAAAACAACAACAAAAGGGAAAAAAAACGCAAAGAATACGGAAGGCAGACTGGAAAAGAAAATAACCGAAACCGCTGTTCAAACCACCCAAATCCCAAAACAAAGGGAGAGAAAAAACAATCGTCAGGCCTGCGTTGAAATTCATGTTGGCTGACGTACTCAGCATGGTTTAATTTGGCATGTCCTAAGATGCCGATCGTCCAGCTTGTATAACATGTATCGATTCATATGAATATTGTACGTGAGCCACTTTTTTGCCCCCCCCACCCCCCCCCCACACACACACACACACGCACACTCTGTGTGTGTGTGTGTGTGTGTGTGTGTGTGTGTGTGCGTGCGTGCGTGCGTGCGTGCGTGCGTGTGTGCGTGCGTGCGTGCGCGCGCGCGCGTTGACAACACTGAAACGGCTCATGCTGGTCGGCTGAACTAGAACAACATGCCAGTGACTTGAATCAGCATTGCAGCTGACCTGGGGGGGTGGGGGGGGGGGGTACTTCCCACGGTATTCCCAGGTTCTAAGCTGACGGAGAAAACTGATGCTGTCACACCTGGGTCGCCTACAACATCGGAGAGGGCATGATGCTGGTGCAGGTGCGCAAAATGTTTTACACCTGACAGAGTAAGTAACATCATGCCAGGCGTGCACCGGGTATCCTACACTTTACGACGAAAGTAACAATGCCAGGCGTGCATCGGGTATCCTACACTTTACGGCGAAAGTAACAATGCCAGGCGTGCACCGGGTATCCTACACTTCACGACGAAATGAACATAGTGTCAGGCGTGCACCGGGTATCCTACACTTTACGGCGAAAGTAACAATGCCAGGCGTGCACCAAGTATCCTACACTTTACGGCGAAATAAACATAGCGTCAGGCGTGCACGGGCATCCTACACTTTACGGCGAAAGTGACATAATGCCAGGCATGCACCGGGTATCCTACATTTTACGGCGAAAGTAACAATTCCAGGCGTGCACCGGGTATCCTACACTTTACGGCGAAATGAACATAATGCCAAGCGTGCACCGGGCATCCTACACTTTACGGCGAAAGTAACAATGCCAGGCGTGCACCGGGTATCCTACGCTTTACGGCGAAATGAATATAGTGTCACGCGTGCACCGGGTATCCTACACTTTACGGCGAAAGTAACAATGTCAGGCGTGCACCACGTATCCTACACTTTACGGCGAAATGAACATAGCGTCAGGCGTGCACGGGCATCCTACACTTTACGGCGAAAGTGACATAATGCCAGGCATGCACCGGGCATCCTACACTTTACGGCGAAATGAACATAGTGTCAGGCGTGCACCGGGTATCCTACACTTTACGGCGAAATGAACACAGTGTCAGGCGTGCACCGGGTAACCTACACTTTACGGCGAAATGAACATAGTGTCAGGCGTGCACCGGGCATCCTACACTTTACGGCGAAAGGAGCATAATGTCAGGCGTGCACAGTAACTCAGTGACTGGTGTGCACTGTGTATCCTCCATTTTACGGCAAAAAATAACAGTGTCGGGCGTGCTTCGGGTATTCAATATCTTACAGAGAAAATAATCATGTCAGGCGTGGTGCACCGGGTATCTACACCTTATGGAGAAACCAACAACGCCAGGGGTGGATTGGGTATCCTACACCTTTCGGCAAAAGTAACATGGTGCCACGTGCGCACGGATATCCTACACATTGCGGATTAAGCCACATGCTGCGATGAGTGCACGCATATCCTTCATCTTACGGCCAAAGTACCACGGATTCCAGAACACACTTCACGGCGAAAGAAACACGGTGTTAGCTATGCGCGGATAGCCTACATGTGACGCAGAGAGTAACATGGTGTTAGCTATGTGCGGATAGCCTACATGTTACGCATAAGTAACATGGTGTTAGCTATGTGCGGATAGCTTACATGTTACGCAGAAAGTAACATGGTGTCGGGTGTGCATGGACAGCCTACACTGACAAAGTAACAGGGTGCTAAATGTGAACAGAAATCCTACACGGAAAATAGCACAGTGCCAGACACGAGCGGATACCATACACCGAGAATGGTATTGTGCCAGATACACACAACAGACTGATGTCATACACTGAAAACAGCACGGTGCCAGAAATGAACGGATACCATACACCGAGAATGATGTTGTGCCAGATATACACAACAGACTGATGTCATACACTGAAAACAGCACGGTGCCAGAAATGAACGGATACCATACACCGAGAATGATATTGTGCCAGATATGAACTGATTTCCTACACTGAAAGTAACATGGTGCCATGGATATCTTACACCCAAAATTACAAGGTGCAGTGATGAACGGATATCCTACCCGAAGATAACACGGTGCCAGTTATGAAGGGATATCCTACACCGAAAATAACATGTTAAGAGATATGAACGAATATCCTACCCCGAAGATAACACGGTGCCAGATATGATGGGATATCCTTCACCAAAAATAACATGTTATGAGATATGAACGAATCCTACACCGAAGATAACATGGTGCCACATATGAAGAGATATTCTACACCAAAAATAACATGTTATGAGATATGAATGAATATCCTACACCAAAGATAACATGGTGCCAGATATGAAGAGATATCCTACACCAAAGATAACACGGTGCCTGGTTGACCAAGGAGTGACGCGTTGCGTTCGCAGTTTGAAGTTCCGACCGACATAAAAATTGTCGTTTCTACTTCCCATCTTAATGCGCTGTTCTCCTCTTTCCCCTGCTCCGTCTTTCCCGCCCACGCACATGCAGTCTGGAATAGTCATTCTTATCTGTCAGGTTAGTTATGGTGCAGGTGAACATCACGCCTGAATGTACCTGTTCAAACAACTACAACAAGTAGATAGCCCTGATATGGCCAATGTACCTATCTCAACAGCTATTTCTTTAAAAAAAAATAAATAAATAAATAAATAAAAAAAAGAATAAAGGAAAGTAGACAGGCCTGAACTGACCAGTGCAACTATCCAAACAAGTATACACAGTGGACAGCCCTGATATTCGCCAGCTGCAAGGAAGATAAATGACAACAGCAGAGGAAAGGCAATAACAAACTGCAATATTAAGATCGTAAACAAAATAAAGATAAGGACATCATGAAAAAGAAAAAATAGATACGGCCATGGGAAGAACGAAAGATCGACAAGGAAACCAAAAACAAGGAAAAGTGGATTATGAAACCATGGCAAAAGGAAAGATGGGTATGATTATCATGAGCATAAAAAGATAGACGATGACATCATGAGAAAGGAGGGAAAAGAAAAAAGATTCAACCGAATGTGCCTCTCACAGAGAAAGCAACGTACAAAAGATCGGCGTGGACATCATAAAAAGCAAAAATGGATGTGGACATTGTGAGAAAGGGCAGATGGAAGTAGACATCATGAGAAAAGACAGACTGGTATGGACATCAAAAGAAAGTGAAAATGGAGTGTGGACATCACGAGAAAGGAAAGATGGGTGTGGCCATCCTGAGAAAGGAAATATGGGCGAGGACATTATGAAAGTGTAAAGATGGATGAGGACACACTGAGAATGGAACATGGTTGTGGACATAATCAATAAGGAATCATTTCATCTTTCCTACCTTTGGTGAAACCAAGTCAGAAGAGGGGAAGGAGCGGAAATCTTCCCCAAATGGATCTTACAGTCTGCGAGCCATTTCGTTCATTACACAACTGACTGCTCATAAATCAAGTGCCATCGTTGTATTTTTCGCCGGTAAAGACA
>CM031603.1:82783379-82788379 GCA_018398815.1 Conus ventricosus
GTGTGTGTGTGTGCGTGTGCGTGTGCGCGCGCACGCGCGCGCTTGCTTATGAGAGGAGGTGGGGAGGGCGATCTTTCGACTGAGCACCATCCGTGTTATTTTTTTTTTTTTTTAATAGTCCAATTTCTCACCGTTGAACACGCACAAACAAAAATTACTCATTTTAAAAAGAAACCAATGGGATGGTGCTCGATCGATCGATAGCAATCCCCACCCCCCGCCTCTGTGTATGTGTATGCGTGCGTGCGTGCGTGTGTGGTGTGTGTGTGTGTGTGTGTGTGTGTGTGTGTGTGTGTGTGTGTGTGTGTGTGTGTGCGCGCGCGTGTGCACGCGCACTTAATGATTATATTCTGATAACATTGTGACATTATCTTAATCAGTCGTCTACAAAGTATGTGTGACTGAACATGAAACAGAACTACACACACGCGCGCGCGCGCGCGCACACACACGCACAGGCGCGCGCGCATGCATAATAACTTACCCACTGCTTCCACCCCTGCGGACAATCCATGTAGAAATCTTTATCGTCTCGATCACAGAATGAGATAACTGTCAATCACAGAATGAGATAACTGTCCACCACAGAATGAGACAACTGTCAATCACAGAGTGGGATCACTGTCAGCCACAGAGTGGGGTAGCTGTGTCAATCACTGTCAACGCAGACCATGAACCGACACCAAGCGAAATTCGCATAAGCCCGGATGTTGTTGGAAATGTCATGTCAGCCGCTTTCTCCAACCAGTTGACCGAGGCATGCAAGTTTCAAAAAGTTACTTCTCACATCTTAATTAATTAAGCAGACAAACACACGTAGGTGAACGTAGCACAACGCCCCCAGCATCAATGTGGCCACAATAAGAAATTTCTGCGAGGACGTCTGACGATGAATTTATTCATTTTTGACGTCGTGTCGAGTTGGTGGCGATTCTTCCACCCATGTTCCCACGCCGATGTGTCCACATCCAGGGCACCTGCGCGGACTGGTTGCTCATACAGCAGGGTGGACAGGTGGAGCTCCGTGCTGCTCGTGCAGCACGGGAAAAAAGACCGTGACTTGCCCCAAATTCAGCAGGTCGCTAACAAGGTGGTTGTTGACACAGCCCTGTTTGAAATGCGTTGCCTTGTCGTTGGTACACAAGTACAAGGATGTGTGTGTGTGTGTGTGTGTGTGTGTGAGGGAGAAAAGAGAGAGAGAGAGGGTGTGTGTGTGTGTGTGTTGTGTGTGTGTGTGTGTGTGTGTGTGTGTGTGTGTGTCTCTCTGTGTGTAGGAAGGAATTCTGTTTTACGTCTCGTCACACATATAGGTGATTGCAGACGTCTAAATAACATATTGTTTACAATTTTAGACTATTATCATAAAAGAAAAGAGGACGATGTGGTTACATGGAACAAAAATAAAGGATAGATGAATTGTAGGACAGTAACTATGAAAAATTAGATAAAAATAACTAAAATAATCTAACTTACGATTATGATTATAAAATGTTCCTTAATGGACTTCCCAAAAGGTTACTCGTTAATTTAACAAGAGAAACAACTGGCAGCGAATCTAAAAAGTCAAACACATTAACATGCCCAGTGTCAGCACTTGGTATAACACCATTCAAAAAGGGTTTCGTTAGTTCACAATCAAAAATCACATGTTGAACTGAAAGATCCCCACGACATACGCACTTAACAGTCTGGCAATACTTGGTTCGTAGGGAATTACATAAAAATCTAAAAGTCAGGCTAGAAACCGGTCGGCTAATCGACACAAAGTTTGACAGAGTTTGCTGACGAGGTTTTGATGAGGAACTGTACTGACTCCAGAAATCCCTCTCGATTATATGACTAATTTCCTTGTATGATAAAGGACAATCAACCTTAATACTACCAAATATATTCTTTGCTCCCCTTTTTGCTGCTCTATCTGCTTGATCATTAAAAACGAAGGAGGTGTGCGATGGAACCTGTGTGTGTGTGTGTGTGTGTGTGTGTGTGTGTGTGTGTGTGTGTGTGTGTGTGTGTGTGTGTGTGTGTGTGTGTGTGTTGTCTAAATAAAAGAGTTTGCTCTGTGTGTGTGTGTGTGTGTGTGTGTGTGTGTGTGTGTGTGTGTGTGTGTGTGTGTGTGTGTGTGTGTGTGTGCGTGTGTGTGTGCACTCTATGCAGATAAAGCACCTTTTTACACGAACGCACGCACGCGCGCTTGCTTGCTTCACCACTGCATTTTTAAAAGAAAGACACACGTATACACAGCTGGGCAGAAGACAAATGACTGACGAAACAAAATGTATGGGTAGCCACACAATCTTCTGCCCTCCCACTCACCCCCACCCCCCACCCCACCCCCCGATATTCGAAACCCAGAATATGAAGAAAAAAACACACCCTAATTCATGGTAAAAGAGAGCCACTTACTCCCCAATCCCTGCTTTTACAAGAATCTGGACACACACACACACACACACACACACACCCCCCACCCCCTATCCTCCTACTTTCCCGCTTTTATGAAAATTTAGAAGATGAGTCACTCTTCATCACCCCCCCCCCCCCCCCGCCTCCCTCTCCCCGGCTTTTTATGACAGGTTAGAAAATAACTCCCTTTTCATCCCCCCCCCCCTCCCTTTCCCAGGCTTTCTACGAAAATTCGGAAAAGTGTGTCCTCTATCCCCCCACTCCCCTTTCCCCTGATTTTTGGACAGTTTGGAAGATGACCCCCGTCCCACTCCCGCTTTTCTTCAATTGGGAGGACTCCCGTTATGTTCTTGTCAGTTACAGTGCAACCCTTTATAAGGAGAAAGATCTCGTTACTCACCATCAAAATTATAGGCCATGCGTTGATGATGTTGCAGCGGTGGTTGCTCAAACTGAACTTGCTGGAGTTGATGATGTTGATGTCTTCGATCTGTTTGATGGGTTGTGGAGTTAGATGAGAATCACTTGGTGTAGATTGCATGGCTGCTTATCACCATCTCTGATGGACAGACGTACAACAAACCGTTTTACTGAACTTTCTTATTCTGGAAATCACAGAGATGTTTTGTGAGTGTTAGCGTAGATTGTATAGCTGCTTATTGTCTAAGATTACCTGTGATGGACAGACGTAAAATACACCACTGAGCTGAACTTTCTTACTTTCTGCAAATCACCGACTTATCAAAAAGAGAGAGAGAGAGAGAGAGAGAGAGAGAGAGAGAGAGAGAGAGAGAGAGAGAGAGAGAGAGAGAGTAGTTCTGTAACTGTAAGAGAGAAAAAAATGTACGAAGCAATTAGAAATAAAACTGAAAGATATCGTGGCATTGTTGCGGCTACTTAAACATATTTTGAATTAATATTGTCGCTAAACGCGAGTGCCATGCTGAGTGGTGAACTGTTTAGGCATATCAGCAATTCACATGCAGATGATCTGTTCGTGCTTGGTGATGGATCTGACGTAGAAAAAAAAAAAGATTAATTGAATGATAATGACGGCGTGGTGTTGTATCCACAAGTAACGGACAACCTAAACGGATAAATGTAGTAAAGTCATACAAACTGGGCACCATATATATCAAATTCAGGTTGGTAAGCTGAAATACTATCCATACAATTTTTCATGTAGACACAGGACGTAAACTTAAGAATGTAGAAGCATAGTTAGTTCTGTCTTTTCTTACGTAGGCTTAGCCAATTTCTACTACCACCAACAAGATACAGGTACCTACCCCAAAGGGTACAAAGTTCAAATTAAGCTTTTGTTTTCAAAGTTTGTTTGGTCAGTACGCCATTTTGATGCCAAAGGATGTGTTCACATCATGTTTCTCAGCATTGATTTTCTCACTAATTGCTCATGATCATTTTTCTCTCTTATAGCAAATTATGTGTGTGGCTCAAATAAGCTGATTTCCGACGCACCACCGGTACACAAGTATTTTGTCCACCATGAAATGTCCACACCAGTTCAACTTAAAATCTTTTTTTTTTTTAATTAAAATTAAAAAAAAATGATAGATAAATAAACAAAAAGAATAAATAAATAAATTTTACCATTATTTCACTGGTTCTTGTCACACCATCTAACCTTTTTTTTCCAATCATTTTCACAAGTTGCCATGACTCCAAGCCTATTTTTTGTTGTTGTTGTTGTTGTTGTTGTTGTTGTTGTTGTTGTTGAATGTCACTAGATTGGGAAATGTCCTGTTCATCAAGGTATTACTAAACGTTTTCTGTGTGCCGTATAAGCACACCATCCGGGCAGTGCTTCATGTACACGTGTTTGGTTTACTTTGTGTCGTTGCTGTTGTTGTTGTAATGTACGTGGCAGCATGACTTTTAATGGTAGCCACGGGCACACCACTGGGTAGTGTTGGTTGTGGTGGTGGTTGTGGTGGAGTGTGTGTGTGTTTTGTGTGGTGGTGGTGGTGAAGGTGGTGGTGGTGAGTGTGTGTGTTTGTCTGTGTGCGTGTGTTGTGTTGTGGTGTGTTGGTGTGGTGTGGTGTGTGTGGTGTGGTGTGGTGTGGTGTGTGTGTGTGTGGTGGTGGTGTGGTGGGGTGTGTGGTTGTGTGGTGTGGTGTTGTGTGTGTTGTGGTTGGGTGTTGTGGTGTGTGTGTTGTGTGGTGGTTGTGGTGTGTTGTGGTTGTGGGTGGTTGTGGTGGTTTGTGGTGTGTTGTGTTGTGTGTGGTGTGGTGTGGTTGGTGTGGTGTGGTGTGGTGTGGTGTGGTGTGGGTGTGGTGTGGTGGTGGTGTGTGGTGTTGTGTTGTGTTGTGGTGTGGTTGTGGTGTGGTGTGGTGTGGTGTTGGTGTGTGTGGTGGTGGTGGTGTGTGTTGTGTGTGTGTGTTGGGTGGTGGGTGTGTGGTGTGGTGTGGTGTGGTGTGGTGGTGGTGGTTGGTGGGTGGGTGTGGTGGGTGGTGGTGGTGGGGTGTGGTGTGTGTGTGTGTGTGTGTGTGTGTGTGTGTGTGGTGTGTGTGTGTGTGTGTGGTTGGTTATGCTGTGCTGTGTTGTGCTGTGTTGTGGTGCATATGTGTGTGTGC
>CM031603.1:82793379-82805879 GCA_018398815.1 Conus ventricosus
AAGCCAAACAGTCCTCGAATTCCTCCATCCCTCGCATCGCTCACGTGACCTGGCTGCTAAACCCCAAGACAGGAAGGAAGCTTGGCTTTCAGTTTTGTCACTTCTTGAGTATTTTGAGCGCGCTGCACGTGGCCGGACTACGTCACGTCTACGTCTACGGGGACACCAAACCAGAGGGGGAGTGGTGGGAGAAACTGAAGAGGGAGAACGTGACGTTTGTCCCCATCCAGGCCATCAGTCACGTGTTTCAGCAAGGTGTGAACGTACCGGCTCACAGGAGTGATATTATCAGGTGAGTTGAAAATGGAGGTTGGCGTAGGAAGAACAACTAGGGAAAACTTGACCCCCTCAGACATGTGCTTTGGCTATGAACTCCTTACACTCCCAGGGAGCCGGGCTGCATCTAGGTCATGACTCCCAAATATCCTTCTCCCGCCAACTTTCTTTTTTCCTGACGCTGCTGGGATTCAAACCCGCAACTTTTGGATGGGTGGGCATCTGAAGGCGTGCCTTTATTTAGATGGATGTCTTACCCCACTGCTAACGTACACCTGCTCAAAGTTTGGAAATTTAAGTCTCATGAAGTTGACTTTTGTTACCAGTCGACCAGATCCGGCTGGAATTCTTTTCAGTTGCCCCTGTCATTGCCTTCAGGGTGCTGGTCTTCTTTGACCTGAAATCCTGAGCTGTTTCATGAGATCATAGGCTGGTGAGCCTTCAACTCCCTTGCTCCAACCGCGGATTCACTTAAGCTGCTGGCTAGACTGGCATATTTCTCAGCCTTGTGGATGTGAACTTGCTCTATTCTCCTTTCATATGGCATAATGAGTTCGATCAGAACCATTTGGAATTGTTTGAGCGGTGCTAGCTTACTAGCAAGTTACAGCCATCCTTGGGTTCTGATTTATCATGCCACACCCAAGTTTGCCACCATTAGAGCCTGAGTGCCAGCAGTCCACAGGCAGCCATTGATGTTTGGTAGTCATCAGACAATCTACCATTGGAGACACTGCACTACTGCCACGTTACTTCTGGTGCTCTGTGCTACTGTTCTAAATCAGCCCACGTAGAACCTGCTAAATTCCATACTGATCTCCCTACTTTTTCGGAGCAAAATTTACTCTTCTTAGTTGTTGTTTTCGTTTTCACTGTTCCCTGTCTCGGTTCAGATTTCTTTTTCATAACAGTCAAACCGAGGTTACCTTATTTGATTCTGTATGTTCTGTTTTCAAAATGTTCAAGATTTCATGGCTGCAACGGTCTTGGATACGTGTTGCTTAGTGTTTGTCAGTGTCTCCAGTTGTTCTTGTTGTGTGCGTGACTCAGGCATTGGACGTCAGGAAAAGCTTGGATCATCATCAAGAAAGCTCAGTCTCACACATGTAGTCCGTACAGACAACATGCGCCTTCCAACGCTGATCTTCTGTGAGCTGGTACCCGGCAAAAGAAGCATCGGTCGGCCATTCGAGCGCTTCAAGGACTACTTGAAAGTGTCCCTAGGAACCTGTGGTCTTCCTCAAAAGCAGACGGGAGACCGTTGTCACTGACTGCAGCCCCGGGCCACCTGCTGTTCCTAAAGTCCAGTTTCAGTTTCACCAAGGAGGTGTCACTGCATGCGGACTAGTCCATGTATGCTACATTACCTCCGCTAAGTTGAGAGACCACACCACGCCTGATTTAAAGCTGATGGATAAATGAATTAATGACCAAGGTGAGAGAATTTAAGAAGAGGGTCTCATGGTTATGACTTGGCAGATGTCTGACCTACGCATTAGCCTAACGCGCTGGTCAGACCAGCATTTGTGCTGTTCGTAAGGGAGTTAAGATCTTTGAGGAGAGGCCCCTGCTAGGTCTGGGTCAGGAGCGTCAAGTCTGCATGGAGAGGAGAACAGACCACACCTCTGCTGTTGCGTGTCCACAGTAAAGTCACAGCCACGCACCCCACTTTGGGCTGCATGTTCACCTACGGGCTCCCTCACGTCATCATCGCTTGCAATGGACGTCTGATTATGCGATCAACTGTCGTGTGATTATTTTGCGCATTGCATTTGAGTGCCATTTAGTATTTACTGCTAATATCACACTGATGTCCTTAATTCGTTTAGAGAAAAGCTTATTGAGTAACTTCCCATGCAGTAACAAGTCAACACGCTTTGGATGTGCACGAGGGCGCATGCACGCGATTGTGTGTGTGTGTGTGTGTGTGTGTGTGTGTGTGCGCGCGCGCGCGCGCGCATGTGTATTTTAAAGCATCTGTTTATTTATTCATTCAGTTCGTTCGTTCGTCCGTTTGTTCGTCCGTTCGTCCGTCCGTTACTCATTTGTTTATTTATACAGTTATTTATGCGCTTGTTCACGTAGAACGCACCTTCTCCATGCCTACGGCGGAGTGTACATGGACATGGACGTGATGTGGGCCAGCCGTCTGCCGGACTCCTTGCTTCGCTACCCCACCGTGGCCTGTCCCGACTGGCCCAGGCGAGGCTCCTGGCCTGCCGTCTTCAACATCGGCGTGCTGATGTCTCAGAGTGACTCCCCCTGGCTGCGTCATTTCCTGGCCAGTATGCGGCTCTACAGGGATGACATCTTTATTTATAATGCCGTCATGGTGCCGTACAGGCTGTACGAAATGTACCCTGAATCGTTGCACATCGATTATCATCTGCAGGTGAGTTCACCGATTGACCATTGTCATCGTAAAGTGAAACACATCCACGTACAAAGCTGAGATCAGCGTAAGGGCATGTGGGTGTGTCAATAAACAAAGAGCAGTGGGGATGTCGTTGGGGGAAGAGGGGAGGAGGGGGGGGGGTATCAGGACTGAGTAAAGAAGGATAAACATTTTTCAATCAACACGAACAATGGTGATCAAGGGTAATGACTTTTTCGTGGATTTACAAGCGTAATTTGATTCAACTGAACAGCGGCTAATCGTGAATATCCATGAGAGTCAGAGGAATTTCATATCATCAATAACGTCGAACATCGGAGGCCCAGAAAATGGATAATTTGTTCATAAATAAGAACGATCAAGGGCAGGGGAATGGTGTTACTTGTCACCACGCTAGAATAATGTAAGTCGCTCGAACTATTGTTTGCGATTACAAAAGACCAGTAAAGATTGGGGAACTGATTTTTTTTTTTACAAATCAACAGCAATGGACTCTGAGAAATTAAATATATCTCAATAAAGAAGGACAGTTAGGTTTAGCAGAACTGAATGTCTGTTAGTGAACATCGCAATGAAAAACAGAAAACACGAATCTTTGTTAACATGTAAAAACAATTAAGATCGGGAAGACTGGGACCACACAGTCGAGTTTCATCCACTTGATGGACGCGTCTTTGAGAGTGTTGCAGAAAGTTTCTGACCAACACTGCAGGTGTCTGTATTCTTCGGGCCTGGTTGACGCTGGGATATATTATGAAAGTAAGCGTAGAGTATAGCCCTGTCAGGCAGTCTCAAAGCGGAATGGAAACCTTTGGCATCATCATCATCCATCCTCATTCTCATCGATCAGCATTTAAAAAAAAAGTCTCAAATTCTGTGGCCCTTCTGTACTGCTGTCATGCTGACCTCAGTTTTGATGTTCTTTACAAGGCTATGGCCTTGTTTTTTTTATACCGTCGGGGTCACCGCTATCAGCATCTTCATGGGAACTGTCGTTGAACGGATGTAATCGCGCCCTCCGGAGACAGAGCTCACTCATGCCGGTCTCGCGACTAAGCAATTATTGTCGTCAGTGTGGGGGTTAGTAGGTGGTGTCCTGCATATGTTGGATCAGAACAGGCGCCACTAAACACCACCGAAGTAACTCGGCAGCAGTGCAGTGTTTCCTCCGGTGGGTTGCCTCTTGACGACTTGACATTGACTGCTCCCTGTGGATTGCCGGTGCCGGGGCTGCGGCGGGCCGGGCTGTGGCTGTGGACGGGTCTCGGAATGAGCAGCGTGTATGCAATGCCACTGAGGTGGCACAGAAGATGATACAGCAAACAAAGAAAAGGAAGAGAGAAAAAAAAGAAGAAGAAAGCATTATAAATAAAGAAAAAACTATGAGAGTCAGAGGAATTTCATAGTTGAGAACAGTCGAGACTAATGCACACTCGCCACATAAAAAATCAATCCAACAGAATTAATGGAGGGGTGTCCTACAACAAGAATACATCACTTCCATCAAAGATCAATGCAAAGCTGACATTTCATTGTAGATCTCGTTTGCACTTCGAAGTTGCAGATCAAACGTGATACACTTATACGTCAATCTGCAGACATGGATTGCTTTACATACATATATACATACAGGCATGCAGCAATTATACACGTTTACATACATACATACATACATACATACATACATACATACATACATACATATGTACATACATGCATACATGCATACATCACATGCATACATACATACATACATACATACATACATAATACATACATACATACATGATGGATTCTCCCGTCGTGTCTGACGGATGAGTAGGCAAGTAAGTCATCTTCCGTATGTGGGTCCTCATGTGGGAATGAAGACCAATTCCTGACGCACGAAGTCGTCCACAGACGCTGCATGGAATGGAGTCCTGCAAAGGATGGACCCCGTTTTCTCCGATGCCTCTTTTCCTGGATGACGGCTGCTCTGTTGCGCTCGAATGTCTTTGTACCCTGGGTACACCATTGCTTCCACTGTGTTCTGTCAAGGGTGACATCTTCCCAGGAAGCAGTGTCGATGTTGCAGCTTCTGAGGTTGGTCTTCAATGTATCTTTGTATCTCTTGAGAGGTCCATCTTGGTCACGTTGTCCTCCCTTCAATTGTCTATAGAGCAGCATCTTTAGAATTCTGCCGTCCTCCATGCGGACAATGAGTTCTGTCCATGGGAGCTGGCTTTTGATGAGTATATATTCAATGCTGGGTAGGCACACTTTTTCTGGACCTGTATGTTGGACACTCTGTCTTGCCATTTGTTGCCGCCGTTCTTGCCTTGGCATTGTTAATCGAATCTTTTCGAGTTGTCCGATGTGTTGGCTGTACATGGTCTACAACAGTAGAGGAGAGCATCCAGAACCACAGCTCTGTACACGGCAACCTTTGTACGCAATTTGACGCCATGGTCTTGCCACAGAGTCTTCAAGAGTCTGCCAAAGGCAGAGCTGGCCTTTAAGATGCGCAACATCACGTCTGTATCCAGAGATCCGTTGCTGCTTTCAGTGCTGCCTAAATAGCACAACTTGTCGACAGTTTTGAATTCTGTAATGTTGAAGACAACAGGTGGTGGTGGAGCACTGCCTGCTACGGACGGTGAAGGTTGGAACATGACCTCGGTCTTACTAAGACTGATTGTAAGTCCAAAGCGTTGACAGACCCTTGCAAAGCGATCTGTGATGCACTATACACCTTCAAGCGAGTGCACAGCCAGTGCACAATCATCAGCAAAGAGCAATCAGCATTGCAGCAAACAGAATGGCAAAGAGGGTGGGAGTTAAAACGCATCCCTGCTTCACTCCATATTTCACTTGGAATGGGTCAGAGGAATCTCTGTTTTTTACACCCTCGTCTGCATAACATCATGTAATGACACGATCAAAGAGATGAGCTTTTCCAGGCAACCAAACTTGTGAAGGATCTTCCACAAGCCAGTCCGATTAACGGTGTCAAAGGCCTTGGTGAGATCAACAAACACCATGTGGGGCTCCTGATGCTGCTCACGACACTCACTTCTCCTGTAACTGGCGAACATCAAACACAATGTCGGTTGTACCCCTGCCTGCACAAAATCCGCACTGTGATTCAAGAACAATGAGGTCTGCCTAGTGAGTGATGAGTCTGTTCAAGATGACCCTGGTAAGAATCTGTCCTGCGATGCACAGGAGGAAAATTCCACGATGATTGTCACAGGACGTTTAACCACCCTTCGTATTGATGTGTACAATAGAGGCGTCTTTGAAGTCTTGGGGCACTTTTCCCTTTCCCATATGGACTGGAAAAAGTTGATCAGCTTTTCCAATAGTACCTCGCCTCCATTCTTGTAGATTTCACTTGGAATTCCATCTGCTCCTAATGCTTTCTCGGACGTGATCCGCTTCAGAGCCTTTGCAGTCTCTGCACTGGAGGGTGGGTCTGCAAGAGATTCCTTCACTGGCAGTTATGGGAGCGCTGCGATTGCTTCTTCAGATATTGACGAGTCTCTACTCAAGAGAGCATTGCAGTGCTCAGCGCAACGAGCAAGAATGCCAGTCTTATCTGTCAGCCGTGTGGTCTGGTCAGAAGCACGTATGAGTGTTGACCCAGTAGTCGATTCCTCGCCAGTGTCTTCTCCAGTGAGGTCGATGTTCGTCAGACATTCCTGGAGCCTTTCCTGCAGAATGTCTCTGCTGGCACACAGGCGAGCAATGTTCAATTCTCTCAGGAGCTTGTCTATGACCGGTTTGTTCTTTAGGGCAAGCTGGATGTTCATCTTGCTCCTGATCAGGTGGTGATCAGACCCGCAGTCAGTTCCCCTCTTGCAGCCTCTGTCCCTCTGGAGAACAGTAAATAGTGAAGCATGTGCCATTGTTTGGAGCGTGGTGCATCCACGTGTTTTTGAACTAGTCTGCCTGCTGGAAGATGGTGTTGGTGGTGGAAAGTTCATGTTGTGTACACGGTCTAAGCATCAGGAGACCATTGGAGTTGCAGTTTCCAGTGCCGTGGCGTTCAAGAACGTTGGGTTAAGTGGATATGTACCTTCCCACACCAGGGTTAAAATCCCGGAGGGTGATGAGTTTGTCCTTGTGGTTGACTTCAATGATGACACGGTTCAGCGCCTGGTAGAAGGCTTCTTAGGTGTCATCTGGGTACGTCATTGTTGTAGTGTAGGCGCTGATGATCGTGACAAAGCGGTCCTTTGTAAGCCTGAGCTGCAAGATCATTAGGCGATCGTTAATGCTATGCAGCAGGCTGTCCAGCTACCAAGCAAGCATTGTGTGAATGGCAAATCCAGCACCGGAAGTTCTTGGGTTTTCTTCAGGCTTCCCAGTGCAGTAAATTGTGTAGCCTCCTTCAACTTCTTCGAGCTGTATGTCGCCCGCAAGTCTTGTTTCACTCAGAGTTGCCATGTTGATCTGATAACGGCTTAGCATCTTGGCAATCAAAAAGCGGCACGACGCTCTGGTCTGTCGTCTCTGTCCAGTAAAGTTCGGACATTCCATGTCCCGAATGTCAGAGGCATCAGCAGTTTCTTGTGTTTTGTCTTTCAACCGCCTTGTTGGATGACTAGGCAGGCGAGGTCACATGTCAAGTACTATGCAGGGCAGGTTTTGTTTGTTCCCTTTATCTCCCCCTCCCAGTGTGGGGAGAGCAGTGCTATCCATGAATAGAGCTGCTCTGTCGCTCTAGGAGAATACGAGCACAGCATCACTTCCGAACGTCGTGGAGAAAATCTTCCCTGTCGTGGCCACAAGGTTGACTAAATCCCTCACAGAGAGAGAGAACTTGGATGTGTCAGTCCAGAAAAGAGGCGTCCACCAGGCGTGTCTGTCTTTGCGAAACATGCTGTTGTGAACTGGGAAGCAGTCCATTGCGCTGGGGCAGAGAACAGAAACCTTGACGGAGTGTGACTCGATGTGGGTTAATGCTTTCAGTACAAGATGATTAAGCTGGCCCTCGAGATGTAATATATCCAAAAACAATCTCAGAAATCCCGACAAAGTTTTTAGTCCATGTCCTCTTAATGACGTACTCTACGAAGGAATGCACAACAGATCAGATTAACACAGCAAAAGTTGTTTTTTTCTATGTCCTCTTAATGACGGTCTCTATGAAACAATACACAACAGACGTGACTGACATACATGTAGCAACACGCCTTTTCTTCTCTGCAGTACTGTTAGTGTTAGTAACGGTACAAAGCAAGGTTTCTGTCCATGCTTGAGGGTCAGGGGACAACGCTGTAAAACAGTTCCGGATCGGGCTACAGACTGACAGAAAATGAAAGGTTCAGGTGGCAGTGAACGTGTCAAAGGAAAATGTGAAGATAACAAGACGCACACACACACCAACAGGCACGCACTAGCATCAACAGAAAAGGAGTGATCAACGCAAACTGAGGAGCAAAGGGAGGCTTGTTAAACAGGTGCTGAAGAAAGAAGAGGGTGCCAAGAGACTCCAGATGGCAGCAGGGCCTGGCCAACAGGGCGATGGACTACGCTGGAAAACGCTCTCGGAAGAAATCTCCGCTTGAAGGGTACACGGCGTGTATCACTTCATGGGATCAGTTTCCATCTCTGACCTGTGTATGATTTGTCCTCGAGTTCAAACCAGGAGAAATGGGGTGAATTAGACGACCTGTGTCTACTCTGTTGGGGCACTTCATAGGATCAGTTTCCATCTCTGACCTGTGTATGATCTATACTCGAGTTCAAACCAGGAGAAATGGGGTGAATTAGACGACCTGTCGGGGCAGACAAACAGTTCATCCCGGAGAAGGTTCACATGGAGACACGATCAAATGCTGAAGGAGACTGTGCCTGCAGTCAACGCTGCCAGAGCAATGGCCTTCTTAGGCAAGAGGTCCCAAATCATGTTCTGGAACAGCTGTGGCATCGGTAGCATTGGAACACGATTGGATTACTCTGGATGCATTGAATGACTGGGGAATTATGAGCCAAAACTCTCGTCTGAGGACGGAAGGGATGGAAGGGGGAAGTTGGGGGGGGGGGGGCTTCTTCTCTGAAAGCTTCTTCCATCGAGCTTTCCGCAGAGTTTTTCCCCACTTTGGTGCTGAGATTTGGGGTTCTGAAGATGGTTCATCAGTCAAAGAAAACGTTCATTCATCATCTTAATCGATGTTTTAGATACTCTTGGATTCTGTTGTATAGAGAAAAAACCAAAGAGGAGGATACAAACATTTCATAAAAGATAGTCAAAGACATATTGATGGCAGGCGGAAAACTGGAATAATACCATGGGCGACAGCAACGTTTTATAGAGTACAGGAAATTTCAAACACCACGTGTTATACAGCCTTATTCACTTTGGATTTCGAAAGATATAAGATTTTGGACAACCAGTTTATCAGTACGTAGTTTACGATATGAAAGGAATAGTGGACATGAAATGTCCAAAGCGTAGATTTGCTATAATTCATTTAAGAGTTTTTATGCTTTTGGTGATTTCAAACACATTTTAATCCACCTAAAATATTACAAAAATTCCAAAGGTTTCAGATTAACATTACTATTCTCACAATCTTGTTATAAATCTTCAGAAAAAACCCTAGAGTCGGGAAATAAGCCCTGTCTTCATCTATCATTGTCACCAGTTGTTTGACTGTACTAGGTTTACTGTTTTGATGCCGTTTTAGGTAGTGATATGATTTTATCCTCTTTTTTTCTTATTCATATTTCTTTTTTGTTGCTACATCGTTCACAAATTGTATTTGCTATGTGCTTGTATTTGGATGACATTATCATTCACAATAGGATCATTAGTATTGTGTGCTTCTTGTTGTTGTTGACATCCCTTCTAATGAGGGTTGGCATGAGTATGTATAATTCTGAATCTCCTCTCTCTCTCTCTCTCTCTCTCTCTCTCTCTCTCTCTCTTCCTCTCTTCTCTCTCGTTCGTTCACTGGCTCACAAACCATGTTTAATTCACAATCTTTCAGGTGATTTGCTACCTGGGTAAATGCCATCCTACGTGGCACGATGATTACATCCGTAATGAAAACGACCCTCGGACACCACGTGACTTCGATTGGCGGGAAGGACGGTCCTATCATTTCACGGCGCCCAAGCCTCACGCGTCGCTGACCTCACCCGAAAAAATTCGAAAGCGACAGGACATGTACGCTGAGATGGGCTATCAGATTTTGACCAAGTCGGGCTGGGGGGTACTGATGGAGGAAACTAGCCTAGCGGGGAGTTATGTGTTGAACGAGGTTTTCACCTCTGTAGATGTCTCTTTTGTGTGTAGATGTTTCCATTTTTTCAGGCAGAATTTTCTGTACATGTGCGCGCATGCACGTGCACACACGCGCTCATGCGTGTGTGTTTGTTGTGTGTTGTGTGTGTGTGTGTGTGTGTGTGTGTGTGTGTGGTGTGTGGTGTGTGTGATTCATTTAACGTCTTTCCACTAATCGTGATATTAGATGAAGAAAAAAAAAGAGAGAGAAAGTAGTGCATGAGTAAAAGAGTAAGACTTGTGCACGTCTAAACTGTAAGGAGTTCTATATATTCATGTACGTGTGTATACATACGGATGCTTTGGCGTGAAGATTTATGTGCATTTGAATGTAGGAAGAATATATAGCTATACTAGTATAATAGCAACAACAAAAACAACAAAAAATCAACAAAATTATCACACACACACACACACACACACAACACACACACACACACACACACACACACACACCTCCTCTCCCCTCACCCCTTCACCTCTTCTACCCCTCCATCACTTCCGCATAAAAAAAAAGATTATAAATAGTGACCAATTGGACTGTTCTCTAGACTTACAAAAAAGTCAAAGGTCAAAGCTGGTGAATCGAATATACTGAGCGAGTTATTCTGCGATAAAACTGGAATGAATATCTTCAAGCTTTGACATGAAAGAATATGATTAGGAGATATTTTGCATCCACAAATGCAAACTATATTTTTGACATATTTCGTTTTTGAAAGCATCAAGTTTCCATCTGTACATTAAGGAAAGTAATTTTTCAGTCGTATTAAAGTTATCTTTTATATTTTGAATATTAAAATGGTCTTGGTTGTTTCGATGTTTCACTTCATTTTGGAAAACATTCCAAATGTGCGACCTTAGTAGACCATAAAGCTCGTGCAAGGAAAGAGGAAAATGAAGGCATTCAGACTGAGAACCACACTTAGCGCCATGTTTAGCTGCCCTGTCTACCTTTTCGTTATAGTATAAAGAACAGTGAGATGGTATCCAACAAAACGTTATCTGGGTACCCCTTACAATTAGCATGTGTATCAAACAACTGATTTCCATAAACATTTCATAATCATTTCATGGAAATCATGCGTGTGTGTGTGTGGTGTGTGTGTGTGTGTGTGTGTGTGTGTGTGTGTGTGTGTGTGTGTTGTGTGTGTGTGTGTGTGTGTGTGTGTGTGTGTGTGTGTGTGTGTGTGTGTTGTTTGTGTATGTGTGTGTGTGTGTGTGTGTGTGTGTGTGTGTGTGTGTGTGTGTGTGTGGTGTGTGTGTGTGTGTGTGTGTGTGTGTGTGTGTGTGTGTGTGTGTGTGTGTGTGTGTGTTGGCGTGAAAGGGGGAGTGGAGACAACCGCGTGCTGATTTATGCAAGTGTGTGGAAGCATGCTTGCATTCACACACGCTTCTATGATAGGCGGCAGGTGTCGGCTTTACCGGTTTACTTTTCCAGGTTTACCTCTTTGCCGTGTCCTATTATCGTGGTAACCACGGAGTAGTCCGGAACAAGACCATTCCAAAGGTTGCAGCGCCCTGCCAGAGTCTAGCCAGCCAACCTGAATCCTCCCTCTGGGTCAGTTCATCAGTACAAAAAATTACATTATCTTGCCACCACGCGAGGTAATAGTTCATACAGACTGAATGAGTCATCTCCCATGGAGGGGTAAAAACTAGAAGATTTCAATGTTTGTCTCTATTGAAAAAACAAAAACGAAACAAACAAAAAAACGAAACAAACAAAACAAAAATCACTGATATCTCATGGCATGTTTTACTTTGCACATACAGAAATTTGACTGAGCATCAGACATTGAAGTGACTGGTCCAGAAAATAGCCAAACTATTTCCAGATTTTTCACCAAGTCCGACAGAGCGGTCATTATTATGTCCAAGCTTTGTCCACTCAATTTGTTTTAATGGTCTCCCTTCCTTGACATAATGGTCATGATCTCATGAGGTCATGAGTTTTGCTGTCTATTTAATTTTCTTTTTAGCTAAAGTGGGCTTTTAAAGTTTGGACCTGTTTTTGTGTGGGTGAGAAGATTTTTTTTAACTGATTGAAGGTAGAAGTCTACATGCATGTGTACGTGTGTGTGTGTGTGTGTGTGTGTGTGTGTGTGTGTGTGTGTGTGTGTGTGTGTGTGTGTGTGTGTGTGACTGTGGTCTGTGTGACTACAGGTGATTGGGGCTTCTTGTGCTTTGTGCTTGTAGTTGAGTAAACTCTCACAGATAATGTTGGAGTATTAGATGGGAATAAGACCTCTAAGGGGAAGGCTGTTTTGCAAAAAAAATGTCTCAAATGAAAAAGAAGTTGACTAGAGGAAAAGAGTTCAGGAACATGAAGATAAAAAAGAAGAAGAAGAATATTGTTGACAAGCAAAAAGGGGGGAAAAACAGAAAAAAAAGATCATATTGCAGTCTAGAAGAAGAAGAAAAAGAAGAAGGAAAAGGAGAAGGGGAACAAGAAGAAGTCGAAGAGGAAGAAGGAAAAAGGGGAGAATAAGTAAAGGGGAACAAGAAGTCGAAGAGGAAGAACACAAGGAAGAAGAAGAAGGAAAAGGACATGGA
>CM031603.1:82815879-82840879 GCA_018398815.1 Conus ventricosus
CTTAACTATAATAACCGAATGAATGTTGCACAACGTGAACTGTTTGACCGAGCCTCTCGAGCAATGTTTGCTTTGATGAGGAAAGCTAAATTATTGATGCTTCCTGCAGACCTAGTGATGGATTTATTTGATAAAACTGTATTATCAATTCTTACATATGGATGTGAAATTTGGGGATTTGACATGAATGATCTTGTCCAAAGACTACAGTTAAAATTTTATAAACTGGTTCTAAAACTACGACAGTCGACACCTTCTTTCATGGTTTTTGGTGAAACGGGAAAATTCCCCATACCGGTCATTGTTAAATCCAGAATGTTATCATTTTGGTTTAACCTTTATCTAACCGTCATAGTTATAAATTATCGTTTCTTGTGTATAAATGTCTTCTCAGAATGTATGAATTAAATGTACATGAAAACAAATATATCAAATACATCCATACATTATTAAATGAAATTGGTTTGAGTAGTTTCTGGCTAAATCAGAACACACTTGATGTACATCCATTATGGTTTAAAGAGAAAGTAAAAAGATGCCTTAAAGATAGTTCCATACATACCTGGTACAACGCATGTTGACAATGATGAATTATATGTCAATTATAGAATGTTTAAAAAATCATTTGGTGCTGATCCATACTATCTACTTTTACCACAGAATTACATGGTTACTCTACTCAAATTTAGAACAACAAATAACAATTTACCTGTAAATAAGCTACGCTATGCTGGCATACCTAGGTGTGAAAGAATTTGTGACAATGTGCTATGCATGATATTGCAGATGAATTTCATTATTTGTTCGTGTGTCCTTTTTTTATGCAGAAAGAAAAAATACCTCCCGCGATACTTCTTTGTACGGCCGAATGCTGTTAAATTCAACATTTTGTTTGCATAAAAAAACAAGAAACTTTTAATTAAACTAAAGAATTATATTACAGTTATAAATATTTTTTTCTAATAATTCATATAACTAAAATTACAACATTACACACAGTTTGCACTCTGTATAGGGAAAACTGTCTATGAAATTTTCATTTATGCTTCTCGTTCGCTCGTTTATTTTGCTTACTTGATTATGGATATCACTCTATTCTGATGTGCGATTATTCATTTTGCGTGAGTATTGTCTTATATTTCTGTGCCCCATGTGGGTATGAAATAAAATAATTGCCTTGCAATTGCCAGATATCACCACTTCCATGTTCCGCAGACTTGTCAAAGAATAGGTCAACATGGAAAGGAGAAAAAGAACTGCGGTCACATATGACGTATTTTGGCAAACAATGTTCCCCACCAAAACGACATATGAACTGTGCTCCTTTATTGAACAGACTGCGACAGCTGTTATTCCCAGAACATGAAAAACAGGATAAAACGTTTGAATGTGCACAAGCTTAAAACAAAGCGATAGTTAGCCAGCCTGCGTAACTCCAAAACGATGTGTCCGCCAAGGAGATCCCTGATGCTCTATTTTGTTATGTCACACAATGGTGATCAAACATGAAGTCCCTCTTGGTTAATTAGATCAACACTGATCCCATATCAAGCCGCATTTTTGTCCAAAAAAAAGAGCACGATTGATATGATCTATAAAGCCCCTCCTTGTCAAATAGAGCAACATTGACCCAATATCAAATCCAACAACATTCTTCAAATAAATAGTTTAGAAGAAAAAAATGCTGCCAAGAACAGATGATCAGCTAAGTGAAGAAATCAAATGGAATAAAACTTTCATGATGATCCAAAAGAATTAAGGTATTGCCTTAAACTCGTTTGTAATGTGTGCAGAGTTATGTGACACATGATTCAACCTCCATGAAAGGAATCATTAAGTTGACACTAAGCCAAGTCGATGCCTGCTCTCCGAGTATGATGAAGGCTAGGCCTATAGGCTATCACATCAAAAAATGATTATTACTTCATGTATAAGGCGTCATTTACACAGTAGAACTATTGTGACGTAAAACTTCCTCGACTGGAAGTGCAACTTTCGCTAATATTTTTTTATCTGGAATAGGGCCTAGCATTTCTCAACATATCTTGAATTTTTCAGTTTTGGTGGTGAGGTGCATCGTTTTTGGATTTACACCGTGCGGTGGGCGCACGAGAGGCATCTAGTAGTGACCTAACCTAGGCAATGTTAGGACAATTAATCCATTTGAATGTATGTGAGCCTATGTGACGAAGAAGTGGCCTTGGGGGCCTATGAAGAAGTGGTCCTTGGGGACCGTTTGTGCCAACTGGTTGGTGACGGCCAGGGATTATATTCAAGGGAATTTTGATGTCTTTAGGGGCCTGTTGTGAGTTTTGTAAATTCACGGGAAAGGGATACCGATTACTGTTGCTAATTTGTAAAATTTAAAACAAATAATAAGTCGAAGCCTCTTATTGCAGGGAACGTTATTCTGAGTTGGTAATTGAGACAAGAACGCGCTTTACGTGTTTGCTTATGATTATAGATGAATGGTTTCTTCTGAATGGAGTGAGTAAACTTCTGTCCTACATTTAATTTCAGTATACTTAATCCCCATCTGACATCGTTTGTTAAATAAAGCAACATTCATTCAATATAAAGTCTTGCATTGTAGAACTGAGCAACAGTGATCTAGTACACAGTTCCACACTGTGAAATAAAGCAACATGAATCTAATACACATTCCCATTTGCTAAAATAGAGCAACATTGTTTCAATGCGAAGAAGTCCCATTTTGTGAAATATGGCCACGCTGATCTCATCGACAATTCCACGTGGTGACATGATAAATCACCATAGATCTTCCATAGAATCATGGGTTGTGAAACAGAGCAATAACGATCTCATATACACTAAATTATACATTGTGACACAGAGCAATAATGATCTCACATACTGTCCTACGTTGTGGCACTGAGCAATAGTAACCTCACAGACATCTGCAGAAGCAGACATCTCAACCGACACTAAATTTCCCGTTATGTTTCCCCAATCAAAGACCCCCAGCCCGACCTGGTTAAAATCTTCCGGCCCATTTCGGCGTACATGTCCTGTCTCGTTCGGATGTTTTCGGGTGACGACAGGGACTCGTGAGGCTTGGGCTGCGTGAAATGATAGGCTCGTCCATCCCGCCAATCAAAGTCACGTGGGGGTCGTGGGTCATTGATGTCCCGGATGTAATCGTCGTACCATGTGGGGTGACAGTTTCCGTGGAAGCAGATCACCTGAACAGATGTCAGTGAAACATTGTGAGCAAGCAAGAGACAATGACAGTCTCGATGACAATGCTTTGTTCATGTACAGGCCATGCCTCTCATGAAGGTGGTAAGTACCCCCCCCCCCCCAAAAACACACACACACACACACACACACACACACACACACACACACACACACACACACACACACACACACACACAGAATTCACAAAGCAGAGATAAAAAAAAACTGCTTAAAAGAAAAAAGAAAATAAAGAAGAAAAAAAAAAAAGAAAAATGAATGTATACGTGCACAGCGTTGTGAGGTCGCAATTCCTCTAAATCTCACAGCTGTATACAAATACAAGAACATATTCCACACATTATTGTAGATGATCTTCAATACATAAAGTTTAAATAAGCATGGCTCTTGATGATATTTTCCTGGAATACATTTTTTCTCTAAGTCCCACTCAGCGCAAAACAACACAAAACGAAATGCATCTATTCTTCTCTCTTGTTCGTTTTTGCCCAATAACATTAACGAATGTGTCAATCTCTCTCTCTCTCTCTCTCTCTCTTCTCTCTCTCTCCTCTCTCTCTCTCTCTCTCTCTCTCTCTCTCTTGCAAAAGCAACAATTATGTTGTGTTCCTCACTGACTTGAAAACCAATCTTGCATAACAAGAATGTTGAATATGACTATATCCTCGTGTGCTTGAATCTGACCCTTCATGAATCCCTGTTCATCCCTCCAAGGGATGATACTATTACGGTGACTGATGCATCTTAAATGCTCTTTCCGCAAGGTGGTGGTAATGGTGGTTGTGGTGGTGGCGGTGGTGGTGGTGGTGGTGGTGTGTGTGTGTGTGTGTGCTGTGTGTGTGTGTGTGTGTGTGTGTGTGTGTGTGTGTGTGTGTGTGTGTGTTTGTGGGACATACAGTTTAAGTGTGTTTGCATGTTTTCTTTTATGACAAAATGAATCATCATTGTTTTGTTATAACCACTTTTATACAGTTTTATATTTTGTGATGATATTAAAGCGCTAGCATTCTTAGTCCCTGAAGGGACAGGTGCCAGATGAAAAATTATCTTCAAGCTTATCTGTTACCTTTGGGAATAAATATTATCGATCAATTCATGATCTATTCAGCTTTCGTCCATTGCTCTTGTTTATCCACCAACAATCGACTCCTCTGATCCTAATGATTCTTATTTATTGACAAATACTGAAATAGGCAACATGACTGACTTGCAATGCTGTTGTTCTTTGACAAATATTTAGTATCACTAAACCTATCTGTGCTTGTTTCTTGACAGGTATTCGAATTCCATGGCTTTTTTTTTCTTTTTTTTTCTTTTCTTTTTTTTGGTGCCAACTTCCGTGCCACCTCAGTGGCAGTGCACCCACGCCGCTCTTTCGCCACCCCGTCCACAGCCACAGCCCGGTCGATCCCGCCACAGCCCGGGCACCGGCAATCCACAGGGAGCAGTCAATGTCAAGTCGTCAAGAGGTAACCTACCGGAGGAGACACTGCACTGTTGCCGAGTCACTTCGGGGGTGTTCAGTGGCGCCTGTTCTGATCCAACATACACTCGACACCACCTACTAAGCCCCCTACTGACGACAATTAGTCGTGGAGCCGTCGTGAGTGAGTTCTCCCTCCGGAGGGCGCCACCACGTCTGTCCAACGACAGCCCCCATGGACTCGCCGATACCGGTGACCCCGACGGAACCAAACCAAGGTCACAGACGTGGAGAGGACATCGAAACAGGTCACTATGAGAGCAGGGCATGAAGGGCCACAGAATCTGACACTTTTTTCTATGCTGATCGATGAGAATGAAAGATGGTGCTACGGATTTCCATTCCGGTCTGAGACTGCATGACAGAGCTTCCTTTCATGGTGTATCCCGGCGTCAACCAGGCCCGATAGATACAGACACCTGCAGTATTGGTCAGGAAATTTGAGCAACACTCTTAGAGACGCATCCATTAAGTGGATGAAACCCGACTGTGTGGTCCCAGTCTTCACAACTGATCCCGTAGCAAACTCCGCTGGGGTAGGAGCCGGTCGGGGCAGAAAAATCCCACATGATTCTGATGGGAATTGAACGCGCGACGCTAACCACGTCGCCACGGCGGCTGGTAATTCCATAGCTTATTGTTCTGTTGTTTATCGACAAACATTCAGTATTCCTTAACTTGTGTGGTGTCCTCGTTTATTGAGAAATATTTAACTTCTCTGACTTCCATTGCCTATTTTAGTTATATACATTCAGTTTACCGACATAACTTTGCTAGCTTATTCACAAATATTCAGTTTCTGTGTCTTCTACTGCTCTTGCTTCTTGATAAATATTAAGCTCCATTGACCTTACTTGGTCGTATCTTCAGGCAAATATTAATTCCCTGGAACTACGATGTTTTAGCTTATTGTGAATGTGACATTCCTCTGACTTTCGTTGTAATTGCAAATTAATAAGCACTTCTGTTCAATCAACTGGCTCTTGTTTATCAACAAATATTCAGCCCCCCCCCCCCCCCCCCCCCCCCATCTACCCCTCCCCCACCCCCACCCCCCACCCCCATCACCACCACCACCACCAGCCTCCATTCTTCGTGTTCCTTAACAGCCTTCATTTCCCCTGATCACAGTTATTCGTTTTCGTTGACAAGTGTCCATTTCTCATTTATTGATAATTTCTCAATTCTTATCACCCACACCCACACCCATTAACTCTTATTTCGACATACATGTCAGGGTGGTTTTTTTTATCCCGATGTATTCGCATTTTCAAAACAAACAAGAAAATCGATCAATTCACCTGTAGATGGTAGTCGATGAGCAGCGACTCGGGGTACATTTCGTACACCCTGTATGGCATCAAGATGGCATTGTGGCCCCAGCTGCCATCTTTGTAATGCCGCAAAGTGGCAGGAAGTGACGCAGCCAGGGGGAGTCACTCTGAGACATCAGCACGCCGAGGTTAAAGGCGGCAGGCCAGGTGCCATAGGAGGGCCAGTCGGGACAGGCCACGGTGGGGTAGCGGAGCAGGAAGTCCGGCAGACGGCTGGCCCACATCACGTCCATGTCCATGTACACTCCGCCGTACAGATAGAGAATGTGCGGCCTGCGTGAATAGGTGCATAGCCTACTATATAAATGAATTAAAAATGGATGCTTACGAAAGTACAGAAACATGCTCGCGCGCGCATACACACACACACACACACACACACACACACACACACACACACACACACACACACACACACGCACACACACACACACACTTACTAAACAAGCAGTTTTGTTCAGTTTTCTCAAATCCCAAACCTTTAATTAATGTTAGACTAAAGGATGATGATAAACTCCCTGAAATGCAAAACATCAAAGTAAACAAAGCAGGAGTATTTAAGTTACTGACCAATATCAATGAAAACAAAGCTACTGGTCCCGATGGCGTTCCTGGCAAGCTCTTAAAATTATGTGCCAGTGAATTGAGTGAGGTATACCAATTACTTTACCAAGCTTCACTGGACCAGGGAGTAATACCTGATGAGTGGCGAGATGCGAGCATTGTTCCCTTATTTAAAAAGGGTGACAAAACAAAAGCAGAGAATTATAGACCTGTATCTCTTACATCCATATCAGCTAAATTACTTGAACACATAATATATAGTAGCATAATGGACCATTTTGACAAATATGATTTCTTAAATAACGCCCAGCATGGTTTTAGACAGCGAAGGAGTTGTGAGACTCAACTTATAACAACTCTCAATGATTTTAGTAACTGTCTTAACAACAGACAGCAAATAGATGCAATTTTATTAGATTTTTCTAAAGCCTTTGATAAGGTTGACCATGAGGGCCTGCTGCTTAAATTAGAACACATTGGCATTGGCGGTTCTTTGCTAAAATGGGCTAGATCATTCCTCGTTGGGAGAACGCAGAAAGTTGTTGTGGAAGGGTCGTCATCCCATTGTAAACCAGTCTTGTCAGGTGTACCACAGGGAACTGTTCTGGGGCCCTTGTTTTTCTTAATTTATATAAATGACATAAGTAGAAATCTCTCTCCTGGAACTACTATAAGGCTTTTTGCAGATGACAGTTTAGTATATAGAACAATTAGAAGCAAGAATGATACACGCATTCTACAAGAAGATCTAAACGCTTTACAAGAGTGGGAAAGAACTTGGAAAATGGAATTTCATCCTCAAAAGTGCCAAGTGTTGCGTTTATGTAACAAACGCTCACTAATTAGATCAGATTATTCTATCCATAATACTATTCTTAAAGAAACTAATGCTGCAAAATATTTAGGCGTGATTATAGATAGTCGTCTCAAATGGAAAGAACATTACAATTTAGTATGTAAGAAAGCAAATAACATCTTAGCTTTCTTACACAGGAATATCAATGACTGCCCCCAAAAGGTTAAAGACGACTGCTACAAAACACTGGTTAGACCAGTACTGGAATATGGTTGCTCAGTTTGGGATCCTTACCATCTAAAGGACATTGATAACCTTGAAAAGATTCAGAAGAGAGCAGCACGGTTCGTAACAGGGAACCACATCAGAGAAAAGGGGAATACTAGGAAGAACATGAGGAAATTAGAATGGAAACCCTTAGAAGAAGAAGAGCTTTTATTAAACTTAACACCTTTTTCA
Source organism: Conus ventricosus (assembly GCA_018398815.1). Taxonomy (NCBI): domain Eukaryota; kingdom Metazoa; phylum Mollusca; class Gastropoda; order Neogastropoda; family Conidae; genus Conus; species Conus ventricosus. The sequence continues at coordinate 82,823,735 of CM031603.1, forward strand.
AAGGCAGAGCTAAAGTAATTGATATTCCAATGGAACAACTAGTATTGAATTAAAAGTAGCACCAGGAGTGGCGGTCAGTGTTATACCATACCTGCATCAAATATTGACAGCCACTTACATTCTTTTTATCCCAGTTCTGTACGGCTGTGGAACTCACTGCCGGGTGCCATCAAATTGCCACAAATGCAATCTCTTTTAAAAAACAAATTGATACAACAGTTTTGAGATCTGCATATTGATGTTTTTCTATTTTTTACTTCCCCAGATATTTTACTGTTAACTGGGCCTGAATTTGGCCATTGCTTTTAACTTCTTGAATATCGAGTGCGACCCCTTGTTGCCAAATTTGCTCCAGGGGCCAACAGTCTGAGTCGCACTATTTTATGTTATTTTTTTTACTTTTTAACATGCGCGCTGGTGACCTACTCGTTTTTGAGTGAACCAGTATTTTAGGAAGAAAAAGAAGAAGAAGAAGACACACACATAAGTGATTGCAATCACTTATCCTCTCAAATTGGGCGCAAAATGGGTTTCATTCAATTTCCATATTGCGCTCAATTTGCAAAGAAAAGTGATTGCTCGTTCTTAACAAATCTTAAATAAATGTTAGCGAACCGCCCAGAGAACGTGGACAAACAAGTCACAAGACAAAACACAACGCGTTTCGACCTCTTTGGTCTTAGTTTGTTTCAATTACCGCCAGCAGTCACCTCACTTCAAAACTAATGATGATGTTGATGATTATAAAACGCTGGCACGTAGATGGAAAAAAAAGTAAATAAAAACCTTGGCCCCAAACAACTCCCACCCAGAGCTGAGTTTGTTCTGGGCTTATATGTGAAGACAGGGACTACACTACCCAATACCATCCCCACTTTAAAGATGGCTTTCTGAAGGTCTCGCTCAAACATCCTGACCACCTATGCAGATATCTGTTACTCTCGGACCTGTTCAACACTAGGATGATTTATAAACGAAAGTGTAGAGTACAACTCTGCCACGTTAGTCTTTGACCAGTAGGAACTCCATAGAATCATCTTCATAACAGTCATTGTCATTGATCGCCATTGAAATTGTGTGTGCCCTGGATGCCCTGCTCTGGTGATAATCTCAGCTTCAATTTTTCTTCTGCCCATGGTGGGTTTATGTCATCACTGCTGGCATCGGCAAGTTCATGAGCAGGAACACGGTGACGCCCACTGATGGAGTCATTCATTTGTGCTCGCTCTATGACTAAGCTGTTAAGGTCATCAGCTTAGTTGGTTCGGCTGGCAAGATACAGAGTGCAGATGGCTGCCGTCGGTAAGACTCGGCTTGCAGAAGAAGGCCAACTGACAGAGATACATGCAGGGTAAATATTCTGCTGGATCGGACGCAAACAAGAGGAGCCCCCTGAGACAGGAGCTGGAGTGGCCATCAAATCCAACCTGACCAACACGCTGGCTGTGCCATCCAAGGGCATCAACGATCGCCTGATGACAATCCGATACCACTCCCAGGAAAGCGGTATGCCACGCTACTCAGCGCCTAGGACAAACCCTGACGAGCTCAAAGAAAGATTTCATGCGAATCTGAAAGAGACAAAATGTCCGCCTTTACCCAGAGTTGATAAACTCGTCATCCTCAGTTATGTCAACGCCACAGTCGGCACAGTTTCAAGTGTCTTGGGATGGAATTTTAGAGAGAAATGGCGTTGTCAGCTACAACAGCAATGGCCTCTAACTGCTTGAAACCTGCGCTACACGTGACCTTCTCATTACCAATTAGGCTCCCGCCTTCCTAATCGTAACAAGACAACATGGCTGCACCCTCGCTCCAAGTACTGGCACCTGCTGGATTATGTTATTGTCAGGCAAAGGTTCAGGCAAGATGTCAGAGTTACCTAAGCCATGTGTGGTGCAGAGTGTTGGAAGATCATCACTTGCTGATCTCTAAGCTTAACATCAGAATACAGCCACTTAGAAGACCAACAAAATAAAGGTGCCAACGTGACTGAACAACTCCAGGCTTAAATGCACTGAACAACTCCAGGCTTAAATGCAATCTCGTCAGACAGAATTTTGTGCAAGAACTCGACAGCAAGTTGAAACCCCCAAGGTTCAGTTCCAGTGATGATGACAGAGACTGGGAGATATTTCGCGATACAGTTTATGCTGCTGCCTCAGAAGTGGTGAGTCGCATGACACGAAAGCATCAAGACTGGTTCGATGAAAATAATGATCGCATCCAATCATTGCTCGATGAGCAACACAGACTCCATAGGGCCCACCTTAAATTAACGATCCTAACTCTGTTTCCAAGCGAGTTGCATTCAGCATTGCCAAAACGACTGCACAATCTGAGCTACGTAAAATGCAGGATGCATGACTGAATGGGAAAAGGGTGAAGAAATCCACTCTCTTTCCGACTGCAATGACATGAAGAACTTTTATAGTGCGCTTAAGACAATCTACAGTCCCACATCTTCAGGATCGTCCCCTCTCCTCAGTGCTGATGGGAATAGAATGATTTCTGCATAGGAGAAGATTCTTGAGCGCTGGGCCGAACACTTTGATAGTGTCCTGAAGGTCCCATCTATAATTAATGACGAAGCGATCGCACGACTGTCTCAAGTCCCAGTTGACAACGCCCTTGATGACCCCCCAACCGAGACTGAAGTGAACAAAGCTGTGAAGCTTACGTCCAGTGGTAAAGCATCTGGTGTTGACTCTATTCCACCCGGAATATACGCCTCTGGTGGCCACAACGGATCAGAAAACTCACTGAGTTATTCCAGTCCATGTGGAATCAAGAGAAACTTCCACAAGAATTCAAAAAACGCCTCTATCGTTCACCTCTACAAGCGGAAAGGGAACCAGAAAATACGTGACAACCACTGTAGCATCTCACTGCTCTCCATCGCAGGAAAGAATCTGGCCAGAATCCTACTCAACCATTTCAACCAGCACATGGGGCAAGACTTGCTACCTGAGAGCCAATGCATATTCAGGAGGGGTCGCAGCACTGTGATTATGATTTCCGCTACACGGCAGCTACAAGAGAAAAGTCAGGAGCTGAATGTCAACCTCAGTACCACATTTGTGAACCTGACCAAGGCATTCAACACTGTCTGCCCTGAAGGGTTGTGGACGATCGTGGCTAAGTTTGAATGCCCTTGAAAGTTCGTCTCAGTGGTCAGGCAGTTTCATGATGGTATGCAGACAAGAACGCAGGATGATGGAGAGTATTTCACAGCCATTCCCTGTTTCAAATGGCGTCAAGCAGATCTGCACACTAGCCCACGCTCATCAGAATGATATTTTCTGCCATGCTGATGGATGTTTTCCGAGATGGTGACGTTCGTAGCTCTCTAAATACCAGACGATTGAAAGTTTTTAAACCCTGAGGAGGCTAAAAGCCAGAACTAAAGACCAGGAAGACACTGCACGTGACTTTCTCTTCGCCGATGACCATGATTGAATGCTGCCACACAGTCTGACAGGCGAGAGAGTATGGACCGGTTTGCCAAAGCCTATGATGACTTCAGTCTCACAATCAGCATGACGAAGACTGAAGAGCTGCATCAGCAACCTCCTGCAACCCCAAACATAGAGCCAAACATCACAGTCAACGGCCGGAAACTCACAGTGGCAGATAAGTTTGTCCATCTTAGTAGCACATTATTTCCGACTGCCAACATCGACGAGGAAGTTGCATATAGAATTGCTAGGGCTAGTGCATCCTTCAGCAGACTCAAGACAAGGTGTGGGAAAGGAATAAGCCGGTAGACCAAGTTCAAAGCGTATCGCGCAGCTGTAATGCCATCTCTGCTGTATGCTTGTGAAACCCTTTGGTGTATAGTCGACATGCCAAGCAGTTGAACTCTTTCCACAAGAGCTGCCTCAGGAGCTTGCTGCACATCAAATGGCAGGACAAAGTATCAGATACAGAGGTGCTTCTGAAGACGCATATGGAAAGCATTTATGCAATGCAGGTGGGCATTACATACGTATGATGAAAATCGTCTCCCAAAGAGGCTGTTCTATGGGACTTGTTGGTAGCAAGCGTTCCCACGGAGGACAAAAAAGCGATACAAAGACACATTTAAGGCCTCAATGAGTGCTGTAGCATCATCCCTGCCTGCTAGGAAGAAGCTGCGCAAGACCGCTCAACCTGGCGCACCATGATCAAATCCGAAGTGAAAGTCTTTGAAATGAGGAGAATGGAGGCACAGGAGCAAAAACGTCAGCTTCGAAAAATCAGAACAAGCACCACCTTCCAGCCTGGCATGTCTCCAAGTCTGCCCTATCCACACTGCAACAGACAATTCAATGAGAGGGTCGGTCTGATCAGCCATCTGCTACACACACCACCACCCAGTGATAGCTGCAGTTGTGGCCGTCATCTTTGCCCGTGAAAGGCAAGCAACAGTGTCATTAACAGTCTGGATCTGATCAGACACCATGAATACCACCAAAGTTGCTGGCAGTAGCGCAGTGTCTCTTTCGGTGGTTACCTGATGATGGCTAAACATTGACTGCTCCCTGGACTGCCAGTGCCAAGGCTGTCATGAGACAAACCCGGGTGTGCTTCTGTAAAGGGAGCTGAGATAAATGGTGTGGTAGTGATGACATTGAAGTGGCACGGATGACAGACAGACAGACAGATAGATCAGAAGTAGAAGATAATAATACATAATACAATAGATACATAATAGATAGATAGACTAGATAGATAAGTAGATAGAATAGATAGATAGATACAAGAAACAGCAGATAGATAGAAAGTAGATCAATAAAGATAGATAGATAGATGGATGAGATAGGGTAGAGTGGATGTATAGATAGATAGTAAGATAAATCGATATATCATAACAGAAGAGAGAGGAGAGAGAGAGAGAGAGAGAGAGAGAGAAGAGAGAGAGAAGAGAGAGAGAGAGAGAGAGAGAGAGAGAGAGAGAGAGAGAAGAGAGAGAGAGAGAGAGAGAGAGAGAAGACTGACAGACTGACAATGAGACAGACAAGAGAGAGCAGTAGATAGATAGAGAGAAACAGACAGGAAGTTAGGTAGATAGATAGAGATAATCAAAAACAATCAGTCCTTAGACGAAGCTTGTAACCAACCAGTAGTGAGCTAGCAGCACCACGCGAACTGTTCACAATGCTGCTTTCCGTTGTGGATTTTTCCCCCACTCACCTTAGGACATCACTTCTGTGATTTGCAGAGTTCACACCTTGCTGGAACACGTGATTGATGGTTTGGATGGGGACGAACGTCACGTTCTCCCCCTTCAGTCTGTCCCACCACTCCCCTTCCGGTGTGACGTCTCCGTGCACGTAGACGTGACGTAATCCGGCCACGTGCAACGCGCTGACCATAGTTAAGAAGTGACAAAACCGAAACGTGAGTTGAGGACCCTTGGGATTCTGCAGCCACGTCACGTGACCGATGCGGGGGATGGAGGAATCCGAGGACTGTTTTGCGTCCATAACCTGCCATCAGTTTCCATTTCTTCTTTGGAATGATCATGAATGGATTATTCGTTCACACAGTCTCTGAAGCGTAAAAACAGAGGTATTACCCTTAAATATATTAGAGATGTCCGGTTCCATAAATTTGTTGTTTCAAAATGGAGTCTACGTAGGCAACAAATGAAACGTGGTGTGTGTGTGTGTGTGTGGTGTGTGTGTGGTGTGTTTGGTGTGTGTGTGGTGTGGTGTGGGGGGTGGTGTGTGTGGTGTGGTGTGTGGTGTGTGTTGTTGTTGTGTGTGTGTGTGTGTGTGGTGTGTGTGTGTGTGTGTGTGTTGTGTGTGTGTGTGTGTGTGTGTGTGTGTGAGAGAGAGAGAGAGAGAGAGAGCGTGTGTGTGTGTGTGTGTATATATGGGTGTGTGAGCGTGCGCGCGCCTTTGTGTCTGTGTGTGTGTATGTGCGCGTGCGCGCTTGTGTTGTGTGAGTGTGAGTGTGTGTGTGTGTGTGTGTGTGTGTGTGTGTGTGTGTGTGTGTGTGTCTGGAAATACATGCGTGCGGATGCACACGTACCTGACTAGCATACTTTAAAATCTAACGAGTTTTGTTTGCTCGCTTCTTTACTTTTCTTCTATTCTTTTATACTACTTCATGCACGCGTTTTATATCATAGAAAATATACAATGTGACTAAAAGAAGAAAAAACGATCATTCCAATTACCTTGTGTTTCCCATAGTACAGCCAGCGAGCCAGCTCCGCGAAAGGAGTTTTGGCCGTCACAATATCTTTAGGATAGGTCTGGTTTGTCAAGAGAAGGCAAGGGGACTGCTCCCATCTCCTAGCTTGTTGTAATTATCCACTGAACCACAGTCTCTTTCCTTGGCCTGTATACGTTCTCATGTGTTCTTGTCGTTTCCGGCAGTGAAACCACGGAGAGAGAACAGAATTCCAAGAGAAACTCCCGCCATACTGTACCAGAAAGGCTGACGTGTGACGTCTGCAGGAAATCTCGTCAGAATCACGTTCGGAGCGAGATACAGTCCGCCATCTTGGGAGAGCAGGTCCAGAGCCGTGGCTGTCAGCTGTTTGGCATCGCAGCTTCTGTGGTTGGCTGCCAGAGGTCTCAGTTCCAGACTGGCGAAGGATTGTTTGAGTTCCTGTAACGATGACATGGAATGGTGCTTCACTTTTCTATGATTTGTGTCTGCTTCTCTTCCTCTGTTCCAGTCTCTAGTTTTCAATTTCGCATTCATTCAGACATCGATGGAAAGAAGGGCAGATTTTCAAAAGCTACTTTTCTGTGATGATGAAGAAGCAGTTGACGTACCAGGATACACACACACACACACACACACACACACACACACACACACACACACACACACTCTCTCTCTCTCTCTCTCTCTCTCTCTCTCTCTCTCTCTCTCTCTCTCTCTCACACACACACACACACACACACACACACACACACACACACACACACACACACCACACACACACACATACACACGAGCGCGCGCGCATGTATCAACTAGTGAAGACACACTACAGGGCACTGACCCAGAACCAGACATGGTATAAGCCACTATCAGGCACGGGCAGGTCGGAGTAGTGGAACACGATGGTGAGAGGCTGCAGCAGACGGATGACGCTGAGAACGCCCAGGTAATGCTGGAACCGGAACTGCTGGTTCTTTCCGCACCAGATGTAGTGAACAGTGTCTAACATCTGAAAAATCCTTCCTGCATCAGTTAACTACCAAGGGGTTAACAGTATTACTGACACATTTCCTCCTGTGACCATAATCATGGATTATGGTAAGTAATATTTTGGCATGTAGTTGTATCTTTCATTGGATCGACAAGTATGGTTCCATCGCTTAAGGGGTTAAAAACAAGAGTTAAAGAGGTCAGAGTGAGAGATGGGTGTGATTTGGAGAGCAACATTAAGTGAGTAGATCGATGAGCAGATAGACAAACAAGTCGCAAAACAGACACAACGCGTTTCAACCTATTGATCTTTTTCACATAGAACAAATACGTTCAAACAATCCACAAAAGAACAGTGAAAGGACCACGCCTACTTTTGCAGTGTTGGTGGTAGGTGAGGTACCGGTTATGCGCTCATCAATAGACTTCAACCATGCCTGTATGGAAACCCGCCTCTCCGCTTCCCTCTTCTCCCTCCCTCCTCTTCCACACACACAAGCACGCACACACACACACACACACACACACACACACACACACACACACACACACACACACACCACGCACGCACCACACGCACGCACGCACACACACACACACACACACACACAACACACGCACACACACACATACACACACATACACACACACACACACACACACACACACACACACACACACACACACACACACCACACACACACACACATCACCACACACACACACACACACACACAACACACACACACACACACATACACACACACACGAAGACAAGTGTTTCAGCCTCGAAATCCTCAAGACGTTACAGAGGCCGGACGCATCCAGGTCCTGACTCCATGAAGCTCCTTCTGCTGTCAAAATCACATTTTCGGTGCCCCCAGGATTCAAACCCGCAACTTCTGAATAGGGTGGGCGTCTCAAGGCGTTGTCAATGTAGGCGGGTCTCTTACTCACGTCGCTTTCAGACAGCCCAGTTTTAACAGTGAAAGTGTAAGCCTTGTAAAGTTCACTTTTACGCTTCCTCGACCAGATCCAACTGAACATCTTTTCATCTCCCTCTGGCAGCGTTGCCTTTTAGAGTTGTCTCTAAGAAACCACGAGCTGTTTCGTGAGATCAATGGCTGTTTCTTCGCGCACCTCTGGCATCATCCTGGCATAATTATTTGGTCTTTCGTTTCAAGGATGGTTCCCGGAGATGTCCGGGTCTTTCTCTCTCTTTTTTTTTTTTTTTCTTTTTTAACCTTTGTATCTTTTTGTTACATACAGTGTGAAAGTGTCACTACGCAAAACACTAGTACAAAAATAAACTCCGACGCGCTGTATCAAACGCCAAAACATAAAAGTCAGCAAGAAAATGTCCATTCAGTAGCAATAAAAACATATTTACTTGCATGCTGCGTGAGAGTTGGAGAAAAAAAAACGCCTTACAACAACAACAAAAAAAAAAAAAGACAAACAAAGAAAAACAGTAATGCGGGGGGTGGTGGAGGGGAAAAACGATCAGAGGCTCGCTAGCTTATAGTCCCCTCTGCTCCAACCTCTGTGGCAAGTGAACTGGATTTGAAGTCAGCTTCCTTAAGCGGCTGACACACGAGCCTCCCCGCCCGTACGCTTCGGAAGTACCGTCGAACCCGATCCCAAATGTAGCGTCTGTCATAGGCCTAGTAAACGTACATGTTAAACGGACTTCGGCATCCATTGAACCCGACCGTTCGAGTTACACCGTGATCTATTCGAAACGGACATTTTAGTATCCTCCAACCAATCAACGCTCAGCATTGAGCCAACACCCATGACAAAGGAAAATTGGCGTCGTCCAGCAAGGCGGTCAGACTGTCCGATTCGGAGACCAAACATTTGATTGAATCGTACCAAGGCCAGGATGTGCTTTGGAATGTCAACTCATAAAATTATAAGAATCTAAATATTCGAGAAAAAGCTTCGTATTCAATTGTACAGTCCTTTGAAGCGGCAGGTTGGATCAAACTGGAAGGTTTTTAAAACTCGCATAGGTCGACCGCACAGGTTCAAACGTTCCGTCTCAACTGTACGGACGAAAAGGCTCGTGTGTCAGCAGCTTTAGAGCTGTTGTCTTTGTTTTCCATACTTCTCGGTCCTGTGGACATGAGCTTCCGCTGCCTTGCTGTCCTCTGGCACAGTGGGGTCAGTCAGAATCGTGTTTTGGTCAACCTTGAGTGGCGCAAAGCACCACATCCAGCCTCATGCCACTCTTTCAGGTGATCTCTGGATAGTGGAGGTCGGGGGTTTTGATTCCAAACAGCCATTTATATCGTGTTTTGTTTTGTTTTTTCAACCCACGATTGGCTCCTACCCAGTGTTGAGTTTGCTATGGGCTCGACTGGAAAGACTTGAACCACACAGTTGCCTTTCATCCACTTCATTATTGGTCTCTGAGAGTGTTGCTTAAAGTTTTCTCCTGACCAGTACTACAGGTGTCTGTATTTCTCCAGCCTGGTTGACGCTGGATATTTCGTGAAAGTAAGCGTGGAGTACAGCCCTATCATGTCTCAGATCAGAAATGTGACTTCAGTGACTTCAATGCATCATCCTCATCGTCATTGATCAGCATTTTTGTTTAAAGTCTCAAAATCTGTAGACCTGTATGCCCTGCTCTTTTGGTGACCCCAAGTTCGATTTCCTCAGCACAACTATCCCTTGCCGAGTTTTTGTTGCAGGTATCAGCTAGTTTTATGTGACCTCCAGACGGGGACTCACTCACGCTGGCTCCACACTGACCTTTTGTTGTCGTCAGCAGGAGGCTTAAAACTTAGCGCGCACTGCATAGTTTGGGTCAGAACAAGTACCACTGAACACCATCGAAGAGACTCACAGCAGTGCGGTGTCTCCTCCGGCGGGTTGCCTCATGACAACTTGACGTTGAGTGTCACACGGTGCCGTGGATGCAACAGGACGAGCTGGGGTGTGGCTGTGGATCGTGAGCCGGAATGAACGGTTTGGGGGCAATGCCACTGGTGTGACACTAAAGATGAGTCAATTTGTTTTCAAACGCGTACGTTTCACGTGACTGCTCCCTGTAAGAGATGCTGTTACACCAGGGTTAAGTCTTACCAAAAGGAACATCCGCTCCTAGCTCCACTCCAGACACATCTACACAGCAACAACAACTGGAGAAATGAACAAACACAGATTCACATTTGTTCAAGACTGGGACAGCCTTTTCTTTTCATCCTGAATATAGTCAAACAATCATAGACGAACAGCAACAAATATGAGTACATTTAAGATTTTCTTCATGTACCTTCATTAACATCCAGCATGTCATGGAATCGTATGTATCTAACATACACGATATATAATAAAGCAAATGATAGATATGCTGTACTTTTCAATACCATTATTGTAAAAAAATAAAATAAAGTAAACAAATAACAAAAGAAAGAAAGAAAGAAAGACCGATTCTAAACACAACACATCACATAGATCAATGACCTGATCGGGTGTCACGTTGCCATCTCGCGAGATCTTGGGCCACGCTTCCTGCGCGTACAGGTCTCGAAACAACGGTAGCTTCTCCACCTCCGGTGTCTCGCTCTTGGTGCCAGCCTGGCTGCTGGGGGGCAGCGGAGGTCTGACGTCTTTGGCAGGCGGTTTCTCCACAGGATGAGGAGCAGACGATGAACGTGTGATACTGTTGGGGGAGGTGTCGATTTGCTGTCGCTACGCCGAGCATTTGCTGGAGATTTCCCACTGTCTGGTTTAGGGTGAACATCCACAAATCGTCTATAATCCAGGCAGTCCATCTTGTGAAGTAGAATCGGAAGACTGAGGATGAGGATGAGGATGACGGGGATGACCCAGTGTCTGACACTGGCTACCCGTCCGAAGCAGCGAGCCATGGCTACCATGTGATGTGAAAGGGATGAGTTCACGTTGCTGAAAAAAAAAAATTAACAAAAATGAACACAGAATTAAAAAGTAATCATCTGAACCAGATAGAAACAATGAAAGAAAACTGAAACATACTGAATATTCCCGTTCACTGCCTAAAAATAGTACAAACAAAGGATTTCCCAGTGCCAGGGAAAATCTCATGATTTGGGGGTAATAATTAACAAAAAATTCTAGCTCAGAAACTACAAAAAATATAAAATGACATCTATAAAATTTTTGAAGGAAATCGAATGAAGATTTTGAATCTGGGCTTCTTTTGTTTTAATTTTGATAATAAAAAAGTATTTAGGCATTTAGATTTGGATAGATTTTTTTGCACGATCAAAAACATGTGTATTTACCACTACATCTTCACATCCAAACAAGAACACAAAGCAAAAAAGTTGAAAATAAAGTTTGTATTGTCACACTACACCTGTAAATGAAAGTAAAACAGTTTAGAAGTCTATCAAGACGCTCACACTCTATGCAGACTGACCAGTCCACGACCACGCCCCCCCCCCTCTCCCCACCATGCCCCCTTGCTGGACTTCAACCCTCTCTTTCACCCCTCATCTTCCCCTACCTTTCCGTCTGCCCCATGTCACGCCGCGAGCAGGCCACGCTCCCCTCTCGCGCTGACTTTCACATCACTGGCCACCGGCACTGTCACACAGTGCAGAGTACACACTAGGCTAGCTCGTTCGACGCAGTCAGCTGAACACACACTGAGGTCACACAGCCCTACTCAATAACTGATGAATATGGTCGGCAATTCCACCACTATCATCAACTCACCTTCATGCTCAAGTGAGTCGTTGAAATAAAAGATTATTGTCTTTGTCAAAAATCATCAGCAGAGCCTGCTCAGCTGTGTAAATACGTTGATTTGGTCGCTGGGCTTGTCGAAGGTTTCGCCGCCATCTTTGCAAGCGAGACGAAGTGCTGGCTAGTCATCCAGTCAGTGATGAGAATAAATGGGCTTTCCCCTCATGTGTGGTCATTTACATTTTATTTTAAGACTACAGACATATAAGGCTTACTACGCACACCCTATTGAGTCCGTTGATAGAAATAGTAACGAATGAAAATTCAAGAAAAATGCATGACGTCAGTGGACGGCCCATAGGCACTGGGAAAACATTTTTACTTCGGCGTCAGCTGACGGCTTAAAGGCACTCTTGGGGATATTTTCATTCCATGGCGAATGTGTATAAATTTGATTGTAAATATATATATATATATAGAATGCTGAACAATTAAGTAGTGGGGGAAAACAAGTGCAGGTCAACAATTCTTCAAGTCGTTATAGTAATGACTTGGCAAAGATTTAAACTTTTAGAAAAATAAAATAAAATAAAATAAAAAAGGAAAAAATGAATATGAAGAAAATGGGGAATTTGTGCTATAAATATGGAAAACCCTTCACTGGCATTGTTTGTTTGCTTGCTTGCTCGTTTGTATGTTCGTTCGTCCTGCTTCAACAAAAAAACGGCGGGTAGAGGCTGATTAATTATTTAAGAGTTTGTTGCTTTACATTTAATGGCCCATTTTCTCAACATTTATTATTACATTTGAACTTTACAGACCCATCAAGGCCGACGAATTTGAATATAGTCAGGTATTACCCACTCTTCTCCCCTCTCTCTCTCTCTCTCTCTCTCTCTCTCTCCTCTCCTCTCTCTCCCTCTCTCTCTCTCTCCCCCTCTCTCTCTCTCTCTCTCTCTCTCTCTCCTCTCTCTCTCTCCCCTCTCCTCCCCCTCTCCCACTCTCTCTCTCCTCTCCTCTCCCCTCTCTCCCTCATCCTCTCTCTCCTCCCTCTCTCCCTCATCCTCTCTCCACTCTCCTCCCTCTCTCTCCCTCTCTCTCTCTCTCTCCCTCTCTCTCCACTCGCTCTCTCTCCCTCTCTCCCTCTCTCCCTCTCTCTCTCCTCCCTCTCTCTCTCTCTCCTCCCTCTCTCTCTCTCTCTCTCCCTCTCTCCCCTCTCTCTCTCTCTCCCTCTCTCTCTCTCTCTCTCTCTCTCTCGCTCTCTCTCTCCCTTTCTCTCTCTCCTCTCCTCTCTCTCTCCCTCTCTCTCTCTCCCTCTCTCTCTATCTCTCTGTCTCCTCTCTCTCTCCCTCTCTCTCTCTCTCTCCACCCTCTCTCTCCCACTCTCTCTCTCTCTCTCTCTCCTCTCCCTCTCTCTCCCTCTCTCTCTCTCTCCCTCTTCCCTCCCTCCCTCTCTCTCCCTCTCCCTCTCTCTCCCTCTCTCTCTCTCCTCTCTCTCCCCTCGCTCTCTCTCGCTCTCTCTCTCCCTTTCTCTCTCTCCCTCTCTCTCTGTCTCCCTCTCTCTCTCTTGCTCTCTCTCTATCTCTCTGTCTCCCTCTCTCTCTCTCGCTCTCTCTCTCTCTCTCTCTCTCTCTCTCCCTCTCTCTCTCTCTCTCCCTCTCTCCTCTCTCTCTCTCTCCCTCTCTCTCTCTCTTCTCCTCTCTCTCTCTCTCTCTCTGTCTCTCTCTCTCTTTCTCTCTTCATGTCTGTGTGTTACAGACAGAAAAAAGAGAGAAAGAGAACAAGATCAAGTCTGTCTTTGGACACAACTGGACAACTAATGAATGACCCATTCCAAAGGCACTGCATCACCGGACACCCCCGCCTCTATTTCTTACCCATCATGATAGCAGCAGTCACGTGAATAACGCATACAGGGATTACAACAGAACCAAGGCTGTGCTGAACAACGACAAATGCGTGGAGAGAAATTTCGCTTACGTCGCGTTGGAAATGTGGCTTGAAAGGCCGCGGAAGAATGACACCAAGGCCTCACTCTCTGCCTAGAAACAGAAGAATGACACCAAGGCCTCACTCTCTGCCTGGAAACAGAAGAATGACACCAAGGCCTCACTCTCTGCCTGGAAACAGAAGAATGACACCAAGGCCTCACTCTCTGCCTAGAAACATTGGATGTCCGCAGTGACTGAAAGCGAACACGGGAGACTACTCTGTCTCCGTCAACACAGCATGTGTTGACTGGCTTCTCTCTCCTGCCTTCTTTAACCTTTTCCGGATGACGTTTTTTGACTGCGCAGACCCGATCGTGCGGGTCGCCCAAGACCCACACATTCGGTAGAGGCTTTTTCCGTGCTTTTCCCTATTGCTTATCCCTATTCAGATCATGCGGGTCTTGTAAGATCCACACCTGATAAAGAGCGATTCAGCAGCTTATTCTTCACCCGATGGCGCGGGTCATGTGCGACCAAAAACAAAATGTATGGGTCCTGGGGGAACCGTGACTGATTACGCTGATAATTGATTGTGCCCATGCATGAAATTTTCTGTGTGACCAACGGCTATTAAGATCGTTGACAAACTCCTAAGATTTCGTGAGCATAGCTCTATCCGTTCATAAGATATGATGGTTTATTTTCAGTCACTGGGTCACGAAAGACCCAGGGAGCACGGTAAAGGTTTTAACACAACCGATCGCCTCATTCTTTGCCTGGAAACATGGATGTCCGGTATGAAGAATGAACAATGAACACTGATTTATTCTCGTTCACTCTTTTGAGTCATAGAGAAATACAAAAATATGATGAGAGAGGGCGACGGAGGGTGCACAGAGGAAGAACAACGGAAGTGAAATTACATAAACGAATCAGGGTGTATCAAATCCACATAAAAGAACAAATATAGGGCTGACTATATTTGCAATGCTGCGGGTGGCGAGAGGGGGGGGTCTGACTAGAATGAAAGTCAGCGTTCATAGTTTTGTAATATGTGCCAAGGAAGCTCCGTGTACCTTTCATTACTTCCAGTCAATGTAAAATAAAGGTAGTTTACAATGAGAATACTTACAAGGGAAGAGAGAGAGAGGAGAGAGAGAGAGAGAGAGAGAGAGAGAGAGAGAGAGAGAGAGAGAGAGAGAGAGATTGTTGTATCAATTACACACACGCAACATGCATTATGTCACACTGACAGACTACATTTTACAATTCCCGCTTGACATGACTAGACCAAAGGCAATAATGGATGTCCATATTGGCTGAAAGCGAAAACGGGAGATTAGTCTGTCTCCGTCAACACAGTATGTGTTTGACTGGCTTTTCTCGTTCATTCATTCATTTCATTCATGGGTGAGATTTACGTCCCATTGGCCAGAGGCCCTTAAGGACACGGTGCACTTGCAGACGTAGGTCTGCATCTTCTGTGGCACCTGTTATCGCAGGCAGTAGTGGGTAAGTAGCGTCGTATTTCTTTCTCCGAGCTCTTGTTCCTCTGAACTTCGGTTCAATTTCGGCTGTTGGTCGGCCGATGATCGGCGTCGGTGTATTTCGCCTCCTTTCCCCAAACTAAAGGCTGTCTAGATGACCACCAGGCGGTATTCTTCGTGTTCGGTTGGCGATAGTCCTGCCAAGTGTGTTTGTTTCTGCTTGCAGCTGCCCCACGGAACACATTTCACAGTACTTAGACTTTCTCCTTCAACCCATAGTACAAAGCCTCCCCACATACCTCAAAGACACAACACACACACACTCAACATGATCAATTCATACAACACAGACCCCACTTTTCAACCCAGCCTCCTCTTCACACTTGACGTGGTGTCACTCTGCACATCTATTCCCCACGCCGATGGACTAAAGGCTCTCACATTCTTCCTCAACAAACGCCTGCCCCCCCCCCCCCCCCCCCCCACCCAAACAACAACACCCTCTCACCACTACACTGGTCAGACTTGCAGAATTAGTCCTCACCCTCAACACCTTTCAATTCAACTATCACACATTCTCACAAATTAGTGGTGTTGCTATGGGTACCAAAATGGGACCATCCTATGCCTGCCTCTTCATGGGACACTTGGAGCGCCGCCTACTAACCACATCATATACAGGCCCCACACCGGAATTATACACGTTGATGATGGACTGGGGCCACATCCATGCCCAAACAAGATCTCCTCAACTTCCTCAAGTTTGCCCAGACCTTTCATCCATCCATCCAACTAACCTACATCATTTCACAGTCAGTTAACTTCCTAGACATCATCATCTCCATCGAAGATGGCCTTCTCAAAACTTCCATTCTACAAACCCACCGATGCACATACATACCTAGACTACATATCCCCCCACTACCCACACACTAAAGACAGCATTCCATACTCACAGTTTCTCCTTCTTCGCAGACTTTGCTCCACAAGCAGCCAAAATGTCAGAATTTTTCACAGACCGTGGATACCCCAGTTCCATCATCAACGAAGCTCTCAGCAGCACCACAGCCATATCAGAACACCTGCTCTGGAAACCCAGCATCCAAAAAAGACAGACAGACCCACCGCCTACCTCCTCTTCCACCCACACACCCTCCCCATCTGCAGGATTCTCTAATCCAACTGACACAACGTACAAAACCACAAACCTGCCTTCCAAACCAGACCCATGATCACGTTCAAACGTGATAAAAACCTAAAAGATCTTCTCTCGCGACCCAAACTGAACAGAATCTCCACACCTACACCACCAGGTACTCACCTCTGCTCGGAATCTAATTGCAAAATCTGCCCTCTCATCAAACCAGACACCATCCTACAGGGCCCCAAAGACTCCTTCACACAATTAAATGCACATTCTCCTGTCAAAGCTGCAACGTTGTATACGCTATCCACTGCCAGCCGTGTGGCAAGATCTATATAGGTGAAACATCCCGCACACTTGAGACACGCATCTCTGAACACCTGGCTGACATCCGCCACCATCAACCCAAACCAAGTGAACATTGTGAGACTGAGGACAGGGCACTCCAGACTGAGACATCACATGTCCACAATATTCACACTGGGGAGTCTTCAAAATATCCATGCAGTACAGCCCCAATGACAGCGGAACATTTCCAGCAAAACTTAGAGCAGAAACCTAGCCTGCCAACACACCGATGAGGGGAAAGCCTTATGGACTACTGGAGGGCCTCTGCCATACAGAAGCCTTCGCCAATACCTCCAGGGTTCCTGCCTGAGTGAAAGAAGAAGAAGAAGACCATTTTATAGTACTGTTGATCTCAAATGATCATCACCCATCAGTCATTGATCCCCCCCCCCCCTCC
>CM031603.1:82850879-82853379 GCA_018398815.1 Conus ventricosus
CTCTCTCTCTCTCTCTCTCTCTCTCTCTCTCTCTCTCTTAACTCATATAAACAGAGTTCACTTACTGGAGCTCCAGCGCTCTGAAAGATGTGGAAATGTGACGTTACAAAGCACTTGGCTTCGGAATGGTGGTATTCAGGCGCTGACGAGGTCTGTTTTAATACGCTGCGTATCCGCCGTGTTTCATTACCTTCCGGGTTGTCTGTTCAATTCTCTTTAGGAACATGAGGAAGAACCGGGCAGAAATCCTGTGAAAGGTGTGTGTTTTCCTGGAGGGTTGTCTACGTCTGTCCCTCACTTTACTTTCCTTGGTGCTTGCCCGATCGCAGAAACCGTATGCTCACGTCATTAAGAGAACCCGGCTCTTTGAAACCGAGTCAACCTCAACGGTCTCCGATTTGCTTAGGTGGGGAGACAAACTGAAGTCCGATCACACAAACAAGGCTAACCCTAAAGTCCTATTTAATCACACTTTATATGTTGGTGGCTTAATCTATTTGTTTATACTGTATACCTTAGTAGCCCTAAAAGCTCCGTTCAATCTCACTGTATGTTTGTAGCCTCAAACGCGTACTTGGCGACACTGCAAATAACCTGTTGTCTTACAGTACTGTTCCAACCCTCTGTGTCAAAGGTTTCTCTAATCACAGTGCATGCATCTGTAACTCAAAGTCCTGTCACGTCAACCCGTTTTTACCACCGTAGTTGCAAAGCCTCAAATAAAGCTTTGTATTCATACACCTGTCCTAGTCCATTTAGAATCCACTATAACTTGTCCATTGGAAAAGAAATGGAGAAGAAAAAAAAAGAAGAAATCCCTGAAACTTCATGTGAGTCTATGGTCACTGATGTCTTACTTCTTGACGCGCCCAATGGAGGGGTAACACAGACCCGTGCAGACACAAGCTATCGACGTCGTCACCCGACGTCACACCCCTACTAACGTTGTTGCACATCTGCTCTGACACTATCACGCTATGTGTGTGCCTTGGGGTAGAGGAGGAGGAGTAGGTGGGGTGGGGGGTGGGAGACCAGCACAAGGGGAAGAAAAATATGGGACTGCCGCTTAAGGTCTTTATACACTTTTGTTGTAAGGCCAGGTTGGTTCATGTGGATGATCCGATCCATGTGTTTTTGTACTGAAGGCCACCGTCTACCACGCATCACCTTCACCAGGACGTGACTTCGGTGGAACCTGTTGAAGTCTAAGGTGGATGGAATCGAGGTTCAGTGACATTTTTGAGGCATGTTGGAAAGCAGTCTGGAACGACTTTGGCCTAGCTTTCGACGGTTTTTTGATCGTATGTTCCCTAGTATTAGTCGTGCACATGAGGTTTGGATGATACACTTAAAGCTGTTTCTTTCGTGACATTGATTGAAATGTTCTTGACTCTGCTTTTGTTATACAGCACAGTATCTACACAACTTCTTATCGTTGTTTGAAAGCAAGCAGCAAACAACCAACACAACATATGAAACACACACAAAAAAGGAAATAAACAAAATTGTTTACTGTTATTCACAACTGTTGCTTGATTTCATTTCATTTTATTTGTAACAACAACAGCAACTACTACCACTACTACTACTTCTACTACTGATGGTGATTATGATGATGACGATAACAACGACGACGACAATGACAACAACAACGCCAATGATAATGATAATAATGATGATGATGATGATGATGATGATGATGATGATAATAACAATAATAATTACGACGATGATGATGTTAATGATGATGATGATCATGATGATGATAATAATAAGTAATAATAATGATGATGATAATGATAATAATAATAATGGCAACGACAATGATGATGATGATGATGATGATGATGATGATGATGATGATGATGATGATGATGATGATGATGGTGATATCATTATCATGATCATCGCCATAATTGTTAATCCTGTTCGTCTTCAGCTCTCATACAAAAATAATAATAATGATAATAAGAACAACAACAACAACAACAGCAACAAAAACTACAACAACAACAACAATGAATATAATGATGATAATGACAGTAATAATAAAAAATACCATCATCATCATCAGCAACAACATCATCCACATCCTCATCGTCGTCGTCGTCGTCGTCGTCGTCATTGTTGTTAATTCTTTTCTTCGTCTTCAGCTCTCACACCTTTTCGTGGCTTTGGCCTTGACATTCTGTCAGTGGACACGACGCTGTCTGGACAGTCCCAGGGAAGAATGGAAAGTATGTAGGCATCGGGCGGAAACGCTTTGCTGGTACTAGTCTGGGTTTGTCAACCAGGGACCGTACAGCAAAGGGATGCGCAGCTGGCCGGCTTCCCCTTCTCTGAGTCACTAACGAAGTACTGAAAGGGGCGGGCCCCCCAACTAGTGCGTACAGAACTTCCGGTGTCGGTGGTAACATGGAGTTTGGCAGCCAAAACATCGTTGAGGTAAGCATTCTTTTTCCATAATTCAGCGGTTGTTATGCGTTTACTATAGGACATG